>OX451740.1:659944862-660544862 GCA_948472305.1 Vicia faba
TTTGATCAGATCACCAAAAGGGCAAAATGGTCATTTTTAGGGTTTTGACTGCACAAAGGCAATTTTTGACTGTTTGACCTAACCAATGGCCAATAAAGCTCACATATGGACACAAGGACTCAATGACATTGTCTTAACCCTTTCAACAAGTTCAAAAGATCTCAAATGCATAGGATTGACAGATGAATTTTTCAGTCAACTGATCAAAATTTGACTATATACTGAAAAGTCAAACTTTGACTTTTTGGGTAAAATCAAGTTCCAAGAGTTATTTTTCATCAAAACATGTCAAATTATGAAACTTGTTCATCAAGAAACCCAAAAATGCAAATTAGGGTTTGAAATGGAAAATTTTCATAACTTAGAAATTTTCTAAGTTATGAAATTTTCTTATTTTTTCCTAACTTTGTCCCATTTTTTCACCAAGATACAAATGGATTCAAACAAAACTTGCAACATGAAAGTTGTAATCCATCACAAAGTATACAACTTTGATTCACAAAGTTTTCTCAAAAGAAGCTTGCATCTCACGTTATGATTTTTGGAACAAGGGTATCTAAAACTTTTAACTTAGAGAAAATTTGCCCTAATCTAGGCAGGATTTTGTCCCATCTTCTTGGCCATTTTTCACATAGTTATACTTGGATTTTCAAGTTGCATTACAAAGATGGATTGTAGTACATGTTCCAAGATTTTCAAATTGTCCAAGAACTCCTCAAACACCCTTGTGGTTAGAGAGAATCGAATTCACAAAGTTGGAAAAAACTCACTTTTGTTCATGACCAATACATGTTCATAGCAACTTGCATTTTCAAATCAGCATGTTTGATGCTAGGTTGCAGGACTCAAAACCAACTTACACTTCATAATTTAATTCCTAACCATTGTGTTAAGGTATTGTCTTATTCATATGTGCATTACATGCAAGTTTAAGCCTTAAGTAGAAAAAGGCAAATTGCCAGTTTTGCCTAATGTCACTTTATGTCAAAAGCTAAATCTTTGAGACATGGGGCCAGATCTTTGAGGCAAGATCAAATCCACTAATTCCAGTTACCAAGAACCAAAGATGCAGCATGATAGGCAGGCTTGGACAGTGCTATAACATCATTTGCATTTTCTTGCTTCGAGTAGAAGAAACTTGCAAAATACAACCAATCTCACATTTCTGTTAACACAAGCTAAAACAAACTTTGCATACAATTTCCATACATCAAAACAATCCTGAACCACGACTCATTCATCCCTCATACCTCCTAATACTCAGAATCCCTGTTTTGCTGCAAAACAGGGCAAGTTCTGCAAACTTCAAGCCATAACCAATTCCCATCGTGCGTTTTGTCCAAAAGGGCTTCAAACACCTTCCATTCCATCCACCTGAACTATCCCAGACCTCCGGTGCAAGCTGTAACACCTCTAACACACTTTGCCATTTTCATTTCAAAGCTTTGCAGGTGGAGTTCTACAGCACGATTCAAGGTGTTTCAAAGCAAGCCAAGCATTGGAGAAGCTTCCTTGGACCTCATGCAAGCTCAACAGAAGCTCAAACACCATTGAAGGTTGCTGCATTGCCCTACTCGATTCAAACTGAAACAGGTATTTCATGGATTTCTATCTCTCTATTTAGGAATGGTTAGGCTTAGGTTTGTGAATGAAATATGTTGTACTCATAGCCCTGAAGCCATACATATGCTAAGTTTTCATTTACATTAATCGTGCTGAGAGAATTTCACCCATGAACATGTGAAAAAAGTTAGGACATATTTTAGGGCCAGAGAAATTCTCTCTGGTCTTTGAGAGTTAGATTTAATGCCTTATATGGTTAGATTCGTGTTTAAATTCTCTACAAGTTTCATGTTTTAAGTTTTGTCAAAAGATCAAAGAATCAGGAGATAACATTTGAACCAAGAAGCGCGCGTTTGGTTGCTGTCTCAAGGACAAGGATGAAGCAATGTGGACTGGGCTTGGATTTCTCACTTTTGGCACCCTCCATTTACCGAATGCACCCACTGACCCATTTGATTGACTATTTGTCATTTTTATGTTTTTATTTTTTATTATGACTTTATATTTTTTTGTTCAAATATAAAAAATGCCAAAAATAATTTTCCATATTTTTTTCATATTTATTTGATAATTATTTATTTTATTAGGCATATATGCATAAATAAACCATTTTCTCTTTTAATAAAACTAAAAAATAATACAAAAAAATATATTTATTTTTTATTTGTTATTTTTATTTACATTTGAAAACATTTCTTGAAAATATCCATTTTTGTAAATAATTAATTTTTTATCTTTGTATATTTAATATGTTTAATATATATATATATATATATATATATATATATATATATATATATATATATATATATATATATATATATATATATATATATATATATATATATATATATATATATATATATATATATATATATATATATATATATATATATATATATATATATATTATATATATATATATATATATATATATATATATATATATATATATATATATATATATATATATATATATATATATATATATATATATATATATATATATATATATATATATATATATATATATATATATATATATATATATATATATATATATATATATATATATATATATATATATATATATATATATATATATATATATATATATATATATATATATATATATATATATATATACTTATATACTTTATTTTATTAGATAATTAGGACAAAAAATAAAAAAATAATACATCTTTATTTTTATTAATATTTGACATTAAAAATACTTTTTTTTACAATATACTTTTTTTTTTGTATAAATTAATATATTATTGTATATAATTAATAAATATTGCTATTTATTTGAAAATTAGGGTTTTGCCCTAAATAACCAAAATAATTAAAATTTGACTCTTTTTTATTTGTTTATATTTCACATTAAAAAATACCCTTTTTACATACATAAACAATCTTTTTTGCATAATACATTTTTATTTGACATTTATTTAATTGTGTTTATTTAAATGTTAAATATTGACTTGTACATTCGATATGGTTGTAATAACTTAGAATTTATTTCCTTGTTAAATATCCCTAATTCAAATTTGTATCCCCCTCCCTATATCCTGTTGTAATAGTGTAGCATTTAAATTCTCGCACATTTAAAAGCTTTCAATTATACCATGCCTAGACCTAGGGTTTGTATGCAAATAAAATCAACAAGTAGCTTGACCTAATCCAAGATAAACATGCATGAAAAAACAAACACAATGCACACTTGCACGCCTAGGGTTCCATCCACTTGTTGCCTTCAAAAATGGGCCATGGTTGCATGTTGAGTACTTTGGCAAAACAAAAACAAACAAAAGATCATAGTCCCTCGATGACGCTATCTGAGTTGCCTAAACAAAAATGATCAAGTCCCTCAAGAAAATTGCCAAAGATACTTGACACTATTGCTATCATGGTCTATACGATGACCCGCGCCTGTCCCGTTTAACATCCTAACACAAGGTTGTTCACCAAATACAATGGTGAAACAACACTGTTAAAAGGGTTAAAAACATAAGAAAGATCTTTGAGTAAAATAGGATAGATATCTCTTAGTTACTTGATCAAGCTTGCAAAAATATCCTTGCTATTTTCAAAACACACTCCACAACACAATTTCAAAACCCTACTTTCAAACATTGAAAACTTTTCAAAAGACAAAAACACCTTTGTATACATTCAAACAAGAATCATTACAAAGGTTGCCACAACGATGACCTATTTTCAAAACATTTTCCAAAATCACACACAAAGCACCATTTCAAACATTTGAAAAGCACCATTTCAAACAATTGAAAATCAAAGCAAGTGATCTAAGCAAGTAACTAAGAGCCCATGGATAACCATGGATAGAAAGGGTGCTAATACCTTCCCTTTCTATAATCTACTCCCCGAACCCAAGAAAACATCTCAAAGGTCTTTCCTGTGCTTTTTGACCTTTCCTTAGGATAAAATAATAAGTCGGTGGTGACTCTTGCTAAACCGAAACATTTGCGAACACAAACGCAAAACCCAAGTCAGTTCTCCCACCGTATCACAGAACTGGCGACTCTGCTGGGGAAATCTTTAAAAGTGGAGTAACCTTAGGGCTTAGATCACCCTTTTTGCATGATTATTGTTTACTTTGATTGCTTTACATTTTGGTTCTCTTGTTTGGGCTTGAAATCCTCCACTCGGATTTGGGAAACATTCATAGATAGCAATACATTGTGGAAACTGTGCGGGGTATACCGACACGGTTGAAGCAATAGCTATATTAGTGCGACATATTTGTGAGTACCGGTAGCCTTTGAGTCAATCAAAGAGAATACGGGGCCGCTGAGTGATGTCATTAAGCACTAATGAACTAGAACCTTACTTGACCATCTTGGCCTTTTATTAGGGGTAGTGAGATGACCGGCTTTGGTACAGTCCGAAGTTGGTAGATACTCAATACTACACTCATTGAGGGTTGTTTTATTGGAATATTTTTGTCGCTAGTTAAGTGGCTAAACCAAAACAATGAACATAGAAAACAATCTAATGATATTGAGCTCCTTAGAACCCGGTTACTATTTATAGGACAGGTTTTGAGCCAACTAAACTCAAGAGGGTACTTACCTATGAAACCTCATGCAAGCCTGAAACTAGGGTTTTGTGTGACTTGCTTGTACATGTGCTTGTGCATACATCATGAACATCATAAGGCATCATATGCATCCACTAACCATTTCAAGGGTTTGGATCTTCATCTTTGTTCTTGTTTTGTAGGTCATGGAATCTCTTCGCAGGAAAACAATTCAAGTCAACCTTGTGAGGATCCCTCCTCAACTCAAGGAGCTTACTTCTAGGATTCCGGAGAATTCTCTCTTCAATGAAAGACATGGTAGACTCCTCAACTTAGTCAACACCAGCATTGAAGAAGATATGGTGAAAGTACTTTTCCAGTTCTTTGACCCCCTACACCACTGTTTCACATTCCCTGATTACCAATTGGTGCCTACTTTGGAGGAATTTTCTCAACTTCTGAGAATTCCTATTCTTAATCAACTTCCCTACAACGGTAGGGAAAAATAACCAAATCTTGAAGATGTTGCTCAAGCCTTACACTTGCAACCATCTGACATCAAGGGGCATTGGGAAACCAGAAGTGGTGTCAAGGGCTTCTTGGCAAAGTTTCTGTTTGAGAAGGCACAAGACTGCTGGAATTCTCTTGATCTACAAGCCTTTGAAGAGATTGTGGAACTCCTCATCTATGGGTTGGTCTTGTTCCCAAACCCTGATCAACTTATAGATGTGAATGCTGTCAAGATTTTCATGTCCAAGAATCCCATACCTACATTGCTTGGGGACATCCTACACTCATTTTACACACGAACAATGAGGAAAAGAGGTGTTCTCATGTGTTGTACTCTTCTCCTAGCAAGGTGGTTTATTTCTCACCTTCCACAATCAGTCTTGAAGAATGAGCAGGGTTTAAGGTGGTCACAACGGTTGATGACCCTAACACATTCTGATGTACATTGGTGTTCGCGGTCCAGAGAAAATGTCATCATCATTGATCGTTGTGGTGAATTCCCTAATGTCCCATTACTTGGCATTAGGGGAGGCATTACCTACAACCCCTGTCTAGCTTTGAGACAATTTGGATATGCCCGGAGGGACGGCCCTCATGACATGCTGATTTCTGACCTAGTTTTTGACTTCGACAACGATGCGCAAGGACTTCGACAAAGGTTCATCAGAGCTTGGAGGATGCCTAACAAGGTGGATAGTAAGACACTAGGGCACAAGAATTCCATCCCCCTTGAGCCTTACCTCAAGTGGGTACGAACCCGCTCTCAGAATCTTATGATGCCATATCCTCACATTCTCCCCTTGATTAAAGAGCCTGTTAAGGAAGGAGAGGTTCCATACACCATCCTACATCCTGACATGCCAACATCATGGGAAGAAATGCAAAAGAGTTGGATGCAACTCAAAGAAGAACGAGATACTTTTGAAGCCAGCTTATACGCCAGTGAGAAGAAGGTTTTAGAGCTCACCCGCCGACTTCACGAGGAGGAAACTCTCAACACCTACATCGCACCAAAGAGGATGCGCAACGTCTTTTTACATTAAGAATTTTGTAATATTTTGCCCATGGGGCACTTATGTACTAACAATTCCTTCTTAATATGACGTGCGTTCTTTTTTGTTTGCAACAAATTTGAATTTTTGAACCCTTGAATGCATTACATGAATAACATATCATTCATCATATGCACAAACAGGTCTTCAAGCCAGGTTTCCTTATCTTTCTGCTATTTATTTCAGCAAGATGGATTTGGAGAAAACAATGAAGGACCTACAGGCACAAAATTCACAATTTCAGCAACTCCTCATGACCTTGGAAAAGGGTCAGGAGGATCTCAAAGTTCTGATCGAGAAGAGTAAAGAGAAGAAAAAGAAAAAGAGACCGGGGGTAGCTACTTTTGGGAGAAGATTTGAGGGCGATGCTAGAAGGACTCTTGAGTTTCCTTCAACGTCTGACGAAGGGATTGACAAGGGGAAAGGAGTTACTATACCTTCTGAATCTGAGGTAGAAGAGGAGGAAGAGGAAGCAGACGAAAACTATTCAGAACAACAGTATCCACCAGCGGATTACAAGTATAAGAACCTTGAAGACAGATTGGTAGCTATGGAGTTGTAGAGGGTGCCCGGATTGGATTTTTAGGAACTGGGGTTGGTAGCCGGGATTGTAATCCCTCTCAAGTTCAAGGTGCCGACATTCACCAAGTACGACGGTCTGTCTTGCCCTAAGATGCATTTAAGGTCGTATGTTAGAAAGATCCAGCCACATTCATCCGACAAAGACCTCTGGGTGCACTTTTTCCAAGACAGCTTGTCTGGCACTCAGTTAGATTAGTTTTATCAGATCGAGAGATCAGAGTTCCACAATTGGGAAGACTTGGCGGCCGCTTTCTATCGTCAGTATCAGTACAACGCTGATTTGGCGCCTACCCGTACCCAGCTACAAAGTATGGGGATGGCTTCAAACGAAGGGTTTAAGGAGTACGCCCAGAAGTGGCATGACCTTGCTGGAAGGGTGCAGCCACCGCTATCAGATATGGAATTAGTTGACATGTTTTTGGGGACCCTGTCTGGCCCCTTCTTCAACCATCTAATCGGAAGCTCTTCTGTGGGATTTACGGAGTTGATTTTGACCAGCGAGAGGGTGGAAGCCGGTATCAAAAGTGGAAAAATTCAAAAGGATGCTTCCGCATCCACAACTGCTAGAAAACCTTTCCCAGCCAAGAAAGAAGCATCTGCTGTATCCAATCAGAAAAATCGGGAAAGAGAGGAACATCGGCCAACAGTGGGGGCCGTATTAATACAGAAGTCCGCATCAGACCAGCTTAGAAATAGTCAACCGAGGAATGATCAGCCCAGAACTTATCAGCAAAGGCTACCACGTCAGTTTACCCCAGTAAATATGACACCTGCTCAGATCCTTCCACATCTACTGAAGTTGAATCTTGCTAATTTAAAAGAGGCGCCAAAGAATGTAAATACCACCTCTCCATCTTACAACTCAAAAGCCAAGTGTGCTTACCATTCCGACAGTATTGGGCACGATACCAATAATTGTTGGGCACTCAGGAACAAAATTCAGGACTTAATTGACGCCAAAGAGGTTGGATTTGATGCCCCGGAAAAGCCCAATGTTATATCCGCACCGATGCCTAAGCAGGGCCACAATATGCATGTTATTTTGGAAAATCTCCATGTTACTGATGTTGTTGACTCCATTGTTAGTGATAAAAGAAAATTTGTTGAGAGCTGGGATTTTTCCTGGTTGTGACGAAGACTGCTATTTTTGTTTGAACATTCAATATGATTGTCCAATGTTGAAATCGGGTGTCCAACGCCTGACGGATACTCAAGAAATACTTTTCCAGAAAACCCCTGTTAACACTTTCAATCCAATCACTCCTGATACTTGTGATACCTCAACCAATGATATTGCCATCATAACCATTTTCGACAATCCTCCCAAGGCTTGCAAAAGGCCTGTCAGGATTAAACCCAACTCTGAATGTGTACCTCTAAAGATCACAATGCCGGGACCCGTCCCGTACCAATCAAGCAAAATGATACTGTGGAACTATGGGGGAGAAATCTTCTACCACGACATCAAACAAATCGAAAAAGTCCAAGAAATTTCTGAAGAAGACCCTGATATAGGGAACATCGCGGGTACAAGCAAGATAACCCGCAGTGGCCGGATCTTTTCTCAAGAGATCGCTCCCCCCCGAGCAGTCTTTGGACCCTTAAAAGCTTCTGTACCTGTTGGACCCTCTGAAGAGTTGAACACTCCTGAAGAAATACCATCCTTTGATAACACCGACAAAGGTAAGGGGATACTGGAAATGCCTGTCAAGACGAAGGCTCATGCTGTGGTTGTCCCCGAAACCACTCAGAAGGAGATGGATGAAATCCTTAAAATAATCAGAAAAAATGACTACGACGTTGTGGAACAATTAGGGCAGACCCCTTCTAAAATTTCAATGTTAGCTCTCCTACTCTGTTCAGAAGCCCATGCTAAGGCCCTGGTTAAATTCTTGAAGACGGCACATGTCCCCCAAGAGACCTCGGCCGACCAATTTCAAAATTGTGTGGCCAGTCTTACTGTTGACAATGGCCTGGGTTTTCCGATGCTGACTTAACTCCAAAAGGAAGGAAACACAATGATGCATTACATGTTTCAGTTGAATGCAGAGGGACCACCCTCACCCATGTCTTGGTCGATACTGGTTCTTCCCTGAATGTGCTTCCAAAGAAGGCCTTGGATCGTCTAGATTGCGAAGGTTTGACCCTCAAACCTAGTAACATAGTCGTCAGAGCTTTCGATGGCTCCAAGAGAATGGTTCATGGAGAGGTTGATATTCCCATCAAGGTAGGCACCGAAGTTTTCAACTCCATCTTCTACGTGATGGACATCCGTCCGTCATACTCATGTTTGCTGGCGAGACCGTGGATCCATTATGCCGGGGCAGTTACATCCTCCTTGCACCAGATGCTGAAATATCCTGTTAAGGGTAAAATCATAACTGTGCATGGCGAGGAAGAGTACATGATTAGTCATCTTAATTCCTTTCGATATGTGGAATTAGACGGCGAGTTCATCAAAACACCTTTTCAGCATTTTGAGGAAGTTTCTCCCGAAGTAGCAGTTGCGAAGACAGCGGTTGAGGTACCTATCATTCCCAAGCATGCATCTAGGATGGCATCTCTCAAAAATGCAGAGGATTTGATTAAGGAGGGGAAGAGCACAGTATGGGGACAATTTCCTGACTTTCCCCATAAGACGGACAAGTTTGGTTTAGGGTTTACTGCTGCAGGACAGAAGGCTATGCGTCGTTCTAAGATTGGAAGATCACCTGTCAAGATTTCTCACCACGGAATCAATGCTTTAGAGGATGAAGATGAGGAGAGCCACTTTGAAGACTGGATTTTTCCGACTGTCAAAGGGGGTTTGAGCAATTGGGAAGCAAAGGATTTCGTTCCTATCACCTTTATCAACCAGTAATTTTATCTTTGAACAATTTCCCATTTTTATGGTCTGTAATAACTAAAACAATTCGCACACTATTTTCACCTCATGCCTTACCCGGGGCATGTAGGTCCATTTGTAAGGGTTTGATTTCCTTCATAATCATATGCCATGTTTTAATGAATCATTGTACGTTTTTCATCTATAAACTGTTGTGTTCATTTTTCTTTCCTTTTGCATTTTGTTTGTTTAAGGATGGCTATCCCTTACACACACCCACACTCACAAATGCAGGTACCCATCCATTCCGGATTCCATGGGTGACTATTCTGTTTTAGCCTTCGATAACTCTGAAGATTTGGTCAATCACGCTGAGTACGAAGTTGACGAAGATTGTGAAGTGCCGGGAGAGTTAGCCAGACTCCTATAACAAGAAGAGAAGGCCATCCCGCCTCATGAAGAGTTGTTAGAAACCATCAACTTAGGGACAGAGGAGGACAAGAAGGAAATAAAAATGGGTGCCAACCTGGAACCGAGTGTCAAGGAGCGCTTAGTACAGTTGTTGAATGAATACGTCGAAATCTTCGCTTGGTCTTATAAAGACATGCCAGGGCTGGACACAAATATTGTGGTTCACCGTCTCCCTACAAGAGAAGACTGTCCACCGATCAAGCAAAAGGTTCGCCGAATGAGACCTGACATGTCTGAAAAGATTAAGGCCGAAGTAATGAAGCAGTTCAACGCCGACTTTCTGGATGTTACAACCTATCCATAATGGGTTGCTAACATTGTGCCCGTACCCAAAAAGGACGGCAAGGTTAGAATGTGTGTGGACTATCGGGATTTGAACAGGGCTAGCCCTAAAGATGATTTTCCGCTGCCGCATATCGACATTTTGGTTGACAACACAGCTTCGCACAAAGTATTTTCTTTCATGGACGGATTCTAGGGCTACAACTAGATTAAAATGGCCCCCGAGGACATGGAGAAAACTACCTTTGTCACACAATGGGGTACCTTCTGCTACAAGGTGATGTCGTTTGGACTGAAGAACGCAGGGGCAACCTATCAACGCGCCATGGTAGCTTTATTTCATGATATAATACATCATGAGATCGAAGTTTACGTAGACGACATGATAGCTCGATCACAAACAGAAGAAGAACAACTTGAACATTTGCAGAAGCTATTTTCCAGGTTGAAAGAGTATAAACTTAGACTGAATCCAAGCAAATGCACTTTTGGAGTTAGGTCTGGTAAACTTCTGGGATTTATTGTCAGCAACAAGGGCATTGAGGTCGATCCAGCTAAAGTAAAGGCTATACAAGAAATGCCCGCCCCCCGTACTGAAAAGGAGGTTAGAGGATTCTTGGGACGCTTGAACTATATCGCCAGGTTCATCTCTCACCTAACGTCTACCTGTGAGCCAATTTTCAAACTGTTGAAGAAGGATCAGGTAGTTGAATGGAACAACGATTGCCAAGTTGCTTTTGACAAGATCAAGGAATATTTACTAGAACCTCCTATCCTGATGCCACCCGTCGAAGGAAGACCGTTGATCATGTATCTGACTATTTTGGACAACTCAATGGGGTGCGTACTGGGCCAACATGACGAGTCTGGTCGAAAAGAGCATGCCATTTATTACCTTAGCAAAAAGTTTACCGACTGTGAGACTCTCTACTCACTGCTCGAGAAAACTTGTTGCGCTTTGGTATGGGCTGCTCGCCGACTAAGGCAGTATATGTTGACTCATACCACTTTGTTGATTTCCAAGATGGACCCGATCAAATATATCTTTGAAAAGCCTGCTTTATCTGGAAGAATCGCTAGATGGAAGATGATCCTGACTGAGTATGACATCCAGTATACTACTCAAAAAGCTATAAAGGGAGTGTACTAGCTGACCATCTAGATCATCAAGCCGTCGAAGATTATCAATCTATGAGATTCGACTTCCCTGACGAGGACATCATGACTTTGGACAACATCGAAGGTAACAGACCGTATGACGGACCTGAACAAGGATCCCGATGGACCCTGTACTTTGATGGTGCTTCAAATGCACGTGACAACGATATCGGTGCAGTACTCATTTCCCTAGAAGGTTGCCATACACCTTTCACTGCCCGACTTTGTTTCAGCTGTACCAACAACATGGCCGAATATGAAGCTTGCATATTTGGTCTCAAGGCTGCTATAGACTTGGGAATCAAATCTTTGGTCGTATTTGGGGACTCGGCTTTGGTTATCAGTCAAGTCAAAGGAGAGTGGGACACCAAACATCCTAATCTTATCCCATACAAAGAACATGTCCTGACTTTGTTGCCTTATTTCGAGCAGATTACTTTCGAGCATTTCCCGCGAGAAGAAAATCAGCTAGCAGATGCTCTGGCTACAATATCTTCCATGTTTAAACTCAACTGGGATAATGAGGCTCCCCAAATTACCATCGAGCGAATGGACGAACCTGCACACTGTCATGAGATTAATACCGAAGAAGTAGTGGAACAACCCTGGTTTCATGAAATCAAAAGGTATCTCCAGACTAGAGAATACCCCGAAGGAGCTTCCATCAATGACAAAAAGTTCTTAAGGAGATTTGCTGCAAAGTTCTTCCTAAGCAATGGCATCCTTTATAAGCGCAACCATGATTGTGTTTTACTTCGATGTGTGGACAAAGCTGAAGCAGAGTTGATCATGACTGAGATACACAGTGGCACATTTGGCACCCATTTGAGCGGGCATACAATGGCAAAGAAGATTCTAAGGGCAGGCTATTACTGGTCTACCATGGAAGTTGATTGTCATCGACATTCCCGTACTTGCCACAAATGCCAAGTCTATGCCGACAAGGTACATATTCCTCCTGTTCGTCTCAACGTTCTGACAGCTCCTTGGCCTTTCGCGATGTGGGGCATTGACATGATTGGAGAGATCAAGCCCACGGCGTCCAATGGACATCGCTTCATCTTGGTCGCTATTGACTATTTTACCAAGTGGGTCAAAGCAGCTTCCTATGCCTCAGTTACAAAGAATGTGGTTTCCCGCTTCATCAAGCAGAACCTCATATGCCGGTATGGTGTCCCCGACAGGATCATCACAGACAACGATACAAATTTGAACAATACTATGATCACCGCTCTATGCGAACAGTTCAAGATTTATCATCACAATTCATCTCCCTATCGGCCGAAGATGAACGGTGCTGTTGAAGCCGCGAACAAAAATATCAAGAAGATCATTCAAAAAATGGAAGTTACCTATAAAGACTGGCATGAGATGTTACCATTTGCTCTGCATGGATATCGTACCACGGCACGTACTTCAACAGGGGCAACCCCATTCTCTTTGGTATATGGCATGGAAGCTGTCCTACCTATGGAAGTTCAAATTCCTTCTTTAAGGATTATGAAGGACGTTGGTTTGAGTGAAGACGATTTGATTCATACCCGACTTGATCAACTCAATTTGATCGACGAGAAGCGACTTACTGCTGTTTGTCATGGTCAGACGTATCAAAAACGGATGATCAAGGCTTTCAACAAGAAAGTCAGGCGTCAGATATATCAAGTCGGAGATCTTGTAATCAAGCGGATCATCTTGCTGCAAAGTGATCCCAGGGGCAAATGGACTCCTACTTACGAAGGACCATTTGTGATTAAGAGCATCTTTTCTGGTGGGGCGATGATTCTGACCACCATGGATGGCGATGACTTACCGTACCCTGCGAACGCAGACATAGTCAAAAAATACTACGCATAAAACAACCCGACAACTTGAAAACCCGAAAGGGCGACTTGGGCAAAAATGGGCATCCCGGTGGATCGAAAACCCGAAAGGGAGGTTCAGGCAAAAATTAGGGATAAAACAAAAAAATCTGTACACCCGGCAAGTTGAAAACCCGAAAGGGCGACTTGGGCAAAAAAGGGTTTCCCGGTGGATCGAAAACCCGAAAGGGCGATTCAGGCAAAAGTTAGGGAATTAAAGCGTATGACTGTGTCTCGTCGGATTACTTCAAGAACAATCTCTTCATCAACAAGCTCTGAGCTTCTGATCAACTTAGTCATCGGCGGACAAAGCGATGAATGGACAAGATATTCAGAGTTGTGAAGGCCATAACAAAATGGGAATCCCATGGAATCATTACACATAGCCATCTTTCTTTTGTATAAATTTTTTTCAATTTTTTACGACAACATTCTCTTACTGGGATGTCTGTTTCCTTTGTACAAATATACTCACAAAAGTTAATACAAATGCACTACCAAGTGCAGAAATTTGCTTACCGTTCTTCTCTTTTTACACTTATGTTTATTTTGAAAACGTCCAATGTTTTGTTAAATAGGCATATGCATTTGAACATAATCATTGCTTACAAATAAAACGAATTGAGAAAGGATAGTTACTTATAGGTTGAAGGTGTAGGAAGATATTTTTGTGCCATCTCAGGAGAAATCCCCTGTGATACATCATTCAGATCCTCAACAAGGCTAAATTTGGAGTATATTCCCCCAACGGAGTTAAGCTTCAAGATCCTTAGCAGAGCCAATGTATTCCAAAACCTAATTCCCCTCAGAGTCAAGTTTCAAGACTCCCAGTGGAGCCCAAAAACCTTGAAAATCCTATCCCCAGCGGAACCAGAATAGTGAACATTCTCCCCACAGAGATGCTTCCCCAGCAGATGGGAAAATTCTCAATCTCTTTTCTCCAGCAGGAGTCTCCTAGGTTTTGACTTCCCAGTAGAGATGTCCAAAGTTTTCCTTATTCCCCAAGCAGTCAGCAGTCAGCAAGGATTTCTCATCTTTAGTAATCAAAGATTTTTGGAATCCCCAGCTTCAGTCTTGGATTCATTTTCCCGGCAGCAGTCAAAGATTCTGTTATCTCCAGCTACCAGGATTTATCTTCCTCAGCAAGACGGCTACTCAGCTTACATGCATAACCATTACATTCATATATCATAAACATTGATGAAATACAGTTCATTGCATCATACATATCATGCAACATGATCTTGTGTTTTAGCTAACATTTTTACCCTTTTCAGGATAAGATTAAAAGGCTATTGTTAACAATTATTCAGATACGGTATGGATACACCCCAGACACGACGGTCATTCTACTACTCATTCAAACTTCGGCAATCCGATACAGACTAGATACGCTCCAAACACGGCAGCCATTCTATCTCTCATTCAGATTCAATTATCAACCTCAAGTTCAAATGCATTCCAAACACGGATACCATTCTGACCCTTACATCAACAGTTTGATTCCCTCAGTGGAGTCGCCACGGAAGTCATTTTGTCATTCACTCAGATCCCAGTTACGGTACAGATACACTCCAGACACGGAAGTCATTCTACTACTCATACAGATCTCAACTTCAGATACAATCCAGATACGCTCCAGACGCGGTTGCCATTCTGTCGCTCATTCAGAGTTTATCCCCATCACACATTTGCTCCATACACATATATTTCTCTATTACCCGGATACAATACAGATACACTCCAGACACGACAGTCATTCTGATATTCATTCAACATTCAAATACAGTTACAGCTCAGATACGCCCCAGACACGGACGCCATTCTTTTGCTCATACAAACTCAGTCTCCAGATACAGTTCAAATGCATTCCAGACACAGATACCATTTTGAGGCTCATTCTTCTATCTAACAACATTGCAGTTCAACGAACATTCTTGGATGGCACCTTTAGGCCCATCTCCAGCAAGATTCTACCATCTCCAAATGGCATCTTTAAGCCCATTCCCACACCTATGTTTTGACAAGTGCAAATTTACGGGCACTCTAGTGTCCAATCCTCTTTTACCTTCGAGTCGCGAAAGGCAAGCCTGCCAATCTAACTCTTCAGGTTCAAGAAGATTGAACAGGGGCAACTGTTGTACCCCAAAAGTTTCCCTCTCACTTCACCAACATTTTCTCATCATAAGACTCTTGGAGTTCAAGATCAAGCTAGGGTTTGCTCTGCTCAAGACATCTCCTTGCACTGTTGACCAAAATTAGGGTTTGAGTTTGCACAGGGATTTTTTGACCTACAATGCCCAAAGTGACTTTCATACTTCATGTTGGGTTCACAAGTTTGCCCATACCAAGTTTCAAGCCTTGATTCAAATCTTTGCCCAGTCAATTGGACAGTTGACCTAGAAATCAACTGTGTGGGGGAAAAAGTCAACTGTGGCCAATTGACAGTCAAACCTCATGAAATTTGACCCACATCAACATTATGAACCATTTGATCAAGTTTGGATCACAATTCCACTAGAAATTTGATTAGATCACCAAAAGGGCAAAATGGTCATTTTTAGGGTTTTGACTGCACAAAGGCAATTTTTGACTGTTTGACCTAACCAATGGTCAATCAAGCTCACATATGGACACAAGGACTCAATGAAATTGTCTTGACCCTTTCAACAAGTTCAAAAGATCTCAAATTCATAGGATTGGCAGATGAATTTTTCAGTCAACTGATCAAAATTTGACTGTATACTGAAAAGTCAAACTTTGACTTTTTGGTCAAAATCAAGTGCCAAGAGTTATTTTTCATCAAAACATGTCAAATTATGAAACTGTTTCATCAAGAAACCCAAAAATGCAAATTAGGGTTTGAAATGGAAAATTTTCATAACTTAGAAATTTTCTAAGTTATGAAATTTTCTTATTTTTTCTTAACTTTGTCCCATTTTTTCACCAAGATACAAATGGATTCAAACAAAACTTGCAACATGAAAGTTGTAATCCATCACAAAGTATACAACTTTGATTCACAAAGTTTTCTCAAAATAAGCTTGCATCTCACGTTATGATTTTTGGAACAAGGGTATCTAAAACTTTTAACTTAGAGAAAATTTGCCCTAATCTAGGCAGGATTTTGTCCCATCTTCTTGGCCATTTTTCACATAGTTATACTTGGATTTTCAAGTTGCATTACAAAGATGGATTGTAGTACATGTTCCAAGATTTCCAAATTATCCAAGAACTCCTCAAACACCCTTGTGGTTAGAGAGAATCGAATTCACAAAGTTGGAAAAAACTCACTTTTGTTCATGACCAATACATGTTCATAGCAACTTGCATTTTCAAATCAGCATGTTTGATGCTAGCTTGCAGGCCTCAAAACCAACTTACACTTCATAATTTAATGCCTAACCATTGTGTTAAGGTATTATCTTATTCATATGGGCATTACATGCAAGTTTAAGCCTTAAGTAGAAAAAGGCAAATTACCATTTTTGCCTAATGTCACTTTATGTCAAAAGCTAAATCTTTGATACATGGGGCCAGATCTTTGAGGCAAGATCAAGTCCACTAATTCCAGTTACCAAGAACCAAATATGCAGCATGATAGGCAGGCTTGGACAGGGCTATAACATCATTTGCATTTTCTTGCTTCAAGTAGAAGAAACTTGCAAAACACAACCAATCTCACATTTCTGTTAACACAAGCTAAAACAAACTTTGCATACAGTTTCCATACATCAAAACAATCCTGAAGCACGACTCATTCATCCCTCATACCTCCTAATACTCAGAATCCCTGTTTTGCTGCAAAACAGGGCAACTTCTGCAAACTTCAAGCCATAACCAATTCCTATCGTGCGTTTTGTCCAAAATGGCTTCAAACACCTTCCATTCCATCCACCTGAACTATCCCAGACCTCCAGTGGAAGCTGTAACACCTCTAACACACTTTGCCATTTTCATTTCAAAGCTTTGCAGGTGGAGTTCTACAGCACGATTCAAGGTGTTTCAAAGCAAGCCAAGCATTGGAGAAGCTTCCTTGGACCTCAGGCAAGCTCAACAGAAGCTCAAACACCATTGAAGGTTGCTGCATTTCCCTACTCGATTCAAACTGAAACATGTATTTCATGGACTTCTATCTCTCTATTTAGGAATGGTTAGGCTTATTTATGAATGGAATATGTTGTACTCATAGCCCTGAAGCCATACATATGCTTAGTTTTCATTTACATTAATCGTGCTGAGAGAATTTCACCCATGAACATGTGAAAAAAGTTAGGTCAGATTTTAGGGCCAGAGAAATTCTCTCTGGTCTTTGAGAGTTAGATTTAATGCTTTATATGGTTAGATTCGTGTTTAAATTCTCTACAAGTTTCATCTTTTAAGTTTTGTCAAAAGATCAAAGAATCAGGAGATAACATTTGAACTAAGAAGCGCGCGTTTGGTTGCTGTCTCAAGGACAGGGATGAAGCAATGTGGGCTGGGCTTGGATTTCTCACTTTTGGCACCCTCCATTTACTGAATGCACCCCCCTGGCCCATTTGATTGAATATTTGTCATTTTTATGTTTTTATTTTTTATTCTGACTTTATATTTTTTATGTTCAAATATAAAAAATGCCAAAAATAATTTTCCATATTTTTTCATATTTATTTGATAATTATTTATTTTATTAGGCATATATGCATAAATAAACCATTTTCTCTTTTAATAAAACTCAAAAATAATACAAAAAATATATTTATTTTTTATTTGTTATTTTTATTTACATTTGAAAAACATTTCTTGAAAATATCCATTTTTGTAAATAATTAATTTTTTATCTTTGTATATATATATATATATATATATATATATATATATATATATATATATATATATATATATATATATATATATATATATATATATATATATATATATATATATATATATATATATATATATATATATATATATATATATATATATATATATATATATATATATATATATATATATATATATATATATATATATATATATATATATATATATATATATATATATATACTTTATTTTATTAGATAATTAGGACAAAAAATACAAAAATAATACATCTTTATTTTTATTAATATTTGACATTAAAAATACTTTTTTTTACAATATACTTTTATTTTTGTATAAATTAATATATTATTGTATATAATTAATAAATATTGCTATTTATTTGAAAATTAGGGTTTTGCCCTAAATAACCAAAATAATTAAAATTTGACTCTTTTTTATTTGTTTATATTTCACATTAAAAAATACCCTTTTTACATACATAAACAATCTTTTTTGCATAATACATTTTTATTTGACATTTATTTAATTGTGTTTATTTAAATGTTAAATATTGACTTGTACATTCGATATGGTTGTAATAACTTAGAATTTATTTCCTTGTTAAATATCCCCAATTCAAATTTGTATCCCCCTCCCTATATCTTGTTGTAATAGTGTAGCATTTAAATTCTCGCACATTTAAAAGCTTTCAATTATACCATGCCTAGACCTAGGGTTTGTATGCAAATAAAATCAACAAGTAGCTTGACCTAATCCAAGATAAACATGCATGAAAAAACAAACACAATGCACACTTGCACCCCTAGGGTTCCATCCACTTGTTGCCTTCAAAAATGGGCCATGGTTGCATGTTGAGTACTTTGGCAAAACAAAAACAAACAAAAAGATCATAGTCCCTCGATGACACTATCTTAGTTGCCTAAACAAAAATGATCATGTCCCTCAAGAAAATTGCCAAAGATACTTGACACTATTGCTATCATGGTCTATACGATGACCCGCGCCTGTCCCGTTTAACATCCTAACATAAGGTTGTTCACCAAATACAATGGTGAAACAATACTGTTAAAATGGTTAAAAACATAAGAAAGATCTTTGAGTAAAATAGGGTAGATAGCTCTTAGTTACTTGATCAAGCTTGCAAAAACATCCTTGCTATTTTCAAAACACACTCCACAACACAATTTCAAAACCCTACTTTCAAACATTGAAAACTTTTCAAAAGACAAAAACACCTTTGTATACATTCAAACAAGAATCATTACAAAGGTTGCCACAACGATGGCCTATTTTCAAAATATTTTCCAAAATCACACACAAAGCACCATTTCAAACATTTGAAAAGCACCATTTCAAACAATTGAAAATCAAAGCAAGTGATCTAAGCAAGTAACTAAGAGCCCATGGATAACCATGGATAGAAATGGTGCTAATAACTTCCCTTTCTATAATCTACTCCCCGAACCCAAGAAAATATCTCAAAGGTCTTTCCTGTGCTTTTTGACCTTTCCTTAGGATAAAATAAAAAGTCGGTGGCGACTCTTGCTAAACCGAAATATTTGCGAACACAAACGCAAAACCCAAGTCAGTTCTCCCACCGTATCACACCAGTCTGCTGGGGTTTCAAGATAAAAGTTAACTGTTATCTGATTGATTTTCAGGTTTTAAGATAACTTGCTGGGGAATTTTGGAGAAACCGGATGATTTCCAATGTGGTTTAAAGGTTGAAGTCCTGGACTCCGTTGGGGAAGAAAGCTTCGTCTTCACTGGGGATTTGTAGTTCAAAGTTTTCTGACTCCGCTGGGGATTGGGAGTTTGGAAACTTAGTTCTGATGGTGATATGTATTTAACTCCGGTGGGGATGTGGAGCCTTAACTCCGCTGGGGATATGCATTAGATTCGAATGACATATTGCAGGGGATTTCTTCTGGAATAGCTTAAAGACGTTTTCCTATACTTTCAACTTATCAGTAATTATCCTTTCTCTATTTTTTTTATTTGTAAGCAGTGATTATATTCAAATGCATATGCTCATCTAACAAATCATTGGATGCTTTCAAAATAAAAAACACAAGTGTAAAAAGAAAGGACAGGCAAGCAAGTTTCTGCACTTTGAAGTATCTTTGTATTAACTTTGTAAGTATTTTTGTACAAAGGAGACAGTCATCCTAGTAAGAGAATGTTGTCGTAAAATTGAGAAAAATTTTATACAAAGAAAGATGGCTATGTGTAATAATTCCATGGGGTTCCCATTCTGCTATAGCCTTCACAACTCTAAGTATCTTGTCCATTCGTTGCTTCATCCGCAGATGATTAGGTTGATCAGAAGCCCGAAGCTTGTCTGTGAAGAGATTATCCTTAAAGTGATCCAATGAGACATATTCATACGCTTTAATTCCCTAACTTTTGCCTGGACCACCCTTTCGGGTTTTCGATCCACCAGGAAACCCCTTTTTTCCCAAGTCGCCCTTTCGGGTTTTCAACTTGTCGGGTGTACAGATTTTTTTATTTATCCCTAATTTTTGCCTGAATTGCCCTTTTGGGTTTTCGATTCACCGGGATGCCCATTTTTGCCCAAGTCTCCCCTTTCGAGTTTTCAACTTGTCAGGTCGTTTATGCGTAGTATCTTTTGACTATATCTGTGTTCGCAGGGTGCGGCAGGTCATCGCCATCCATGGTGGTCAGAATCATTGCCCCACCAGAAAAGATGTTCTTAATCACAAATGGTCCTTCGTAAGTAGGAGTCCATTTGCCCCTGGGATCACTTTGCGGCAAGATGATCCGCTTGATTACAAGGTCACCGACTTGATATACTTGTCTCTTGACTTTCTTGT
The DNA here is from genome assembly GCA_948472305.1 of Vicia faba. Lineage (NCBI taxonomy): Eukaryota > Viridiplantae > Streptophyta > Magnoliopsida > Fabales > Fabaceae > Vicia > Vicia faba. Next base: position 659,965,871 of record OX451740.1, read on the forward strand.
TGAAGGACTTGATCATACGTTTTTGATACGCTTGACCATGGCAAACAACAGTAAGTCGCTTTTTGTCAATCAAGTTAAGTTGATCAAGCCGGGTCTGAATCCAATCATCTTCACTCAAACCAGCATCCTTCATGATTCTCAAGGAGGGAATCTGAACCTCGATAGGTAAAACAACTTCCATGCCGTATACCAAAGAAAAGGGGGTTGCCCCAGTTGAAGTGCGTGCCGTGGTACGATACCCGTGCAGAGCAAACGGTAACATCTCATGCCAGTCCTTGTAGGTGACTGTCATCTTTTGAATGATCTTCTTGATATTTTTGTTTGCAGCTTCAACAACACCGTTCATCTTTGGACGATAGGGAGATGAATTGTGATGTTGAATATTAAACTTCTCGCACAGAGAGGTGATCATGGTGTTGTTCAAATTTGTACCGTTGTCCGTAATGATCCTGTCAGAGATACCATACCGGCATATGAGGTTCTGCTTGATGAAGCTGGCAACCACATTCTTTGTAACGGAGGCGAAGGAAGCTGCTTCGACCCACTTGGTAAAGTAATCAATGGCCACCAGGATGAAACGGTGTCCATTGGATGCTGTAGGTTTGATCTCTCCAATCATGTCGATTCCCCACATCGCGAATGGCCAATGAGCTGTTAAGACATTGAGAGGAACTGGGGGAATATGTACCTTGTCAGCATAGATTTGGAATTTGTGACAAGTACGGGAGTGTTGATGACAGTCCGCTTCCATGGTAGACCAGTAGTAGCCTGCCCTTAGAATCTTCTTAGCCATCGTGTGACCGCTCGAGTGGGTTCCAAAGGTACCATTGTGTAGTTCAACCATGATCTTCTCAGCTTCAACCTTGTCCACACAGCAGAGTAGGACACAATCAAGATTGCGCTTGTATAGGATACCATTGCTCAGAAAGAACTTGGCAGCGAACCTCCTTAAGAACTTTTTGTCGTTGACTGAAGCTCCTTCGGGGTATTCTTGTGCTTCGAGATACCTTTTGACGTCGTGAAACCAAGGTCGGTCCACAACTTCTTCGGTATTAATCTCGTGACAATGAGCAGGTTCGTCCATTCGTTCGATGGTGATTTGAGGTGCCTTATTATCCCAATTGAGTTTAAACATGGATGACATTGTAGCTAACGCATCCTCCAATTGATTCTCTTCTCGCGGGAAGTGCTCAAAGGTAATCTGCTCGAAATGAGGCAATAATCTCAAGACATGTTCTTTGTAAGGGATGAGGTTTGGATGTTTAGTATCCAACTCTCCTTTGATTTGACTGATAACCAAAGCTGAGTCCCCAAATACAATCAGAGATTTAATTCCCAAGTCGATAGCAGCCTTGAGACCAAAGATACAAGCTTCATACTCGGCCATGTTGTTGGTGCAGCTGAAACAAAGTCTAGCAGTGAAAGGTGTGTGGCAACCTTCTGGAGAGATAAGTATCGCACCGATACCGTTCCCAAGTGCATTTGAAGCACCATCAAAGTACAGGGTCCATCGGGATCCTTGTTCAGGTCCGTCATACGGTCCGTTACCTTTAATGTTGTCCAATGTCATAATATCCTCGTCAGGGAAGTCGAACCCCATAGATTGGTAATATTCGACGGCTTGATGAGCTAGATGGTCAGCTAGTACACTCCCTTTTATAGCTTTTTGGGTTGTGTACTAGATATCATACTCAGTCAGGATCATCTGCCATCTAGCGATTCTTCCGGATAAAGCAGGCTTCTCGAAGATGTACTTGATCGGATCCATTTTGGAAATCAGGAAAGTGGTATGTGTCAACATATACTGCCTTAGCCGGCGAGCAGCCCATACCAAAGCGCAACATGTTTTCTCAAGCAGTGAGTAGCGAGTCTCACAGTCGGTAAACTTTTTGCTAAGGTAATAAATGGCATGCTCTTTTTGGCCAGACTCGTCATGTTGGCCCAGTATGCACCCCATTGAATTATCCAAAACAGTCAGATACATGATTAAAGGTCTTCCTTCGACAGGTGGCATCAAGATAGGAGGCTCCAGCAAATACTCCTTGATCTTATCAAAAGCAACTTGACAATCATTGTTCCATTCAACCACCTGATATTTCTTCAACAACTTGAAGATTGGCTCACAGGTAGATGTTAGGTGAGAGATGAACCTCGCAATGTAGTTTAAGCGTCCCTATAAACCTCTGACCTCCTTTTCAGTGCGGGGGGCAGGAATTTCTTGTATAGCTTTGACTTTGACAGGATCAACTTTGATGCCTTTGTTACTGACGATAAATCCCAAAAGTTTACCGGACCTGACTCCGAAAGTGCACTTGCTAGGATTCAGTCTGAGTTTATATTCCTTTAATCTGACAAACAGCTTTTGGAGATGGTCGAGGTGTTCTTCTTCTGTTTGTGAACGGGCTATCATGTCGTCTATGTAGACTTCAATCTCATGATGTATCATGTCATGAAACAAAGCTATCATGGCTCGCTGATAGGTTTCCCCAACATTCTTCAGTCTGAATGGCATCACTTTATAGCATAAGGTACCCCACTGCGTAACAAAAGTAGTCTTCTCCATGTCTTCGGGGGTCATTTTGATCTGGTTGTATCCCGAGAATCCATCCATGAAGGAAAAAACCTTGTGTTGAGCTGTGTTGTCAACCAAGATATCAATGTGTGGTAGTGGAAAATCATCTTTAGGGCTAGCCCTATTTAAGTCTCTGTAGTCCACACACATTCTGACTTTGCCGTCCTTCTTAGAAACAGGCACAATGTTAGCAACCCATTGAGGATAGGAAGTAACAGCCAGAAAGCCAGCATTAAACTGTTTCATCACTTCATCTTTGATCTTCTCAGACATATCGGGCCTCATTCGGAGGACTTTCTGTTTGATTGGTGGACAGTCTTCTCTTGTAGGGAGACGGTGAACCACAATATCTGTATCCAGTCCCGACATGTCTTCATAGGACCAGACGAAAATCTCAACATATTCATTCAACAGCTGAACTAAGCGCTCTTTGACACTTGGCTCCAGGTTGGCACCCACTTTAACCTCTTTTCTGTCTTCCTCTGTTCCCAAATTGATAGTCTCTAACAACTCTTCATGGGGCAGAATAACCCTTTTTTCTTGTTGCAAAAGTCTATCTAACTCTCCAGGCACTTCACAGTCTTCATCACCTTCGTACTCTGCATGATTGACCAAATCTTCAGAGTCACTGAAGGCCAAAGCATAATAGTCACCCATGGAATCCGGAGTGGATGGGTACCTGCATTTTGTGAGTGTGTGTGTGTGTAAGGGATAGCCATCCTTAAACAAAATAAAATGTAAAAGGAAAGAAAATGAGCACAAAAGTTTATAGATAAAAACATCCATGATTCGTTAAAAATGGCATAAGAAAATGAAGAATCAAAACCCTTACAAATGGACCTATATGCCACGGGTAAGGCATAAGGAGAAAAGAGTGTACAAATTGTTTAAAAGTTATTACAGACTAACATAAATGTTTCAAAAGATAAATTACTGATTGATGAAAGTAATGGGAACGAAGTCTTTCGCCTCCCAGTTGTTCAGTCCCCCTTCAATGGTCGGAAAGATCCAATCTTCAAAGTTGACTTCTTCTTCATCATCTTCTAAAGCATGAACTCCATGGTGAGTGATTTTTAAGGGTGGTCCTCCAGCCCGGGAGCGACGCACGACTTTCTGGCTAGCAGCAGTGAAACCCAATCCGAACTTATTTGTCTTGTAAGGAAAATATGGCAATTGACCCCACACTGTACTTCCTCCTTCCTTGATTACAGCCTCTGCATCTTTAAGGGATGACATTCGGGACACAGGCTTGGTAATGATAGACACATCAGTCATTGTCTTTGCTACCGCAACTTCAGGAGAAACCTCTTCAAAGTGTTGGAAAGGTGTTTCTATGAATTCTCCATCTAACTCCACGTAGCGGAAAGAGTTAAGGTGACTTATCATATACTCCTCCTCACCGTGAATTTTTATGATCTTACCCTGAACTGGGTACTTGAGCATCTGGTGTAGAGAAGAAGTGACTGCCCCAGCGTTGTGGATCCATGGCCTTCCCAACAAGGATGAATATGAAGGACGGATGTCCATCACATAAAAAGTAGAGTTGAAAATTTCTGTACCCACTTTGATTGGAATGTCCACTTCTCCGTGAACCATCCGCTTAGAACCGTAGAAGGCTCTAACAATGATATTACTGGGCTTTAGGGTCAAACCTTCACAGTCCAATCTGTCCAACACCTTTTTTGGTAGAACATTTAAAGATGAACCGGTATCAACCAGAACATGAGCAAGTGTGGTCCCCCTTCATTCTACCGAAACATGCAACGCATCATTATGCTTTCTTCCCTTAGGGGTCAAATCAGCGTCAGAAAAGCCAAGACCATTATCGGCTGTAAGGCTAGCCACGCACTCTTGAAACTGATTCGCAGAAGTTTCTTGAGGCACGTGTGCCATCTTCAGAAATTTGATAAAGGCTTTGGCATGAGCCTCGGAGTAGAGCAATAGAGCCAACATAAAATTTTTTGAAGGGGTTTGCCCTAGCTGCTCTACGACGTCATAGTCGCTCTTCTTAATTATCTTTAAAATATCCTCCATCACCTTTTGGGTGGTCTCGGGGATAATCAAAGTTTGAGCCTTCGTCCTGACAGGCGCCTCTTAGATCCCCTAACCTTTATCGGCCGTAACAACAGAGGGTATAGCTTCGGGAGCATCAATTTCTTCAATAATCGGACTTCACACAGATATCTTGACGGGCACAAGAGCACTTGAGGGTCCAAAGACTGCTTGTGGATGAGCAATCTCCGGAGAGAAGATTCTTCCGCTACGAGATATCTTACTTGTTCCCGCAATATTCCCTATGTCAGGAGTTTCTTCATCAGAATTCTCTTCGACTGTTTCGATCTGCTTAACACCATCGTAGAAGATCTCTCCTCCATAGTTCCGTGGTATCGTCTTGTTGGACTTATAAGGATAGGCCCCGGCATTGTAATCTTCAGCGGTACAAACTTTGGATCAGGTGTAATCTTAACAGGCCTTTTGCAGGTCTTGGAATGATTGTCGAAAATGGTGATTATAGCAATGTCATTGATTGGAGTAACAAAGGTAACAGGAGTAACATGAGTGATAATAGCAACAAGAGTTTTCTGAAAGAGGATCTCTTAAGTATCCATCAGGCGTTGGATGCCTGATTTCAACAGTGGGCAGTCGGATTGCAAGGTTGAACAGAAGTAACATTCTTTTTCACAGCCTGGGAATATCCCGGCTTTCAACAGATTCATTTTAATCATTGGCAGCGGAGTCATTAACTCATCAACAGTGGTAACATGAAGATCTTCTACAACTTCATGGACATTATGACCATGTTTTGGCATAGGAGCGGATATCACGTTAGGTTTTTCGGGGGCATCAAACTCTACCTCCTTGGCATTTATCAAATCTTGGATCTTGTTTTTAAGAGCCCAACAGTTATTGGTATCATGCCCTACACTGTCCGAGTGGTATGCATATTTTGCATTTGAATGATAATAGGGAGAAGAGGTATTTGGGTTTTTCGGCGCCTCTTTCAAGTTGGTAACATTCAGATTTAGCAGGTGAGGGAGGACTTGAGCCGGTGTCATATTGATCCGGGTGAATTGCCATTGTGGCCTTTCTACCCTTTGTTGGTTAGCTCTTGGTTGATTGTTGCGAGGTTGATCGGATGAGGAGTTCTGGATCATCACAGCCCCTACCACTGGTCGGCACTCCATTCTTCCCTGATTTCTCTGGGTGTGAATAGCAGAAACCTCCTTCTTGCCTGGGAAGGTCTTCTTGATAGTAGTGGAAGCGGAGGCATCCTTCTGAATTTTACCACTCTTAATGCCAGCTTCGACCCTTTCACCGATCAGAATTAATTCTGTGAACCCTGCAGATGAGTTCCTGATCAAGTGATTGAAGAATGGACCTGACAAGGTCCCCAAAAACATATCAACCAGCTCTCTATCCGACAATGGTGGCTGCACCCTTCCAGCCAAATATCGCCACTTCTGGGCATACTCCTTAAATCCCTCATTAGAGGCCATACCCATACTCTATAGTTGAGTACGAGTAGGCGCTAAATCTGCATTGTATTGGTATTGTCGGTAGAAAGAAGCAGCTAAATCTTCCCAGTTATGGACATCAGATCTCTCAAGTTGATAGAACCAATCCAATTGCGTACCCGACAAACTATATTGAAAAAAGTGAACCCAAAGATCCTTATCAGAAGAGTGAGGTTGGATCTTTCTGACGTAGGACCTCAGATGCATCTTCGGACAGGACAAACCGTCGTATTTAGCAAATGTAGGTACTTTGAACTTGGGAGGAATGACGATCCCAGCAACCAACCCTAGTTCTTCGAAATCTAGCCCAGGTACCCTTTGCAACTCCATGGCTACCAACTGATCCTCAAGATTCTTATACTTATCATCTGCCGGAGGGTATTGTTGTTCGGAGTAGTCTTCATCCTCTTCCTCTTCTTCTTCTTCAGCTTCAGATTCAGAGAGCATTGCAACTCCCTTTCCTTTACCAACCCCTTCGTCAGACGTCGAGGGGAATTCCAGAACTCTCCTAGCCTGATTCTCAAATCTTCTTCCTGTAGTGGCCACACCAATTCTTTTCTTTTTTTTCTTTTCTGGTTCCTTCTCTTTCTCTAACATTGCTTTAAGATCCTCTTGACCTTTTGCTAAGGTCGTGAGGAGTTGTTGGAATTGCAAATTCTGTGCTTGCAGATCTTTAACCGTCTGCTCTATATCCATCTTGCTGAAATAAACAGCAGAAAGATAAGGAAACCTGTGTGAAGACCTATTTATGCATATGATGAATGATATGTTATTCATGTAATGCATTCAAGGATTCAGAAATTCAAATTTGTTGCAAACAAAAAGAGCACACGTTATATTAATAAGAAGAAATTTGTTAGTACATAAATGTCCCATGGGAAAAAATATTACAAAGCTTCTTAATGTAAAAAGACATTGCACATCCTCTTTGGTGCGATGTAAGTGTTGAGAGTCTCCTCTTCATGAAGTCGGCGGGTAAGTTCCAAAACCTTCTTCTCACTGGCATAGAAGCTGGCTTCAAAAGTATTCCGCTCTTCCTTGAGTTGTATCCAACTCTTTTGTAATTCTTCCAATGATGTTGGCATGTCTGGATGTAGGAGGGTGTATGGAACCTCTCCTTCCATAACAGGCTCTTTGATCATAGTTAGAATGTGGGGGTATGGCATCATAAGATTCTGGGCGCGGGTTCGTACCCACTTGAGATAAGGCTCAAGGGGGATGGAATTATTGTGTCCCAGTGTGTTACTATCCACTTTGTTGGGCATCCTCCAAGCTCGGATAAACCTTTGTCGAAGTCCTTGAGCATCGTTGTCGAAGTCAAAACCCAAGTCAGGAATCAACATATCATAAGGGCCATCCCTTCGGGCATACCCAAATTGTCTCAGAGTTAAGCAGGGGTTGTAGGTAATGCCTCCCCTAATGCCAAGTAGTGGGACATTAGGGAATTCTCCGCAACAATGAATGGTGATGATATTTTCTCTGGACCGAGAACACCAATGAACATCAGAATGTGTGAGGGTTATCAATCGTTGTGACCACCTTGAACCCTGCTCATTTTTCAAAACTTATTGGGGAAGGTGAGAAATAAACCACCTTGCTAGGAGAGGAGTACAACACATGAGAACACCTTTTTTCCTCATTGTTCGTGTGTGAAATGAGTGTAGGATGTCCCCAAGCAATGTAGGTACATGATTCCGAGATATGAAAAATCTTGACAACATTCACATCTATAAGCTGATCAGGGTTTGGGAACAAGACCAACCCATAGATGAGAAGTGCCATAATCTCCTCAAAGGCTTATAGATCTAGAGAATTCCAGTAGTCTTGTGCCTTCTCAAACAGAAACTTTTCCAAGAAACCCTTGACACCACTTCTGGTTTCCCAATGACCTATGATATCAGATGGTTGCAACTGTAAGGCTTGAGCAACATCTTCAGGCTTTGGTTCTCTTTCCGTACCGTTGTAGGGTAGTTGATGAAGAATAGGAATCCTCAGGAGTTGAGAAAATACCTCCAAAGTAGGTACTAGTTGGTAATCAGGAAATGTGAAATAGTGGTGAAGGGGGTCAAAGAACTGGAAGAGGACTTTCACCATGTCTTCTTCAATGTTGGAGTTGACCAATTTGAGAAGTCTACCATGTTTTTCACTGAAGAGAGAATTCTATGGAATCTTGGAAGCAAGCTCCTTGAGTTGAGGAGGGATTCTCACAAGGTTGACTTGAATTGTTTTCCTGCGAAGAGATTCCATGACCTACAAAACAAGAACAAAAATGAAGATCCAAACCCTTGAAATGGTTAGTGAATGCATATGATGCTTTATGATGTTCATGATGTATGCACAAACATATGTACAAGCAAGTCACACAAGATCCTAGTTTCAGGCTTGCATGGGGTTTCATATGTAAGTACCCTCTTGAAGTTAGTTGGCTCAACCTGTCCTATAAATAGTAACTGGGTTATAAGGAGCTCAATATCACTGGATTATTTTCCGTGTTCATTGTTTCAGTTTAGCCACTTAACTAGCGACTGAAATATTCCAAGAAAACAACCCTCAATGAGTGTAGTATCGAGTATCTACCAACTTTGGACTGCACCAAAGCCGGTCATCTCACTACCCCTAATAAAGGCCAAGATGGTCAAGTAAGGTTCTAAGAGTTCATTAGTGCTTCATGACATCACTCAGCGGCCCCGTATTCTCTTTGATTGACTCAAAGGCTACCGGTACTCACAAATATGTCACACTAATATAGCTATTGCTTCAACCATGTCGGTATACCCTGCACAGTTTCCACAACGTATTGCTATTTACCTATGAATGTTTCCAAAAAATCCGGGTGGAGGATTCAAACCCAAACAAGAGAACCAAATGTAAAGCAATCAAAGCAAACAAGATAAGCATGCAAAGGTGATATAAACCCTAAGGTTACTCCACTTTTAGTTATATCCCCAGCAGAGTCGCCAGTTCTGTGGTGTGGTGGGAGAACTGACTTGAGGTTTTGCGTTTGTGTTTGCAAATGTTTCGGTTTAACAAGAGTCGCCACCGACTTTTTATTTTATCCTAAGGAAAGGTCAAAAAGCACAGGAAAGACCTTTGAGATGTTTTCTTGGGTTCGGGGAGTAGATTATGAAAAGGGAAGGTGCAAGCACCCTTTTCATCCATGGTTATCCATGGGCTCTTAGTTACTTGTTTAGATCACTTGCTTTTGCTTTTCAATTGTTTGAAATGGTGTTTTGTGTGTGGTCTTGAAAGATGTTTTTAAAATAGGCCATCGTTGTGGCAACCTTTGTAATGATTCTTGTTTGAATGTATACAAAGGTGTTTTTGTCTTTTGAAAAGATGTTTCAATATTTTTGAAAGTTTGATTTTGGAAATGTTTTGAAATTGTGTTGTGAAGTGTGTTTGAAAATAGCAAGGATGTTTTGCAAGCTTTGATCAAGTAACTAAGAGCTATCTACCCTATTTTACTCAAAGATCTTTCCTATGTGTTTTTAACCCTTTTGACAGTGTTGTTTTACCATTGCATTTGGTAAACAACCTTGTATTAGGATGTTAAACGGGACAGGAGCGAGTCATCGTATAGACCATGATAGCAATTGTGTTAAGTATTTTTGGCAAATTTTTGAGGGGCTTGATCATTTTTGTATAGGCAACCAAGATAGCGTCATCGAGGGACTATGATCTTTTGTTTTGTTTTGGTTTTGCCAAAGTACTTTAACATGCCTAACATGGCCCATTTTAAGGCAACAAGTGGATGGAACCCTAGGGGTGCAAGTGTGCATTGTGCTTGATTTTCATGCATTTTTGTCTTTGATTAGGTCAAGCTACTTGTTGATTTTGGATTTTTGCATACAAACCCTAATTCTCTAATCATGGCATAATTGAAAGCGTAAAGTGCGAGAATTAAAAGTCTAAGCTATTACATCATGATTATGGGGATGGGGGTACAATCTTTGAATGAGGGTGTATTTGACAAGAAATATAAACCCTAGTTTACTATTACATCTAAATTGAATCAAATGCATAAATATTAAATGGACAATATTTAAATAAGCAAATAAATATATCAAATAATATGAATTATGCAAAAAAGGTTTTTGTTTATTTATGTATGTAAAAATATTTAATGTGGAAAAATAAAGAAATAAATAAAAAAAATAATTTTATTTTGTTAAGGATAAAACCCTAATTTTCTTTAAGAAAGTAAATATATTAATTATTTTATTTATATACAATAAAAATAAAATAGTATATGAAAAAATAAAATATGTTTAGAAAAAGTATTTATTAAGTATATTTAATAGTAAAAGCAAAATGTAATATTTTATATTTTTATTCTAAAAATATCTAGTAATATATATATATATATATATATATATATATATATATATATATATATATATATATATATATATATATATATATATATATATATATATATATATATATATATATATATATATATATATATATATATATATATATATATATATATATATATATATATATATATATATATATATATATATATATATATATATATATATATATATATATATATATATATATATATATATATATATATACTCTTATTATATATACTCTTATAATAAAAATAAAAATAAAATATATACAAAAATAAAAAATATTTTTAGTATGAATAAAAATAAAGGTTAAAAAATAAAAGTATAATTTATATATATTTTCAAGTTTTGAATAAATAATATAAAAGTAATTAAATTGTTTTTTTATGTTAGAAAAATAAAAATAAAAAGCAAAATAAATGTGAAAAAATTATAAAAATATTTTTGAGCATTTTTTATATTTGGGAATAAATAAATAAAATCAGAAATGAAAATAAAAATTCAAAAATATAAAATAACAAGAAATTGGGCCAGAGGGTGCAAAAAGGAAAAGGGAGGTGTCAAAAGTAACCAGGACCAAGCCCTGCCCAAAACTTCATATTCAACCTCTGGCTTTTGAAAACGCGCGCGCGCCCTGTACAACTACCAGATCCTGTATACGAGCTCTATTGCAAAAACACATAACATCAAACTTGTAGAGCATTTCAAGACGATTCCAACAATATAAATAACTTGTTTTAACTCTCAAAGACCAGAGAGAATTTCTCTGGACCTAAAATCTGACATAGTTTTTTCTGTATGTTCATGGATGAAATTCTCTTAGCATGCTTAATATAAATGAAAATTGAGCATATGTACAACTTCATGGCAATGAATACTACATTTCTTATTCACAAACCTAAGGCTAAATGTTCCTAAATAGAGAGATAGGAAGTTGACAAAAACCTGTTTCAGCTGACTTCGTGTAGGGTAATGTAGAGCTTTTCAACAAGGCTTGAGATGCCTGGGAGCTTGCTTGGACTTCACTTGACCTTCTCCAATAGCCTGCTTGCCTTGAATGTACCTGAATCAGCCTATAGAACTCCACCTGCACAAGCTCAAAACGAAAATGGAAAACTCTGTAAATGGAGTTACAATTGGTGTTTGAGGTTTGGGATAACTTGGATGAGTTGAATGGAAGGTGTTTGAAGCAACTTGGGGAAAAACGCACAAGCCAATTGAGCTATGGAACTCAAGTTGCAGATTATGCCATGTTTTGCCAATGGAATATGATTTTTGGCTATGGGGTATTTAGAGGCTCAAGCAATCATGTTTCTGGCTCAAAGGGGTGTGAGAAAGATGTTCAAACTATTTGCATACGTTTATCTTGGCTGGTGTTCAAGTTCTCATGTTTTGGACAAGTTTCTTGTTTTTGAAGTAAAATGTGGAAGTCAAGTGTAACAGGCCTGTACAGGCTATCCTTATGCTTGCATCCTTTTCCCTTGGCCCCTCCAACTTGTGGATTTTATTAGCTTCATAAGATCTGGACCAATGCTCAAGAAATCAGTTTTGACATAAAGCATGATTTAAGCAAAAATGGAAATTTGCCTTTTTCTACTTAGGGCTTAATTTTGTGTACAATGTCCAAATGACCAAAACAAAAGCTTAGACTGATGGATTTACATTAAATTATTGAGTGTGAAGTGGTTTAGAGGCCTGTAAACTAGTGTAAGGCATGCTGACTTGAACTTGCAACTTGGATGAACATGAATAAGCCATGGATGAAAAGTGAGTTTTTGCCAACTTCAAGCCTTCGATTCACCCTAACCACAAATGTGTTTGGAGAGTTCTTGGACATTTTGGAAAGCTTGCAACATGCTCTATAATCCATATTTGAAATGCAACTTGATATTCCAAGTGGAACTATATAAAAATGGCCATGAATATAGGTCAAAATCCTGCCTAAATTAGGGCAAAATTTCACTAAGTTAAAAGTTTTAGGGACCCTTGTTCCAAAAATCATAACTTGAGATCCAAGCTTCTTTTGGGAAAACTTTGTGAATCAAAGTTGTAGACTTTGTGTAGGAATACAACTTTCATGTTGGAAGTTTTGTTTTAATCCAAACGCATCATTGTGAAAATGTTGGGCAAAGTTAGGAAAAATTAAGAAAATTTCATAACTTCGAAAAATTCTAAGTTATGAAAATTTTCAACTTTAAACCCTAATTTGCAATTTTGGGTTTCTTGATGAACAAGTTTCATATTTTGACACATCTTGATGAAAAATGACCCTTGGCACTTGATTTTGACCAAAAAGTCAAAGTTTGACTTTTCAGTGTAAAGTCAAATTTTGATCAGTTGATTGAAAAATTCATCTATCAATCCAATGCAATTGAGATCCTTTGAACTTGTTGAATATGTCAAGATGATTCCATTTAGTCCTTGAGTCCATGGTTGAGCCTAATTTTCCATTGGTTAGGTCAAAAAGTCAGAAATTGCCTTTGTACAGTCAAAACCCTAAAAATGACCATTTTGCCCTTTTGGTGATCTGATCAAATTTCTTGTGGAGTTGTGGTACAAACTTGATCAAATGGTTCATATGAGTTCATAATGTTGATGTGGGTCAAAATTCATGAGGTTTGACTGTAAATTGGCCACAATTGACTTTTTCCCCAATACAACTGATTTCTAGGTCAAATGTCCAATTGACTGGGCAAAAATTTGATTCAAGGCTTGAAACTTGGTATGGACAAACTTATGAGTCCAACATGAAGTATGAAAGTCACTTTGAGCAGTAGAAGTCCAAAAATCCTTGTGCAAACTCAAACCCTAATTTAGGTCATCAGTGTAAGGAGATGTCTTAAGCAGTGCAAACCCTAGCTTGGTCTTGAGTTCAAAGAGCCTTGTGATGCGAAATGTTGATAAAATGAGAGGGAAAATTTTTGGGTACAACAACAACCACCCCCAAATTCCGATTCCTACACAAACCCTAGTGATGAATTTATGAAATAGCTCTTTGAAAAATTCCTTGTTCATGTTCATGTTTTTTTTCTTGTACTAATCATGCTCTCTTTCTCTTGTTTCATGTGAGCAAAAGTGGGGATGACAAAGCAAAGAATGCAAGGAATTCGTCGCAAACATGAAAGTCTTAGAGAAAAGTCAAAGGAATTTGATATAATTTGAATCTTCAAGCAACTTGATCATGGATTAGTTCTCTTAGGTCAAATATTCACTTGATTTTCTTTGTAACTTAGAACAATTCCTCTTGTATTTTGATGTATTTTGGAAGTATTGTATCCAATAGTTGTACCAACGTATCTTTGAATAACAATAAGTTGTAAAGCATAAAGTATTGAAAGAATTTAAAGTTTTGTAACAACCTTGGATGGTGTGTTTGAAATTGGGGAAGAACTTGAATTGTAGCATGAAGTATCCTTGTGATATATTAGAACTTGAAATCCTTTGCAAACAACAATTTGTAATTTCTTTTCGTATTCTAATTGATTTTTTTTTTAATTCCCAATAAGAATATTTGAAATAAAATGCTCCAGTCTGATAAATTTAATTCCACATAATCCAAATAACTTTGTAACTGTATTTAAACAAACATGCACTTTGTACTCCAATTTCTAAACAAAATAAATGTTTAAGAATGTAAATCAAATCTGGTCAACTTGAATCCAAGATCATGATTGTCTTAAATGACAGTCTTAAACTCCACATCTTGTCCAAACAAACATTCTCTGGGAATAAACGTTAACCTTTCAGTAAACTGTGTTTAAGAAAAATTCAAAATCAACAAATGCCTTGCGACGATTTGATAATTTTAAAGTCTTCCAAACCCAACTTTCCTTCGATTCTTTGAAGATAAACCTGTGAGTGACACCACATATGACCATGAACAGAAATAATCATCTCAAAGTCTTGTAACTTGAAGAAATCACAAATCTTAGAAATCAGACGACTGATATTTGAAATTAGGTAAAAAAAAATTGTGAAGTGACTTCTAACGCATTCGAGTTTTTGGTGATTTTCTACGTGTAATCAGTTCTTGATTTGTGGAGAGAAATTGGAGGTGACATCAAGGAGAATCATAGGCGAGAAGAAATGCTAAAAAATATCGAATAACGAAGAAGTTACAGTCGCTTGAACTTGATCTCGCAAAAGGTCAGCTTTTGGGTTAATGGAGTCATTTTCAGTCGTCTGAACCACTGACTGAGCAAACTTGTGACGTGAGTTTTGAAAAATGACTTAAACAACCTTGAGGAGACATGAAGACCTATGAAGATCATTTGAAACCTTGAAGACTCAATTTTCTTTGAGAAATGCAAAACCCTAATTGTTGATTTACTGCTTAGGAAGAGAATTTGTCTGATCAAGTTCTAAGCCAAATCAGGTATTCGAGAAACCCTAGGATAGTATCTTGAATGAAAAAAAATGGGAGGGAAAATTTTTGGGTACAACAAGCATAATACTAAAAATACTAACAAAATTAACTTAAATTACACTGAGTCGAGTCAAAAAATGCGGTATAAAAAGTGGTTATCAAACTCCACCATACTTAAACTTTTGCTTGTCCTCAAGAAAACCATTACTCGTAAGAAATACAATGGCATATGGATACTCATCCTAGGCTACTGACTCCACTTCGGTCAAGTTTGTGTTGATAGGTACTTGATCACACACTAAGGATATCATAGTAACACAATTCTGCATTTATGTTCATAAACCTCCCTCCTATACAAACCAATATGAATTATGTCATTATGCTTAAGCCTAATTCACTCATCCCCTATTTTCGTCCTTTTTCATTCTAGTGCAATAACATTAAGCTCGTTATTTGTACCCTCATAGTAAGTAAACTCGTTAGCTATGATACTTTTTGAATGGGGTTCTAGTAACTAAATGGTTCAACCCCTTTTATTCCCAATTGAAATCACGTGGATAAGACCATAATCCGCTCTACCAAGTTCAATACCAGTGACCTATGAACCAACTAACAACATGTGCTTATTATCATGATTTTGCAGGTTCAACAACTGTTGGATTAAGAGACTGGGTGACAGTCACCTAAATTAGAAGGTGTATTCCTATTTTTCAATTCATAATGTTGTACCCCAAAATTTTCAATCTCATTTCTCAAAACATTTCCCACCAAAAGTCTCAAATGCTCAAAGGTTCTTAAGAGTTTGATCAGACAAACTCACCTCCTAAGCATTGGCTCCAAATTAAGGTTTTAGTTTTCTCAAGGACAAATGGAATTTTGATGCTTAAAATGACTTTCATGGTTTATTATAGGTCTTCATGATTTTTCATACCAAGTTTCAAGCCTTGCATCATAATTCTGCTCAGTCAATTGCTCAGATGACCGAAAATCGGTTGTATTGGGTACAAAGTTAACTGATACACAAAAGTCAAACTTTGACTTTTTGATCAACATTGAATTTCAAAAGATTAAGATTCATCAAGACATTCCAAAATATCAAACTTGATCATAAAGAATCAACAAAGCCAAGAAAGTCAACAAAAAGTCAAAGTTTTCAATACTTGGAAAATTTCTAAGTGTTTTTAACTTTGATAATTTCACTACTTCATGATAATTTTTCACCAAGATGCAAGATGATTCAAGGAAAACTTTAAACATGAACATTGTAGATCTTGGTGAATTATACAACTTTGTATTATAGGGTTAATGTCCAAAAGATGCTTAAATTTGAAGATATAGGCTCATGAATTCATGACATTTTTGTATAAACACTTAGAGAAATTTTCAACAGGTTTGGTCAGATTTTTGTCGCAACTTCTTAGCCAATTTTCATCAAGCTCCAATTTGATTTAGTCAAAACGGTCAACATGAAAGTTGTAGAAAATGTTTCAAGCTTTCCAAAACATTGAAGAGCATGAATTTATCATACTTGAGCTAGGAGATTCAAAAGCATGAAGTTGGGCATCCATTCTTGAATTACAAGTCATTTTGGTGAAGAACACATGATCCAATCTACACGCTATGTTGCATAATATTGCTTTACAGGCCTTCTAATTTTCAAATCTCACTATAATTTAATGTTTACACAAAGTTAACATTGCCATTCTTGCAAAGTAGCTTTAATCATAAAGTCAACTCTTATTGAGCCTATAACTTGCTCCTTCTACACACACTCAACATACAAAATCTAATAAGTATGCTTAAAGTATCCAACAACTCTATGAAGCAAAGTATAAAGCATTGGAACTATGATCTCCAAGTTTGCTTCATTTACAATCCAACCCAGCCACAACATATGATCTTGCAAATCTGATCAACCCTTGTCTTAAAACATATTTCCTATAAATAGAGAGATCATTTGAAATATAGAAAGAGATGAACAAGCCCTCAAAACCCCTTTACTCTCAAAAAACCAGAATTGACCACAAAACCTCCATTTTTGAGTTTGAAGTCCAAATCTTTGAACCTATCAAACCTTGCAAGTTTTGTCCAAACAAACCATCAAAATACTTCTCATTCCTCATATAGAAGTTATTGAAACACAAGAAAAACTTCTGTAACATCATTATCACTATCTTCCAAACTCAAAAACAGTACCTTGCAACTTGACTTGGTTGGAGTGATCCAGAAACTTTCAGCATAAAGTGAGGATTGGCATAACTTCAAGAATGTCCAAGGGAGCTTAATCAATCATAATATTGCACCTGGAATAGCTATAAGAGGCTTCATATTTTTCTCCAAGAGAGGTGATTTTCCTCAAACTTTGATATCGTTATCCATACATCATTTTTTTTGTTTTTTTTTAAAAATAATAAAACAGGACAAATCAAGGCATAAGAGTGCCAATATCCAAAAATCCAAAAAAATGCTATAGGAGCCCTGACACGGGCGGTCGTGTCACCTGACACGGGCCGTGTCAAGGGGGAAGACAGACCAAAAGGTAGGACAGGGGCTGACACGGGTTCCCATGTCACACGACACGACCCGTGTCAGTTCATATGGGTTGGAAATTTGGCAAACAAGGCAGGACAGGGGCTGACACGGGTGCCCGTGTCACACGACACGACCCGTGTCAATTCATCTGGGACAGAAAAACATGCGCAAGGCCAAGAACAGATCCTGACATGGGTGCTCGTGTCCACTGACACAGTCCGTGTCAGCTCAGGCATTAAAATTCTTAATTTTGAGATTTTAAGGTTACTTTGGACATATTGCATTAATTGTAGATGGCCTAATACTATACAAAAAAAACTTTTTCTAGATAAAATATTCAAGTCATTTTCTAAAATAATTGAAATCATTAGACTTAGGTTTTATTTTTAATTAATTAACTCCTTTTTGTAATTAAATTAACTACAAAACTTTTTCTATTAAAAAACCCATAAAAACAATTTCCTTTCACTTTACATTTTCTTGCGCATTTTACTATTTTGCATTATAAAGTATGTAATTGTCAAAGCCTTGTAATAGTAATTAGGGTTTATTTTTACTTGTCATCCTCATTTGTAAATTTGTATCCCCCATTCCCCAAAGTATTGTAATAGCGTAGGATATTTAAATTCCTCAATTTATCGTTTTCCATATTATTGCTAGTAATTAGGGTTTGTATGGAAAGATATTAAAATCAATACTAGACAACCCTAATTCAAGATAAAGTATTTGAAAACAATACATTTTGCACATATGCACCTCTAGTGTAACCCACACTTGTTGCCTCAGATTAAAACAGTCATGTCCCTCAAGCGTGGGATGTTTTAGTAAAGACCCTCGATTACAAGATCGTAGTCCCTCGACGACCCTTCAAAGTTGCCTTCTGTAAATGATCTTAATCTCTCACGACAATTGCTAAAACATCTTACAAGTTGCCTTCTATGACTGTACGATGACCCACGCCCGTACCTCACATCCAATGATAAGGATCTTTACCAATCAATGGTATACAAGCACTATCTAAAGGAGGTGGATAAGAACAAAGACTTTTTGAGTAGGTAGATTGCTCGAAAATTTCATGATCACAAACATTTCAAAACCAACAACTTTCAACACACCAATAGTTTCTTGAAATATTTTAAAAGTCAACACTTTGTATGCATTCTTATAGAGACGAGAATCATTAAAAAGTTTTCCCAACGATGACACTTTTCAAAATATTTTCAAACAAACACATTCACAAAAGCATTTCAAAAGTGATCGAGCAATTAAGAGCCCGTAGATAACTACAGATGAAAATGGTGCTAACACCTTCCCTTTTCATAACCTACCCCCCAAACTCAAGAAAAATTCTCAAAAGGTCTTTCCTGTTCTTTTCACCCTTTCCTTTATTGGATAAAAGAAAAGTTGGTGGTGACTCTTGCTATCCACAACATTTGTGATAAAACACAAAACACCCAAGTCAGTTCTCCCACCGTATCACAAAACTGGCGACTTTGCTAAGGATAAAATAAAAGTGGGGTTACCTTAAGAGCTATATCACCTTTATTTTATTTACTTGTTTACCTTGTTTGTTTTTACATTTGTGGGTTATGCTTGGGTTTATTACTTGTAAAAATTCTATACTCGAATTTGGGGCATATTAGGCACGTAGAAATAGATCACGGGGACTATGCAGCATAATTTCGAAATGGTTGAAGCGATGTCTATGTTAGTGTGACACATTTGTTGGTACCAGTGTCCCTTGAGTCCAGTCAAGGAGAATACGAGGTCACTGTGTGGTGTCATGAAGCACTAACTGACCTTAGAACCTTAGTTGAACAACTTTTCCATTAGAAAGTAGTGAGATAGTTGGCTTTGGTGCAAGACTAAAGTTGGTTGATACTCAATACTAAACTCATTGAGATCGGACATTCAGGATATTCAGTCGCTAATAAAGAAGCTTGTGCTGAAACAATGCCCGATGAAGAAAGATCAGTGATATTGAGATTCCTTAGAACCCGATTACTTTTGTTAGGACAGGTTAAACCAACTAAACTTCAAGAGGGTACTTACCTATTGTTGTACCCCAAAATTTGCCCTCCCATATTCTTCAAAAGTTTTGCCAAGCATCACCTCAAATGGTTCAAGGCCACTCCAAGGATTGCACAGTCAACCATCCTCCTAAGCCAGTCAAAATTAAGGTTTTGGTTCCTTCAAGGAAGTTGAGGTTTTCAATGGTCCAATCAAGTCCCGCATTCCTATAAACATTGTCAAGCACCTACATGTCAAGTTTCAAGGCTCACAAGGTCAAGTTGCACAGTCAAAAACCCTAATTGCTTAACAGTCAACTGCAGGGGCAAAATGGTCATTTGGCAGTCAAAAGTCAAAATTTTTGGTCAACATCTTATTTTGAAGCCACAAACATCATTTGATCAATTCTTGATCATGATTCTCAAAGTATGGCTCAAAAAGACTCAAGATGCAAAAGTTTCTATTTTTGGACAGTTGAAAAGTCAACTGTAACTTGACCAAGGCATAAATTTTTCATGGTTCATCAGAAAAATCCCATCCAAAGCTCATTTTGAAGGGGATGACATTTCCTACAACTCATATTCACATTCAAAGTCCAAGAAATGCTCTCACAAAAAGTTATCAATTTCAACATTATAGGTCATTTTCAAAAGTCAACAAAAAGGGACTTTAAGTCAAAGACCATAACTTGAGATTGGTAAATCAAAATGACATGGGACCAAAGACATTGGTTAGAGGACTTCAAGAGCTTTCCAAAATGTCCAAGAACATGTTCATAGCTTCAACATTGAGCAAGATATGCATTGGAGAAGTTGGGAAATTTTTGTTAAAGGGCCAAAGTCAATTATCCTTGAAACTTCATTTTTGACAAAAGGGGCCCACTTTTTCCACTTGATTCAGCTTTGCCATACCTCCCACGTGTCCCATGTTTTATTTCAAGAATAAAAATTAATTTTTCTATTTTTGTTTAATTTTATTTGATTTAATTCATTTTAAATCTTTAAAATTCAAATAAAAATCAAGAAAATTAATGGGAGGATATTTTGTGGTTTGAATAGCTTTGATACACCATAAAACATATACCAAATTCGTTCAAGACCTATTTCAAGCAAAAAAATTCAAATTTGGAGCAAATATGGCAAGTTATTTCAATGGTGATTATGGAGAAAATCAAAACTTCATTGCAAGGCTTAAAAGCTCCTTAATAGTGACTGATTCTCATCCAAGCCTATATATACAAGCCTTGCAAGCCTCATTCAGGACCGAGAAAAAAAAGAGAGTGTGCACAAACGGCTAGAGCAAAAATCCAAAAAGTGTCAGAAAAAAGTGTGAGATCAAAACATAGTTGCAAGCGTTTTCAGATCAAAGCAAGCACGTAGCTTTCTTCCTTGCCACTCACTGAAGCCAAAGCAACCACAAACGCGTCCTAAGGTCCACTGAATAGCGCTGTGAAATTGGGACGGACCATAAGCATCAACGTGATCAGGAGACATGGGTCATCACCCCCATGGTTTTGTTACTTTTTTTATTCTCTTTTCCTTATAATTTCTTTTTTTAATTATTATCATTATTATTATTATCATTAAATTAACATAACTAATTTTTCCATAAAATTCAAAAAAACTAAAAAAATGTAAATATTTCATTTATTATTAATCTCACTCTTTTATTTTTGTAAATAAAATACTAACAAATTAATTAGTTAATTAGTTTAATTTTAACCTTTTTACAATAAATAAAAACAATTTAGACTTAGGCTTTTCTTTTGACATTTTTAATTCCTTTTTATTTTTATTTTCATTAAAAACATAAAAAATACAAAAATATTTTTCTTTTAATTAAATTAATTAATTAGTAATTAGGCCTAATTTTCATTTAATTACAAAAAAAAGGCAAATTCAATTTAATTCTAAAAAAGGGTCAAAACCCTTAGGACGTTCCCGATTTAATTTCTTTTCCCGCTTTAATTCCTTTTTATTATATTTTTGTAATTGTTTCCGGATATGTAATAGTTAATTAGGACTTTATTGCTTTCTTTTAATTTCTCGCATTTTTATTTTTTCAAAACGGGTCTTTGTAAAGATTTGGCGATGTATAGACCCGCGCCTTGTAATAGCGTAGGATTTACGTTTTCCCGCATTTTAATTCCCGCACCTTTTAACTGCTAATAAACACATGAAAGAATGTATGCCCAAATAAAATCAAAGCGTAGCTCACCCAATGCATGACAAGATGAAAATATAACTGAAAATGACACACAATTCACACACCACTCCTAGGGTACGCCTCACTGTTGCCTTGCCCTTCGAATCGTGGTCGTCGAGTATAGGACGTTTTAGTAAGTCCTTATGTCCATGAACATGGCATAAGGGTAGCTTCTAAGGTGTCCTACTATTGCTCTGGTGACCACATTGTTGCCTTGCCCCTCGAAACGTGGTCGTCGACTATAGGACGTCTTAGTGAGTCCTTATGTTCCATTGATCTAGTTGCCTCAGAATAGTTGCCTCGGAATAAAAAGATCAATGGCATAAGGGTAGCTCCTAAGGTGTCTTACCGTTGCTCGGTGGCCACACTGTCCCTAACCCTCGAATTGACCCGAACACCTCCAACGGTGGTGCTACTTACCTCTCAATGGTGGGATGGCACTACCTTAAGGACATTAACACAACATAATTCCTTAGGGTAGGTAGATGACTCGTAGATACTTGCTCTAATTCAAAACAAATCAAAAACTTCTTTTCACACCGACACTTTTCAAAAAGCTTTCAAAAACAACTTTTCAAACACTCTTGAGGACTGATACAAGAGTCGAACTGAAATTTTAAACGAAACTTTTTCAAACTCACTCACACTTGAAAAGCAAACAAACATTTTGAAAACACAAATGAGCAAGTATCTAAGAGCCCATGGATAACCATGGATAGAAAGGGTGCTAACACCTTCCCTTTCTATAAATCTACCTCCCGAACCGAGAACTAAGCTCAATAAGGAATTTTTCTCTACTTTTGTCCTTTCCATATTGGAGAAAATAAAAGACGGTGGCGACTCTTGCTTACCGCGACATTTCGCGAAACCAGCGTTAAACAGTCAGTTCCAGATCTACCGATCACACCTATAAACCCCATGCAAGCCTAAATCTAAGGCTTTGTGTGTTTTTTTTGTGATTAATTATCCATGATATAATAAACATCATGACATCATGCCATAACATTTTCACTAACCATTTCAAGGACCTAGGGATTTATCTTTGTTCTGTTTTGTAGGATATGGCTTTCACTCGCAGAAATACCATCCGAATCAACTTTGTAAGGGTGCCTCCTCAACTCAAAGAGTTAGCGTCAAGGGTTCCATAAAATTTTCCGTTCATCAAAAGATATGGTCGACTTCTCAATCTGGTTACCTCAAGCTTTGAAGAATACATGATGAAGGTGCTCTTTCAGTTCTTTGACCCTGTACATCATTGCTTCACTTTTCCCAACTATCAACTAGTGCCCACAATAGAAGAATTCTCTCAACTATTGGAGGTTCCAGTCCTTGATCAAATGCCATTCACCGGTTTAGAGTAAACTCCAAAGCCCGAAGTTATTGCCAAAGCCTTACATTTGAAGAGTTCTTACATTGTAGCTAATTGGGAGACAAGAAGTGGGGTCAAAGGCTTTTTGGTTAAATTCCTGGTAGAGAAGGCTCAACTATTTTGGGATGCTATGGATTTACAAGCTTTTGAGGAGATCTTGGCTCTTCTAATCTATGGGTTGGTGCTTTTTCCTAACCCTGACCAACTCATAGATGTGAATGCTGTCAAAATTTTCCTTACTCGTAATCCCGTGCCTACTTTGCTTGGAGACATTCTACATTGTCTTCACACTCGCACCATGAGGAAGAGAGGGGCTCTTATGTGTTGCATTATGTTGCTGTCTAGGTGGTTTATTTTTGCACCTTCCCCTATCAGTATTGAAGAATGAGCAAGGTTTAAGGTGGTCGCAAAGGATAATATCGCTTCCTCATGCAGATATCCATTAGTGCTCTCGTTACCAAGAAGACATTACTATCATTTATTGTTGTGTGGAGTTCCTTAATGTTCCACTTTTGGGAATTAGGGGAGGTATCACTTATAATCTGTCTCTAGCCCTACGACTGTTTGGCTATTCTCAAAGAGATGGTCCCTATAATGCAGTCATTCAAGGTATTATATTCGACTAAGGAAATAATGTTCAAGGTTATTATCGAAGGTTTGTGTATGCTTGGGGAATGGTAAGAAAAGTTTATAAAAATACTTTGGGGCATAATAATTCCATCCCTCTAGAGCCTTATCTAAAATGGGTACGAGCTCATGCTTAAAGTCTCATGATGCTATATCCTCTATCCTACCAATAGTTGTGGAGCCTGTTATCGAAGGGGATGTTCCTTATACCGTTCTCCATCCTAACATGCCTACCAACCTCAAAGAATTGTAGAGATCTTGGATTCAACTCAAGGGGGAACGAGATACCTTTGAAGCTCGATTCTATCCAAGTGAGAAGAAATTGTTGGAGCTCACAAGGCAACTTCATGAGGAGAAAATCATGAATGCCTACATTGCACCAAAGAAGAAGAGCCAGTGGGAGACTTGAGTCTTTTGTTTTAGGAGTCTATTATGTTGTATCTTTGATACCTTTTTTCTTTTTCATTGTAAGCCCAATGGGCAATTGTAATCTTTGAACTTATTAATAAAAATTTTGTGTTTGTTTCCTTTTTGGTTATAAAATTTAAATCTCTTGAGGTCCTTGAAAACATTGCATCCACATAACATGCATCATATCGTAAGCAGGTTTTCCGATACAGGTTTCCTCGTCTTTTTAATGTTTATTTCAGTATAAGATGGCTCTAGAGAAAACTGTTAAAGACCTGTAAACTCAACATGCACAGTTCCAAGATACTCTCCTCAACCTAGCCAAAGGTCAACAAGAAATGATGACACTCCT
This sequence comes from Vicia faba, assembly GCA_948472305.1. Classification (NCBI taxonomy): domain Eukaryota; kingdom Viridiplantae; phylum Streptophyta; class Magnoliopsida; order Fabales; family Fabaceae; genus Vicia; species Vicia faba. Next base: position 659,990,188 of record OX451740.1, read on the forward strand.
TGTCACCAAGAAGAGGGTTGTTATTCTTAACATGGGAAGAAGGTTCAAGGGGCTTGTCCGACTAGCTCAAATAGAAGAGGCTTCTTCTAAGGATGAAGACAATCAAGAAGAGGAGGTTAAAAGCAGTAGAGCTGGGGTGGAAATAACCAAGCTACTGAGGATGAATACTATTCCGAGGAGCAATACCCACCGGTGGATGATAAGTACAAATAGCTCGAAGACCGACTTAAGGCTGTAGAGATCCAAACAATGCCCTATCTAGACTTTGGAGATTTAGGATTTATCCATGGGTTGGTCATTACCCACAAATTCAAAGTCCCCGTCTTCGCCAAATATGATGGGGTCTCCTGTCCAAAGATGCATCTAAGGTCATATGTCTGCAAGATTCAACCGCACACCGCCGATAGGAAGTTATGGGTACACTTCTTCCAAGAAAGCTTATCTGGAACATAGTTGGAATGGTTTTATCAACTTGAGGGGAATAATATCCAGACCTAGGAGGATATCGTTGTTATCTTCTACAAATAATACCAATACAATGCTGATCTTGCACCAACTCGTGTGTAGTTGTAGAATATGACTATGGGTTCAAATGAAGGTATTAAAGAGTATGCTCAAAAATGGAGGGACCTGGTTGGAAGGGTGCAACCCCCATTAACTGACAGAGAATTAGTGGACATGTTCATGGGCACTTTGACTGGTCTATTCTTCAATTTGTGATTGGGAGTTCATTATCTGGGTTCACTGAATTGATTTTGACTGGTGAACGAGTGGAAAGTAGAATCAAAAGTGGAAAGATCCCAATGGCCTCAACCTCTAATGCTGTAAAGAAACCATTTGTTGGTAAGAAGGAAACTAATGTTTTTTATGGATAAAGGAGCTGTGTCAAGAATGATTGTCATCAGTCAGTAAGAGTTATATTGATGTCAAACCCGACCCTAGTTCAATGACCACAATAATCAAATTGTCAACAAAGGCCTGATGCACCGAGGAGGAAGTTTACTAAAATCAACATGCCACTGTCTCAAGCTTTACAACATATTTTGAAGATGGATTTGGTAACATTTCTAGATCCTCACCCTAATCCCAATACTCCCTCTCTCAATATAATACGAACGTGAAATACGCTTATCATTCAAATAGTCTTGGACATGACACAAACAACTATTGGGCGTTGAAGAACAAGATACAAGATTTGATTGATAACAAGGTGATTAAGTTAAAACCACCACAAACACCTAATGTCATTACTGCTCCCATGCCTAGTCATGGTAAAGGTGTCAATGCCATTGACGATGTCTTCTTTGTCTCCTCTGTCGATGATTTGACTACTCCATTGTTGACCATTAAGAAGAATCTGCTAAGAGCCAGTTTATTTCCTGGATGTGTTGTACCAAAAAATTTGCCTTCTCATTTATCTAGAATTTTCTCACAAGATCTCCTTGGGCTCAAAACTGCACTAGGGTTTGATCAGCTAAAGATACCTCCTTTTACACTGATGACCAAAATTAGGGTTTGAGTTTGCACAAGGATTTTTGAACTATAAATGCCCCATATGACTTTTATGGATCATTATGGACCCCCAAGATTACTCATGTCAAGTTTCAAGCCTTGGATCACACTTTTGATCAGTCAATTGAACAGTTGACCTAAAAATCAACTGTATTGGGGAAAAGTCAACCATGGCCAATTTACAGTCAAACCCCATAATTTTTTATCCACGTAAACATTTTAAACTCATATGTATCATTTGATCAAGTTTGGACCATAATTCCTCAAGAAATTTGATCAAATCTCCAAAAGGGCAAAATGTTCAAAATTAGGGTTTTGACTAGGAAAGGGAAATTTTTGATTTTTTACCTAGGAATTGATGAATTGGTTTAAGGCATGATCTCAAGAGTCCAATTGCATCATTTTGACCTAATTATAGGGTTCAAAACATTGCAAGTCCATTGGATTGACAGATGAATTTTGCAGTCAACTGATCAAAAGTCAAATGTATACTAAAAAGTCAAACTTTAACTTTTTGGTCAAATTCAAGTGACAAAGATCATAATTCATCAATACATGTAAAAATATGAAACTTATTCATAAGGAAATCAAAAAGTCAAGATTTCATTTTGAAAAGTCAAAATTTCAAAAACTTAGAAATTTTTCGAAGTGTTGGAAAGTTCGTGTTTATTCATAACTTTGAGCTAAATTTTCACCATGATGCATGATGATTCAAGAGAAACTTCCAACATGAAAGTTGTATATCTCCATGAAATATACAACTTTTCTTCACACAACTTCTTCCAAAAGTGCTTGGATCTCAAGTTATAATTTCAAGAACATAGGGTCATGAAACTGAACACTTAGTGAAATTTTGCCTTAATTTGGTCAGGATTTTGACCTAACTTCATGGCACTTTTTCATATAGTTCCAAGGGGAATATTCAAAGGAAATTCAAATATGGGTTGTAGAGCACATTTCAATATTTCCAAAATGTCTAAGAACTCCTTGAGATCATTCTTGAGTAGGGAGAATCGAAGAGATGAAGTTGGTGTTTTGTCACTTGAATTACAAGCCATTTTTGATGAACACATGAACAAAATTAATGTTAGGTTGCATAATCTTTGCTTTGCAGGCCTCAAACTTGTTTGTCACTCCATAATTAATGGATTACAAAAACTTTTGAGCTATAATCCAAGTGATTTAATCTTTATCCAATTCACATTGCCATTTTGGGAAGAAAGTTAACAATACCATTCTTGAAAAGCAACCTTTATGCATAAAGTCCATTCTTCAGCCTCTAACTTGTTCCCTCTGATCACACTTCATCTACAAAGTCAGAAGCAAGTGTGTTTAAAGCATAACCACTCTATCTTAGCAAGTACATAAGACTTTGAAACTTGTTTTGTCAAAAAATCACATGTTTAGTTTAAGGATGCAAATTTGAATTCTGATCAACTAGAGCATCCCAAACTTGTTGCTTATAAATAGAGTCACTATTTGTGAGCTAGGACACGAGCTTGAAGACCCTTAAAACTCACTCAAACTCCCTCTAGCCAGAAACTGTCTCAAAACACCATTGTTGTGCAAATTCTGACTTTACATACCAAACTCCAAATCCCCTCGTGCGTTCTTTGGCCTTTCACTTCCAAAAGCTTCTAAACATCAAATATAAACCATCCAAAGTCCATTTGCTCAACTGTAACACCTCCATCATCAAGTTCCATTTTTAAAAAACAGGGGTCTGCAACTTGACTTCTCCAGAGCTCCTCATCCACTTTCAACTCAAGCTAATCATTGCATTAACTTCCTGGGACCTCAAGGAAGCTAACATGATCCTTGCAACACTTTGAATCAAGCTCATTTGCATTTCACGATTTCCAGTTTTGAGGTATTTCACTTGAAACCTTGTGTCTTACCCGAGGCACAATGGTCCATTTGTAAGGGTTATTATCTCATTTTCATATGACATCAATGAATCATGGACGTTTTCGCATACAAACTTTTGTGCTCATTGTTTTTCTTTTTACATTTTTTATTTCTTTCAAAGATAGTTATACCCTTACACACACTCACACTCACAATGAAGGTATACATCCATTCAGGATCCAATGGGTAACGATACTGCTATGGCCTTTTGTGACTCTGAGAATCTAATCTACCAAGCCGAAGACGAAGGTGAGGAAGATTAATAGTACCAGGGGAACTTTCCAGACTACTACAACAAGAAGAGAGAACCATTCAGCCTCACGAGGAACCCATGGACACAATCAACCTAGGTACCGAAGAACACAAAAAAGAGGTCAAGGTAGGTGCCAATCTGGAACCCGGTGTCAAGGAGCATCTGATTCAGTTGTTACACGATTATGTTGAAGTATTTTCCAGGTTGTATGAAGACATGACAGGACTTGATGCAGACATTGTGGTACATCGTCTACCTACAAGAGAGGATTGTCCGCCAGTAAAGCAAAAGGTTCGCCGCATGAGGTCTGATATGTCAGAAAAGATTAAAGCAGAAGTCATGAAGCAATTCAACACTGGATTTTTGGCTATCACCTCTTATCCCCAATGGGTTGCCAATGTTGTTCTCGTGCCCAAAAAAGACGGCAAAGTGCGAATGTATGTGGACTACAAATATTTGAATAGGGCAAGCTCTAAGGATGATTTTCCACTACCCCACATTGATATTCTAGTTGACAATACTGCACAACACAAAGTGTTTTCTTTCATGGACGGTTTCTCAGGCTACAACCAAATCAAAGTGGCACCTGAGGACATGGAGAAAACAACATTTGTCACAAAGTGGGGCACATTCTGCTACAAGGTGATACCATTCGGACTGAAGAATGCTGGGGAAACCTATCAGCGTGCCATGGTAGCTCTATTTCACGACATGATACATCACGAAATAGAGGTCTATATGGACGACATGATAGCCAGATCTCAAATAGAAGAAGAGCATATTGATCACTTACAAAAACTGTTTGAGAGACTGAAGAAGTACAAACTGAGGTTGAATCCAAACAAATGCACATTTGGGGTACAGTCTGGTAAACTCCTAGGATTTATCGTCAACAACAAAGGTATCGAGGTCGATCCTGCCAAAGTTAAAGAGATACAAGAGATGCCTTCTCCTCGTACTGAGAAGGAAGTCAAAGGATTCTTGGGGCGTTTGAGATACATTGCCAGATTCATCTCTCACCTCACAGCTACTTATGAACCAATCTTCAAATTATTGAAGAAAGATCAAGTAGTCAGATGGAATGATGAGTGCCAAGTTGCTTTTGACAAAATCAAAGAATACTTACAAGAGCCTCCTGTGTTAATAGCACCATTCGAGGGAAGACCATTGATCATGTATCTGACTGTTTTAGAAAACTCAATGGGGTGTGTATTGGGGCAGCATGACGAGTCTGGCCAAAAAGAGCATGCTATTTACTACCCGAGCAAAAAGTTTACCGATTGTGAAACCAGATATTCACTGCTTGAGAAAACTTGCTGCACTCTGGAATGGGCTGCTCGCCGGTTAAGACAGTATATGCTGACTCATACTACTTTATTGATATCTAAAATGTATCCGATAAAATACATCTTCGAGAAACCTGCTCTCTCCGGGAGAATAGCAAGATGGAAGATGATCCTGACGGAATATGACATACAATATACTACCCAGAAAGCAATAAAGGGCAGTGTATTAGCTGATCACCTTGCACACCAAGCTGTAGAAGACTATCAATCCATGAAGTTCGAATTTCTGGATGAAGACGTCATGACATTAGACAACTGTAAAGAATTCAGGCCATATGACGGACCTGAACAAGGATCCCGATGGATCCTGTTCTTTGATGGGTCATCCAACGCACTTGGAAATAGTATCGGCGATGTACTCATATCTCCGGAAGGGTGTCATACTCCCTTTACTTCCAGACTCTGCTTCAATTGTACAAACAACACGGAGGAATACGAAGCATGCATCTTTGGCCTCAGATCTGCCATAGACCTAGGGATCGAATCTTTGAGTGTGTTCGGAGATTCAGCTTTGGTCATCAGTCAGATAAAAGGGGAGTGGGACACCAAACACCCAAACCTTATCCCTTACAAAGAACATGTTTTGACGTTCTAGCCACAATGTCATCTATGTTTAAACTTAATTGAGATAACGAGGCTCCCCAGATCACCATCGAACGAATCAATGAACCAACACACTGTCACGAGATTAATACTGGAAAATTAGTGAACCAGCCCTGGTTTCACGAAGTCAAGAAGTATCTCGAGGCTCAAGAATATCCATAAGGAGCTTCAATCAATTATAAGAAGTTCTTAAGGAGATTCTCTGCTAAATTCTTCCTTAGTAATGGCATTCTGTATAAACGCAACCATGACTATGTGTTACTTCGACGCATAGACAAGGTTGAAGCCGAAAGGATCATGGCCGAGTTACATGAAGGAACTTTTGGCACCCATTCCAGTGGGCATACGATAGCAAAGAAAATCCTATGGGCAGGCTATTACTGGTCTACCATGGAAGCAGACTGCTATCAACACTCTCGAACTAGCCACAAGTGTCAGATCTATGCTGACAAAGTGCACGTACCTCCGGTTCCTCTGAATATCTTGACGGCTCCTTGGCCCTTTTCTATGTGGGGAATTGATATGATTGGGGAAATCAAGCCAACGGCCTCCAATGGACACAGCTTCATCCTAGTGGCCATTGACTATTTTACAAAGTGGGTTGATGCAACCTCCTTCCTTCCGTTACCAAGAATGTTGTTGCCCGTTTCATCAAGCAAAATATCATTTGCCGGTACGGTATCCCAGAAAGGATCATCACTGACAATGGTACAAATCTCAACAACACTATGATCACTTCCTTGTGCAAGCAATTCAAGATCCAGCATCACAATTCTTCCCCTTACCGGCCAAACATGAAGGGTGCTGTCGAAGCTTCAAATAAGAACATTAAAAAGATCATACAGAAAATGACAGTCACATACAAAGACTGGCATGAGATGCTACCATTCGCTCTCCACGGGTATCGTACTACATCTCGCATATCGATCGGGGAAACACCCTATTCTTTGGTATACGACATGGAAGCTGTCTTGCCTATCGAGGTCCAGATCCCCTCTTTGAGGATTATGAAGGATGCAGGGCTGAACGAAGATGATTGGATCCAGACTCGACTTGATCAATTGAACTTGATGGATGAGAAAAGACTTACTGCTGTCTGCCATGGTCAAATGTATCAAAAACGGATGATCAAGGCTTTCAACAAAAAGGTCAGACGCCAAGTGTATCAAGTTGTGGATCTAGTGATCAAACGCATCATACTGCCACAAGGTGATCCCAGGGGAAAATGGACTCCTACATACGAAGGACCATTTGTAATAAAAAATATATTATCTGGTGGAGCAATGATCTTGACCACCATAGATGGTGACGACCTATCGCATCCTGCGAACACAGATATAGTCAAAAGATACTACGCATAAGAAACCCGCTAGGTTTACACACCTAGGAAAAACAAGGGCATCCCGGCGAACCAAAAGAGGTTCGGGCAAAAATTAGGGATAAAACAAAAAAAAAATTGTACACCCGATAAGTTGAAAACCCGGAAGGGCGGCTTGGGCAAAAAAGGGTTTCCCGGTGGACTGAAAACCCGAAAAGGCGGTCCAGGCAAAAGTTAGGGAATTAAAGCGTATGACTATGTCCCGTTGGATCACCTTACAGACAACCTGCAAACTCAGAGGTTCTGATCAATTCAATCATCTTCGGACGAGGCAACAAATAGACAAGATGCTCAGAGATACAAAGGCTATAGCCGAATGGGAACCCCATGGGATTATTGCACATAGCTATCTTTTCTTTGAATTAAAATTTTCAATTTTTACGACGACATTCTCTTACTAGAATGTTTGTCTCATTCTACAAAAATACTTACTCAAAGTCAATACAAAGATATCCCTTTGAAAGTACAAAAAACTATCTATTTTTCTTTACGCTTGTGTTTTGTTTACAAAAACGTCCAATGATTCATTATTGAACATATGCATTTGAACATAATTACTGTTTACAAATAGACCAAATAAAAGACAATTACTAATGGATTTAAGAGGTAGGGAAATCTCTCTAAGCTATTTCCGTAAATCCCCCATAATTTGAAATTTAATTCCCAGCGGAACAAGCTTCTAATTATCAATCCCCAGTAGAAGTTGTCCAATTTCTCAGGATTTCACAACAGGATTTTACAAAAAGTACACGGCATTTCCCTTACAACAGAGTTTGTTTCTCTAAGCGGAAATTAATCAACACTTCAACTTCACAACATGAAGACTTACACTCCATATCCTCATCAGCGGTCAGTGATTTATTTTCCCCAATCCAACAGTAGTGTGGCAGATTAGCTTGCATGCGCATACATCACATCCATATATCATAAAATCGATAAAATGAATGCATTATAATATGCATTTCATACAACATAACACTGCATTTTAGCTAACATTTGACCCTTTTCAGGATAAGGTTAACAGCTACCATTAAAAATGTTCAAAGTTTTCAGATACAGTACAAATACGCTCCAGACACGGAAGCCATTCTAATACTCATACAGAGCCTCTTCCAGATATAGTTCAGATACGCTCCAGACATGGATGCCATTCTGATACTCATTCAGATTCAGCTTTCAGATACAATTCAGATACGCTCTAGACACGGATTCCATCATGATACTCATTCATATTTAACCTTTTGATAACAGTTCAGATACACTCCAGACATGGATGCCATTATGATACTCATTCAAATCCAACTTTCAGATACAGTTCAGATACGCTCCAGACACGGATGCCATTCTGATACTCATTCAGATTCAACTTCTCAGATACAGTTCAGATACGCTCCAAACACGGATGCCATTCTGATACTCATTCAGATTCAACTTCTCAGATATAGTTCAGATACACTCCAGACACGGATGCCATTCTGATACTCATTCAGATTCAACCTCTCAGATATAGTTCAGATACGCTGCAGACACAGACGCCATCCTGATACTTATTCAGATTCAGCTTTCAGATTATGTTCAGATACGCTCCAGACATGGATTCCATTATGATAATCATTCAAAATCAGCTCCCAGATACAGTTCGGATACGCTCCAGATACGGACGCCATTCTGATACTCATTCTTTCAGCTTACAAATTACAATACAAAAAATCACTTTTGGATGGCATCTTTAAGCCCATCTCCTACAACTTTATATCACCTCTCCAAATGCCATCTTTAAGCCCATTCTCTCAACCATCACATCACCGAGTGCAAATTTATGGGCACTCGGTGTCCAATCATCTTCCACCTTTGACTCACGATTGGAAAAACATGCGAATCTAACTCTTCAGGCTTAAGAAGATTGAACAAGGGCAACTGTTGTACCCTAAAATTTTCCCTCTCACTTATCTAGAATTTACTCACAAGATCTCCTTGGGCTCAAAACTACACTAGGGTTTGATCAACTCAAGACACCTCCTTATGCACTGATGACCAAAATTAAGGTTTGAGTTTGCATAAGGATTTTTGAACTATCAATTCCCCATATAATTTTCATGGATCATTATGGACCCCCAAGATTACTCACGTCAAGTTTCAAGCCTTGGATCACACTTTTGATCAGTCAATTGAACAATTGACCTAAAAATAAGTTGTATTGGGGAAAAAGTCAACCATGGCCAATTTACAGTCAAACCCCAATTTTTTTTATCCAAATCAACATTTTAAACTCATATGTATCATTTGATCAAGTTTGTACTACAATTCCTCAAGAAATTTGATCAAATCTCCAAAAGGGCAAAATGGTCAAAATTAGGTTTTTGATTGGTAAAGGGCAATTTCTGATTTTTTACCTAGAAATTGATCAATTGGTTTAAGGCATGAGCTCAAGAGTCCAATTGCATCATTTTTACCTAATGATAGGGTTCAAAACATTGCAAGTCCATTGGATTGACAGATGAATTTTGCAGTCAACTGATCAAAAGTCAACTGTTTACTGAAAAGTCAAACTTTGACTTTTTGGTCAAATTCAAGTGCCAAAGATCATAATTCATCAAAACATGTCAAAATTTGAAACTTATTCATCAAGAAATCAAAAAGTCAAGATTTCATTTTGAAAAGTCAAAATTTCCAAAACTTGGAAATTTATCTAAGTGTTGGAAATTTCATGTTTTTTCATAACTTTGAGCCAAAATTTCACAATGATGAAAGATGATTCAAGAGAAACTTCCAACATGAAAGTCGTAGATATACATGAAATCTACAAGTTTTCTTCACAAAACTTCTTCCAAAAGTGCTTGGATCTCAAGTTATAATTTCAAGAATATAGGGACATGAAACTAAACACTTGGTGAAATTTTGTCCTAATTTTGTCAGGATTTTGACCCAACTTCATGGTACTTTTTCATATAGTTCCAAGTGGAATCTTCAAAAGAAATTTAAAGATGGGTTGTAGATCACATTGAAATGTTTCCGAAATGTCAAAGAACTCCTTGAGATCATATTTGAGTAGGGAGAATCGAAGAGATGAAGTTGGTGTTTTGTCACTTGAATTACAAGCCATTTTTGATGAACACATGAACCAAATCAATGTTAGGCTGCATAATATTTGCTTTGCAGGCCTCAAACTTGTTTGTCACTCCATAATTAATGGATTACAAAAACTTTTGAGCTATAATCCAAGTGATTTAATCTTTATCCAATTCACATTGCCATTTTGGGAAGAAAGTTAACAATACCATTCTTGAAAAGCAAGCTTTATGCATAAAGTCCATTCTTGAGCCTCTAACTTGTTCCCTCTGATCACACTTCATCTACAAAGTCAGAAGCAAGTGTGTTTAAAGCATAACCACTCTATCTTAGCAAGTACACAAGTCTTTGAAACTTGTTTGATAAAAAAATCACATGTTTAGCTTAAGGGTGCAAATTTGAGTTCTGATCAACTAGAGCACCCCAAACTTGTTGCTTATAAATAGAGTCATTATTTGTGAGCTAGTACATGAGCTTGAAGACCCTTAAAACTCGCTCAAACTCCCTCTTGTCAGAAACTGTCTCAAAACACCATTGTTGTGCAAATTCGGACTTTACATACCAAACTCCAAATCCCCTCGTAAGTTCTTTGACCTTTCACATCCAAAAGCTTCTAAACATAAAATACAAACCATCCAAAGTCCATTTTATCAACTGTAACACCTCTATCATTAAGTTCCATTTTCAAAAACAGGGGTCTACAACTTGACTTCTCCATAGCTCCTCAGCCACTTTCAGCTTAAGCTAATCATCGCATTAGCTTTCTGGGACCTCAAGGAAGCTAACATGATCCTTGCAGCACTTTGAATAAAGCTCATTTGCATTTCACGATTTCCAGTTTTGAGGTATTTCACTTGAACTTCTATCTCATCATTTAAGCATCATTAATGTTTATTTTGTGAAGGAAAGATGTAGACCTCGTTGCCACGAAGCTGTACATATCCATAGTTTGCATTTACATGGCCTGAGCTTAGAGAATTTTAGAGTTGAAGTTTCTGAAATTTTTAGGGTTCAAATTAGGGCCAGAGAAATTCTCATTTATCTTTGACTTTTAGCTTTAGTTATTTACATGGTTAGATTCGTGAGGAAGAATGCAACAACTTTTATTTTTTCATCTTCCATTTTTGTTGAGAAATGAAGAAGTTGCAGGTACACTGGCTGGAGGTTGAAGATGAAGTCATCAGGACTTGATTTGCCTTACATATTTATTATTTTGTTTATATGAACGGATGTATAGCCACCCCAGTGGTAAAGCGCGCGCCTGTTAACCTTTGGGACCTGGGTTCGAGCCCCAATGGTACCCTTTTACATTTTTTTTTACACATTTTGGCATTTCTGACTTTTTGAGTGCCTGGGCCTTATTGGGCTTGCTTTGTTTTTTTTTGTTTTTTTGCTGACTAACCCCCTGCAGGCTATTGGCACCCCTGGCCCAAGTTTATTTATTTTCTTTTTTATTTCATTTTTTATTTTCTTAAATGTATTTTCTAAATACTAAAAAATCATAAAATACAAAAAAAGTGCTAGATTTATATTTTGACTTAGTTTATTTTATTTTTCTCACAAAAAAAATATTTTTATTAATTATACTTTATTTATTTTTAATTATTATCTTGTAAATATAATTAAAACTAGGTTATTAGTTATTTTCTTTCATACTAATTAAAATATGTTATTTTTGATATAAAAAAGGGACTAAAAATATTTCATGATGCCATAAATATTTTCAAGATAAAAATACCAAAAAATACTTTTTTTCTAAACTTATTTTCATTAATCAATAGAACTAGGGTTTTATTTAAAACATTTTCTTAAATAAATTCAAGTTTAATTAATTATTTTATTTAATTAATTAGGTTAAAATGATTTCCCTTTTTCTCATAAAAATCCAAAATACCCATTTTCTTAACAAATACATTTCTCGTATATTTATTTCATCTTGTACATTTAAATCTTTGTACATCAATACCTATTCAATATGGTTGTAATAGACTAACTAGGTTTATATTTTTTGCAATCCCCATTTCAATTTGTACACCCCCTCCCCACAAATATTATAATAGCGTAGTAACTTTAAATTCTGCAATTTATCGCTTTATATACAAATGTTAGTAATTAAGGTTTGTATGGAAAGACTAAAACCATTACTTAGAAAACCATAATTCAAGACAAAATTTAGCATAAAAACAATACACTTGCACACAAGCACCCCTAGGGTAAGCTCCACTTTGTTGCCTTACAAAAATGGCCATATTACACATGTGAGATATCTTAGCAAAAATAAGCAAAATACAAGATCATAGTCCCTCGATGACGCTATCTAAGTTGCCTTATAAATGATCTTAGTCCCTCAAAAAGAATGCTAAGATACCTTGCAATATTTCTAATTATGGTTATACGATGACCCACGCCCGTCCCGTTTACATCCAAAGATAGGGTTGCTTACCAAATCAATGGTAAGACAACAATGTCAAAGGAAAAGTAAATGAACAAGAAAGATATTTGAGTAGGTATCCTAATTACTTGCTCCATTTCAAAACAAACATCATTGCTATTTTTAAAATAAACACATACACTTTCAAACATCTTACAAAATTGAAAATATTTTCAAAAGATCAAACATCTTTGTATATATTCTTACGAACAAGAATCATTACAAAGATTGCCTAAACAATGGCCTCTTTACAAAATACTTTTACAAACTACATAAAGCACAATTTCAAACAAAAAGCAAGTGTTCTAGAAAGTAACTAAGAGCCCATGGATAAAAAGGGTGCTAAGACCTTTCCTTTTCATAATCTACCCATCGAACTCAAGAAACAATCTCAAAGGTCTTTCCTATGTTTTTTCACCTTACCTTTTGGATAAAAGAAAAGTCGGTGGTGACTCTTGCTAACCACAACATTTGCGATCAAACGCAAAACCTTCAAGTCAGTTCTCCCACCGTATCACAGTATGCCTTAAAAATTGTTGCCATTGTGCTTCCCAAACCAATGGATGTATATGGATGAAGAAAGGTATTCAACGCCTGATTGATATCCATGAAATTTTGTTCGAGAAAACTCTGTCCGTGAAAAGTTTACCTCAAGATGTTTCCATAATCACAATCTTTAACACCCCTATTAGGATCACCTCTAAAGTCCCTATAAGGATTCCTGCCGAGCCAAGAGCGGCTCCCCTAATTATCAATACACTGGGGCCAGTCCCCTATTCACCTGACAAAGCAGTGCCTTAGAACTATGGGGCAGAAGTTTATTATCATGTTGTCAAGCGAGAACCATGGATTACTGAAAATGAAGAGTCTGAAATTACAAACAATTTCAAAACTAGTAATGTCACTAGGACATGAAAGGTATTCTCTCCAAAGATCTCTCCTCCAACAACCCCTATTCGCATTCCTGTTGTTGGACCAACTGGCAACGCCCGAGGTAAAGAGAAAGTAACTGAGCCTGCCCTGACAGAGGCACCACCAAAAGAAGTGACAATTGAAGACCCATCTAGACAAGAGATGGAAGAAATTTTGAATATCATCCGAAAAGTGATTACAAAATAGTGGAACAACTATGGAAGACACCCTCAAAGATATCCATGTTGTCCCTGTTGTTATGCTCTAACGCATATGCCCAAGGCTTGTTAAAATTCTTGAAAAATGTCCATGTTCCACAAGAAACTACAGCTGATCAATTTGAGAATTGTGTTGCAAGCCTAGCTTCCGATAATGGCTTGGGATTTTCTGATGCAAATTTAACTCCGACAAGGAAGAATCATAATAAGACCCTCCACATCTCTATTGAATGCAAAGGCACCACCTTGGCGCATGTGTTAGTATATACTGGGTCCTCCCTCAATGTTTTACCTAAAGGTGCTTTGGATAGATTGGACTGTGATGGGCTGGTGCTGAAACCCATCGATATTGTGGTAAGAGCCTTCGATGGTTAAAAAAGAATGGTCCATGGAGAGGTTGATCTCCCGATCAAAGTGGGATATCAAGTATTAAATTCAACATTTTATGTAATGGATATTCTCCCAACCTATTCATGCCTGCTCGGACGCCCGTGGATTTATGGGGCAGGTGCGGTTACCTCTACATTACATCAAATGTGAAAATACCCAGTGAAAGGGAAGATTGTCACAGTCTGTGGAGAGAAAGAATTCATGTCCAGTCGTTTGAATTCTTTCAAATATGTTGAAATGGATGGCGAATTCATTGAAACGCTCTGTCAAGCATTTGAAGTAATCCCTCCAGTGGTTGCTGTTGCTACTCCTGCTACTCCTGAAATCGCTAAAGGTACACAAAGAATAGCCTCCCTGAAGGATGCTCGGGCTGTTGTAGAAGATGGAGGTTGCACTATCTGGAGGCAACTTCCCGACATTCCCTACAAATCTGACAAATTTGGATTGGATTTTACTTCAAAGGCTCAGATAGAGGTTCGACGTGCTCGTGTTGGTGGACCACTCCTCCGTATTAGCAACAGTGAAGTCAATGCACTAGAAGACACTGATAACAATGGTGATTTAGACGAGTGGATATTCCCAACTTCTGATGGCGGACTCAACAACTGGAAGGCCAAAGACTTCATCTCAATCTCCTTCAGCCATGAGTAATTTCTATTTCCTGTTTTCTTTGCTTTAAGAAAATTGTCAGTATAATTTCCTTCAAAACAATGACTTTAAACCATATGCCTTTCCCGGGGCACAATGGTCTATTTGTTAAGGTTTTGTCATTTCATATATCATATGCTCATTTAATGAAAAACATTGGACGATTTTACATTCAAATTTTGCGCTCCTTGTCTTTATTTTACTTTACTGCATTTTCAAATAGCCATGTGACCTTACATGCACACACACACACACATTGCAGATACATAGCAACTCTGGATCTCATTGACAATAACTCTATTATTGCCATCTATGACTTTGAAAATTCAATCTATCAAGCCGAAGATGAAGGTGAAGAAGATTGTGAGATACCTGGAGAACTCGCAAAACTCTTGATACAAGAGGAAAAGGCCATCCAACCGCACGAATAACCGGTGGAAGTGATAAAACTGGGTACTGGGGCAGATAGAAAGGAAGTCAAGATCAGCGCCAACTTGGAGGACAGTATCAAGAGCAGATTGGTTCAGATGTTGCACGAATATGTTGAGGTCTTTGCTTGGTCATACGAAGACAGGCCAGGGTTTGATACTAATATCGTAGTTCATCGTCTGCTAATGAAAGAAGGTTATTCTCCGATCAAACAAAAGGTTTGTCGCATGTGTCCTAACATGTATGAAAAGATCAAGGCTCAGGTAACGAAACAACTCAATGCAGTTTTTTTGGCAGTGACGTCTTATCCCATTTGGGTTGAAAATGTTGTTCTAGTGCCAAAGAAAAATGGTAAGGTCCGTATATGTGTGGACTACAAGGATTTAAATAGGACAAGCCCCAAAGACGACTTCTCACTACCACATATTGATGTCTTGGTTGACAACACTGCTCAACACAAGGTGTTATCCTTCATGGATGGATTCTCCAGGTACAACCAAATCAAAATGGCACCCGAAGACATGGAGAAGACTACTTTTGTCACACAGTGGGGCACCTTTTGTTATAAGGTCATGTCTTTTGAGTTGAAGAATGCAGGCACAACTTATCAACGAGCTATGGTGGCTTTATTTCATGATATGATTCATCATGAGATAGAAGTCTATGTTTATGACATGATACATAAATCACAAACTAAAGAAGAGCACCTTGATCATCTGCACAAGTTGTTTGAAATGCTGAAGAAATACAAGCTAAGGTTGAATCACAACAAATGAATCTTCGGGGTAAGGTCTGGAAAACTTTTTGGTTTCATCGTCAGTGGTAAAGGAATTGAGGTTGATCCTGCAAAATTCAAATATATCCAAGAAATTCCAGCTCCTCGTACTGAGAAGCAGGTCAAAGGTTTCTTAGGACGACTCAACTACATTGCCTGATTCATCTCTCACCTGACTTCTGTGATGCGGTGGGAGAACTGACTTGAGGTTTTGCATTTTATCGCAAATGTTGCGGTTAGCAAGAGTCGCCACCGACTTTTCTTTTATCCAAAAGGAAAGGTGAAAAAGCACAGGAAAGACCTTTGAGATTGTTTCTTGAGTTCGGGGGGTAGATTATGAAAAGGGAAGGTATTAGCACCCTTTTCATCCATGGTTTTCCATGGGCTCTTAGTTACTTGCTTAGATCACTTGCTTTTGTTTGTTTGAAATTGTGTTCGGTGTGGTTTTGAAAGTATTTTGTAAAAGAGGCTATTCGTTCAGGCAATCTTTGTGATGATTCTCGTTCGTAAGAATGTATACAAAGATGTTTGTCTTTTGAAAATGTTTTCAATATTTGGAAGATGTTTTGAAATGTGTGCGTGTTTGTTTTGAAAAATAGCAAGGATTTGTTGTTTGAAAGGGAGCAAGTAACTAGAAGCTATCTACCTACTCAAAATGTCTTTCTTATGCATTTCCTATTCCTTTGACATTGTTGTCTTACCATTCATTTGATAAGCAACCCTATCTTTGGATGTAAACGGAACGGGTGTGGGTCATCGTATAACCATGATTAGCAATGTTTGTAAAGTATCTTAGCATTTGAGGGACCAAGATCATTTTGGTAAGGCAACTTTTGAATAGCGTCATCAAGGGGCTATGATCTTATATTTGTTTTTTTTTGCCAAGATACTTCGAATGCGTAACATGACCACTTTATTTTAGGCAACCAAGTGGGAGGAACCCTAAGGGTGCTTGTGTGCAACTGTGTCATTTTCATGCTTTTGATTTTGTCTTGTATTTAGGGTTTTCTATTTGCTTTATTTTTGTTCTTGTCATACAAACCCTAATTACTAATCATGGCATATGAAAGTGATAAATTGCGTAATGTAAATATACTACAACAATTTTATGGGAGGGGGAAATACAAGTTTGAATGGGGATTTGCATAAATATAAGGCTAAATATATTATTACAACCAAATCGAATTTGTACAAATTTAAGATAAATACAAAACAATATTTAAAATGGAATGCAATGCAATGTATATGTAAAAGATTTTTGATGGCTTATTTTTGTGTAAAAGAATATTTAATTTAAACCTAAAAATATAAGGAAAAAGATTTAATTTTTTGAAAGGGGTTTAACCCTAATTTTATTTAAAAGAAAATAAAGTTTCCATATTATTATTTTATGTATTTTCTTGTGTAAAAATAATAAATAATATTGTGATAAAATATAAAGTTTTGTATGTATGCAAAAAATAGGGATTTATAAATATGAAATGCAAAAATAAAAATACTAAGTATATTTAATTATATTTACAAATTTATTAAGAAAAATAAATTATGTCCTATTAAAATAAACTATATTTTTATGTGAGAAATAATAAAATATATATATATATATATATATATATATATATATATATATATATATATATATATATATATATATATATATATATATATATATATATATATATATATATATATATATATATATATATATATATATATATATATATATATATATATATATATATATATATATATATATATATATATATATATATATATATATATATATATATATATATATATATATATATATATATATATATATATATATATATATATATATATATATATATATATATATATATATATATATATATATATATATATATATATATATATATATATATATATATACATTTTTTTTGGAATTTTTATGTTTTAAAGAAAAATATTTAAAAATATTAAATGTGAAAACAAAACAAAAATAAAATAAAATATGAAAAGAGTTAGCAGGGGGGTGATGCAGTAAATCAGTGGTAATATGCTAGCAAAAAAGAACTGGCCCAATAGCCAAGCCCAATCTGCAAAAAAGTCAAAAACTGAAAAGGGAAAAATTGTAAAAATGCAAAAGTAGCGCGCAGGTTCGAACCCAGGACATGGGTCTCACCAGCGTGCTGCTTTACCACTAGGGTGACCATACATCCATTGTCTTTACTGAAACAAAAATAATATATTACAAAACGCGTCCTTGCCCTGTTTCATCTTCTTCCTCAAGCCTTGGTCGTATCCCCTGTAACTTCCTCATGCTTCCATAAAAATGAAAACTTATAACATGAAAAATGTAGCATTTGAACTCACGAAATCCAACCATATAAGTTATGTAATCTAACTATCAAAGATCAAAGAGAATTTTAAAAGCCCCAAATTCTAACCTAATATTTTCAGAGATTCCAACTTCCAAATTCTCTTAGCACAAGTAAAATCAATGCAAGATAATGATATGTATAGCTTCGTTATGATGAGAACTACATTTTTTAGTCACAAATCATGGCCTAAGGTTGCCTGTACAAGGAGATATAGTTTGAAAATTTACCTCCTTCAGTTGGAATCGTGTATGGAAATGTAGTGACTTTAATGGAGGCTTGATGCTTGCTTGAGCTTCCTTGAGCTTCCCTGAATCTATTCCAACCCTTGCCTTGCTCTGAAAGTGGCAAGAACTCCCTGACCAAGTAAAACTCCAAGCTTCAAAGTCAACAATGGCAGATGGTGGGAAAGAGATTATAGAACAAGGATGATGGTTTGGATGGTTTGATATCAAGTATGTAAGGTGTTGGAATGATCTAAACACAAAACGCATGAGCCAAATGGAAGTTGGATGTGTTTGTGCAGAAACTGTATGTTTTGGACATTTTTTGGTGTTTTGCTTGCTCTCCGTGTTTCAGGTCTTGGCTTGGTGTCTTATGTGTTGCATATAGTTTGTATATTAGTTTTGAAATGATCATAGGTCAGCTTCCCAACAGATCTGCCAATGCTAGCCTTTTTGCCAACTTTCTTGTACTTGAAGCAAAGTGACAAGACCAAAGCTTCACATGCTTGTACTAGCTTGCTTAGGGTTGGTATGGGTTTGTACAACTTGCTTGAGACCTGTGTGGTTTGTATGCATCAAGGGGACAAGTTCAAAGCTCAAAATTGTAAAGTTTGCAAAAGTGGTTCTTTATGAAAATGGCAATGGAACCTTTTTGCCATAAGTGGAATTATAAGTTGGATAAAGTTTCAAAAGCATGGATAGAGGATTTTTCAACTGAGTAAGCATTTAATTAAGGAGTTTAGAACAAGTTTAGGACATTTACAACATGAAATAGCCAACATAGGATTGATTTACAACTTGGTTCTTCATGAAATGGCTTGAACAAAAAGTGAGAAAATGCCAACTTCCTCTCTTCGATTCTCCTTACTCAAAAATGATGTTGAGGAGTTCTATGACATTTTGGAAAGCTTT
Source organism: Vicia faba (assembly GCA_948472305.1). Taxonomy (NCBI): domain Eukaryota; kingdom Viridiplantae; phylum Streptophyta; class Magnoliopsida; order Fabales; family Fabaceae; genus Vicia; species Vicia faba. Next base: position 660,009,556 of record OX451740.1, read on the forward strand.
CAATTTTCTATACAATTCATATTTGAGATGAATTTTGAGATACCATTTTGAACTAAGTGAAAAATTGTCATGAAGTTGAGTCCAAAACCTGCCTAAATTAGGCCAAAATTTCACTAAGTTAACAAGTTCATGACCATGTATTTACAAATTTATATCTTGAGATCCAAGCATCTTTAGGGAAAAGTTTGTGAAGAAAAGTTGTAGATTTCATGGAGATCTACAACTTTCATATTGGGAAGTTTCCTTGAATCATTAGGCATCATGGTGTAAAAGTGGTGTAAAGTTGAGAAAAAATAAGAAAATTTTCATTCTTAGAAAATTTCTAAGTTATGAAAAATTTCAAATTCAAACCCTAATTTTCAAATTTGGATTTCTTGATGAACAAGTTTCACATTTGGAAAATTTTTGATGAATTATGACCCTTGGTACTTGATTTTGACCAAAAAGTCAAAGTTTGACTTTTCAGTGTACAGTTGACTTTTGATCAATTGATTGTAAAATTCATCTATCAATCCAATGTATTTAAGATTTTTTGAGCCATGTGATTAAGTCAAGATGATGCCATTGAAATCTTGAAATCATGCTTGAACTCAATTGGTCCTTTGCTAGGTTGAAAATCAGAAATTGCCCTTCCTTAGTCAAAACCCTAATTTTGACCATTTTGCCCTTTTGATGATTTGATCAAATTTCTAGAGGAATTGTGATCAAAACTTGACCAAATGATACATGTGAGTTTAAAATGTTGATGTTGATAAAAAATTATGAAGTTTGACTGTAAATTGGCCATGGTTGACTTTTTCTCCAACACAGCTAATTTTTAGGTCAACTGTCCAATTGACTGATAAAAAATGTGGTTCAAGGCTTGAAACTTGTCATGGGTGATCTTAAGGGTCCATAATGATGTTTTAAAGTCACATGAAGCATTGATAGTCCAAAAATACTTGTGCAAACTCAAACCCTAATTTGAAGTTATCAGTGCAAGATTATATGTCTTGAGCTGACCAAACCCTAATCTAGTCTTGAGTCAAAGAAATCTTATAAGAAAAATCTTGATAAATGAGAGGGAAAATTTTGGGGTACAACAGCTGCCCTTGTTCAATCTTCTTAGATCTGAATAGTTAGATTGGAGAGCTTTGCCATTCGTGACTTGAAGGTGAAAGATGATTGGACACTAAAGTGCCCATAAATTTGCACTCGACGATGTGTAGCTGGGGGAATGGGCTTAAAGATGCCATTTGGATAAGGGATAGAATCTTGTTAGAGATGGGCTTGTAGATGCCACCCAAGAATGTTTGTTGAATGTAAGTTGAAAGAATGAGTACCAGAATGGTATCCGCGTCTGAAATGTATCTAAACTGTATCTGAAATCTGAATCTAGATGAGCGACAGAATGGCTTCCGTGTCTGGAGCGTATCCATACTTTATCTGAACTTGAAATCTGAATGAGTAACAGAGTGGCATCCGTGTCTGGAGCGTATCTGAACTGTATTTGAAAGCTGAATCTGAATGGGTAACAGAATGGCATCCGTGTTTGGAGCGTATCTGAACTGCATCTGAATAGTTGAAATCTGAATGAGTAACGGAATGGAATCCGTGTCTGGAGCGTATCTGAACTGTATTTGAACTTGAAATCTGAATGAGTAACAGAATGAAATCCGTGTCTAAAGCGTATCCGAACTGTATCTGAATAGTTGAAACCTGAATGAGCATCAGAATGGCATCCGTGTCCGGAGCGTATCTGTATTGTATCATGATCACACATTGTTTAACAGTAGCTGTTAATCTTATCCCGAATAGGGTAAAATGTTAGCTAGAACACAAAATTATGTTGCATGAAATGTATGATGCAATATATGTGTTTTATCAATGTTTATGATATATGGATGTAATGTATACGCATGTAAGCTGAGTTGCTATATTGCTGAGGAAAATAAATCCTCAATTGCTGCTGAGGATATGTGGACTCTTCGTGTTGGAGTATTGGCAAAAAATTTGTGGTGAGAGCAATGTCGTATACTGCTTGAGGAATCTACTTGGGGAATCCAAAGAATTTTGATGACTTCTACTGGGGGTAAGTGGGAGTCTTGGTTCTCTTTGGGAGTATTAGAAGTTAACTGTTATCCAAATGGATTTCAGGTTTCAAAATAACTTGCTGGGGAATTTGGAGGTACTGGATGGTTTCTGCCGGGGATTGATAGTTCGAAGTTTTTTAGTTCCGCTGGGGATTGAAGTGACCTACTGTGGGGATTACCCATGGAATAGCCTAAAGACGTTTTCCTATACTTTCAATCTGTCAGTAATTGTCTCTTTCTTTTTATTTGTTTATTTGTAAACAGTAATTATGTTCAAATGCATATGTTCATTAATGAATCATTGGACGTTTTTGAAAATAAAACACAATTGTAAAGGAAAAAGACAAATAGTTTTCTGTATTTGAAAGAGATATCTTTGTATTTACTTTGAATAAGTATTTTGTACAAAGGAGACAGACATCCTAGTAAGAGGATAGTGTCATAAAAAGTAAGAAAAATTTATATAAAGAAAGATAGCTATGTGTGATAGTCTCATGGGGTTTCCATTCTGCTATAGCCTCCGTATCTCCGAATATCTGGTCTATTTGTTGCTTCATTTGAAGATGATTGGATTGATCAGAACCTCTGAGTTTGTTTGTGAAGAGATTGTATTCAAAGTGATCCAACGGGACATAGTCATACGCTTTAATTCCCTAACTTTTGCCTGGACCTCCCTTTCGGGTTTTCAGTCCACCGGGAAACCCTTTTTTTCCCAAGTCGCCCTTTCGGGTTTTCAACTTGCCGGGTGTACAGATTTTTTTATCTTATCCCTAATTTTTTCCCGAACCTTTTGGTTCGCCGGGATGCCCTTTTTTTTGCCTAGCTGTGTCAACCTAGCGGGTCTCTTATGCGTAGTATCTTTTGACTATGTCAGTGTTCGCAGGGTATGGCAAGTCATCACCGTCCATGGTGGTTAAGATCATTGCTCCACCAGAGAAGATGTTCTTGATGATAAATGGTCCTTCATAGGTAGGAGTCCATTTATCCCTGGGATCACTTTGTGGTAAGATAATGCGTTTGATCACCAGATCTCCAACTTGATATACTTGGCATCTGACTTTCTTGTTGAAAGCCTTGATCATCCGTTTTTGATACATCTGACCATGGGAAACAACAGTGAGTCTCTTTTCATCAATTAAGTTTAGTTGATCAAGTCGAGTCTGCATCCAATCGTTCTAATTCAAACTTGCATCCTTCATAATTCTCAAAGAAGGGATTTGAGCCTCGATAGGCAAGACAACCTCCATGCCATAAACTAAAGAATAGGGTGTTTCCCCAGTTGATGTGCGATCCATGGTACGGTATCCGTGGAGAGAAAATGGCAACATCTCATGCTAGTCCTTGTAGGTGACTGCCATCTTTTGTATGATCTTTTTAATGTTTATATTTCCAGCTTCGACTGCACCATTCATCTTTGGTCTATAGGGGGATGAATTGTGATGTTGAATCTTGAACTGCTCTCACAAGGCGGTGATCATAGTATTGTTAAGGTTTGTACCATTATTAGTGATGATCCTTTCGGGGATACCGTATCGGCAAATGAGATTCTGCTTGATGAAGCGGGCAACAACATTATTAGTAACGAATGCGAAGGAAGATGCTTCTACCCATTTTGTAAAATAGTCAATGGCCACTAGAATGAAGTGGTGTCCATTAGAGGCTGTAGGCTTGATCTCTCCAATCATATCGATTCCCCACATAGCAAAGGGCCAAGGAGCTGTCAAGATATTTAGAGGAACCGGAGGTACATGCACCTTGTCAGCATAAATTTGACACTTATGACAGGTCCGGGAGTGTTGATAGCAGTCTGCTTCCATGGTAGACCAGTAATAGCCTGCCCGTAGGATTTTCTTCGCCATCGTATGCCCACTGGAGTGAGTGCCAAAGGTACCTTCATGCAATTCAGCCATGATCTTTTCAGCCTCAATCTTATCCACACAATGAAGCAGAATAGAGTCATCATTGCGCTTGTACAGGATGCCATTACTCAGGAAGAACTTAACAGAGAATCTCCTTAAGAACTTTTAATCATTGATTGAAGCTCCTTCTGGATATTCGTGATCCTCGAGATACCTTTTGACTTCATGAAACCAAGGGTGGTACACTACTTCTTCAGTATTAATCTCGTGACAGTGTGTTGGTTCATCCATTTGTTCGATGGTGATTTGGGGAGCTTCATTATCCCAATTAAGTTTAAACATAGATGACATTGTGGCTAGAGCATCTGCTAGCTGATTTTCTTCTCGCGGGAAATGCTCGAAGGTAATCTGCTCAAAATGTGGTAGCAACGTCAAAACATGTTCTTTGTAAGGGATAAGGTTGGGATGTTTAGTGTCCCACTCTCCTTTGATTTGACTGATGACCAACTCTGAATCTCAGAACACATCTAAAGATTTGATTCCCAAGTCTATGGCAGCCTTGAGACTAAAGATGCATGCTTCGTATTCTGCCATGTTATTCGTATAGTTGAAGAAAAGTCTGGCAGTGAAGGGAGTATGACACCCTTCCGGAGATATGAGTACATCACCGATACCGTTACCAAGTGCATTGGATGCCCCATCAAAGAATAGGGTCCATCAGGATCCTTGTTCAGGTCTGTTATATGGTCTGTCCTCTTCACATTTGTCTAATGTCATGATGTCTTCGTCCGGGAATTCAACCTTCATGGATTGATAATCTTCTACAGCTTGATGAGCAAGATGATCAGCTAGCACACTGCCTTTTATAGCTTTCTGGGTAGTGTATTATATGTCATATTCTGTTAAGATCATCTGCCATCTAGCTATTCTTCCAAACAGAGCAGGCTTTTCGAAGATGTACTTTATCGGATCCATCTTAGATATCAACAAAGTGGTATGAGTCAACATATACTGTCTTAGCCGGCGAGCAGCCCATGCTAGAGCGCAACAAGTTTTCTCGAGCAGTGAATATCTGGTTTCACAGTTGGTAAACTTTTTGCTCAGGTAGTAAATAGCGTGCTCTTTTCGGCCAGACTTGTCATGCTGCCCCAATACACACCCCCATTGAGTTCTCTAAAACGGTCAGATACATGATTAATGGTCTTCCCTCAACTGGTGGCATCAAAACAAGAGGCTCTTGTAAATACTCCTTAATCTTGTCAAAAGCAATCTGGCATTCGTCATTCCATCTAACTACTTGATCTTTCTTTAACAGTTTGAAGATTGGCTCACAAGTAGCTGTCAAGTGAGAAATGAATCTGGCGATATAGTTCAAGCGTCCCAAGAATCCTCTGACTTCCTTCTCAGTGCAAGGAACAGGCATTTCTTGTATTGCTTTAACCTTGGCAGGACCAACCTCGATGCCTTTATTGCTGGCGACGAAATCTAAGAGTTTATCGGACCGGACTCCGAATGTACACTTGTTTGGATTCAATCTTAACTTGTACTCCTTTAACCTTACAAACAACTTTTGCAAGTGATCAAGGTGCTCCTCTTCAGTTTGTGATCGGGCTATCATGTCATCTACATAGACCTCTATCTCAAGATGTATCATATAATGAAACAGAGCTACCATGGTGCGTTGATAGGTTGCCCCAGCATTCTTCAGTCCGAATAACATCACTTTGTAGCAGAAGGTGCCACACTGCGTGACAAATGTAGTTTTCTCCATGTCTTCAGGTGCCATTTTAATCTGGTTATAGCCTGAAAATCCATCCATGAAAGAAAATACTTTGTGTTGGGCTGTGTGATCGGTGGAAATAGAACTGACTGTTTTTAAATGCTGGTTCACGAAATGTCGCGGTAAGCAAGAGTCGCCACTGTCTTTTATGTTCTCCAACAAGGAAAGGACAAAAGCACAGCAAAATTCCTTTTCGAGATGTTTCTCGGTTCAGGAGGTAGATTATAGAAAGCGAAGGTATTAGCACCCTTTCTATCCGTGGTTATCCACGGGCTCTTAAGTACTTGCTCACTATGTTTTCAAAAATGTTTGCTTTTCTTGTGTGTGTGGGTTTTGAAAAAGTTTAGTTTGAAAAACTTCTAGGTAACTCTTGTATCAGTCCTCAAGAGTGTATGAAGTATTTGTTTGAAAACTTTTTGAAAGTGTAGGTGCGAAAAGTTGTTTTTTATTTTTTGAAAGAGCAAGTACCCAAGAGAAATCTACCTACTCTAAGGAATTAAGCTGTGTAAGAGTCCTTTAGACAATGTTGTCCCACTATTGAGAAGTAGGTAGCACCGTCATTGGAGTTATTCGGGTCAATTCGATTATAGGGACATGTGTGGTCACCAAAGCAATAGTAGGACGCCTTAGCGGTAACCCTAATGTCCTAGATCCTTTTTTATCTGAGGCAACCGTTTCGAGGCAACTGGATCTTTAGACAGGAGGGCGGCCTCTAAAACACCCTATACTTTATGACCACCTCGAGGCAACCAAGTGAGGCGTACCCTAGGAGTGGCATGTGCATGTGTGTCAGGTTTCAGTTTAAATTATCTTTGAACATGCATCATTGTGAGCTACGAGTTGATTTTATTTTTCATACAAGTCTTGTCATGCATAGTTAACAGTTAATAGTTTGCGGAAAATAAATTGCGGAAAGTGAATCTACGCTATTACAAGGCGTCAGGTATTTACATCGCCAAAAACATAACCCTTTGGAAAATAAATTGCGAGAAAATAAAGAAAGCGATAAAAGTCCTAATTAACTATTACATTCTCTGAGCAGTTACATAAATATAATCAAAATAAATATGATCAAAATAATGAATTAAAAATAAATATGCGCGCGAAAGGATTGAATCGGGGCGTCCTTAGGGTTTTGACCCTTTTTGAGAAAAGAATGAGTTTTGGTCCTTTTTGCAATTAAATTAAATATTAAACCTAATTTACTAATTAATTAATTAATTAAAAAAAGAAAAGTATTTTTTTTATGTTTTTTAGGTCTTAATGAAAACAAAATAAACAAGGATTAAAATTGTCAAAAGAAAAACCCTAATTCTAGTTTATTTTTATTTATTGCAAAAAATAGTTAAATTTAACCTAATAAAAAAAACTAAATTGATTAATTTACATTTATTTACAAAATAAAAGGGTGAAATTAATAATAATAGTAATAAATAAAATATTTACATTTTTTAATGGTCTGAATTTATTATGAAAATAATAGTTAAGTTAATTAAATAATAATAATATTAATAATAGAAATAATTAGTAAAAGAAAATAAAAACAAAAACAATTAACCATGGGGGTGTTGGCCCAAAGAGGAGGCTTGTTCTGGAAATCTGAGGCCCAATAACATCAAGCCTTGTTGACTTTCTGGAATTGTCCACGCTGGCTTTGACCAGGAGCATGGTGTTCATCATCTTTTGGCCTTTGGATTTATGATTGTGGCCACATGGCGCCTGGGATGTGGGAGTCCATGGTGGGACGCTTTGGATAGCCTGCATAGGAACACGTTATGAAAAATATCATGAGAATTTTGGGTGGACCTGGGAATTGAACCCAGGTCCCAACGCATGCTGAACACCTGGCCAACCACTCCACCAATTTGCACGCTTTGATATTAGGATAAGCAATAAATATAATATATCAAAACTAATCCCTATGTTGTACAAACAAAACAAGCGCTCGTTATTTGAATAAACCAACCAAGAGTCTGCACGTCATCATCGTCTTCCTTTTTCCTGTGAAACACAAACAAATAGCGGGGGTTTTTAATTCGTATGATTCTCACGAGTTCAGTCATGTGCGTTAGGGGTTCCAATTTTACTGGATGTGGAAAGCCCCAAAATCAAAGCTTCAGAACCCTAATATTTGTCAATGGTGATTTGTGATTCAGGGCGTTTCAGTCCAATTAACCTATGCCAAAAGCTTCCTGTGGATTCAAGCAACACAAAACATACAAGAAATCATGTTAATGATGCACAAATCATGAGGTTTGATTATGGAAAAAATAAGAAAACCGTGAGTTCGTGTAGAGTGATTTCTCAAGCTTTAACACTTGGTTTTGATTCCAATACGTTTCTGGAAGTCCTAGCAATGTGTTTGAATCCTCAAATTGCTTTGAATCGTGCTGGAACTTGGAAAACAGTTTTGAGTTTTCTTTGATTTTTTTTCAATATTGGCTATGGCTTTTTGCAACAATTCTCACGTTTTTGGCATTAGGGTTGAGTTGTGTATATATAATAGAATGAAACTAGGTTAAATCCTGCACAAGAAATCCATTGCATTGATGTTTCAATATTTGATTTGCAATCATATCTTTTTGCATCTTTTTTGATTGAGAAAAGTTGCTAAATTTGGAGTTTTTGATATCCTTGATTGGCACACGAAATCTCCAGCATATATTGGTCATCTTTGCTTCACCAAAAGATTGAGAAATCATATCTTTGAATTTCCTACATTTTAAATTAATTAAATGAATTAAAATTGATTTAAAATTCAAATAATTAATAAAAAATAAGAAAATAAATCAATTTAATCTCAATGGGTCGTGCATAGGCCTTGGGCAAAGTTTCAAGAAGGAATTTGAGGCCCATTAGCAAAACCAAAGTGTTTTGAGCAAAGTTGACTTTTGCAAATTCACAAAAATTTCCCAACTTCTCCAATGCATATCTTGCTCAATTTTGATCAGATGAACATGTTCTTGGACATTTTGGAAGGGTCTTGAAGTCCTCTAACAAATGCCTTTGGGCCCATGTCATTTGTATTTACCAATGTCAAGTTATGGTCTTTGACTTAAAGTGCATTTTTGTTGACTTTTGAAATTGACCTATAATGTAGAAATTGATAACTTTTTATGAGAGAATTTATTGGACTTGGAATGTGAAGATGAGTTGTAGGAAATGTCATCCCCTTCAAAATGAGCATTGGATGGGATTTTTCTGATGAACCATGAAAAAGTTATGCCTTGGTCAAGATACAATTGACTTTTCTACTGTCCAAAAATAGTAACTTCTGCATCTTTGATGATTTTTGAGCCATGCTTGAGGAATCATGATCAAGACTTGATCAAATGATGATTGTGTACTCAAAATAAGATGTTGACAAAAAAATTTGACTTTTGACTGCAAAATGACCATTTTGCCCCTGCAGTTGACTATAGAGCAAATAGGGCTTTTGACTGTGCAATTTGACATTGTGAGTCTTGAGACTTGACATGTAGGTGCTTGGCAATGTATATAGGCCTATGGGACTTGATTGAGCCATTGAAAACCTCAAATTCCTTGAAGGAACCAAAACCCTAATTTTGACTGGCTTAGGAGGCATTTGGACTGTGCAATCTCTTGAGTAATCTTGAACCATTTGAAGATGATTCTTGACAAACCTTGAAGAATGTGGGAGGGAAAATTTTGGGGTACAACAGTTGCCCCTGTTCAATCTTCTTAAACTTGAGGATGTAGATTGGCTTGCGTGCCTTTCGTGATCCGAAGGTGGAAGATGATTGAACACTAGAGTGCCCAGAAATTTGCACTCGCATAGTAGAATACCAGCAATGTGATGTCGGGAATGGGCTTACAGATGCCATTTGGAGATATAATGGATAGGAGGATGGGCTTATAGATGCCATATGAAGATGTGACAGAATCTTGTCGGGGGATGGGCTTATAGATGCCATCTGGAGATTGTTGATAGGTAGTTTGAGAGAGCGACAGAATGATATCCGAATCTGGATCGTATCTGAACTGTATCTAGGATCTGGATAAGTGACAGAATGACTTCCGTATCTGGAGTATATCTGCACTTGAATATGAATGCGAAATGGAATGGCTTCCGTGTCTGGAGCATATCTAGTCTGTGTCTAATTGCTGAAGTCTGAATAGGTAGTAGAATGACCGCCGTGTTTGGGGTATATCCATACTGCATCTAAATGAGTGACAGAATGTCATCCGAATCTGGATCGTATCTGGACTGTCTTTTGAATGAATCTGGACTAAACAATAGAATAGCATCCGAGTCTGGAGCATCTCTAAGTTGTCTTTAGAAGTTGGAATCTGAATAAGCAATAGAATAGCGTCCGGGTCAGGAGCATCTCTAAGCTATCTCTGAAAGGAAATCTGAATAAGCAAAAGAATAACATCCGAATCTGGATCATCTCTATGCTATCTCTGAAAAGAAACTCTGAATAAGCAAAAGGATAGCATCCGAATCTGGAGCATCTCTAAGCTATTTCTGAAAGGAAATCTGGAATAAGTATCGGAATGTCGCCAAATCCGGGTCACATCCGAACTATCTCTAGAAGGAAACCTGGAATAAGTATCAGAATGTCGCCATGCCTGGGTCGCAACTGAACTATATCTAGAAGGAACCTGGAATAAACAATAGAATAGCATCCGTGGTTGGAGCATCTCTAAGTTATCTTTAGGAGTTTGAATCTGAATAAGCAATAGAATAGCGTACGGGTCAGGAGCATCTCTAAGCCATCTCTGAAAAGAAACTCTGAATAAGCAAAAGAATAGCGTCTGGGCCAGGAGCATCTCTAAGCTATTTCTGGGAAGAAACTCTGAATAAGCGATAGAATAGCATCCGGATCTGGAGCATCTCTAAGCTATCTCCGAGAAGAACTGTGAATAAGCAAAAGAATAACATCCGGATCTGGAGCATCTCTAAGCTATTTCTGGGAAGAAACTCTGAATAAGAAAAAGAATAGCATCCGGATCTGGAGCATCTCTAAGCTATTTCTGAAATCTCTTCAATGTAGATAACTTTCCTGGCTAGATACATGCGTAAACCTCTAATCAGTCGCTCACAGATATGCCCTAGCTAGATACAGGTATCGAATCTGGAACTTCAAAAGGTTGGTAGAAATAGATTTCCTGGCTGGATACAGGCGTAGACCTCTGACCTAAGAATGAAAGATAATTTCCCGGCCTGTTACAGGTGTTGATCTTCAAACTCTTCATGCAGATATACCCTAGCTAGATACAGGTATCGAATCTACAATCAATCGCTCACAGATATGCCCTGGCTAGATACAGGTATCGAATCTAGAACTGCGAAAGTTGATGGTAATCGTCTTTTGATTGACCTTTTCCTGAAAAGGCAAAACATTAGTTGTATTCAATGTCATGATGTATGAAATGCATGATGTCATGATGTTCTCAAAAATAAATGAGATCGTGTTGTATGCACTTTATCATGTATGTAAGCAGGATGTATGAAATGTGAAATGTCTATGAATGTATTTTCGTCTGGGAAAATAAATCCTTGACGAATGCCGGGAGCTTGTTGAATCCTGGGCTGATGTTTGAAGAGTAGAGTTCTTCGTTTCCACTGGGGATGATGATTGTAAGAATAAACCTGTAGGAGAAGATGACTCAGTTGGGGAATAAACCTGGCGAAGAGAATACTCTGCGGGGAACTGCTCTGTGGGGAGAGGTACTTCGCTGAGATTTGATGATAACTCCGCTGGGGATACCGTTGATTAAGCTCTGTTGGAGGATTGGATGAACTCCGCTGGGGATAGGAAGAACTTCGCCGAGGACGATCTTTCCATTGCAATTTCCTGAGGATAACCCAGTTATAGGCTCTGGTGGGGAATAACCTTTGAACATGGTCGGGGAGAGATGTTTGTACTCTGCAGGTGATAAGCTTCCAGAATCTACTGGGGATAAGCTTCCAGAATCCACTGGGGATAAGCTTCCAGAATCTACTGGGGAGGATGATTCAACTCTCCTGGGGAAACTTTTGAGACTGTACTGGGGAATGGCTCCACTGGGGTGTCTGGTATTCCGCCGGGGAACAATCTTATATTTCCGTCGAGGAATATTAAGACTGCCGGGGATGCTTACTTAGGAACATTTGTATACTCACACTGGGGAATGTTGAGATCTTCTGAGGGATACCCAACTTCCTTAAGGCTGACAGTAGACTAACTCTGCTCGGGGGAGAGTATTGCTGACTTGCTAGGGAATATTGTGCCTTTTCGGGGCTGATGGGAGACCAACTCTGCTCGGGGGAGAGTATCACTGACTCTTGTCCTACTCTGCGGGGCGTGAAGGTATCTTGGTTACATTCTTCAGCCGAACCTACCTTGTACCTGGAGGACAGAGTAACTTGTACAGTTTGAACAGTTCTTATTGCCCCAGCTTCTGTGGGAGAAGGTACCTGTGGAGGTGCTTGATGACTGCCGATTGACAAATCTTCTTCTGGTAGGCAAGTGACGAGATGACGAGACATAGTCGTACGCTGTGATCCCTAATTTTTGCCTGGACCGCCCTTTCGGGTTTTCAGTCCACCGGGATACCCATTTTTGCCCAAGCCGCCTTTTCAGGTTTTCGACTTGCCGGGTGTACAGATTTTTTCATTTTTCATCCCTTATTTTTGCCCGAACCCTTTTGGTTCGCCGGGAAGCCCTTATTTTTGCCTAGGTGTGTCAACCTAGCGGGTCTTTGATTATGCGCAGTATTTTTTCCGACTATGTCCATTCCCTCAGGATGTAGGGAGTTGTCACTGTCAGTAGTGTTGTGTTGCCATACCACCAGAAGATGTTTGATCATGCAAGATTCGTAGCTTGGAATTCATGTCCAATTCCCCAAGTGACTCAGGCGGAGATTTTCCCCTGGCTGTTTGGCATCTTGAGAGATTCCTTGACTCTTGACTTGACTGCCCTGGATGATGGACAATGGTCATGCCGTGCCCCTGGATTGGAAGTGTTTTTTCCATTTGATGTGACCCTTGAGAAGATTTTTGTTCACTAGATATTCGTCGTGCGAATTTCTCTGCTGTTGAACAAATAGTCGTATGCAAACAATATTATTTTAAAAATGCAAAGCTTATGTCTGTCTTGAAGTTTTTTGAAAATGCAGTTTTCAATAAAACAAGTGATTTTTTGTAAAATGTGATGTCAACTCAAGAATTTACAACAAGCCCTACAGGAGTCAGGATACCTTTGGTAACAGTATGCTTTCGAACTAACCCACGCTTCAGCTAGGACTTTTAAGGGTTATGATGTGGCCTGGTTCACGGTTTAAGAAACAAAGGATAAGGCTCAAAATTTATTTGTACCCACCCGCTCTTCGTGATGTTCTTCGATCCTAATCTCAGCTAATCGTGCGTTAGACCTTGTTTGAGTCTTTGCTCTGATATTCTGGTGATGGTTCGGATATTGATAGTTTATTTTGAACAGGAGGTCATTTTCTTTTTTGGTTGAGGGTTTGCATGACCTCTTTCTTTTTTGATTTTGTTATCCCTGTTTTTTGCCTGAACTGTTTCTTTTGTGATTACAGTCAGCGGGATGCCCCAGTTTTGTAAGTCTCCTTCATAGGTTTTGACTTATTGGGCTTTTATGACTGCCTGTCTTTTGGTTATTCGGAACCACCACTGTCTTTTGCTTTGAAAGGACTCCTTTGGTGCCGTTCCTTGTGCACTTGGATCAACTGAGAGAACTACCCTGCCCCAGGTTATGATTAAGGGTTTTAATTTTCGAAAAGAAAAACTCCAACTTCTTGGGCTCAAAGGGGTTGACGAGGGATTATCTTCCTTATAACTCCACTGTTTAGGATTTGAAACAATGTCTGTACCTCATCAGCGGGGTTTGTCCAAAAGCATACTGTAAAGATCACGGTATCGTTTTCGTCATCCTCCCTCAAAAGGCTTAGAATTTTTTAGTCGAGAGTTGAACATCAAAAATAAAAGCAATTTTGAATATAGTGAATACAAATATATTGATTCAGAACAGACATATGCGATGCATTAATGAAATAAAAGAGTTTGCTATTACAATAGTTGTTTGAATAAGCAAGGAAAAGTACAACTCGGAAATTCAAATAAACAAAAGCCTTCAATGATTTGGCAAAGGAGCAGTGATTATGTTTGGAGTCTCTGGTGCTTCAAACTGGATGTCTTTGGCATCAATCATGTCTTGAACCTTGTTCTTCAGGGCCCAGCAGTTGTTTGTGTCATGTCCCGGACTATCAGAGTGGTATGCACACCTTTCATTGGAATGATAGTTAGGAGCGGCAATGTTTGGATTCCGAAGAGGAGCCCTTAAGGTAATCAGCCCTGCCTTCAACATTTGCTGTAGTGCTTGAGCCAGTGACATGTTGATCTTAGTGAACTGTCTTTTGGGTGCGACCTCCTTACGTTGCTGCCCCTGTTCTTGTTGAGCATGCATAGGATTAGAGATCTGGGTTGCCCCTATATGTTGATCATGACGACTCTTTTTACCATGCACAGCATTGGACTCTCTTTTTCCATGGTAAGGCTTTTTATGAGCATCAGAAGGTGTGGCTTCTTGAATCTTCCCACTTTTGATGCCAGCTTCAATTCTCTCCCCAGTCAAGATCAGATATGTAAATCCAGCAGAAGAATTCCCAATCAGATGGTTGAAGAATGGACCAGACAGGGTCCCCAAGAACATGTCCACAAGCTCACGGTCAGTTACAGGTGGCTGCACCCTTCCATCCAGGTCTCTCCACTTTTGAGCATATTCTTTGAATCCTTCACCCGTCCTTAGCGACATACCCTGGAGTTGGGTACACGTAGGAGCGAGGTTGGAATTATACTGGTATTGCTTGTAAAAGGCAGCAGCAAGGTCCTCCCAATTGCGGATACTGGCTTTATCCAACTGATAGAACCATTCGAGTTGAGTCCCTAAAAGACTATCCTGGAAGAAATGGATCCACAAATTCTTGTCAGCTGTATAAGGTTGGATCTTCCTTACATACGACCGAAGGTGCAACTTAGGACAGGAAACTCCGTCGTACTTTGCAAAAGCAGGTGCCTTGAACTTATGTGGGATCACCACCCTAGAGGATAGACCTAGATCTTCGAAGTCCAGGCCAGGCACTTTCTGTATCTCCATAGCACTTAAACGGTCCTCCAGCTGTTTGTACTTATCCTCAGCAGGAGGATACTGTTCATCATCGTAATCTGTCTCGTTGTCGAAGACCACGGGACTAGGAACCCTTCTCTCTTGTGGGCTGTCTTTGCCTATAGATGAGGTAATCAGCTCAACCTCATTCTGTAGGGCAGTCCCATATCTGCGTCCGGTATTGAACAGCACGGTCCTCTTCTTCTTCTTCAGAATCAGAGTCTTCAACTCCTGTTGACCATGGGCTAAGCTCATGACCAATTCCTGGAACTGGGCGTTCTGGGCCTGGAGGGCCTTGATAGCTTGTTCAGCGGAAGGTTCAGGATTCATGCTGATTGCTGAAATAAATAGCGAAGAAGATAAGTGACCGGTAAAAGGGTACCTGTAATGCATATGATGAATGTAATGCGTATGATTTATGCATGCAATGTTTTCAAGGATCTCGCGGGGTAAACAGAGAAACTTGTTAGAAGTTGAATACGGTAGCTTGATTGAAGGAACTTCATGTTGTTGAGAGTCCTTCTTCAAGAGTCAAGGCTCACCATATCGAGTGGGTCATAGCCCCTGACTCAAGTCACAACCTTGGCTAGAGGAAAATAAATCCCCTTTTCCCCTTGCTAGACAGTTGGTTTATCATGACCTGCATCACAAACCCTTGAGATCCTTGAAATGCGTTAGTCCTTATGCAAGATGTATGCAGGTTAGTCCTTATGCAGGATGCATGCAATGTTATGATGGTATGATGTTATGATAAAGCACACCACAAGTATTCACAAAGGCAAACATGATAAGGCACACAAGTCACACAAGACAACCCTTAGAGTTTAGGCCAGCATGAAGTTTAGGTACTACCCTCTTTCAGTTTCGTTGGTTAAGACCTGTCCTAGAAAATAGTAACCGGGTTCTAGAGGATCTCAATATCACTGACTACCCTCAATCGGTCATAACTCCAGCGTCGCAATCTTTTCTTGCAGCCAGAACCATCGCGAGAGTTTAGCCTCAATGAGTGTAGCATACTTCTACTGTTCTATGGCCAAGTTGGATCAATTTAGGGTTCTAAGGTCGGTTGGTGCTTAATGACTCCTTAGAAGACCCATATTCTCCTCATTCCAACACAAGGGATATCGGTACAGACCAAGGTGTCACACCAACGTAGCCACTGCTTCACCCGTGTTGGTCTACGCCGGACAGGTTCCTCACAGCTTATGCTACCTAAAGGGTATTCCCTAGATATGGGTTAGGATCTATGAAACTCCGATGCAAGCCCACAATATAAAATCAATCAAGGCATATAATTGAAAACATAAGAGTGGTCTAATCCTAAGGTACACCTCACTTATATAAAATTCCCCAGCAGAGTCGCCAGTTCTGTGATCGGTGGAAATAGAACTGACTGTTTTTAAATGCTGGTTCGCGAAATGTCGCGGTAAGCAAGAGTCGCCACCGTCTTTTATGTTCTCCAACAAGGAAAGGACAAAAGCACAGCAAAATTCCTTTTCGAGATGTTTCTCGGTTCGGGAGGTAGATTATAGAAAGGGAAGGTATTAGCACCCTTTCTATCCGTGGTTATCCACGGGCTCTTAGGTACTTGCTCACTATGTTTTCAAAAATGTTTGCTTTTCTTGTGTGTGTGGGTTTTGAAAAAGTTTAGTTTGAAAAACTTCTAGGTAACTCTTGTATCAGTCCTCAAGAGTGTATGAAGTATTTGTTTGAAAACTTTCTGAAAGTGTAGGTGCGAAAAGTTGTTTTTTATTTTTTGAAAGAGCAAGTACCCAAGAGAAATCTACCTACTCTAAGGAATTAAGCTGTGTAAGAGTCCTTTAGACAACACTGTCCCACTATTAAGAAGTAGGTAGCACCGTCATTGGAGTTATTCGGGTCAATTCGATTATAGGGACATATGTGGTCACCAAATCAATAGTAGGACGCCTTAGCGGTAACCCTAATGTCCTAGATCCTTTTTTATCCGAGGCAACCGTTTCGAGGCAACTGGATCTTTAGACAGGAGGGCGACCTCTAAAACACCCTATACTTGATGACCACCTCGAGGCAACCAAGTGAGGCGTACCCTAGGAGTGGCATGTGCATGTGTGTCAGGTTTCAGTTTAAATTATCTTTGAACATGCATCATTGTGAGCTACGGGTTGATTTTATTTTTCATACAAGTCTTGTCATGCATAGTTAACAGTTAATAGTTTGCGGAAAATAAATTGCGGAAAGTGAATCTACGCTATTACAGGCGTCGGGTATTTACATCGCCAAAAACATAACCCTTTGGAAAATAAATTGCGAGAAAATAAAGAAAGCGATAAAAGTCCTAATTAACTATTACATTCTCGGAGCAGTTACATAAATATAATCAAAATAAATATGATCAAAATAATGAATTAAAAAAAAATATGCGCGCGAAAGGATTGAATCGGGACGTCCTTAGGGTTTTGACCCTTTTTGAGAAAAGAATGAGTTTTGGTCCTTTTTGCAATTAAATTAAATATTAAACCTAATTTACTAATTAATTAATTAATTAAAAAAAGAAAAGTATTTTTTTATGTTTTTTAGGTCTTAATGAAAACAAAATAAACAAGGATTAAAATTGTCAAAAGAAAAACCCTAATTCTAGTTTATTTTTATTTATTGCAAAAATTAGTTAAATTTAACCTAATAAAAAAAACTAAATTGATTAATTTACATTTATTTACAAAATAAAAGGGTGAAATTAATAATAATAGTAATAAATAAAATATTTACATTTTCTAATGGTCTGAAGTTATTATGAAAATAATAGTTAAGTTAATTAAATAATAATAATATTAATAATAGAAATAATTAGTAAAAGAAAATAAAAACAAAAACAATTAACCAGGGGGGTGTTGGCCCAAAGAGGAGGCTTGTTTTGGAAATCTGAGGCCCAATAACATCAAGCCTTGTTGACTTTCTGGAATTGTCCACGCTGGCTTTGACCAGGAGCATGGTGTTCATCATCTTTTGGCCTTTGGATTTATGATTGTAGCCACATGGCGCCTGGGATGTGGGAGTCCATGGTGGGACGCTTTGGATAGCCTGCATAGGAACACGTTATGAAAAATATCATGAGAATTTTGGGTGGACCTGGGAATCAAACCCAGGTCCCAACGCATGTTGAACACGTGGCCAACCACTCCACCAATTTGCACGCTTTGATATTAGGATAAGCAATAAATATAATATATCAAAACTAATCCCTATGTTGTACAAACAAAACAAGCGCACGTTATTTGAATAAACCAACCAGGAGTCAGCACGTCATCATCGTCTTCCTTTTTCTGTGAAACACAAACAAATAGCGGGGGATTTTAACCCCCACAATATAGAACAAGGAATAATAGCGATTAGCTCCCTAGGCTATATAAATATGGCGCGACATGTCCTTTGAATTCATATGATTCTCACGAGTTCAGTCATGTGCATTAGGGGTTCCAATTTTACTGGATGTGGAAAGCCCCAAAATCAAAGCTTCAGAACCCTAATATTTGTCAATGGTGATTTGTGATTCAGGGCGTTTCAGTCCAATTAACCTATGCCAAAATCTTCCTGTGGATTCATGCAACACAAAACATACAAGAAATCATGTTAATGATACACAAATCATGAGGTTCGATTATGGAAAAAATAAGCAAACCGTGAGTTCGTGTAGAGTGATTTCTCAAGCTTTAACACTTGGTTTTGATTCCAATACGTTTTTGGAAGTCCTAGCAATGTGTTTGAATCCTCAAATTGCTTTGAATCATGCTGGAACTTGGAAAACAGTTTTGAGTTTTATTTGATTTTTTTCAATATTGGCTATGGCTTTCTGCAACAATTCTCACGTTTTTGGCATTAGGGTTGAGTTGTGTATATATAATAGAATGAAACTAGGTTAAATCCTGCACAAGAAATCCATTGCATTTATGTTTCAATATTTGATTTGCAATCATATCTTTTTGAATCTTTTTTGATTGAGAAAAGTTGCTAAATTTGGAGTTTTTGATATCCTTGATTGGCACACGAAATCTCCAGCATATATTGGTCATCTTTGCTTCATCAAAAGATTGAGAAATCATATCTTTGAATTTCCTACATTTTAAATTAATTAAATGAATTAAAATTGATTAAAAATTCAAATAATTAATAAAAAATAAGAAAATAAATAAATTTAATCTCAATGGGTCGTGCATAGGCCTTGGGCAAAGTTTCAAGAAGGAATTTGAGGCCCATTAGCAAAAACAAAGTGTTTTGAGCAAAGTTGACTTTTGCAAATTCACAAAAATTTCCCAACTTCTCCAATGCATATCTTGCTCAATTTTGATCATATGAATATGTTCTTGGACATTTTGGAAAGGTATTGAAGTCCTCTAACCAACTCCTTTGGTCCCATTTCATTTGGATTTACCAATATCAAGTTATGGTCTTTGACTTAAAGTGCATTTTGAAATTGACCTATAATGTAGAAATTGATAATTTTTTATGAGAGCATTTCTTGGACTTGGAATGTGAAGATGAGTTGTAGGAAATGTCATCCCCTTCAAAATGAGCATTGGATGGGATTTTTCTGATGAACCATGAAAAAGTTATGCCTTGGTCAAGATACAGTTGACTTTTCTGCTGTCCAAAAATAGTAACTTCTGCATCTTTGATGATTTTTGAGCCATGCTTGAGGAATCATGATCAAGACTTGATCAAATTATGATTGTGTACTCAAAATAAAATGTTGACCAAAAAATTTGACTTTTGACTGCAAAATGACCATTTTGTCCCTGCAGTTGACTGTAGAGCAAATAGGGCTTTTGACTGTGCAATTTGACATTGTGAGTCTTGAGACTTGACATGTAGGTGCTTGGAAATGTATATAGGCCTATGGGACTTGATTGAGCCATTGAAAACCTCAAATTCCTTGAAGGAACCAAAACCCTAATTTTGACTGGCTTAGGAGGCATTTGGACTGTGCAATCTCTTGAGTAATCTTGAACCATTTGAAGATGATTCTTGACAAACCTTGAAGAATATGGGAGGGCAAATTTTGGGGTACAACAGGCTGTATTGTCAACCAGGATGTCGATGTGGGGAGGTGGAAAATCATCTTTAGGGTTGGCCCTGTTTAAATCTCTATAATCCATGCACATTCTTACTTTGTCGTCCTTTTTAGGCACGGGAACAATGTTGGCAACCCATTGAGGATATGAAGTGACGACTAAGAATCCAGCATTGAACTGCTTCATGACTTCCGCTTTGATCTTCTCTGACATGTCAGGTCTCATGCGGCGGACTTTTTACTTCACCGGTGGACAGTCTTCTCTTGTGGGTAGATGGTGTACCACGATGTCCATATGGAGTCCTGGCATGTCTTCGCATGACCAGGAAAAGATCTCAACATAATCATGCAATAGCTGAATTAGACGTTCCTTGACATTCGGATCTAGGTTGGCACCCACTTTGATTTCCTTTTTATCCTCCTTGGTACCCAAGTTGATCGTATCCAATGGTTCCTCATGAGGCTGAATAGCTATTTCCTCTTGTTGTAGTAGTCTGGCCAATTCCCCTGGCACTTCATAGTCTTCCTCACCTTCATATTCGGCTTGATAGATTGGATTTTCAGAGTCACTGAAGGCTATAGCAATATCGTTACCCATGGGATCCGGAATGGAGGGGTACCTGCATTTGTGAGTGTGGGTGTGTGTAAGGGTATAGCCATCTTTAAACAATAAAATGTAAAAGAAAGACAATGAGAACAAAAGGTTTGTATGTGGAAAAATGTCCATGATTCATTGAATGTCATATGAAGATGAAATAAAAACCCTTACGAATGGACCATTGTGCCTCGGGTAAGGCACAAGGTTTTTAATGTGTGAATTGTTTGTGAATATTACAAGTCCAACAGAAATGTAAAAGATGAATTACTGAGAGATGAAAGTTATTGGGACAAAGTCTCTGGCTTCCCAGTTGCGGAGTCCTCCGTTGACAGTAGGAAATATCCGATCTTCCAAGCTGCCTTCTTCTTCAACATCTTCCACTGCGTTGACCTCTCGGTTACTAATCTTCAAAGGTGGCCCTCCAGCACGGGCACAACGCACATCCTTCTAAGCAGTTGAATTAAACCCCAAGCCAAACTTTTCTGATTTATACGGTATGTCTGGAAGCTTCCCCCATATGGTGCTTCCACCCTCTTCCACTACTGCCTTAGCATCCTTTAGAGATGACATCCGAAGCGAAGGTCTTGTGATCTTGGGAATCGAGGGTACCACCTTGGTCACTGCTACTTCTTGAAAGACTTCTACAAAATGTTAGAAAGGGGTTTCAATGAACTCACCATCCAGCTCCACATATCGGAAGGAATTCAGATGAATAATCATGTACTCCTCCTCTCCATGGACAATTATGATCTTTCCTTGGACCGGGTACTTCAGCATTAGGTGTAGTGTGGAGGTGACGACACCGTCATTATGGATCCAGGGGCGTCCTAACAGACAAGAGTAAGAGGGACGGATGTCCATCACATAGAAGGTTAAGTTGAAAGTCTGAGTTCCCACCTTTATCGAGATGTCCACCTCCCCGTGGACCATCCTCTTCGAACCATCAAATGCTCTCACAACTATGTTACTGGGTTTTAGAGTCAGCCCTTCGCAATCCAATTTGTCAAGGGCTTTCTTTGGTAAGACGTTCAAAGATGAACCCGTGTCTACCAAGACATGGGCCAAAGTCATTCCTCTACACTCCACAGAGACATGTAATGCCTCGTTGTGTTTTCTCCCTCTGGGTATCAAATCAGCATCAGAGAAGCCTAGGCCGTTATCAACTGTCAAACTGGCCACACAGTCTTGGAACTGGTCAACAGACGTCTCTTGTGGCACATGGGTTGTCTTCAAAAATTTTACCAGAGCTTTTGCATGTTCCTCAGAGCACAGCAGCAATGCTAGCATGGAGATCTTGGAGGGAGTTTGCCCCAACTGTTCAACCACGTCGTAGTCGCTCTTCTTTATTATCCTCAGGATCTCTTCTATTTCCTTCTTGGATGTTTTGGGAATAGCCAGTGATTGAGCCTTCGTCCGGACAGGCTCTTCTTGAATGCTTTTTCCTCGATTTTCAGCAGTAGAGGTGTTGGTAGGGATAACATCAGGAGTCGCGTCATCTTTGTTGGTAGGTGCATTTGCAGGTATGGTTATTGGTACAGAGGTAATATTTGGAACGACCACGGGTCCAAAAACTGCCTTTGGAGGGGCAATCTCTGGAGAGAAGATTCTACCACTATGGGTAATCTTACTAGTTCCGACAATATTGCTAATGTCAGAATCTTCTTCTTCGGAGCTCACTTCTTCAGTGGTCGACCCATCTTGTTTAATACCATGGTAGTAGATTTCTCCACCGTAATTCCACGGTATTGTCTTGTCTGATTCATATGGGACCGGCCCGGGCATTGTAATTATGAGGGGAGTAGCCTTCAAAACTGATGTAATCCTAACGGGTCTTTTGGGGGCCCTGGAAGGATTGGCAGAGATGGTTATGATTGAAACGTCTTTAACTGGAATGGGTGAAACAGGAGCATTCTCAAACAAAATTTCTTGGTTGTCAATCAGGCGTTGAATACCTATCTTCAACAGAGGGCAATCAATTGATGAGGATAAACAAATATGGCAGTCTTTATCGCAACTTGGGAATATACCGACTTTCAACAAATTCATCTTGATGATCGGAAGCGGAGTCAAGAGTTCATCTACTGTAGCAACAAACAAATCTTCCTCGATAGCATTGGCGTTGTGACTATGTCTAGGCATAGGAGCGGAAATAACATTTGGTTTCTCTGGCGCCTCTAACTCAATCTCTTTTGCATCTATGAGGTCTTGAATCTTGTTTTTCAAAGCCCAACAATTATTGGTGTCGTGGCCCAGACTTTCGGAATGGTATGTGCATCTGGCATTCGGGTGATAATGGGGGGACGCCATGTTGGGATTCTTTGGATCCTCCTTCAAGGTTGCCAAATTAGATTTCAGAAGATGTGGTAAAATCTAGGCTAGAGTCATATTAAGTCTGGTGAATTGCCGGACTAGCCTTTCCACCCTTGGTTGATTACTTCTTGGTTGATCAGATGCAGATTTTGGGATCATAATGGCCCTTACCATTGGTCGGCGCTCAGCTCTCCCCTGACGTCTTTGTAGATAAACAGCAGATACCTCCTTCTTTCCAGTAAAAAGTTTTCTCACGGTTGTAGAGGCGGACGAATCCTTCTGAATCTTTCCACTTTTTATGCCAGCCTCTACCCTTTCTCCGGTTAATATTAACTCAATAAATCTAGCAGATGAACTCCCAATCAAACGGTTGAAGAAAGGGCCCAATAAAGTACCTAAGAACATATCCACCAACTCCCTTTCAGACAGAGGGGGTTGCACTCTCCCAGCTAGATCCCTCCATTTTTGCGCGTAATCTTTGAAACCTTCATTTGAAACCATAACCATACTCTGAAGTTGAGTACGGGTAGGTGCCAAATTTTCATTATACTGGTATTGTTTATAGAAGGCCGCGGCAAGGTCTTCCCAGTTGTGGATGTCAGCCCTTTCTAATTGGTAAAACCAATCGAGTTGTGTTCCGGATAAACTATCTTGGAAAAAATGGACCCACAAGTCTTTATCGGTAGAGTGTGGCTGAATATTTCTCACGTGTGATCGGAGGTGCATTTTAGGACACGACACTCCATCTTATTTTGAAAATAATGGTACTTTTAACTTTGGTGGGATTACAATTCCTGACACCAGCCCCAATTCTTCAAAATCTAGACCCGGTACTCTTTGTATTTTCATAGCGCTTAAACGCTCTTCAAGATGTATGTACTTATCATCAGCTGGAGGGTATTGCTCTTCAGAGTAGTCTTCCTCTTCTTCCTCTTCCTCAGATTCTGATGGTACTGCTGTTTCTTTTCCTTTTCCTTCTCCTTCCCCGGAAGTGGTTGCAAAATTCAAAGTCCTTCTAGTATGTCCTTGAAATCTTCTCCCCATATTCAAAACCCTAGTGGCTTTCTTTGGTTTCTTCTTTCTCTCTTCAGCTAACAGAGTCTTCAATTCATCTTGCCCCTTGGCTAGGGTCATGAGAAACTGTTGAAACTGTGTGTTCTGAGCTTGGAGATCTTTGACCGTCTGTTCGAGATCCATCTTACTGAAATAAACAGTAGAGAGATGAGGAAACTGGTTGCAAAAGACCTGCTTATGTCATGATGAATGATATGCATACATGCAATGCTTTCAAGGATTTAAAAGTTCAAAATTGTTTTAAACAAAAAGAAAACACACGTTATATTAATAAGATAGAATTTTTGAGTACATCAATGCCCCTTGGGAAAAATAATACAGAATTTTAAGTTAAAAAAGTGTTGCGCATCCTCTTTGGTGCTATGTAGGTATTAAGAGTCCGCTCCTCATGAAGTAGCCTAGTGAGTTCCAAAACCTTCTTCTCGCTTGCGTAGAATTGGGCTTCGAAAGTATCTCGCTCTCCTTTGAGTTGTATCCAATCCCTTTGTAGATCTTCGAGGGATGTGGGCATGTCAGGATGTAGGATAGTGTATGGAACTTCTCCTTCCTTAATAGGCTCTATAATCACTGGGAGAATGGAAGGATAAGGCATCATAAAACTTTGAGCGCGGGTTCGTACCCACTTGAGGTAAGGCTCAAGAGGGATGTAATTCTTGTGTCCCAAAGTATTGCTATCCACCTTGTTTAGCATCCTCCAAGCTTGGATGAATCTCTAGCGAAGACCTTGATCGTCGTTGTCGTAGTCGAATACCAGGCTTTGAATCAGCATATCATGTGTACCATCCCTTCGGGCATAACCAAACTGTCTTAGAGCCATGCATGGGTTGTAGGTGATGCCTCCCCTAATGCCAAGTAGAGGGACATTAGGAAATTCCCCACAACGGTCAACAATGATAACATTATCTTTGGATCGAGAGCACCAATGAATATCTGAATGTTTGAGCGTCATTAACCTTTGTTACCACCTTAATCCTTGCTCATTCTTTAAGACTGATTGAGGAAGATGAGAAATAAACCATCTTTCCAGGAGGGGAGTGAAACACATAAGAACCCCTCTCTTCCTTATTGTACGAGTGTGAAAAGAGTGTAGGATATCCCCTAACAATGTAGGCACCAGATTGCGTGATATGAAGATTTTGACGGCATTCACATCTATGAGTTGTTCAGGATTGGGGAACAAGACCATCCCATAGATAAGAAGAGCCACAATCTCCTCAAAAGCTTGTAAGTCTAGGGAATTCCAACAACTTTGGTCCTTCTCAAACAGAAACTTTGCTAAGAAGCCTTTGACACCACTTCTAGTTTCCCAATGGGTTGTGACATCAAATGAGTGCAAGTGCAAGGCTTGAGCAATCTCTTTTGGATTTGGATCTCTTTCCGTACCGTTGAAAGGTAGTTGATTGAGAATAGGAATCCTAAAGAGTTGTGATAATTCTGCCAAAGTAGGCACAAGCTGATAGTCAGGAAATGTGAAGAAATAATGCAAAGGGTCAAAGAACTGGAAGAGAACCTTTATCATATCTTCCTATGTGTTGGAAGTGACCAAGTTGAGTAGACGACCATGCCTCTAGGTGAATGGAGAGTTCTTAGGGATCCTTGTAGCTAGCTCCTTGAGTTGTGGAGGAATTCTTACAAGGTTTATTTGGATAGTTTTCCTGCGAAGCGAATCCATATCCTACAAAACAAGAACAAAGATGAATCTCCAAAATCCTTGAAATGGTTAGTGGGTGCATATGATGTTCATGATGTCCATGATGTTACGTACAAGCATGCATATACAAGAAAGGAAAACAAATTCTTAGTTTAGGCTTGCATGGGGTTTTATAGGTAAGTACCCTCTTGAAGTTTAGTTGGCTCAACCTGTCCTAGCAATAATAACCGGGTTCTAAGGAGCTCAATATCGTTGGATTGTTTCCTTGGTCATTGTTTCAACTCAAGCCTCTTTAATGGCGGCCGAAATATCCCAAGAAACCAACCCTCAATGAGTGTAGTATCGAGTATCTACAAACTTCAGACTGTACCAAAGCCGGTCATCTCACTACATCCTAAAAGCCAAGTTGGTCAAGTAAAGGGTTCTAAAAGTTCATTAGTGCTTCATAACATCACTCAGCGGCCCCGTATTCTCTTTTATTGACTCAAAGGCTACCGGTACCCATAAATATGTCACACTAACATAGCTATTGCTTAGACCATGTCAGTATACCCCACACAGTTTCCACAACGTATTGCTATTTACCTATAATGTTTCCCCAAATCCGGGTGGAGGATTCAAACCCAAACAAAGAACCATAATGTAAAGCAAACAAGTCAAACAAATGTAAGCAAATAAATGTGATCTAAACCCTAAGGTAACCCCACTTTTATAATTTTCCCCAGCAGAGTCGCCAGTTCTGTGATGCGGTGGGAGAACTGACTCGAGGTTTTGCATTTTATCGCAAATATTGCGGTTAGCAAGAGTCGCCACTGACTTTTCTTTTATCCAAAAGGAAAGGTGAAAAAGCACAGGAAACACCTTTGAGATTTTTTCTTGAGTTCAGGGGGTAGATTATGAAAAGGGAATGTATTAGCACCCTTTTCATCCATGGTTTTCCATGGGCTCTTAGTTACTTGCTTAGATCACTTGCTTTTGTTTGTTTGAAATTGTGTTAGGTGTGGTTTTGAAAGTATTTCGTAAAAGAGGCCATTCGTTTAGGCAATCTTTGTAATGATTCTCGTTCGTAAGAATGTATACAAAGATGTTTGTCTTTTGAAATTATTTTCAATGTTTGGAAGATGTTTTGAAATGTGTGTGTGTTTGTTTTGAAAAATAGCAAGGATTTGTTGTTTGAAAGGGAGCAAGTAACTAGAAGCTATCTACCTACTCAAAATGTCTTTCTTATGCATTTCCTATTCCTTTGACATTGTTGTCTTACCATTGATTTGGTAAGCAACTCTATCTTTGCATGTAAACGGGACGGGCATGGGTCATCGTATAACCATGATTAGCAATGTTTGAAAAGTATCTTAGCATTTGAGGGACCAAGATCATTTTGGTAAGGAAACTTTTGAATAGCGTCATTGAGGGGCTATGATCTTATATTTGTTTTGTTTTGCCAAGATACTTCACATGCGTAACATGTCCATTTTATTTTAGGCAACCAAGTGGGAGGAACCTTAAGGGTGCTTGTGTGCAAGTGTGTCATTTTCATGCTTTTGATTTTGTCTTGTATTTAGGAATTTTCTATTTGCTTTATTTTTGTTCTTGTCATACAAACCCTAATTACTAATCATGGCATATGAAAGCGATAAATTGCGTAATGTAAATATACTAAGCTATTACAACAATTTTATGGGAGGGGGGAATACAAGTTTGAATGGGGATTTGCACAAATATAAGGCTAAATATATTATTACAACCAAATCGAATTTGTACGAATTTAAGATAAATACAAAACAATATTTAAAATGTAATGTACATGTAAAATATTTTTGATGGCTTATTTTTGTGTAAAAGAATATTTAATTTAAACCTAAAAATATAAGGAAAAAGATTTAATTTTTTGAAAGGGGTTTAACCCTAATTTTATTTAAAAGAAAATAAAGTTTCCATATTATTATTTTATGTATTTTCTTGTGTAAAAATAATAAATAATATTGTGATAAAATATAAAGTTTTGTATGTATGCAAAAAATAGGGATTTATAAATATGAAATGCAAAATAAAAATAATAAGTATATTTAATTATATTTACAAATTTATTAAGAAAAATAAATTATATCCTATTAAAATAAACTATATTTTTATGTGAGAAATAATAAAAAAAATAAAATAAAAGTAATATATTAATTTACATTTTTTTGGAATTTTTATGTTTTAAAGAAAAATATTTAAAAATATTAAATGTGAAAACAAAACAAAAATAAAATAAAATATGAAAAGAGTTAGCAGGGGGGTGATGCAGTAAATCAGTGGTAATATGATAGCAAAAAAGTACTGGCCCAATAGCCAAGCCCAATCTGCAAAAAAGTCAAAAACTGAAAAGGGAAAAATTGTAAAACTGCAAAAATAGCACGCAGGTTCGAACCCTGGACATGGGTCTCACCAGCGCGCTGCTTTACCACTGGGGTGGCCATACATCCATTGTCTTTACTGAAACAAAAATAATATATTACAAAACGCGTCCTTGCCTTGTTTCATCTTCTTCCTCAAGCCTTGGCCGAATCCCCTGTAACTTCCTCATGCTTCCATAAAAATGAAAACTTATAACATGAAAAATGTAGCATTTGAACTCACGAATCCAACCATATAAGTTATGTAATCTAACTATCAAAGATCAAAGAGAATTTTAAAAGCCCCAAATTCTAACCTAATATTTTCAGAGATTTCAACTTCCAAATTCTCTTAGCACAAGTAAAATCAATGCAAGATAATGATATGTATAGCTTCGTTATGATGAGAACTACATTTTTATTCACAGATCGTGGCCTAAGGTTGCCTGTACAAAGAGATAGAGTTTGAAAATTTACCTCCTTCAACTGGAATCGTGTATGGAAATGTAGTGACTTTAATGGAGGCTTAATGCTTGCTTGAGCTTCCTTGAGCTTACCTGAATCTATTCCAACCCTTGCCTTGCTCTGAAAGTGGCTAGAACTCCCTGACCAAGTCCAACTGCAAGCTTTAAAGTCAACAATGGCAGATGGTGGGAAAGAGATTACATAACAGAGATGATGGTTTGGATGGGTTTGATATCAAGTATGTAAGGTGTTGGAATGATCTAAACACAAAACGCACGAGCCAAATGGAAGTTGGATGTGTTTGTGCAGAAACTGTATGTTTTGGACATTTTTTGGTGTTTTGCTTGCTCTTTGTGTTTCAGGTCTTGGCTTGGTGTCTTATATGTTGCATATAGTTTGTATATTAGTTTTGAAATGATCTTAGGTCAGCTTCCCAACATATCTGCCAATGCTAGCCTTTTTGCCAACTTTCTTGTACTTGAAGCAAAGTGACAAGACCAAAGCTTAACATGCTTGTACTAGCTTTCTTAGGGTTAGTATGGGTTTGTACAACTTGCTTGAGACCTGTGTGGTTTGTATGCATCAAGAGGACAGGTTCAAAGCTCAAAATTGTAAAGTTTGCAAAAGTGGTTCTTTATGAAAATGGCAATGGAACCTTTTTGCCATAAGTGGAATTATAAGTTGGATAAAGGTTCAAAAGCATGGATAGAGGCTTTGTAAACTGAGTAAGCATTTAATCAAGGAGTGTAGAACAATTTTATGACCTGTACAACATGAAATAGCCAGCATAGGATTGATTTGCAACTTCGTTCTTCATGAAATGGCTTGAACAAAAAGTGAGAAAATGCCAACTTCCTCTCTTCGATTCTCCTTACTCAAAAATGACACTGAAGAGTTCTGTGACATTTTGGAAAGCTTGCAATGTGATCTACAATTCATATTTGAAATTCATTTTGAGATACCTCTTGGAACTAGGTGAAAAATTGTCATGAAGTTGGGTCCAAAACCTGCCTAAATTAGGGCAAAATTTCACTAAGTTAACAAGTTCCTGACCATGTATTTACAAATTTATATCTTGAGATCCAAGAATCTTTAGGGAAAAGTTTGTGAAGAAAAGTTCTATATTTCATGGAGATCTACAACTTTCATGTTGGGAAGTTTCCTTGAATCATCAGGCATCATGGTGTAAAAGTGGTGTAAAGTTGAGAAAAAATAAGAAAATTTTCATACTTAGAAAATTTCTAAGTTATGAAAATTTTCAACTTTAAACCCTAATTTTCAAATTTGGATTTCTTGATGAACAAGTTTCACATTTGGAAATGTTTTGATGAATTATGACCCTTGGTACTTGATTTTGACCAAAAAGTTAAAGTTTGACTTTTTAGTGTACAGTTGACTTTTGATCAATTGATTGTAAAATTCATTTGTCAATCCAATGTATTTGAGATGTTTTGAGCCATGTGATTAAGTCAAGATGATGCCATTGAAATCTTGAAATCATGCTTGAACTCAATTGGTCCTTTTCTAGGTTAAAAATCAGAAATTGCCCTTCCTTAGTCAAAACCCTAATTTTGACCATTTTGACCTTTTGATGATTTGATCAAATTTCTTGAGGAATTGTGATCCAAACTTGACCAAATGATACATGTGATTTAAAATGTTGATGTTGATAAAAAATTATGAAGTTTGACTGCAAATTGGCCATGGTTGACTTTTTCCCCAACACAACTGATTTTTAGGTCAACTGTCCAATTGACTGATAAAAAATGTGGTTCAAGGCTTGAAACTTGTCATGGGTGATCTTAAGGGTCCATAATGATGTTTGAAAGTCACATGAAGCATTGATAGTCCAAAAATCCTTGTGCAAACTCAAACCCTAATTTGGGGTTATCAGTGCAAGATGAGATGTCTTGAGCTGACCAAACCCTAATCTAGTCTTGAGTCAAAGAGATCTTGTGAGAAAAATCTTGATAAATGAGAGGGAAAATTTTGGGGTACAACAACTTCTACTTATGAACCACTCTTCAAGCTTCTGAAGAAATTTCAAGTGGTAAGATGGAATGACGATTGACAAATAGCTTTTGAAAAGATCAAGGAATACTTACAAGAACCACCAATCCTGATGCCATCAGTTGAAGGAAGACCTCTGATCATGTACTTAACTGTGTTAGATAATTCAATCGGGTGTGTGATGGGGAAGCATGATGATTCTGGTCGAAAAGAGCATGCAATATACTACCTTAGCAAAAATTTTACTGATTGTGAAACTAGATATTCACTGCTCAAGAAAACTTGTTGCCCTTTGGCATGGGCTGCTCGCTGACTAAGACAGTATATATTGACTCATACCACTCTATTAATCTCTAAGATGGATCCCATTAAGTACATCTTTGAGAAGTCATCTCTCTTCGGAAGGATAACCCGATGACAAATGATTTTAACCGAATACGATATCTAGTACACTACACAAAAAGCATTAAAAGGAAGTGTGCTGGAAGATCATTTGGCACACCAAGATGTGGATGATTACCAATCTATGAACTTTGAATTCTCGGACTAGAATATAACGCTGATTACAGATTGTGAAAAGCATAGACTGTATGAAGGACCTGGACAAGTATTCCGATGGACTATGGTTTTTGATGGAGCTTCCAACGCTCTTGGGAATGGAATTGGTGTCGTGATCATTTCTCTTGAAGTTTTCCATACTCCTTTCACTGCTAGACTTTGCTTCGACTATACCAACAACATGGCTGAGCATGAGGCGTGCATCTTGGGTCTTAAAGCTGCTATTGACCTAAGAATCAAATTCTTAAGTGTATATGGAGACTCAACTTTGGTGGTCAGTCAAGTTAAAGGTTAATGGGATACAAACATCCAAATATTATCCCATAAAAAGAACATATGCTAGCCATGATTCCATAATTTGAAGAGGTTACCTTTGAACACATTCCGAGGGAAGAAAATCAGTTGGCAGATGCTTTGGCTACCATGTCTTCTATGTTCAAGATCAGATGGGACAATGAAGCTCCTCGAATTACTATCGAAAGGTTTAACGAACCAGTGCATTGCTATGAGATTGACACCGATGGTGTAGAGGAGAAGATTTGGTTTCATGAGGTGAAAAGATATCTCGAAGCTCAAGAGTATCCTGAAGGGGCGTTAGTCAACAGAAAGAAATTCTTGCGTAGGTTCTCAACCAAGTTCTTCCTGAGAAATGCGATCTTATACAAGCGCAACTATGATTTAATTTTTCTTCATTGTGTAGACAAGAAGGAAGCAAAGAAGATCATGGAGGATATGCATGAAGGTATATTTGGTACTCATTCTAGCGGACATACTATGGCCAAAAAGATCTTGAGAGCTGGTTATTATTGGTCGACCATGGACCCAATTGTCATCGCCACTCGAGGACTTGCCATAAGTGTCAAATTTATGCTAATAAGGTCCATGTGCCTCCATTTCCTTTGAACGTCATGACTGCTCCTTGGCCATTTGCAATGTGGGGCATTGACATGATTGGAGTGATCAAGCCTACCACCTCTAATGGACACCATTTAATTCTTGTCGCCATTGACTATTTTACCAAGTGGGTTGAAGCAACTTCATTTGCCTCAATTACCAAGAGCGTTGTGGCCCATTTCATCAAGAATAACCTCATCTGTCAATATGGAATCCCTGAGAGGATTATCACTGAAAATAGTACCAATATCAACAATTCCATGATCGCTGAACTTTGCACGCAGTTCAACATCAAGCATCATAACTCTTCTCCATATAGACCTAAGATGAACAGAGCAGTGGAAGCTACCAACAAAGATATAAAGAAGATTATGCAAAAGATGGTGGTAACCTACAAAGACTGGCATGAGATGCTACCATTTTATCTTCATGGCTATCGTACTTCGGCTCGAACATCAACCAGGGAAACCCCATTCTCCCTAGTCTATGGCATGGAAGCTGCCATGCCTGTCGAAGTTCAGATTCCTTCTATGAGGATTATGAAAGAAGAAAACTTAGACGAAGATGAATGGATTCAGACTAGGTTGGATCAGTTGAATTTGATTAACGAGAAGAGGCTGGTTGTTATCTTTCATGGTCAAACGTACCAGAAATGCATGATTAAAGCTTTCAACAAAAGATCAAACATCAGATATATCAGGCTGGTGACTTGGTGATAAAGCGTATCATTCTGCCACAAGGCGATCCTAGGGGCAAATGGACTCCCACTTACGAAGGGCCATTTGTTTCTAAAAAAGTATTCTTAGGTGGAGCTATGATTCTAACCACTATGGATGGCGAAGATTTCCCATACCCTGTGAATGCGGACATAGTCAAAAAATACTTTGCATAAGAACGAACCGCTAGGTTGACATACCTAGGAAAAATAAGGGCATCCTGGCGAACCAAAAGGATTCGGGAAAAAATTAGGGATATAGATATTAAGATTGTACACTTGGAAAGTCGAAAACCTGAAAGGGAGATTTGGGCAAAAAAGGGTATCCTGGTGGACTGAAAACTCGAAAAGGAGGTCCAAGCAAAATTTAGGGATTAAAGCGTATGACTATGTCCAATTGGATCTCTTACGTGCCAGCTATATTACCAAGGTCGAAAATTCAAAAGGTACAATATCAGTGCAATCAACTTCTTCTGACGGTAAGAGAAGAGATATTCAAAGACATAAGGGCAATAGTAGAGTTGGAACCCAATGAGATCACTTCCACATGGCTATATACACTTGTTTTCACCCTTTCATTTTATGACGACTTCCTCTTACTAGGATTTCTGTCTCTTTGTACAAAATCACCTATTTATAGGAAAATTATCAATACAAATATACTTTAAAGTTCAAACTTTTTGTTTTTTCTGTTTTTCTTGCAAAAACGTCCAATGACCAAAATTGAATAAGAATATGCATATGAATATGATTAATTGTTAACAAATAACTAAGAACAGGAATAAGAATTTATTCAAAAATCTAAAAGCTGGGATGACACTCAAGCCATCTGTAAATCCCCACAGAATCCCTTTCATAAGGTTATCACCAGTGAAATCTCCAGAGCCACCTCTATGAGATTATTCTCCACAGAGTAATCTTCACAATAAGGGTACATTCCCCACAATCTCCCCGACATATCAAGGAGTATAATCTTATCCCTGTTAAGTCTCCCCACGAAGTCTAAGCCAGTATAATTTATGGAAATTCTCTTTCTCGGTTGAGCTTGTTCCTCCAAAACCAAAAAAAAAAGACCATGCAGAGTTTTTTCTCTTTAACAATTTTAATAACCAAGAGAGTTAGTTTCCTCAGCATAGCACTTCTCCATCAACAAGGGTTTATTTCCCCAACAGGGTTTATTTCCCCCAACAACCTACAGATTCCCCGTCTCAAGTCTATCACTGATAAGGTTCTTCTCCCCAGTAAGGTTGCCACTCCCCCAAGAGAAATTACCACTATCCCCGAAAAGTTATTACAAAGCCTAGAAACCGACCAGATACCAGTTAAGTATTCTCCCCAGACAAGTCAGTAGTTTGACCATCTCTTTTATCCCCAGTCAGAATATACAAGAATTAAAATCCCCAATAGAGGAACAGATGACCAATGTTCCTAAACTCTACTTCCCAAACAGAAATCAATACATCCCCTACAGATCTTCCTCAAACAAGTAACCAGGAATCCCCAACAGAAGCATTCTAGACAAGATTGAAGATGCATATACTCTTCATCCCCAATAATAGTCAGAGATTTTTTCCCCAGACAAAGATATACTTCAACAACATTTCACATTCATACATCATAGCATATGCATACGAAACGCATATGGCACAATCTCATTTATTTTGAGAACATCATTATGCAATTAATTTCATACATCATGACATTGCATACAACTAACTCTTTACCTTTTCAGGAAAGATCAATAAACAGGTAAATATCATCAACAATTTTCAACTGTTCTAGATTAATTCCTGAAACAAGACAGGGAAACTGTCTTTGAACAATAGCTCCAGGATTAATTCCCGAAACAAGACGGGGCAACTATCTACGAGACTAGGTCAAAGATTAATTCCTGAAACAAGACAGGGCAACTATCTCAACGACCAACAAAAAGAAGGTTTCGAATTAACTCCTGAAACAAGACAGGGTAATTATCTGGATAACCAGTCACAAATTAATTCCTGAAATAAGACCTGACAACTATTTGTGAGGCACAAAACTGATTGTAGATCAATTCCCGAAACAGGACGAGGCGACTATCTACATGAACTGATCACATATTAATTCCTAAAACAAGACAGGGACACTATTTGTGAGGTACAAAACTGATTGTAGATCAATTCTCGAAACAGGACGGGGAAACTATCTACATGAACTGAATGAAGATTAACTCCCGAAACAGGACACTGAAACTATCTTCCTTTCTTTCTCTTTGGTCAGATAAAGACGAATTCTCGAAATAGGATGGGGCAGATATCTTTATCAATAATGGTATGAACTCCTGAAACAGGACAATTTTACCAACGAACTGGTTGTAGAATCAATTCCTGAAATAGGACGGGGCGACTATCTACATGACAAGCAACTACTCAAACATCTATCCAAAGAGTTAACTCTGGAAAGTATTCTTCAGATACAGTCAAACATAGACCCGTTCTGATATTTCTATGGAATCCTTAAGACCATCTCCGAAGACTCTCCATCATCCCTCTAAATTTCATATCTAAGCCCATTCCCGATGTAACCAACAAACAGTTTTTACTTCATGCACATACGAGTGCAAATTTCTGGGCACTTGGGTGTTTAATCCTCTTCTACCTTCAAGTCACGAATTGGCGGACAAGCCAATCTAACTCCTCAGGTTTAAGAAGATTGAATAGGGGCAGCTGTTGTACCTCAAAATTTTCCCTCTCATTTCTCAAAACATTTCCCACCAAAAGTATCAAATCCTCAAAGGTACTTAAGAGTTTGATCAGACAAACTAACCTCCTAAGCATTGGCTCCAAATTAGGGTTTTGGTTTTCTCAAGGAAAAATGAGCTTTTGATGGTTAAAATGAATTTCATGGTTCATTATAGGTCTTCATGATTGCTCATACCAAGTTTCAATCCTTGCATCACAATTCTGCTCAGTCAATTGCAAAGATGACCAAAAATTATCTGTATTGGGTAAAAAGTCGATTGATACACAAAAAGTCAAACTTTGACTTTTTGGTCAACATTGAATTTCAAAAGATCAAGATTCATCAAGATATTAAAAAATATCAAACTTGATCATCAAGAATCAAGAAAGTCAAGAAAGTCAATAAAAAGTCAACAAAAAGTCAAAGTTTCCAATACTTAGAAAATTTCAAAGTGTTTTTAACCTTGATAATTTCACTACTTCATGACAATGTTTCACCAAGATGCAAGATGATTCAAGGAAAAATTTCAAGTTGAAAGTTGTAGGTCTTGATGAACTCTATAACTTTGTATTCGAGTGTTGATATCCAAAAGATGCTTATATTTGAATATATAGGCTCATGAAGTCATGACATTTTTGTATAAACACTTAGAGAAATTTTCAACAGGTTTGGCCAAATTTTTGTCCCAACTTATAGGCTCATGAAGACAATGTTTCAATCTTTCCAAAACATTCAAGAGCATGAATTTATCATACTTGAGCCAGGAGATTCAAAAGCATGAAGTTGGGCATCCATTCTTGAATTACAAGTCATTTTGGTGAAGAACACATAATCCAATCTACATATTATGCTATATAATCTTGCTTTGCAAGCCTTATAACTTGTAAATCTCACCATAATTTAATGTTTACATAAACTTTTGAGCTATGGTCCATTTGATTTAAGCATTGTTCAAATGATTTTTCCATTTTTGGCACAAAGTTATCATTGCCA
Source organism: Vicia faba (assembly GCA_948472305.1). Lineage (NCBI taxonomy): Eukaryota > Viridiplantae > Streptophyta > Magnoliopsida > Fabales > Fabaceae > Vicia > Vicia faba. Next base: position 660,045,812 of record OX451740.1, read on the forward strand.
TTCTTGCAAAGTAGCTTTAATCACAAAGTCATCTCTTCTTGAGCCTCTAACTTGTTCCTTCTACAAACACTCAACATACAAAATCAGATAAGCATGCTTAAAGTATCCAATAACTCTATGAAGCAAAGTACAAAGCATTGGAACTATGATCTTCAAGCTTGCTTCATTTACAATTTAACCTAGCCAAAACATGTGACCTTGCAAATCTGATTAACCCTTGTCTTAAAACCTCTTGCCTATAAATAGAAAGATCATTTGAAAGATAGAAAGAGATGAACAAGCCCTCAAAACCCCTTTACTCTAAAAAAAACAGAATTGTCCACAAAACCTCCATTTTTAAGCTTTGAAGTCCAAATCTTTGAACCTCTCAAACCATCCAATTTTTGTCCAAACAAACCATCCAAATACTTCACATACATCATATATAAGTTATTAAAACATAAGAACAACTTGTGTAACATCATTATCACCATCTTCCAAACTCAAAAACAACACCTTGCAACTTGACTTGGTTGAAGTGATCCAGCAACTTTCCGCACAAAGTGAGGATAGGCATAGATTCAAGAAGGTCCAAGGGAGCTTAATCAATCATAATATTGCACCTGGAATAGCTAGAAGAGGCTTCATATTTTTCTCCAAGAGAGGTGAGTTTCCTCAAATTTTGATATCTTTATCTATACATCATTTGTTTTTTTTTCAAAAGAATAAAAAAGGACAAATCAAGGCATAAGAGTGCAAATATCCAAAAATCCAAAAAAAATGCTCTATGAGCCCTGACATGGGTGGCCGTGTCACTTGACACCGGTCGTGTCAAGGGAGAAGACAGACCAAAGGGAAGGACAGAGGATGACACGGCTTCCCGTGTTACACAACATGACCCGTGTCAGCTCAGCTGGGTTAGAAATTTGACAAACAAGGTAGGACAGGGGCTAGCACGGATGCACGTGTCACACGACACGGCCCGTGTCACACGACACGGCCCGTGTCAATTCAGCTAGGATAGAAAAACATGCGCAAGGCTAGGAACAGACCCTAACACGGGTGCCCGTGTCTTCTCAGGCATTAAAATTCCTAATTTTGAGATTTTAAGGCTACTTTGGACATATTGATTGCTTGGAGATGGCGTAACACTATACAAAAAAAACTTTTTATAGATAAAATATTCAATTCATTTTCTAAAATAATTGAAATTAGACTTAGGTTTTATTTTTAATTGATTAACTCCTTTTTGTAATTAAATTAACTACAAAATATTTTCCATCAAAAAACCCATAAAAAACAATTTCCTTTCACTTTACATTTTCTTGCGCATTTTACTATTTTGCATTATAAATTATGTAATTGTTAAAGCCTTGTAATAGTATTTAGGATTTATTTTTACTTGTCAGCCCCATTTTTAAATTTGTATCCCTCATCCCCCAAATTATTGTAATAGCGTAGGACATTTAAATTCTGCAATTTATCGCTTTCCATAATATCGCTGGTAATTAGGGTTTGTATGGCAAGATCTTAAAATCAATACTAGACAACCCTAATTCAAGATAAAATATTTGAAAACAATACACTTTGCACACATGCACCTCTAGGGAAACCCACACTTGTTGCCTCATATTAAAACAGTCATGTCTCTATTTAGGGGTGAGACTTCAAGGCTATAGCATAATATGTATTCATATCGATTTTTATAATAGGGAGACTTACGGTGTTAGAATGATACTGATCTTGGGAAGTTTTCCCAAGTCTCTACAAACCAACCTTTGTTTGATATGTATCCTAAAACTTTCAAAAGATGGACTATTTTTGTAATTCAAGATTTTTCAAAATTTTTGGTATGCCTCAAGAAAGTGTGAGAATTAATAATCAACAGGAAACCATGCATAAAGACTCGATAACACATGCAATGGCTCAAACTCATCATCCATATGACCACCTTCATTATCTCGAGCAGAAATGTCATTAGGATCGGGATGGCACGATTCTGGGGTGTCCAGATCATAAATCCAAGTGGTTCTGTCTTGCATTGTTGTACCCCAAAATTTTCCCTCCCATATTCTTCAAGATCTGCCAAGTCAAAGCCTCAAATTTCCCCAAGGGTTGCACAGTTCAAGGGCCTCATAACAGTCAAGAACTAGGGTTTTGGTTCTGACAAAGAAAGTGAAGTTTCCAAGGGTCCAATCAAGTCCCACATGCCTATAAACATGTTCAAGCATCCTCATGCCAAGTTTCAAGACTTATAGCACAAAATTGCACAGTCAAAAACCCTAATTGCACTACAGTCAACTGTAGGGGCAAAATGGTCATTTGACAGTCAAAAGTTCAAATTTTTGGTCAACATCTCATTTTGAAGCCACAAACATCATTTGATCAATGCTTGATCATGATTCTCAAAACTTGGCTCAAAAATCATCAAGATGCAAAAGTTTCCATATTTGGACAGTTGAAAAAGTCAATTGTAAATTGACCAGGGCATAACTTCCACATGGATTATCAGAAAAATTCCATCCAAAGCTCATTTTGAATATAAAGACATTTCCTACAACTCCTCTTCATACTTCAAGTCCAAGAAATGCTCTCACAAAAAGTTATCAATTTCAACATTATAGGTCATTTTCAAAAGTCAACAAAAAGGGACTTTAAGTCAAAGGACATAACTTGATATTGGTAAATCAAATTGACATGTGACCAAAGGCATTGGTTAGAGGACTCAAAGACCTTTCCAAAATGTCCAAGAACATGAGCAAAGCTTAAAAATTGAGCAAGTTATGCCTTGTGGAAGTTGGGAAATTTTTGGATATTTTGAAAAGTCAACATTGATTCAAATGACCTAAAATTGCTAATGGGCCTCTTTTTCTTCCACAATTCATCATCCAAGGCATGTGCACGACCATTTGGCCCAAAGGGAAGTTTTTTATCATTTTTATTTATTTATTTGGATTTTTAATTATTAATAATTCATTTAATTAAAATAAATAGGTGAAAAATACTAAACCTAATGTTTTAAATCTTTTTGTGCATAAAATATCTCCAAGATTTCGTGCAAATCAGGTTAGGAAAGAATCAAAGGTGATTGGATATGATTGAAGCCAAAATAGCATGAAAAAGATTTGGAAAATTATGGCATAAAAATCAAATATTGATTCCTTCAATTCATGGATTTTTTGATCAATTTCTCAACCCTAATCCTTCCATACATAAGTGCAAAGCCAACCTTATTCAAAAAAATCTCCCAGCTGCGCCATACACAAAGAACCAAACTTGCACTTTTGCCTAAAATTTTCAAAATTGAAAACAGGGTTCCAAGAGGTTTCAAGCCAAAATAATTATCTCATCACCTTCCTAAGACATCAAGCAACATATTTGAATCGTTTTCCACATTCCTAACGCCCAGAATTGGTGAATAGAACTCAAGCTTTTTCACTTTTTTTGCATAAATCGTATTTTATCATTCATGGCATGATTTTAAATTCTAACGCTTGTTTTGTGTTGCTCTCATGATTCTGGAACTAACCATATGCTTTGATTAAGTTTTTGTGCATTATTGAAAGATTCACCATGAAAGGACATTAGGGTTCTTCAACGTTCAAATTAGGGGTTTCTTAATACGGTGAAATTAGGGAACTTCAAGACCATGGTTGAAACCAGCAGGTTTGGACGATTTGGAAACAACCCTCACGCCTAATTTATGTGGCCGGACGGCCTAATCGCTATTGTCAGAAAACACATATTTTGGGGGGGTTCAAAACCCCCGTTAACTTCTTTTATATTTCAGGAAAAAATGTAAAATGGAGAAGATGATGAAGTGGCAAGCTGTGGTTGGTTTATTTGAAATTTCGCGCTAATTTGTCCATTAAATCTTGTTCTACTTTATATTATTTGTTTATTACTATATAATCAAAACGCGCTTGGTGGCTCAGTGGCAAGCAAGTGTATTGGTGACCTTCAGGACCTGGGTTCGATCCCAGGTCCCCACCCCCTTCCAATATTATTTTTCTAATTGTCATCCTATGCAGTATTTCTCTTGAAGACCACCATACATCCACAACATCAAGCCATCCACGCATATGCTAAGATCAATCCAAGGGCCATAGTTGGAAGAATATCATGGACATGAGTCAAAGGTGTTACACGCTGGCATGAGAAGTCCACCAGGCCAAAGCTATTGGGCCTGGATTTCTAAGTTGTGACCTCCAATTGGGGACAGAACCCCCCTAAGTTTGCTATCTCTTTTATATCTTTTCATTTTTTATTTGATTCAATTATTTCCTTTTTTAATTTAATTCTTTAATTTAATTATTTTTCATAAAAATATAAAAACAACAAAAAAATCAGAAAAGACAAAATTTAAAATATATTTATTTAATTAATATTTTTGTAAATAAAATTCATTAATCAACTTAGTTTTAAATCTAGGATAAATCTTAATATTTTTCAATAAACCTAAAAATTGGTAGAATTAGGGTTTCAAACATTTTTTTATCTTTTTTCCTTTTTTCATCATATTAATTATTAATTCTTAATTAGTTATTTTCATAAATCAAATCGCATTAATTGATTAGGTTAAATTTTAGGTAATTTTCATGTTTTCTTAATAAATTAAAAATAGACTAGAATTAGGGTTAATATTTTAATTTCAATTAATCTTTCTCATTAAAACCATAAATGCAAAAAAACCTCAAAAAAATAATTTCTTTTTTCCTTTTTAATTTCATTAATTTAATAATCATTTAATTTAATTTCATAAAAAAAAAGGGGTCCAACGCCCTCGTTTCCAATTTTAATTCACATTCGCGTATTTATTTTTTATTCTTTATATTTATGTACCTCTCCCAAAGCCGTGTAAATTTAATCTTTCGCACTTTACTTTATTTCTTTGTTTATTTTCTGTCAAATCGGGTCCTGGAAATTTTGGCGATGTGGACCCGCGCCTTTGTAATAGCTTAGAACTTTTAATTTCTCGCAACTTTTTTAACTGTTAAACAATGGCATGCAAGAATGAATGACAAAAATAAAAACAACGCGTAGATCACCCGTAACATGACAAGACAAAAATAAATGAATCCGACACACAAATCACACACCACCCCTAGGGTATGCCTCACTGTTGCCTTTCCTCGAAAGGTGATCGTCGAGTAGAGGATGTCTTAGTAAGTCCTCATGATACGGGAACCTGGCATGAGGGTAGCTTCTAAGGTGTCTTCCTATTGCTCTAGTGATCACCATGTCCCGAACCTTCGAATTGACCCGAACGCCTCCAACGGTGGTGCTACCTACCTCTCAATAGTGGGATGGCACTACTTTAAAGGACATTTACACAGACGAATTCCTTAGGGTAGGTAGACGACTCTAGATACTTGCTCTAATTTCAAAACAAAACAAAAAAATATTTTTCACACCGACACCTTTTCAAAAAGCTTTCGAAAGCATTTTTTCAAACACTCTTGAGGACCGATACAAGAGTCGAACTGGAATTTTCAAAGAAACTTTTTTTAAAACCCACAGTTGAAAAGCAAACAAACCTTTTTGAAAACACAATGAGCAAGTACCTAAGAGCCCATGGATAACCATGGATAGAAAGGGTGGTAATACCTTCCCTTTCTATAATCTACCTCCCGAACCGAGAGCAATCTCTATAAGGAATTTTTCTGTGCTTTTGTCCTTTCCATTTGGAGAAAATAAAAGACGGTGGCGACTCTTGCTTCCGCGACATTTCGCGAACCAGCGTTAAACAGTCAGTTCCAGATCCACCGATCACAGAACTGGCGACTCTGCTGGGGATAAACTTAAAGTGAGGTGTACCTTAGGGTTAGTTCATAACTGTGTTTTCAATTGTATTGACTTGTCTGCTTTAAATTTGTGGGTTGCATGGGAGTTGCATAGATCCTAACCCGGATCTGGGGATACCCTGTTTAGGTAGCATAAGCTGTGAGGGACCTGTCCGGCGTAGACCGACATGGGTGAAGCAGTGGCTACATTGGTGTGGCACCTTGGTCTGTACCGATATCCCTTGTGTTGCAACGAGGAGAATATGGGTCTTCTGAGGAGTCATTAAGCACCAACAACCTTAGAACCTTAAATGACACAACTTGGCCATTAGAACAGTAGCAGTATGCTACGCCCATTGAGGCTAAACTCTCGTGATGGTTCTGGCCGCAAGAAAAGATTACGATGATGGAGTTATGAACGATTGAGGGTAGTCAATGATATTGGGATCCTCTAAGAACCCGGTTACTTTGATAGGACAAGTATGAACCAACAAACTGAAAGAGGGTAGTACCTAGACCTCATGCTGGCCTAAACTTTAAGGGTCTGTCTTGTGTGACTTGTGTGCCTTACCATGTTTGCCTTTGTATCTATTTGTGGGGTGCTTTATCATAACATCATAACATCATGAGCATTGCATGCATCCTGCATAAGGACTGACCATTTCAAAGACAAGAGGGTTTCACCTTTGCTCTGTTTTGTAGGACATCATGATGCCTGTGCGAAGGAATACTATCCGGTTCAACTTTGTTCACTCACCTGAGTTGCTCGAAGAGTTGGTTAGCAGAATTCCAAATACCACTTCCTTCATTCAGAGGCATGGTTCTCTTATCAGTTTAGTCACTGCAAAGCGGGATCAACAGTTGATGAGTGTTCTGACCCAGTTCTATGACCCTCTGTACCAGTGCTTCACCTTTCAAGACTTCCAGCTGGTCCCTACCCTAGAAGAGTTCTCTGATTTTCTTGGTATCCCTATCTTGGATCAGACTCCCTTTACTGGTTGGGAAAAGACCCTCAGGCTTGAGGAGGTTGCTGCAGCTCTTCCCTTGACACATCAAGAGGTAACAGACAACTGGGTGACTAGAAGCGGAGTTAAGGGTTTCTTGGCCAAGTTTCTGATTGGTAAAGCTAACAGTTTCTGGAATGACCTGGACTTTAGGGCATATGAAGACATCTTGGCTCTCTTAATCTATGGGTTAGTCTTATTTCCTAATCCTGACAACTTCATCAATGTCACTGCCATAAGGATCTTTATGTCTCAGAATCCTGTGCCCACTCTCTTGGGTGACATCTTGCAACAACTTCATGCTCGTACTACCCGAAGACGAGGAACCCTATGGTGTTGTATCCCTTTGTTGGTGAGGTGGTTTATTTTGCACCTCCCTAAGTTCGTGCTGAAGAACCAAGAAGGAAGAGGTTGGGCTCATAGGTTAATGTCTCTCACCGACAAAGACATCATTTGGACTTGCAGAGGTTTGGATGAGATAGCTATTATTGATCGATGCGGGGAATACCCTAATGTTCCTCTAATTGGTACCCAAGGAGGAATCTCTTACAATCCATGTCTAGCGCTCCGTCAGTTTGGAAGAGCCAGAAGAGCAGGCCCCCATGAGATGTTGGTGCCTCACATCAGTTTTGAGTTTCAGGTGGATAGTGACGAGCTGCGTCGTAGGTTCATCAAGGCTTGGGACAAAGTTCATAAAACTGACCCACAGGAGTTAGGGCCAAAGACTTCTTTACCTATGGAAGCCTACTACAAATGGGTTCGCATCCGTGCTCAGAAGTTAGGTATGCCATACGAAGCCGTCAGACCTATCATTCTTGAGTATCCTGACAAAGATGGTGTTCCTCCAACTGTCCTGCCTCCTCAGATACCTACTGATTATGAGACATTGAAGAGATCTTGGTCGCAACTGCGAGAAGAACGGGATTCTTACCGGGAAAAGTTCAACGAGCAGGAATTAAAGATCCAGAATCTGATGAAGCAGTTGGAGAATGAGCGAGCTCTGAATGACTACATCCGTACTGAGAAGAGGAGACCATGGGATCAATAAGGAGCTCTGGATGTTCTTTTACAGTTTTATTTCCCTTTTCAGTATTTCCTTTCATGTAACGCCTAAGGGAAACCTGTTGAATAATTTCAGTTTCAAAGTTGAATCTAATGAAGTGTGTTCCTTTTTTGTTTACAAAGTTGATTCCCGATTGTCTTTGAAAACATAAATCATACGCATTCCATTCATCATGTGCATAGCAGATTTTCCTCTTTTCAGGTTGCTTACCGTTCTTCGCTGTTTATTTCAGCATCATGAACCCCGACTCATCCTCAACTGAGATGTCCATCAAAGCTCTTCAGGCGCAGAATGCGCAATTTCAGGAACTAATCATGGGTTTGGCTCAGGGCCAAGAAGAGCTGAAGGCTCTGCTCCTGAAGAAGGAAAAGAAGAAGAAGAGAAGAACTGTTCTGTTCAAATCGGGCCGAAGGTTTGGCAACACTTTGCAGAATGAAGAGGCTGGTTCTTCTATTGGCAAGGGTACTCCTCAAGAGGGAAAAGGTCCTAGTCCGGTAGTCTCCGACAACGAGACTGATTTTGATGAAGAGCAATATCCTCCGGCAGAAGACCGTTACAAGCAGTTGGAGGACAGATTGAATGCTATGGAGATCCAACAAGTGCCTGGGCTGGATTTCGGAGATTTGGGTTTGTCTACTGGTGTGATTATTCCTCGTAAATTCAAAGCACCATCCTTTACCAAGTATGACGGGGCGTCTTGTCCCAAGCTACATCTCAGATCCTATGTGCGGAAGATTCAGCCGTACTCAGTGGATAAGAACTTGTGGATCCACTTCTTCCAGGAGAGTCTTTCAGGGACTCATCTCGAATGGTTCTATCAGCTGGATGGGACCAAGGTTCGTAACTGGGAGGAGTTGGCTACTGCTTTCTATAAGCAGTATCAATATAATGCCGACCTTGCCCCTACACGTACCCAACTCCAGGGTATGTCGTTAGGTTCAAGCGAAGGTTTTAAAGAGTACGCTCAGAAGTGGAGGGATCTGGCTGGCAGGGTGCAGCCTCCGTTGATTGACCGGGAGTTGGTGGATATGTTCTTGGGGACCCTATCTGGGCCGTTTTTCAACCATCTTATCGGGAATTCTTCTGATGGATTCACTGATCTTATTCTGACTGGAGAGAGAATTGAGGCTGGGTTGAAGTCTGGAAAGATTTTGAAGGGTGCATCGTCTAGTTCTGAGAAGAAACCCTTCAAGAAGGAGGCTAGTGCTGTATATGGTTCTAGACGGTAAGAGAAACCTGAGCGCCGCCAATTTGTCAGTGCGGTAATGATTGCTAAGCCTGCCGCCGCTCCTCGGCCAACCAATCCTCAAAGGGCTGAAAGACCCCGGAGGGAGTTTACCCGTTTGAGCATGACCTTATTGCAAATCTTGTCGCAGTTGCTGTCCACCAACCTAGTGACTGTCAGAGAGGCCCCTAAAGTTGTGAACACTGCCTCCCCCAAATACAACCCAAATGCCCGCTGTGCTTATCACTCCGATAGCCCGGGGCATTCCACTGATGACTGTTGGGCTTTAAGGAATAAGGTACAAGACCTTATCGATGCAAAGGAGATACAGTTTGAAGCGCCTGAGAGGCCGAATATGGTTACTGCTCCTATGCCCCAGCATGGAGTAAATGTTGTTGATGAAGAGGTATATGCTGTTTATGTGGATGATGTAGCTACTCCTTTGAAGACTGTCAAGAGGAACCTACTGCTGGCCGGTTTATTTCCGGGTTGCAGTGAGGGTTGCCTGTTCTGTGCTGTTTCCCTATCTGGTTGTCCCTTGCTGAAGTTGGGCATCCAAAGCCTAATGGATAGCAAAGAGATTCTATTCAAGAAGTCCGCTGTTCAGTTGGTTCTGGTAGAAGAAGTTTCTGTGGTTACCATCTATAATAATCCAATCAAGGATCTCCCAAGGAAGCCTGTTCAAATCATGACGGTCACACCTGTTGTTATTACTGTTATGGGGCCTCTCCCCTACGTATCTGATAAAGCTGTCCCCTGGCACTATGAGGCAGATGTATATGTGAATGGGATCAAACAAGAATTCAACACTGGCGCCAGTATCTGTGATATCACTGGTCCAGCCAAGGTTACCCGCAGTGGCAGGCTCTTCTCGCCTGACATTGCACCACCAGCTGTTCGAAGACCCCTTACAATAACACCTACAAGTGTACCTGTTCCTGCTTCTGATCAAGTTGTTTCCCCTGCTGCCGAGTCATCTAATGCTCGGGGCAAAGGGATTGAAGATGAGCCTGCCCGGATGGAGGCACCAATACCTATAGATGCTGAGGCCTCCCAACAAGAGATGGAGGAAATCCTAAAAATAATAAAGAAAAGTGACTTTAATGTTGTGGAACAGCTGGGGCATACGCCCTCCAAGATCTCAATGCTCTCCTTACTACTGTGTTCAGAGGCCCATGCTAAGGCCTTGATCTCATTTCTCAAGACGGCCCACGTGCCACAGGAGACATCTGCCGTCCAGTTCACTGATTGCGTAGCAAATCTGACAGCGGACAATGGCTTGGGTTTCTCAGATGCTGACCTGACTGCAAAGGGAAGAGACCACAATGATGCCTTGCATGTCTCTATTGAATGCAGGGGCACTACTCTGGAACATGTATTGGTGGATACTGGTTCTTCCTTGAATGTTCTACCAAAGAAGGTCTTAGACCGTTTGGATTGTGAAGGCCTGGAACTAAAACCTAGCAGTATCATCGTCAGAGCTTTCGACGGTTCCAAGAGGATGGCCCATGGAGAGGTTGACATTCCTATTCGTGTGGGCTCTCAGGTGTTTGACTCTACCTTTTATGTGATGGATATCCGTCCATCGTATTCTTATCTACTGGGTCGACCTTGGATCCATAAAGCTGGGGCAGTGACCTCTACCTTGCACCAGAAGCTGAAATACCCTGTCAGAGGGAAGATCGTCACTGTGCAGGGAGAGGAGGAGTATATGGTGAGCCATTTGAATTCCTTCAGGTACATTGAGATGGACGGGGAGTTTATTGAGACCCCCTTTCAGCATTTCGAGGAGGTACTTCCAATTTCAGCAGCAGCAGAAACAGCAGTCGAAGAGAATGTTCCTTTGAAGATGGCTTCCCTGAAGGATGCCCGGGCTGTGGTTCAGAAAGGTGAATGTGCTAACTGGGGCAGGCTTCCTGACTTTACACAGAAAACTGACAAATTTGGGCTGGGTTTTACTGCAGAGGGACAGAAAGCTATGCGGAAGGCGAAGACCAGAAGACCTCCTGTGCTCATTACAAATCCAGGAGTGAATGTTGTTGGGGAGGACAATGAAGTGGATGAAGCTGAGTTTAATAGCTGGATCTACCCGACGACTGAAGGCGGATTGACCAATTGGATTGTCAAAGACCATACTCCTGTTACTTTTGTTACGCAGTAATAAACTTCTTTGTTTTGTTATTTGTAATAAACAATAAATAAACTCTATGGCCCGGTGTCTTACCCGAGGCACCGTGGTTTCATTTGGGAGGGCATATAAATTGTCATTTCATATATCATAAATGAAAATCTTGGACGTTTTCTCGCATTTCAAATCTTATGCTCCTTTTCTGTCTTTTCTTCCTTTATACATATTTCAAAACAGCTGTATTTACACACACTCACTCATACAGGTTCCAATCCACTATGGATCTCACTGGTAACGACTCTGCTACTGCCAATTATGACTTTGAAAATCCGATCAACTTAGCCGAAGACGAAGGTGAAGATGATTACGAAGTGCCTGGCGAGCTTGCAAGACTGTTACTTCAGGAAGAGAGGGCAATTCAACCACACGAAGAGCCAGTGGAAACAATAAACTTGGGTACTGAAGCAGACAGGAAAGAGGTAAAGATTGGTGCCAACCTAGAGCTCAGCGTGAAGCAACGGTTGACTAAGATGCTACATGATTATATGGAGATCTTTGCCTGGTCCTACAAAGACATGCCCGGGGTAGATACTGATATTGTGGTCCATCACTTGCCTACTAAGGAAGACTGCCCTCCGGTTAAGCAAAAGGTCCGTCGTATGCGTCCAGAGATGTCTGAGAAGATTAAAGCCGAGGTTATGAAACAGTTTGATGCCGGGTTCCTTGCAGTGACTTCTTACCCTCAGTGGGTTGCTAATGTAGTGCCGGTACCTAAGAAGGACGGTAAGGTCAGAATGTGTGTCGACTACAGGGATCTGAACAGGGCCAGCCCCAAGGATGACTTCCCCCTACCTCACATTGATGTCCTTGTTGATAATACAGCTCAGCATAAGGTGTTCTCTTTCATGGATGGTTTTTCAGGTTACAATCAGATCAAGATGGCACCTGAAGACATGGAAAAGACTACCTTTGTTACTCAGTGGGGCACCTTCTGCTACAAGGTCATGCCTTTTGGACTAAAGAACGCTGGGGCAACCTACCAACGTGCCATGGTTGCTTTATTTCATGATATGATCCATCATGAGATAGAAGTGTATGTTGACGACATGATCGCAAGGTCCCAGACTGAGGAAGAGCACCTAGATCATCTGCAGAAATTGTTTGACCGTCTGAAGTTGTACAAGCTGAGGTTGAACCCGAACAAGTGCACCTTCGGGGTAAGATCCGGAAAGTTGCTGGGCTTCGTCGTAAGCGATAAGGGTATTCAAGTGGACCCTGCCAAGGTTAAGGCCATTCAAGAGATGCCAGTTCCTAGAACAAAGAAGGAAGTCAGAGGCTTTTTAGGACGCCTGAATTACATTGCTCGATTCATCTCGCATCTAACTGCTACTTGTGAACCAATCTTCAAGCTGCTGAAGAAAGATCAGGTAGTACGTTGGAATGATGAATGTCAGGCTGCTTTTGACAGAATCAAAGAGTATCTCCAAGAACCACCCATCCTTATGCCACCGGTTGAAGGGAGACCTCTGATACTATATCTGACAGTACTTGACAACTCAATGGGGTGTGTGCTGGGGCAGCATGACGAGTCTGGCCGAAAAGAGCATGCCATTTATTACCTTAGAAAAAAGTTTACCGACTGTGAGACCCGATACTCACTGCTGGAGAAAACTTGTTGCGCTTTGGTATGGGCTGCTCGCCGGCTGAGACAGTATATGCTGACTCATACCACCTTGTTGATCTCAAAGATGGATCCTATAAAGTACATATTTGAAAAGCCTGCTCTGTCTGGGAGAATAGCAAGATGGCAAATGATCTTGACGGAATACGACATTCAGTACACAACCCGGAAAGCCATCAAGGGAAGTGTATTGGTAGACCACTTGGCACATCAGGCCGTAGACGACTATCAATCAATGAACTTCGAGTTTCCGGACGAGAGCATCATGATTGTGACTGATTGTGAAATACCTGGACCGGATGAAGGACCTGAGGAAGGATCCCGATGGTCTATGCACTTTGACGGAGCCTCCAACGCTTTGGGTAACGGTATCGGCGCTGTAATAATACCCCCTCAAGGCACTCATACTCCACTCACTGCCCGGCTATGTTTCAACTGTACCAACAACATGGCGGAGTATGAGGCGTGCATTATGGGTCTTCAAGCTGCGATCGACTTAAGGATCAAGTTTCTGAGTGTCTTCGGAGATTCCGCTCTCGTGATTAATCAGATCAAAGGAGAGTGGGATACGAAACATCTGAATCTTATTCCTTACAGAGAATGTGTGTTGACCCTGATCCCCAACTTCACAGAGATAACCTTTGAGCACTTTACAAGAGAAGAGAATCAGTTGGCGGACGCGTTAGCTACAATGTCTTCTATGTTCAAGGTCAAATGGGATAATGAGGCTCCCCGGATCATCATCTGGAAACTGGACGAACCGACATACTGTTGTGATCTCGAGACTGAGTTGGTAACTGAGAAGCCTTGGTACCATGAGGTGAAGAGATATTTGGAAGCTCATGAATACCCTGAAGGGGCCTCTGTCAATGATAAGAAGTTCTTGAGAAGGTTCGCAACAAAGTTCTTCCTTAGCAACGGCATCTTGTACAAGCGAAACCATGATTCGACCTTACTGCGTTGTGTGGATAAGACTGAAGCAGAAAGGATCATGGAAGAGCTACATGAAGGGACCTTTGGTACACATTCCAGTGGACACACTATGGCGAAGAAAATCCTTCGAGCAGGGTATTACTGGTCCACAATGGAAGCTGACTGCTACCAACATTCTCGGACATGCCACAAATGCCAGATATACGCAGACAAGGTGCATGTTCCTCCAGTTCCTCTGAATGTTCTGACTGCGCCTTGGCCGTTTGCAATGTGGGGCATAGATATGATCGGTGAGATTAAACCTACGGCATCTAACGGGCATCGCTTCATCCTGGTAGCGATTGATTACTTCACGAAGTGGGTTGAAGCAGCATCCTACGCTACGGTAACCAAGACTGTTGTGGCACGGTTCATTCGACATAACCTGATTTGTCGATACGGCGTCCCAGAAAGAATTATTACAGACAACAGTACCAATCTCAATAACAAGATGATCACTGAGCTCTGCGAGCAGTTCAAAATACAGCACCATAACTCTTCTCCTTACAGACCGAAGATGAATGGGGCTGTAGAAGCAGCAAATAAGAACATTAAGAAAATCGTGCAGAAGATGACAGTGACTTATAAAGATTGGCACGAGATGTTACCGTTCGCTCTACATGGGTACCGTACCTCAGCCAGGACGTCAACCGGGGCAACTCCTTTCTCTTTGGTTTATGGTATGGAGGCAGTCTTACCGATCGAAGTGCAAATACCCTCTCTCCGGATAATGAAGGATGCAAATCTGAACGAAGATGATTGGATCCAGACACGACTTGATCAGTTAAACCTTATTGATGAAAAGAGACTTGCTGCTATCTGTCATGGTCAGACGTATCAGAAACGGATGATCAGGGCATTTAACAAAAAGGTCAGACCACAGGAATATCAAGTTGGGGATCTGGTAATCAAACGAATCATCCTTCCTCAGAGTGATCCAAGGGGCAAATGGACCCCTACGTACGAAGGGCCATTTGTGGTTAAACATGTGTTCTCAGGAGGAGCCATGATTCTAACCAACATGGATGGTGACGACCTTCCTCACCCCGCCAATGCAGACATAGTAAAAAGATACTACGCATGAAAAAGACCCGCTAGGCTGACATGCCTAGGCAAAAATTAGGGCTTCCCGGCGAACCAAAAGGGTTCGGGCAAAATGAAGGGATGAAATAAAAAAAATCTGTACACCCGGCAAGTCGAAAACCTGAAAGGGCGACTTGGGCAAAAATGGGTATCCCGGTGGACTGAAAACCCGAAGGGCAGTCCAGGCAAAATTTAGGGATAAAGCGTAATACTATGTCTCATTGGATCACCTTGCATCCAGAATCCGGTATCTACATCAAGTTCAGACGGTATCGATCAGTCAGCTTCATCTTCGTTTAGGTCATCAAGTGATGAGACGCTCGGAGTTATAAAGGCAATAGCAGAGTTGAAACCCAGTGGGATTATTCATTTCACACAGCTGTTTTATTTTCTTTTGTACAAAATTTGTATACACTTTTTGTTCGGTGGCGTTCTCTTACTAGTACGTCAGCCTCTTGTACATAAAACGCCTATTTACAGGCCATTCAAAAATCAATACAAATCACTTTTCAGTTAAAATTGCCAATTGTTTTTTCTTTTCTGTTTTGTTTTGCGAAGAACGTCCAAGGTTCAATTTGTGATATATGCATTGACAATAAATTGCTAACTCATGAATATTTGCATACGAAACAAAGGATTAATTACAGGTAACATTAGAAACAGGGGCAATAAAGAGTTGTCTAAGCAATCTAATTGTTCTGTCCTCCAAGGTACCAAGGTGGGTTCAGCTAAAGAACATAACCAGCATATCTTAATTCCCCAGAGAGTGAGCCAGCAAGACAGTATACTCTCCTCAAGCAAAACTATTATCAAACCTTAAGGAAGTTGGGTATCCCCCGCAGATCTCAACATTCCCCAGCAGCATACACGCATTCTTAACAAGCATCCCCGACAGTCTCGGTTTAAAGATTGTTCCCCGGCGGTATATCAAACATTCAGTGGAGTCACTTCCTCGATAAAATTCAAAACTTCCCCAGGAGAGTCCAATCCAGTTTCCCCAGGAAAGTTGGAATCCATCTCCCCAAACAGTAAGCTTATCCCCAGTAGATTCTGGAAGCTTATCCCTCGCAGAGCACGAACGCGTCTCCCGGCTGTATTCAAAGAGTTATTTCCTTACCAGGATATAACTGGGTTATCCTCAGCCAAAAGCCACGGAAAGAGCGTCCTCGACGAAGCCTTCTTATCCCCAGCGAAGTCTATCAACACTTCCAATACAACAATGGTATCCCCAGCAAGTTACCATCAACATTTCGGCAAAGTACCTCTTTCCCCACAGAATATTGTTCCCCAGCAAGATCGTTAGAGTACTTTTCTCCCCGCAGAGTAATCCATTCGCCAAGTTTATCCCCCAACGGAGTCATCTTCTCCTACCGGTATTCTTGCAACTATCACCCAGCGGAAGCAAGATCTATTCTTCAACATCAGCCCAGGATATGACTTCCCGGCATCCGTCAAGGGTTTATTTTCCTAAGACGAAAAAAAATACATACATAAACATCGCACTTCCATACTTTATAGCATGCATATACGCATCATATCTTACAAATCTCATTTTGCTTGATCCATATCATGCATTGCATATGACTGACCTTTACCTTTCAGGAAAGATCCAGTTAAAGTTCTCAGCTACATTTCAAGACCTAGACCGGTTCAGTTAAATCGACTCCAAAGATTTCTCTGTTTCTTATCCAGTCAAAGGCCTTCTCTGGTTCAGTCAGATCGACCCTAAGATCTCCCTGTCTCTTACCCAGTTGAAGACATTTCAAGACCTAGACCGGTTCAGTTAATCGACCCTAAGATTTTTTGTTTCTTATCCAGTCCAAGGCCTTCTCTGGTTCAGTCAGATCGACCCTAAGATCTCCCTGTTTCTTATCCAGTTGAAGACATTTCAAGACCTAGACCGGTTCAGCTAATAGACCCTAAGATTTTCTGTTTCTTATCCAGTCCAAGGCCTTCTCTAGTCCAGCTAAATCGACCCCTAACAGATTTTCCTGATGAAGACTCAGTAGAAGTTATCCAAGATTCTCTCAATGATTGCTGTTGAGGTTGTAGTCGCCTATGGTTCTCTCCCCGATACTGCGGAGATAGTAATCATCCCAAGATTCTCTCAACGATTGCTGTTGAGGTTGAAGTTATCCAAGATTCTCTCAATGATTGCTGTTGAGGTTGTAGTCACCTTTGGTTCTCTCCCCGATACTGCGGAGGTAGTAATCATCCCCAGATTCGCTCAGCGTCACTGTTGAAGTCGAAGTCGTCCAAGATTCTCTCAATGATTGCTGTTGAGGTTGTAGTCGCCTGTGGTTCTCTCCCCGATACTGCGGAGGTAGTAATCATCCCCAGATTCGCTCAGCGTCACTGTTGAAGTCGAAGTCGTCCAAGATTCTCTCAATGATTGTTGTTAAGGTTGTAGTCGCCTGTGGTTCTCTCCCCGATACTGCGGAGGTAGTAATCATCCCCAGATTCGCTCAGCGTCACTGTTGAAGTCGAAGTCGTCCAAGATTCTCTCAATGATTGTTGTTGAGGTTGTAGTCGCCTGTGGTTCTCTCCCCGATACTGCAGAGGTAGTAATCATCCCCAGATTCGCTCAGCGTCACTGTTGAAGTCGAAGTCACCCAAGATTCTCAATGATTGTTGTTGAGGTTGTAGTCGCCTATGGTTCTCTCCCCGATACTGCGGAGGTAGTAATCGTCCCAAGATTCTCTCAATGATTACTGTTAAGGTTGAAGTCGTCCAAGGTTCTCTCACCGTTCCTGTTGAGGTAGTAACCATCCCTGGTTCATTCATCACCTTTCGAAGATCCAGATCCAGCTCCTGTAACCAGTCAGGATACATCCATACAAAGAATTTGAAGACCAGCTCCTATAACAGGTCAGGTAATCATTTTTCTTTTGCAGGTACGTAAGTTCTCGCTAAGGAATCTCTTACGCGATCAACATCCAGATGGCATCTATAAGCCTATCCACCGTCCATCATCTCTTAGCATGGCATCTATAAGCCCATCATCCTATCCATCAATCTCCAAATGGCATCTATAAGCCCATTCCCCACCATCATACTATTATGTGAGCGCAAATTTCTGGGCACTCTAGTGTTCAATCATCTTTTACCTTCGGATTACGAAAGGCACGTTAGCCAATCTGCATCCTCAGGTCTAAGAAGATTGAACAGGGGCAACTGTTGTACCCCAAAATTTGCCCTCCCATATTCTTCAAGATCTGCCAAGTCAAAGCCTCAAATTTCCCCAAGGGTTGCACAGTTCAAGGGCCTCATAACAATCAAGAACTAGGGTTTTGGTTCTGACAAAGAAAATGAAGTTTCCAAGGGTCCAATCAAGTCCCACATGCCTATAAACATGGTCAAGCATCCTCATGCCAAGTTTCAAGACTTACAGCACAAAATTGCACAGTCAAAAACCCTAATTGCACTACAGTCAACTATAGGGGCAATATGGTCATTTGACAGTCAAAAGTTCAAATTTTTGGTCAACATCTCATTTTGAAGCCACAAACATCATTTGATCAATGCTTGATCATGATTCTCAAAACTTGGCTCAAAAATCATCAAGATGCAAAAGTTTCCATATTTGGACAGTTGAAAAAGTCAACTGTAAATTGACCAGGGCATAACTTCCACATGGATTATCAGAAAAATTCCATCCAAAGTTCATTTTGAAGATAAAGACATTTCCTACAACTCCTCTTCATACTTCAAGTCCAAGAAATGCTCTCACAAAAAGTTATCAATTTCAACATTATAGGTCATTTTCAAAAGTCAACAAAAAGGGACTTTAAGTCAAAGGCCATAACTTGATATTGGTAAATCAAATTGAAATGGGACCAAAGGCATTGGTTAGAGGACTCAAAGGCCTTTCCAAAATGTCAAAGAACATGAGCAAAGATTAAAAATTGAGCAAGTTATGCCTTGTGGAAGTTGGGAAATTTTTGGATATTTTGAAAAGTCAACATTGATTCAAATGACCTAAAATTGCTAATGGGCCTCTTTTTCTTCCACAATTCATCATCCAAGGCATGTGCACGACCATTTGGCCCAAAGGGAAGTTTTTTATCATTTTTATTTATTTATTTGGATTTTTAATTATTAATAATTCATTTAATTAAAATAAATAGGTGAAAAATACTAAACCTAATGTTTTAAATCTTTTTGTGCATAAAATATCTCCAAGATTTCGTGCAAATCAGGTTAGGAAAGAATCAAAGGTGATTGGATATGATTGAAGCCAAAATAGCATGAAAAAGATTTGGAAAATTATGGCATAAAAATCAAATATTGATTCCTTCAATTCATGGATTTTTTGATCAATTTCTCAACCCTAATCCTTCCATACATAAGTGCAAAGCCAACCCTATTCAAAAAAATCTCCCAGCTGCGCCATACACAAAGAACCAAACTTGCACTTTTGCCTAAAATTTTCAAAACTGAAAACAGGGTTCCAAGAGGTTTCAAGCCAAAATAATTATCTCATCACCTTCCTGAGACATCAAGCAACATATTTGAATCGTTTTCCACATTCCTAACGCCCAGAATTGGTGAATAGAACTCAAGCTTTTTCACTTTTTTGCATAAATCGTATTTTATCATTCATGGCATGATTTTAAATTCTAACGCTTGTTTTGTGTTGCTCTCATGATTCTGGAACTAACCATATGCTTTGATTAAGTTTTTGTGCATTATTGAAAGATTCACCATGAAAGGACATTAGGGTTCTTCAACGTTCAAATTAGGGGTTTCTTAATACTGAAATTAGGGAACTTCAAGACCATGGTTGAAACCAGCAGGTTTGGACGATTTGGAAACAACCCTCGCGCCTAATTTATGTGGTCGGACGGCCTAATCGCTATTATCAGAAAACACATATTTTGGGGGGGTTCAAAACCCCCGTTAACTTCTTTTATATTTCAGGAAAAAATGTAAAATGGAGAAGATGATGAAGTGGCAAGCTGTGGTTGGTTTATTTGAAATTTCGCGCTAATTTGTCCATTAAATCTTGTTCTACTTTATATTATTTGTTTATTACTATATAATCAAAACGCGCTAGGTGGATCAGTGGCAAGCAAGTGTATTGGTGACCTTCAGGACCTGGGTTCGATCCCAGGTCCCCACCCCCTTCCAATATTATTTTTCTAATTGTCATCCTATGCAGTATTTCTCTTGAAGACCACCATACATCCACAACATCAAGCCATCCACGCATATGCTAAGATCAATCCAAGGGCCATAGTTGGAAGAATATCATGGACATGAGTCAAAGGTGTTACACGCTGGCATGAGAAGTCCACCAGGCCAAAGCTATTGGGCCTGTATTTCTAAGTTGTGACCTCCAATTGGGGACAGAACCCCCCTAAGTTTGCTATCTCTTTTATATCTTTTCATTTTTTATTTGATTCAATTATTTCCTTTTTTAATTTAATTCTTTAATTTAATTATTTTTCATAAAAATATAAAAACAACAAAAAAATCAGAAAAGACAAAATTTAAAATATATTTATTTAATTAATATTTTTGTAAATAAAATTCATTAATCAACTTAGTTTTAAATCTAGGATAAATCTTAATATTTTTCAATAAACCTAAAAATTGGTAGAATTAGGGTTTCAAACATTTTTTATCTTTTTTCCTTTTTTCATCATATTAATTATTAATTCTTAATTAGTTATTTTCATAAATCAAATCGCATTAATTGATTAGGTTAAATTTTAGGTAATTTTCATGTTTTCTTAATAAATTAAAAATAGACTAGAATTAGGGTTAATATTTTAATTTCAATTAATCTTTCTCATTAAAACCATAAATGCAAAAAAACCTCAAAAAAATAATTTCTTTTTTCCTTTTTAATTTCATTAATTTAATAATCATTTAATTTAATTTCATAAAAAAAAGGGGTCAAACGCCCTCGTTTCCAATTTTAATTCACATTCGCGTATTTATTTTTTATTCTTTATATTTATGTACCTCTCCCAAAGCCGTGTAAATTTAATCTTTCGCACTTTACTTTATTTCTTTGTTTATTTTCTGTCAAATCGGGTCCTGGAAATTTTGGCGATGTGGACCCGCGCCTTTGTAATTGCTTAGAACTTTTAATTTCTCGCAACTTTTTTAACTATTAAACAATGGCATGCAAGAATGAATGACAAAAATAAAAACAACGCGTAGATCACCCGTAACATGACAAGACAAAAATAAATGAATCCGACACACAAATCACACACCACCCCTAGGGTACGCCTCACTGTTGCCTTGCCTCGAAAGGTGATCGTCGAGTAGAGGATGTCTTAGTAAGTCCTCATGATACGGGAACCTGGCATGAGGGTAGCTTCTAAGGTGTCTTCCTATTGCTCTGGTGATCACCATGTCCCGAACCTTCGAATTGACCCGAACGCCTCCAACGGTGGTGCTACCTACCTCTCAATGGTGGGATGGCACTACTTTAAAGGACATTTACACAGACGAATTCCTTAGGGTAGGTAGACGACTCTAGATACTTGCTCTAATTTCAAAACAAAACAAAAAAATACTTTTCACACCGACACCTTTTCAAAAAGCTTTCGAAAGCATTTTTTCAAACACTCTTGAGGACCGATACAAGAGTCGAACCGGAATTTTCAAAGAAACTTTTTTTAAAACCCACAGTTGAAAAGCAAACAAACCTTTTTGAAAACACAATGAGCAAGTACCTAAGAGCCCATGGATAACCATGGATAGAAAGGGTGCTAATACCTTCCCTTTCTATAATCTACCTCCCGAACCGAGAGCAATCTCTATAAGGAATTTTTCTGTGCTTTTGTCCTTTCCATTTGGAGAAAATAAAAGACGGTGGCGACTCTTGCTTCCGCGACATTTCGCGAACCAGCGTTAAACAGTCAGTTCCAGATCCACCGATCACATGCATGTTAGTGCATACAGGACATAGTAAAATAACGCTCCTCACCTCATGGTTTCTCTCCATAAAAAATGTATCTTCCATCCGACCTATTTTTAATCAGGCGCATGTTTCGGAAAGCAGAGATATCAATAAGGGGGTTTATGTAAATGTTGCAAGTTCAGCATGTAAGCCCAAGGCACAAGGTATGGAGGTGATTAGTCATCCAATGCAAATATGACCTTTTTCTTTGGTATAGACAGATTGCATATGTGAAAACCTGAATGGGGCTGCATTTATTCGCGTTTTTGTAAACACACTGTGCATTAAGAACAACTCCTTAGAGTTCACCTTTCTGTTGTTTACCCGGCCAAATATAGTGTTTTCCAAAATACAGTATAAATAACATATAGTCGGGTTATGAATATTCATGGATTTCTGCCCCTCCCAAATCGGGTGTCTTTTCACCTATCAATTATTCCCCAAAACAGAACGCTTCAATCTTCCATTCCCCTTCCAAAGGTCCTTCTCGTGTTATACCACCCCCATGGGGAAAATGTAGCAGGTCAGAAATGTGATCCTGGTTCATCTGATACTCTCTGTGAAACATTCTGAACCTAATGGTACCTATAATGTTGTAATTCACTATTGTTGTAAGGTATTCAAAAGAACTCCAAAAATTCCAACGTAACCCTTGCGTAGGTGGGGTCACCCAATACACAAAAATTGGTTAAATATAACATATCTAGCATCCAATACACACTACCTAATGATCCTAAACTACGTAAATAGGATTTATTGACATACCTCGCCAGAATGATTATTCGGTTGAAAAGCTTAACATACAGTTTTCTCTACTTTTCACCATCAGCTCCTTCTCTGAATACAATTCCCAGGAAATCAACTGGTGGTCTTTCCATCCTTGGATGAATTGTGAGAGTGTTTGGATATAGAGGGAGTGGAATAGAGTTGGGTTTGTGGTTGAGTGAAAAAATAGAGGAATAGAGGAATAGAGAATTTAGGGTTAAATAGAGGAATGGTGGTGGTTGAGTGGAGAAATTGGAAGTTTGAAATATTGGAGATAGGTTAGAGTGGGCATGAGTGGAGGAGATCAGAGATTTAAGAGAGGTAAGGGCTTTGTGAGGTGGAATGAGTGGAATTCGTGTGGAAAACCGTTCAAATTCGCATTTTTGGATCTGGTATGTTGATGGTGAACGCCATGGACCATGAAACGTATTTTATTTCAAAATTTAACACCATGGTGAACACCATGGGGTGATGGAGAATTCCATTGACCTTATGTGTGTGTTTTTGATACTTTAGGGGGGCAGAAAGTGATTTTTAAGGCAAAATTTGTGTGCATTGTATGTCATTTATGTACTTGGACTTAGAAATAATCAATCAAAAGAATAAAATAAATAGAAATCAATGAAGAAAAAAATTGATTTTGTTTTTAAATTGAGACAAAAAGTTGAAATGAAATTACTGAAGTAGAAATCATGGGCTGCCTCCGGCGCAGCGCTATGTTTTATGTCAGTAGCTCGACAAAAAGCATAAAATAATCAAATCCTAAATTACAAAGCATGTGAAATCCTAATTAGAAATAAGGAAAATATAATCTAGAAGAACATGCAATAATTTCCTCCCCCACGCTTAAAATGAGCAATATCCTCAATGATCAAGTGTGAAGCGGGAATGCGATAAAATAAAATAATGATCAACCACTATGGCGTGGTACATCGGGACCAAGGTAGCGACGAATGTTGTAGATATATTGGTAAATATGGTCCATGTTCTCATGTACTACATCCATAAAGTTATGGAAATCTTGGTGGAGAGTAGTAAGTTTAGCACCAAGGGCATTTAGCCTAATAGCATGTTCATCAGGAGAGGGAACACCAACTTAGGAAGAAGAAGAAGAAGAAGAAGAGAGTCAGTGAGAAGAGTTGGATGGTACTCAGGATCTAGAGGGGTCATAAGGGGGTAGGTTACTCATCTTGACTTTCCAAGTCATATAGCCAATTATCACTATCATGCATACTAGTCATTTCATGATTAGGTCAGGTGAAATGATGTACCACTTGATTGTTGATCAACAACTCATACTCACCCGGTCTTATGGTTCTTATAAAACTATGATTAAATAAGAACATGATGTTCATTGGTCTGATACCTCCTAGAGGGTTTAGGTGGGACAGTGGAGTTATAATACCTATAACTACATCAATCATAATAACAAGGCCTCCTATTAGAATGAGTCTATGGGTATCTCAGGCAATTTTATCCAAGCTATCAAGCATAATGGTCGCACCATTAGTTGGCCTAGATTGTAAAATATAGAACATGATAAACGACTCTTCCGTGGTTACGGTAGTAATGTTCTCACTCTTTCCAAAAAGGGTATAGAATAGGACCATATGGAAGTAATTGATAGATGGGTTATGGATTTTGTTAGAATGCATGGATCGGGTTCAGGATTTGCTTCCCTAGACATGTTACCCCAAAAGTCATTGAGCTCATATTGCAGGAACCTATCATCAGGAACTACGGTGTGGACATTAGGGCCAGTAGAGAATCCTAGGAGGTCAATTATCTCATGGTGGTTATAATGGTAGGTGTGTCCGAATAGCTTAAAGGTAGTTAAACCTCTATTATATCCTATTCCTCGGGTTGGATCATATGTGAAGGAACTGAGGAATTCCATAGTGAGTTTATGGTAGGTTGAGAACCTAGCAGCAACACAGAGATCCCAACCAATTTGGTTGAACATAAAACAGACACTATCCCTGATACCTAGGGTGGTCATAGTTGGGCCATCAGGATACTTAGTTAGTGACATCTGTCTCTCTGAATCAAGACCTCGTAACGCCTCCTCTGAGCATCATTTTGGAACATTCATGTCATCAATGTTCTGCATCTTTAAGAAGTTAGTAGGAAAAATTAGTGTTTGGAATAGATGTAACCTGAAAGGAGACATGGGTTAAGTTAGTACTGATCAATAAGTTTAAATATACCACTTTATTATATTAGGGATAAATTAGTGAGAATAAAAATGTGTGGGTTGCCTTACACGCAATGCTTCATTTAATGTCGGTAGATCGACAAATTTTTTTAATAAAACTAATTTTGAAAAGTAGCGAGCAGCTCTTCTAGTCTTAAACTAGCATAATAGTCGATGTTATTGACACAACGGTAGTGTTTAAGTTTCTTCCCGTTCATAATAAATGTCTCATTAGATTTACTCTTTAACTCAACGCTCCATTTTGGAAAACTTTGATTATCTCAAAAGTTCCAGACCATCAAGAACGGAGTTTACTTATGAATAGTCTTAATCGACATTTAAAGAGAAGAACTAATTCACCCTGTTTGAACTCCCTCCTTGTTATACGCTTATCATGCCACTTTTGATTCTGGTCTTTATAGAAATGGGAATTCTCATAGGCCTCTAACCTTAATTCCTCTAATTCATGTATGTCTAAGATTCTCTTTTCACCTGCATTTGCATATTCCATGTTTAGGGTTGTAATGGCCCAATAAGCTTTATGATCTAGCTCAACCGGAAGATGGAAATATTTTCCATACACTAATTTAAACAGTGTAGTTCCTATGAGGGTTTTGTAGGTCGTTTTATAGACCTATAAATCCTCGTGATGTTTCGATGACCAATCCTTCCTAGATATAGCTTTTGTTTTCTCTAATATTTGCTTGATTTCCCTGTTGGAAATTTTGACTTGACCACTTGTCTTTGGAATTTAAGGGGTTGTTATTCGGTGTTGGACTCCGTATTTAAGCAATAGTTTTTCAAAGATTCTTGAAATAAAGTGAGACCCACCATCACTAATGACAAGTCTCAGGATACCAAATCTAGGGAAGATATTAATTTTGAACAGCTTAGTCATAACCCGTGCATCATTTATAGGTGAAGTTATAGCTTCAATCCATTTTGACACGTAGTCTACCGCAATGAGTATAAATTTGTTTCCAAAAGAGGATGGGAAAGAACCCATGAAATTGATACCCCATATGTCAAAGACTACCACTTCTAAGATGTTTTTCAATGAAATTTCATTGCGTCTAGAGATGTTTCCAATGTGTTGGCACCTGTCACATTTAGTAATTGCAATGAGAACATCTTTCCATAGGAGAGGCCAATAGAGGCCAGATTGAAGGATTTTAGCACAGGACGTGCTTGCATGCCCACCATATGGGGCAACATGGCAGTGAGTTATGATGTTATCTACCTCTTCTTCAAGGAAACATAGATAAAAAATACCATTGGCACCTCTTTTGAATATGAGGAGCTCATCCCAATAATATTGTTTTAGGTCATGGAAAACTTCTTCTTTTGCTAATATGTTAATTCAGGTGGGATTACTCCACCGATAGGTAGTTGATAAAGTCACCATACCACGAGGTTGTGGATTGGGTTAGTGTTGTTTCCAAATTTTCTTCATTCTCAATTCTAGAGTAATATTCCTCAGAAGATTCATCATAATGAGAGCATTCAGGTGTGTCATTTTCTAACTGGGTGATGAGTCTGTCGTATGGGAAATCATCGTTGATTGGCACTTGTTCATCCTTTATGTTATCAAATCAGGAAAGATGGTTTGCTACAACATTTTATGTTCCTTTCTTATCTTTTATTTATAAATCAAACTCTTGTTGAAACAGAATCCATCTTAGCAAACTTAGTTTAACATTGTTCTTACTTAACAATTACCTAATAGTGGTATGGTCGGTATAGATAATTATTTTAGCTTCTACTAAGTAATAGCAAAATTTATCTATCACAAACACTATAACTAAGAGATCTTTTTTCGGTGGTGACGTGATTCATTTATGGCGCATACAAGGTTTTACTTGCGTAATAAATGGTGTGTAGCTTCTTATCCTTTCGCTGCCTTAAAATAGCACCTACAACGTAATTGTTTGCGTCTCACATTATCTCAAAGGGTTCACTCTAATCAATAGGTTGCATGATGGGTGTGGAGATTAACATATGTTTGAGTAGTTAAAAGGCTTATAAGAATTTGT
The DNA here is from genome assembly GCA_948472305.1 of Vicia faba. Lineage (NCBI taxonomy): Eukaryota > Viridiplantae > Streptophyta > Magnoliopsida > Fabales > Fabaceae > Vicia > Vicia faba. The sequence goes on from OX451740.1 coordinate 660,072,641, forward strand.
CATCAAAGATGAATTCAACATCTTTCATCAATAGATCGGTTAGGGATTTAGTTATTTAGAGAAATCTTTGATGAAACGTCAGAAAAAATCGGTGTGCCCTAAGAAACTTCGTATTTCTCTAATGATTTTGAGCGGTTGAAGGTTTTATATTACTTATATTTTTGCTTTATCCACTTTAATCCCTGACCAGTCACCATTTTCATCATGTTTTTGTTACTTGTATGATGATAATCCAGGTATTCTACTTCGTTTTATGTCGTATTTTGCTTTTCTTTGAATGATTTCATGTTTCATAATTTTTCCCGTACTTTATATTTTCGTAAGTTTTATTTCAAGTTATTTCTTGTTTTTTGCTTTGTTTGATTGTTGCTACTGTTTCAGGCTCAAGTGAAAGATCCAAGGGACTCAAGACGAGAAAAGTTAAGAAATCGGGAGTTTCAAGAAGTTTTCAGTAAATTTCAGCAAGTCTGACACGGCCACCCTTGTCACCGGACATGGGCCGTGTCAGGCAGAGGAATTGATCCACCGCCAGAAACCAGAGTTTCAACATGGGCGCCCGTGTCAAGTGACACGGACCATGTTAGTTATCCTGAAGAGTGGATTTTGTGGAGTGTTGTCTGGTAACCAACACGGCCACCCGTGTTACCTGACACAGGCCGTGTTGGTATGCACGCTGATAATTTGTTATTTTTGTTTAACTTCCTTAAGTGTTACCCAGAAGGGTGTTTTAGACTTTTCCGATGGAGAATAAAAGACTTTGACTACTTGAGGCAGTTTTAACGAAGGAGAGAGACACTTTTGATCAAATGAAAGAATTGCAGAAGAAGGAATAGAGCTCTCAAGGGTTTGGAGAACGGATATCTTCAAGAGCTATTACGATTGAAGATCAAAGCAATCCTATTGTCTTGTAATGTATAATCTTTTTATTGAATTTTCTTTGAATACTATGAGAAGCTAAACCCTCCAATGCTAGGGGGTGTCCCTGATCTGTCATTGTAACAATACTGATCTCTTGTTTTATTCAACACAATAGTTCTTTTCCATCAATTTAATTGTTCAGAATAATCTAATGTTTTTCCCTATCGGATCAATAGGGTTTCACTTTTCTTAACACATAGAGCTGGACAGTCGTGTTAAGGTTTTCTAGAAAATTATATTATATATGATTTCACCTAGGACTAGGGAAATCCTATAATAACTGGAAATTCTTGATAATCAAATGCTTGGCTTTATCACTTCTTTTAAATGGACATTGAAATTAGGATAGAAGTAAAATGTTTTTCACTAAGGACTTAGGGAAAGACAATCTTAAGAACCAGTAGTTGATATTGATGAACTTGTTGAAAAGATCAAGAGTCAAAGTTATCATATGGAAAATCAAACACTTACCCCTAGCATGTTTGATCATATTAGTAAAAGTCATAATTTACATTCTTTTCATCTTTATAATTGTTGAAGTTATATCATAACCCAAACCAAACGCAAGTTTTTGGTTTTTCCTATCAAGTTTTTGGCGTCGTTGCCGAGGACTGCCAAAATAAAAAGTTAATTGTAGTTCAATTGAAATTTTATTACTCTTCAATTAAAAATTTATTTTTCTATTATATATATATATATATATATATATATATATATATATATATATATATATATATATATATATATATTACTAATTTCTATCTAATCTTTTATGCAAGGTAAGGCCTCATCTGAATTTCCTTTTGACGCAGAGATCGAAAGGACTTTTCACTCAAGGAGAAGAAAGGAGAGATTATCTAAACTGGCCTCTGAGGAAGAACTTATTTAAGTTTATTTAGATTCTGAATCAGAACACCGTTCAGAGCATAAAGAGACAGATTCATAATCAGAATCTGAGACTATGGAAGAAAATCCACCTGAGAGGCTACTTGGTAACTATGGTGGAAATAATGCACCGACTGGTCGACTAACTATTATGAACCAAACGATGAATGTACCAAATTTTTAGCTGCATCCTAGCACTATCACTCAACTTGAGAGGAGATCCTTCTCTGGAAGGGTTAATGAGGATGCCAACAACAATTTACAAATGTTTCTAACAATGAGCACCACTTTGAAGATAGATGGGCATACTGAGGAACAAAAAAAGTTGCGGATGTTCCCGTTCACTTTAGTTGATGAGGCTGAAGAGTGGTTTTATTCCCTTCCAGCTGGTAGCATTACTTCTTAGGAAGAGATGGAAAAATAGTTCCTGAATGAGTACTTTCCAACGTCAGTATTCATGAGAAAAAGATATGAGATCCTCATTTTCAAGCAGAAAGAGGGTGAGTCACAAGGGGATTCCTATAAAAGATTCAAAAGACTCCTAGTGGCTTGTCCTACTCACAATTTGGATCAGACAGAGTAGATGAAAATGTTTGTGAATGGACTTAGGATCAAAACCAAGCAACTAATTGACACGACAATTGTTGGCTCGTCTAATTTTTCAACAGCCACTGGTATTAAGAAGATAATTGAAGTCAATGCTACAAATGAGCATCTGGGTTTATATGACAAGGCTGCAAGCAAGTCAGGGGGAGTAGTTAATTTGAAGTTGGAAGCCAACAAGAAGATAAAAATGGAAGAAACAATTGTTATAAAAGTGGAGAAGAAGCTCAAGGCGATGAACATCAATACTCAACAAGTGGCTCAGATTCAACAAGGTCAAAATGCTATTCGTTAAATTTGTGATGGAAAACACTTGACTGTGCACTGTCTTGTATCTGCTCAACAAATTGAAGATATCAAGTTCTTGAAGCAGAATAATCCTTATTCTAACACCTACTATCCTGGGTGGAAGAATCATCCAAATTTTGCATGGAGAGATCAAAAGGGAATGTTCAGTAGCAAGGGCAAGGCCAATATCATAATCAATATCAACAGCAACAACAACAAGCTCTGAAGAAAGCAGATTGGGAGTTAGCCATTGAAAATATGGCAGCTTATAATATTCAGTTTCAAGAGGAGACAAGAAGCAATCAGAAGAACACTTCTGCTTAAATTAAAAATATAGAAGTTCAGATGGGACAAATAGCACAACAACTAGCGAATGATCAAGAACCTGGAACTCTGCCTAGTGGAACCGTTACAAATCCAAGAGAAAATCACATTGTGAATGGAGTTGTGACCAGAAGCGATAAGTTAGCTAGAAATGTCAAAAAAGAGGAAATAGAAGAGGAAGGTTTATTAGAAGTGGATCTAGAAATTAGAGATGATCCGGAGCAAGCTAAGGAAGTGTTTATACAACTAGTTGTCGAGAAGGAAAAGTAGAAAGATCCTAAGCCAAAAACTATTCTCCCTTATCCTAGAAGAACAAGGAAGAAAGATCTTAATGAGAAAAATTTTGAGAAATTATTGGAGTTGTTCAAAAAACTTGAGATTAACATTCCTTTTGCTGAAGCTCTGGAACAGAAGCCTATTTATGCTAAATTCATGAAAGACATCATATCTAAGAAGCATTCCACCGACACTGAGTCCGTAATGCTAACTGAAACATGTAGTGCTATTTTACAGGGTCTCAAAATTCCTGTGAAGAAGAAAAATAGAGGTGCAGTTACTATTTCTTGCACCATTGGTGATAGCTTATTCAAGAAGGCACTTATTAATTTGGGTGCTAGTGTAAGCTTGACACCACTTTCAATTTATAAAAATCTTGAACTCGGTGAGATGCAAGACACTCGTATGAAACTTCAATTTGTAGATCATTCAATGAAAATCCCCTATGGTATTGCAACTGATGTTCTTGTGAAGATTGACAAGTTTGTGTTCCCTATTGATTTTGTGGTTCTTGAAATGCCAGAAGATAAGGAAATCCTACTAATATTGGGAAGACCTTTTCTAGAGATGGGAAGATGCATGATAGATATTGAGGAAGGTACAATGAACCTCAAGGTCTATGATAAGAAGTTGAAAATTAATGTGAGAGACACCATGAAAATCAAAGATGAGGAAGATACAAGTAAAAACATTAAAGTGTTGGACACAGTGTTCATTCACTCAGTTCAAAGAAAAGTTCCTGAATTACCTTTGGAGAGAGTTCTTAGCTTGTCAATTTCTGAAAGAAATGAGGAATTAGATGAGAAAGAATCTAAAGTGCTAGAAATGTTTGAAGCACAACCTCCGTGGAATAGATCAAAACCACAACAGTGGAAAGATTTACGACCACCACAGTCTCCCGAAGAAAAACAAGAGGTGAAAAAGGGAACATAGTTGAAACAGCTGCCTGAAAATCTCAAGTATATCTTTCTTGACACTAAAGAGAAATGTACAACTATTATTAACTCCAGCTTAAAAGAAGTTCAGGAAGACCAACTCATCAAAGTGCTTAAGAAATACAAGAGTGCTATCGGATGGGCCATTAAATATTTGAAAGGTATTAGTCCCACAATTTGCATGCACAAGATATTTATGGAAGATAATCAGAAACCAATTGTCCAGACTCAAAGAAGACTCAACCCTACTATGAAAGAAGTTGTTCAAAAAGAGGTTGTGAAGCTGTTGGATGTGGGTCTTATTTACCCTATATCCGACAGTGCATGCGTGAGTCCTGTTCACGTGGTACCTAAGAAGGGAGGAATAAATGTCATAAAAAATGAGAAGAATGAGTTGATTCCTACCAGAACTGTTACAAGTATGATATTATGCATAGATTACCGAAGATTGAATACTACTACAAGAAAATACCACTTTCCTTTACCATTCATTGACCAGATGTTGGAAAGTTTAGCTGGTCATGATTATTACTGTTTTCTTGTTGGGTATTCAAGACAATCAGATTGCGGTAACTATATAAGATCAAGAAAAGATTAAATTCACATACTGTTATAACTGGATTTAAAATCAGAGTCGCCACCCTTAATTTTTATCCTAAGGAAGGGAGTATAAAGGATAACCCTAAAAAGTTCAGAGATTCTAGATCGTTGACTTAGTTCTAGACAAGTGGAAGGTGTTAGGCACCCCCTGTCTACCTTGTCAACAAGGGTACTAGGCTTAGAAGCACATTTTCAAGAAATGGGGTTTTAAATTTTATTAGGGGAACTCCCCACGATTTTAATTGCATGCCTATGTATCCTCTTAGGAGGAATCAAAGTTCCATTTCGTAGTTCACAGTTGGTTTGTATTTTTTTATGGATTAAGAATTATATTTGAATTTCCCGCATACTCAAACTAGGTGTACGAGTAGCAGATATATTAGACGAAGTACACAATTGATTCAAATATACTTGTAACCCTTTTCGCAGAATAATTGTTCGATTAATTTGATTTACGAAAATAAGGTGTCGCTGGTTAAGTATTTTTTAGTATACTAATTGTGAAAATATTTTAATTAAATGCATGATTAAAAGAAATAATTTAATGAAATGAAATATATTTGAATGTATTTAGAAAAATATATTATGGCTTATATGATAATAATAAAATAAATAATATTATAATTAAAAAAAATATAAGAAAAATATAAATATAAAAATAAAATTATAAAAATTATTAAATAGATAAAATTAAAAAAAAAATAGAAAATCACAGGGGGTGTAGGTTATACTAAGCTAGTAAAGAGGGGGGTCTTAATAGCATGGGCCTGAATTCAGATATTGAATTCAGGCCCAAAAGGCAAGGGAATATGTTTCTATTTTGTGTAGTAATATTGGGGGGCGTAAGGAGCTAGGGCCTAAATCCAAATTTTGGACTTGGCCCGTTTTGGCTTGGGGGGTGTATTTCTTGGCGTGTTAGTAAATACTAAAAAAGGGAGGGTGCGCTTAGATATGGGCCAGGCCCAGGGATTTGGGAGTCCGCTTGGACTCCATGTGGGAAGGCATACCACGATATTGTGAAGCGCGTGTTTTGGAACATAGGATCATGATCGTATGGTTCAGATTTAGGGTGCATGGTAAGGGACACGAGGTGACACGCATCAGATTATTAAGTTATTATATTTCAATTTACAAAACAAAACACTTCATTATGTTATCAACCTCTTCTCTCTTCGCGTGTCAACTTTGTTCTCTCTCTCTCTCTCTCTCTCTCTCTCTCTCCTTTCTTTAGCAATACAAACCCTAACCCTTATGTCAATAAATCACAACGAAACTACCTCTCTCTTCCTCTTTGATACCACCACAAAATTAATACAACCCATATCAACCCTAAAACCCTAAATAACAACAATCATGAAAAACAAGAAAATCAAAAGTTAGGTTTTCATTACCCTAAATCGTTACTGTTCTTTGATCTTTGCTTCTGATCAAGGGTCTTTGACTAATCTTTTGTTTCTGTTTGGCAGGTGGGGCAGCATTGAAGACGACAACAACGACGGATGATGAAGGACGACAAAGACTTGAAAGATAGCTAGGGTTTCAGATGTTGAAACCATAGGTCACGGCGGTGATGAACGTGGATCCTGTAACGGCAGTGACATAGCCTGACTCTCTCTGTTCTTCCTTCTCCTGACTCTCTATCCTTTAATTTTTCTTCTACTTTTTACAATGGCTTTCTCTCTCTCTCTCTCTCTCTATCTCTCTCTCTCTCTCTCTCTCTCTCTCTCTCTCTCTCTCTCTCCCTTTTTGTTCTTACTTTACCTTAGTAAAAATTTATAAAACAAACAAAATTTCTCAAAAAAAAAACAAAAATGGGTCAGATGTTAACGATTGGGCCTCTAAATAAAACAATTTGTTTTATACACCCTCTTTACAAAGAATGAAACCTTAACGGGCCTTAATGAAACGATTTGTTCACACATCTTTAGTTAAAAGAATACCCTTCCATTTTAACTAATAAAACACAACATAACAGATAATAATCATATAGTTATTTGTAAAACAAACTCTTAATGTAATGCAAAAAACTGGAATGGGCCAACTAAATTTTGATTTATCGGGCCACCTGAAAAAGTGGATAGCCTATACCCCTTTCAACTTTATTCAAAATCTAAATGAGCTTTTTCTGATTTTTTAGAACAGACCCAAGTATTCTTCAAAAAGTAAACCCCTTTCCCATATTTAAGACGGGCTTAGCAAATATGTTTCTTACAACCGAATGAGTCCTTACTTCTATATGGGCCCTTTCTGATATAGAAAGGCCTATTAATTTCTTTATAAGACAAATACCCCCCTCTATAATCTTTAAACCCCCATAAATAAAAACTATATAATATGATTTATTTAAAAAAGAAACCTAAGTATAATATAAGGGTAAGGAAAATTTGGGGTATGACAATTGCCCCTATTTAATCACTTTTCGATTGAATAGTCGAGAATATGCAGGTCTCGCATGTTCTGATCGGAATTTAATTAAATATTCCCGAAAGATTTATAAGGATATGTTGTACAATGTTCTCATGAGTGTGAAAAATAGGTACAGATGATGATGTATCATCTTACCAGCATTTGAACCAAAGTTGACTTGACTTTGATATAATGACACGAATGATCCGTCAATATCTAATAAGAGATCGTTTACATATTTACCATAACCTAGGAGGTAAAGTAATACAATTTTTGAAATAGTTGACTTACTAATGCATGGAGACTAATATAGCAAGTTTTGGTTTGGATTTGATTTTATTTATTCATCGCATCCTAGAAGATGAATAAAATAAAGTATGATAACACCTTGCTACATGAAGACTGACACAATGGTTTTATATCGCGGAAAAAGTTCGATAACAACATTGCTGCATGGAGTCTGATGCAATAGGTTGAATTGAAGATTTCACATATTGCTGCATGGAGCCTGACACAATGAGTTATATTGCGAATTTTTTTGATAATAACATCGTTGCACGAAGACTGACGCAATATATTATATTGTAGATAAGGAAACACATTGTTGCATGGAGACTGATACAATGAGTTAAACTACAGATTTTGTACATTGTTGCATGGAGCCTGATGAAATGAGCTACATCGTGAAGAAGAGAACACATTTCTATGTGGAGACTGACACAATGAGTTAAATTGTAGATTTCGCAACATTGCTGCATGTAGCCTGACACGATGAGCTATATCACAAAGAAGGAAACCTATTATTGTGTGGAGACTGGCGTAATAAGTTGAATTGCAGATTTCAAACATTGCTGCGTGGAGCCTGACACAATGAGCAGGATTACGCAGAAGGGAACACATTGTTGCGTGGAGACTGACGCAATGAGTCGTATTGCAAAGAGGGAAAACACATTGCTGCATGGAGACTGACGCAATGAGTTATATTACAAAGAGGAAAAACACATTGTTGCATGGAAACTGATGGAATGAGTTATAATGTAGAGGAAGTGTTTTGATGATCCAAATCTTAGATAACTAAATCAGAGATGAGAACAGATTTTTACCGGTTGCATTTTTCTTTTATCAAGGTAATAAACTGATTAAAGGCCCTCAAGATATTGGCTCCATCCAAATTATGTTTCTATGAATGCCATGTGTGATGCATGTGCATGATGTCTTAGATTAATATGGAACCCAAAGTGTATATGTAATGAGCGTTTGCGTATGCCCAAAATGTTTACATATGTGCAAAATGTGTATATGCTCCAAGTTGTTATGAGAAATGTTTTTTTTTTGTATTCTCTCTTTTTAAACCATAAGTTTTAATTTTCTGACTCCCGAACGTTGCATGTTGCATCGTCGTGCTATCTTTGAATTAATTTGAACATGATGGAAAGTATCAGCAAGATCTTGATGTTTGTATCATAGGCGTAGGCATAAACATAGGCGCGGACATAGGCATAGTCGTGGAAGTAAGCGTATATGTGGACGCATGCATGGATTTTCTTTCGATGTTTTCTAACCGGAATGTTTTTCTATGTTTTATCAAGTGCTTTTATTTGTCAAATCCCCGAAATGATTTCAACGCAATATTCAAAAGAAATAATCATAGTATTTTGCAAATAAGTTTGAAAAGGAAAAAACACAATTCGCAAGATGGAAAGAGTAAATGTTTTATTGTTATGCCTCTAAATAGGCGCGGGTACAAGATGTAATTCCTTAAAAGAGGTAATTATATAAAGTTTTTAAAACTGTGAAAGGAAATTAAAATGATAATTGCTACTGTTGTTTCCCCAATTTCCTTTTGATAGCTTCCAATATTCTTTGCTTATGAGTTGAATGATTTAGATCCATCTCTTTCTTCGTGGTTTATGGTCGCAGTGCTTAGATCGCAGTCTTTTTTTTCTTTATTTCTTTTGAATAAGATCCCTAATTTTTGTCTGGATCACCCTTTCAGGTTTTCAATCTACTGGAATAATTTTTTTTTGTGTCTGCCCCTAAATTTTGTCTGGATCACCCTTTCAGTTTTTCAACCCACCGGGACGCTCCTTTTTTTCTAAGTTGCCCATTTAGGGTTCGAGCTTAGCGAGTTTTTTAAACATAGTATTTTTTGACTGCGTATGAATTTGTCGGGTGTGGTGGTTCTTCCCCATCCATTCTCATGAGAATGGGACCACCATCGGAGAATGTTGTTTTTACCATGTACAGACCTTCGTAGTTGGGTGTCCATTTACCACGTGAATCGAGGTGAGGTAGCGGGATCTTCTTGAACATTAAATCCCCTTCTTTGAATATTCGAGGGAAGGCTTTCTTTTCGAATGCTTTCTACATCCGCTTTTGATATAATTGACGATGGCACAAAGTTGTCAAGCATTTATGTTCGATGAGATTAAGTTGACCAAGCCGCGTCTGAACCCACTCGGCTTCTTCAAGCTTTGTTTATGTTAGAACTCGAAGTGATGGAATTTCTATTTCAACTGGGAGTACTTCCTCCATGCCATATACTAGAGAAAAAGGAGTTTCTCCTGTTGAGGTGTGTACAGAGGCACGATAGCCATGTAGAGCAAATGGAAGCATTTCGTGCAAATCTTTGTGTGTCTTCACCATTTTATGGATACTTTTCTTGATATTCTTGTTGGAATCTTTGACGTCTCCGTTCATCTTGGGTCTATATGGTGAGGAATTATGATGCTCGATTTTGAAATCGTCACATAACTCCTTCATCATTTTGTTGTACAGATTAGACTCGTTATCCGTTATGATCATGTTTGGAACCCCATATCTACGTATGAGATTTTGCTTGATGAATCGAGTAACCACTTGGCTCGTCACATTTGCATAGGATGCTGCTTCCACCCATTTGGTGAAGTAATCAATAGCGACTAGTATGGATCAATGTTCGTTAGATGCTTTTGGTTCGATCATGCATATCATATCAATTCCCCACATCAAGAATGACCAAGGAGAACTCGTGACATTCAGAGGAGTGGGTGTTTGTTAGTGTAGATTTGGCACTTGTGACAAGTTTTTGTGTAATGATAGCAACCGGCTTCCATTGTTAACCAATAATAACCTGCTCGTAGTATTTTTCCTGCCATAGCATGCCTATTTGAATGGGTTCCAAAAGTACCTTCATGGATTTCTCTCATAAGCGTATTTGCTTCTTGCTTCTCCACACATCTCAGTAGCATAATATCGTAGTTTCTTTTGTATAATACATCACCATCAGAAAGAATTTTGAGGCTAGCCTTCACAGAGTTCATTTATCAATGATAGAGGAATTTTCTGGATATTCTTGTTTCTCAAGGAACCTCTTGATGTCATAGAACCAGGACTTGTTATTCGGTCCCTCTTTAATAGCGAGGCAATATGCAGGCTCTTCAAAATATGTGATTGTGATACGCAACTCATGGTTAGGCCAAGTTACCTTGAACATGGCTGATAGGGTTGCTAAGGTATCCTCCATCTGATTTTCTTCTCGTGGGATATGACCGAAGGTAATCTTGGTGAATTCTGTAGCTAGCTTTAAGACATGATCTCAATATGGAATCAATTTGGGGTGTTTAGTGTCCCATTCTCCCTTGACTTGTTATATGACTAGCGCGGAGTCTTCAAACATTTCGAGATATTTGATTCTTAAATTAGTGGCAGCTTCTAGACCCAGGATACAGGCTTTGTATTCACTGATATTGTTGGTGCAGTCGAAACATAACCTTGCAGTATAAGGTTTGTGATAGTTCTTTGGAGAAGTAAAAACTGCCCTGATACCATGCCTCAGTGCATTTGAAGCTCCGTCAAACATGAGTGTCCAACGTGCCCCTGGTTTAGGTCCTTCTTCGGGCCCCAATATTTCGTAGTCATCTATAACCATAACATCTTAGTCTGGGAAGTCGAAATTCATTGGTTGATATTCCAGCAACGGTTGATGAGCTAGGTGATCAGCTAGTACACTACCCTTGGTGGAATTTTGAGTAATACATTGTATGTAGTACTCTAATAATAATATCTTCCATCAGGAAATCCTTCTTACAAGAGTCGGTTTCTCGAAAACTTACTTTAAAGGATCCACTCTTACTATTAACCATGTGGTGTGTGTTAACATGTACTTCCTCAATATTTTAGTAGCCCAATCCAATGCATAACAGGTCTTCTCGAGGAGTGAGTACCTGGTTTCGTAGTCAGTGAATTTCTTGCTGAGGTAGTAGATTGCATGCTCTTTTCTACCCATTTTGTCATGTTGACCCAATACACATCCCATTGATCCTTCAAGTAATTTTAGATACATAATGAGTGGTCTTCCAGGAACTGGTGACGTTAAGATCAATTCCTCTTGTAGATATTGCTTTATTGTCTCAAAAGTTATCTGGCAATCATCATTCTATATCACTGTCTGATCTTTTCACAGTAATTTGAATATGGGCTCGCACGTAGCAGTTAGGTGTGATATGAACCTTGAAATATAGTTTAATCGTTCTAAGAAATCATGAACCTCTTTCTACGTCTTTAGAGCTGGCATTTCTTATATGGATTTATCTTTTTCGGGGTCCACCTCAATACCATGCTGACTTACGATAAAACTTAGTAACTTGCCTGATCTAACACCAAATATACATTTGTTTCGATTCAACCTTAGTTTGAACCTTCGCAGACAATCAAATAACTTCTATAAATGTATGATGTAGTCCTCCTCCATATGAGATTTGGCAATCATATCATCTACGTACACCTCAACTTCTTTGTGAATCATATCATGGAATAGTGTGACCATTGCCCGCTGATAGGTTGCCCCTGTGTTCTTTAGACTGAACGAAATTACTTTGCAGCAGAAAGTGCCCTAAGGCATCATGAAGGTAGTATTTTCCATATCTTCTGGTGCCATTTTGATTTGATTATAGCCTGAGAAACCGTCCATGAACGAAAATACTGAATCTTGAGTTGTATTGTCCACTAAAACATCTATGTGAGGTAGTGGGAAATCTTCTTTAGCAATTGCTTTGTTTAGATCCCGATAGTTTACACATATACGTACTTTACCATCCTTCTTGAGTACTGGCACGATGTTAGCTATCCAAGGTGGATAATCTACCACCGCTAAGAACCCTGTGTCGAATTGTTTAAGGACTTCTTCTCGAATTTTGATGGACATGTCTAGACGAGTTCTCCTGAGTTTCTGCCTGACCGGGGAGAAACCCTCCTTGAGAGGTAGTATGTACACCATAATGTTTGTATCAACCCTGACATATCTTTGTAAGACTAGACGAATTTATCCACGTATTCATGTAACAACTTGATCAACCTTTCTTTGACGCCTTTCTCTAATGTTGCCCCCAACTTGATCTCTTTTGGATCTTCCTTTGTGCCAAGGTTAACAGTCTCAATAGATTCCTGGTATGGTTGTATGTTGTCAGCTTTTTGCTCTATCCCTCTTGCTAGTTCTTCAGAAAGTTTAAGATCCTCATCATCTTCCTCTTCCGCTTGGTTGATGGGTGCATCAAGATCACATCATACAACAGCAGTAACATTACCGGTGATTTCTGGCATGGATATGCACATTTATCATGTTTTGGTGAAGTTTCTTGTAGTATGTGAATTTGGAAAATGCATATGAACAGAAGTATTGTCATTTTAAATATGAAGTATAAATGCAAAAAGAAAACGATCTTAATTGAATACAAAACATATTTTTATTAATCATGAATATTGGTTGAAACAAACATGGAACCCTTACAAACAAACCATATGCCTCGAGCTTGACATAGGTTCTTTCAAAAAAAAAAGAAAATTACTTTGGAAAGAAAATCTCAGGAATCTCCAAATTTGTCCAGTTCTTGAGTTCTTCGCCTGGGGAGAACTCATGGATGAAATCAGATGCCCTTTTGATGTTGTCTTTGTTGGATATCATTGCCACATGTCTGTCATGTTCTACCCCTTTGCTATGAAGGTTTCCTAGATTGGTGGAAACCGTGTTTTTCCTTTCAGAGTAGCCTTTGATGATTCGTAACCCAAACCAAAGCGACTCTTCTTCTCATATATTTCTGGGAGCTTTCCCCAGCCTTTTGAGTTACCATTCTTCATTTCCATTTGTAATTCCCTCTACGAAGTTATAGTAGGTTTCTTGATCTTTTCTACTGGTAAGGTCACTATTGAAGAAACCTCCAAGACTTGAAATGGTGTGGCTATGCAATCTTCGTCAGCACTGATATGCCTGTAGGACTCGATGTGACTTACAAAGATGTCCTCTTCTCCATTAATTATGACCAATCCTCCCTCAAAAAAGAACTTTAGTTTTTGATGTAACATCGAAGTGACTTCCCCTGTCGCATGAATCCAAGGTCGTCCAAGCAAACATGTATATGCTGGTTCTATATCTATGACTTAAAAGGTGATATAGAACATGTGTGGGCCAATCTTGACACGAAGGTCTATTTCTATGAATACCTTACTTTGAGAAGCGTCGAAAGCTTTAACTATCGCAGAACTCAGTCTTATCACAACACTATCTAGTGTTAGCCTCATTAGACTAGATTTAAGTAACACATTGAGGGAAAAACTAGTATCAATAAGCATCCTGGATAGGCTTGTAGTACCTATCAGAATCGAGATGTGTAGCACTTGTGGAGGTAACTCACTATCGTTGAAACCTATTGTTGTACACCAAAATTTGCCCTCTCATTTTTCAGGAAATCACCCTGGATTCTCAAAGTTTTCTCTTATACAAATCCAAGCCTTGAATTATCATTTCTTTCCAAGCAAACCATTTATAAGGGCAAAATGGTCATTTACACGCTGAGAAGTCAAACTTTGACTTTTAGGTCAAAATCAAATCACAAAAATCATATTTCGTCAAGACATGTTGGAATATGAAGTTTGTTTCATCAAGAAGTTCAAAAGTCAAATTTTACCTTGGAAAAGTTAAATTCTAAATACTTAGAATTTTTCTAAAGTATTTAAGAAAAATGACACTTCAGAACTTCTGAGCCAGTCTCCAGGCAAGAGCAGTCAGAAGTTGTAAGCGTGGTTCAGCACATAACATTCAGTCAGAATGTGGCCTTTCAGCATCTATGCCAGCTCAGTCAGAAACTGCCAGAAGGTTATAAAACGTGATGAAAAAATCTGAGAGCTCCATCAGAACATGCTGTAACCAGAAGGTAAGAGGGTCAGAAGATTGGGCTACACTGAAACAGAATCTCTAAGTTCAGAGTTTTCAGAGGCAAATCAAAGAAAGTTACTGGAAATCCTAAGGATCCTTCAGAGTTTACTGAGGCAACAGGATACAAAGTGAGTAGATCAGGAGCTGGACGTTTGTCCTAAATGGAACTTTTGGCTTAGATTTAAGTAATGATGCAAATCTCATATTACAAGATTTCTGATTTTTGACAAATCTCATCACCATTTAATGCTCATTAATGCTCACAACCACTTTTGAGTCTTTGTCCAAAGGGTCTCTCCACGTGTAGCATAGAAATACTTTTGCATAGATTTAGGTATGGGTTCATGCGCTACTTTTCGCTCATGGGTGTCACTTCTCCTTAATCCTTTCTTACTAATCTAGCCTAGGCTAAAGGCTGTCAATCATCACAACCTTTTTTTGGAACTTGCTTCAAGAGTAAGTCAGCGTCTAATGCATGATATGGGTGCCAATTAACATTTTAAAACCCACAAAGCTTTGCCTATAAATAGAAGGCCATTGGTCACTGAGAAAGGGACCAGAGAAAAATTGCTGAAAAGAAATCAAAAATTTTGAGAAAGAAAAGTCTTGAACCTCTGCCCAAAATTCCTAGAGTTTAAAAAAAAACTGTAAACACAGCATACAAGCCATTAACTTTGGATCCCCTGCTTGCAAAATCCATTTGTTCTCAAAATATTTCTTGACTAAAAACCTTCCATACAGTTTCTGACCCACACATTGGAAACTGCCATAAGTTATGTATTCATACTACTACATACCCTCCATCCATCCATTCAAAGAAGCTGTTCAGAACGTCATCAGAGTTAAGGCTAACTCTAGAACTTCTTCCAGCTGCAAGGTAAGCACTTGCTGACCCTCACCACATTGCTTAAGCATCACCAGATTTGCATGCTCAAAAACACAATGTAGATATCATGCTTCTGATGTTGTACATGTTCTGAGATTTTCACACATTTGTATGCTTAAGTAGAGAATAAATCAGTTCAAAACTTGCCTCTGATTTTTGGTTCTGATTTCTGAAACACTATGACACCTGCTGAAACTGTCTTAGGCATGTCTTCTGTTTTATGGAGAAATATCTAAATTGCAGATATTCTGACTAGCATAGAGGGAGACTAAGTTATGACATTGGCACCAGCGCCTCTGAAGCCTATTTTGTTATCAGTAATATCAGAACTTCTGAAAATCACTATGTTCCCAGCAGGGTTAGAACCTCTGACCTCATACATTTTCACTAACAGGTTTCTGTTTTGCAGCGTGCCAGGGTCAGAACCTCTGACCTATACATTTTCACTAACAGGTTTCTGTTTTGCAGCACGCCTGGGTCAAAACTTCTGACTTCCTTTCAGCAACACACTGATCCTCTTTTCTTCTTCCCCTTGTTATTTTCTTTTTCTTTATTTTTCTTGCTGGCACTCTCCATTTTTATTAATCAGCAAAACGCCAAAAATATTTTCATTCACACTTTATTTTATTCCTTAAAACAAAAAGACAAAAAATATTTTCTTAACAAGTTCATTTAATATTTTCTTGTATGCATTTCAATATGGTTGTAATAGTAATTTAGGGCTTTATTTTTATTTGCAATCCCCATTCATAAATTTGTACCCCCACCCCCTAAATGTTGTAATAGCGTAGGACTTTACGTTTTTGCAATTTATCGCTTTCAAATGTAAATGCAAGATAAAATCAATAAATAGACCACCAAAAAAATCAAAGACAAAAGCATGGAATCAAACACACTTTTCACACAAACACCCTTAGGGTTTCTCCACTTGGTTGCCTTATACAAAAATAGTCGTATTACGCATGCAAAGTATCTTGGTAAAACAAACAAAATCAAAAGATCATAGTCCCTCGATGACGTTATTCTAAGTTGCCTTATAAATGATCTTAGTCCCTAAAAAATGCTAAGATACTTTGTAACATTGCTAATCATGGTTATACGATGACCCACGCCCGTCCCATTTACATCCAAAGATAAGGTTGCTTACCGAATCAATGGTAAGACAACAATGTCAAAGGAATAGAAAATGCATAAGAAAGACATTTGAGTAGGTAGATTGCCTCTAGTTGCTTGCTCTATTTTTAAACAACTATCCTTGCTACTTTCAAAACAAACACATACATTTTCAAACATTGAAAACATTTTCAAAAAAGACAAACATCTTTGTATACATTCTTACGAACGAGAATCATTCCAAAGATTGCCTAAACAAAGGACTCTTTTACAAAATACTTTCAAAACCACCCAAAACACAATTTCAAAACAAAAAGAAAGTGATCTAGCAAAGTAATTAAGAGCCCATGGAAAACCATGGATGAAAAGGGTGCTAATACCTTCCCTTTTCATAATCTACCCCCCCCCCCCCCCCCCCCCCCCCCCGAACTCAAGAAACAATCTCAAAGGTCTTTGTTGTGCTTTTTCACCTTTCCTTTTGGATAAAAGAAAAGTCGGTGGTGACTCTTGCTAAACCGCAACATTTGCAAACACAAACGCAAACCCTCAAGTCAGTTCTCCCACCGTATCACACCTATATAGGACCCAAACGTCAGATTTTCCACGACATTATCAAATTGGTTCACGTAATCTCTTATGCAACATGACCAGAACTTAAAACTTTCATCAGTGAATCTCGATGCGCCTCTGAATTGAGGAGCAACGAGAGTATGGAAATTTTGGACGGGGTTTGGTGAAGCTGATACACCACCCTATAGTCGCTTCTCTTAATTATTTTCAGAAATTCTTCTGCCTCTTGATTAGTAAAGTTTTGTTTGGAGGCTCTTGATTTTCCTCCACTACGGCTTTTCCTTTTTCTTTTGCTAACGTTTCATTTTTACTCTTCACCATATTATCATTCTTCTTCGGTGTTTCAGATCCGAACACTCGACCATTGCGGGTCATGCCCCATGTCCCTGCTATATTTGAGATTGCAGGTCCTTGACTTAATGATGACTCACATTCCTATTTCAAGGCTTTGATATATATGGTCTAATCATAACTCCATGGTATTGTTTTGTTAGTTATGTAAGGGGTATGAGATGGCCCCCTAATTACCATCGTAGTCTTTGGAACTATTAGTATTCTTAGAGTTTGTTTTACTGTGGGATTTTCTGTTAAATCCCCCCACGAGATCATAAGAGTCTTCTTATTATGGTTCGACCTTTAGCAAGGAATCACCAATGGCTTTTTCGTACCTCCTTCGATTGCTGATACATATTCACCTTCATGGTATGGTCCAAATTGGACTATCCCCTAGTCTACAAATTATTAGTGTCCTTTCGAAAGCTTCATTAGTCTCCAAAAGGAACCCACATTCCAACAGATATTTTTTCAACAGATTTATCATAGCCTTTACTTTTTTGGCTTCCCCACAGTTAGTGACTACTTCAATCACATTTATTGCTGGTCCACCATGCGGAAGCATGGGGTTTGATTTGATGTTTGGTTTCTCGAAAGTGATGTCCTAGGAGTCTAACAAATCCTAAACTTTATGTTTGAAGGCCCAACATTGATTTATAGTATGCCCTAGAGAATTAGCATGATATTCACATTTGGCATTGACATTGTATTTTTATGGAAGTGGCCCAAATGGAGGAGCTAAAGTTTTTAGCTCTACCAACAATGCCTTGATCAAGTGTTGCGATAGTTGACTGGGTGGCACAGGGAGTGGATCCAACTTTCTCGGTGGCCTTTCGAACTTGTTATGTTGTTGTCCCCACGAGATTATTAACGGTTGTTATGCTCTTGGTTGTGAAGTCACAACATTAACTTCTCCCTCCTTTCTTTTTGTAAAGTTAGGATTTGGTCTTTTTCATTTTAAGGGGTATTTGATTACCCCCTTGAATCTTTCCATTTTTTATTAGAGTTTCAATTCTTTCTCCAATAGTTACTAGATCAGAAAATCCCGAAGAGATGCTTCCTACCATCTTTTCATAGTATACCCCTTGTAAGTTTCCCATGAACATGTCGACTAGCTCTTTCTCCACCTTTGAGCATGCTCCTCCAAGGACTCCTCTTTCTTTTGAGACGGGTTTTGGAGTTGTATGCGGGTAGGTGCCATGTCCAAATTGTATTTATATTGTTTAAAGAAAGCGATAGCAAGATCTTCCAATGTCTAGATGTGCATTCTTTCTAACTGCATGTACCAATCCAGAGATTCCCCACTCAAACTATCTGGAAAGTAGTGAATCATTAGTTTCTAGTCTTGAGCATAAGAATTCATCTTCCTACAATACATGCGCAAATGGTTCCTTGGACTAGTGAGCCCTTTGTATCTTCCAAAGTCAGGTACTTTGAATTTTGGCGGGATTACTACGTCCAGGAAAAGACCCATCTCGAGGGCATCAATACCAAAAGCATCATATCCCTCCACAACTTTTAATCTTTCCTCTAAAGCTTTATACTGATTCAACACTAGTGGATTCTCAATAGCAGGAGTATTAGTCATTTTCTGAGGTGCCTGATTAACATCTTCCAGGTCGTGATCTCCATATTGTAAGTCCAAATAATTGTCAGCGTTGTTAACCAGAATTTGTAGGGTATGAGAGGCCCCTTCCTTTGGTGGAGGTGGGACAAACCCTTCAGTTTCTTGTCTTGTCTCATGCTGAGCCATGACAGACTTTTATGGCCCCATCTCTGGTCCTCTTCTCAGTTGGTGACCACTCGATGCAGATGTTTTATGAATGTATGAATATGCAGGAACAATACTAAGAGTTACATTTTGAATGTCTTATTCACTTGGATATATATATATATATATATATATATATATATATATATATATATATATATATATATATATATATATATATATATATATATATATATATATATATATATATATATATATATATATATATATATATATATATATATATATATATATATATATATATATATATATATATATATATATATATTTTAATATTATACTTTTTTTAGGTTTTACTTTTTCATCGGTGAGTATCTAGAAAATGAATAAGTCCACAGGATATGAAACACAAAGCCTTTATTGAAAGTAATAATTGTTTTTAAAAGAGGACATAATTCAGATATTTAAAGATATTACAATTCTAAAACTATAAACTTGCTGAAAGAAAATAAACAAAAGGGAAACATTCTTCTAGGCATGCTTGCAGATATCTGCTCTAAAATGGTCGACCATTATTTTGCAAAGCTTAAGGAAGTCATCAACGTCTTTTGGGAGAGGGACCATCACACTTTCCACGTCTCTCAAACTTATCGGGATGTCTTCAATGAGATTGTTGGCTAAGAAGGCGAGCCTCTCATGCTTGTCCTTGTAGTATCGGTACACTCGGTAGAGGTTGAGACCTATCTTGTGGTTATCCCTTCCTGCTTGAGCGAACTTTGCATACTGCTCTTCCCAATACATCTTTTCAGCCCTCATCTTCGTATAAAGTCTCTGTTGTATCAGGAAATATTTTCGGAGGCCTTCTAGCTCAAGGCATACCTGCTCGTACTCTTCAATTTTCTAGGCAAGGAGTATTTCTGCCCTCATCTTTGCAAGGCGTTCCCTTATTTCTGACTCTTGGATATCCTAAAGTCTAGTGGTAAGATACTTCATTTTCTCTTCTTTATTTAGAGAGGCTTGTGCCAAGCTTTGGATTTGGGCCCTTAGATCTTCCTGTAGTACCTTGTTTTCTTGCACGTCCTTTTCGTACCATCTGGTTAACTTTCCAATTTCACTAGAAGCATCTTCCAACCTCTTGTTGTGGGAATATAAATTAAAGGTAGCACTCAGCATACCTTCAGTCGAACGTTTCCTTTTTAGACTCTCCTTTTCAAATGCCTCGCGGTCTCTTCGAATTTGTTGGTCTTTTGATTCAAGTATACGTTGCATTTGTCTTTTTTCTTTGGTTAAGTTAAGGAGATTGATATCTAGTTCTTCTTTCTCCCTCTAAGCCTGTTACAAGCCTTTCTTCATATCATTTATTTCTTCCAAAGACATAAGCGGAGCTACTGGCACCTCTTGTTTGTATTCAGGGTCTATGTCAAAAGGAAGCTTAATAATTTTTACCCTGTTGAGAACCCATTGAGTGTAAGGTTCTTTTTCCATAGCGTTCTTCTTTTCAACTTATCTTTTGTTAACCCTGCTCCAGGCCTGGATAATCTTGTTGAACAACTCTCGATCATTTTTTCCCATGTCATGAACGATCAATTGTTGAAGTTGTTCGTCTGAAGGTTTATCTTCCAAGGGATACCCTAGTTATCGTAGGGCCAAGGTAGGGTTGTAATTAATACAACCTTGTGATCCAATCAATGGAACATTAGGAAAATCCCCACAATTGTAAACAATATCACTGATGTCTAGCTTCCTTGCATACCATAATACTGTACTAGCAGTAAGAGACCTTAATTTCTAAGTCCACTCATACCTTGTCAGATTCGGGATCATGTAATCTTCCTTGTAAAGGTAAGTCATAAACCAGGTATATAACAACGAAATACATCAATTTAGATTACCTCTTCTTTTTTGTACCGTGTATGAATTGTGTAATAGATGTCAGCAAGCAGAGCGGGAGTTGGATTTGTATTGAAAGTTTTTGTACTCCAGAACACATTGATGGCTACAAGGTCAATGTAGTCTACAGTTCATGGAAACAATATAACACCAAACACAAGAAGCCTTAGACAATTGACACAAGACTCCCATTCCTTGTTATTAGCCAGATCAAGAGCCTTAGTTTCTAAATAACATCTCTTAATTCCTCGTACGTCTCCCTCTTTTTTTTAATTAAGAGAAAAGTAAGGATAAGGGATTTTTAAGCCTTCTGGCAGGATTTTGATGTCGATGGTTTTCTCGATATCCACATAAGCCCTCTCTTTAGAAAAATTCATAATTCAGTCCAATTTTTCCAAAGTTGGTGCCAGTTGGAAATCTTGATAGGTGAAGCATCTCAGCGGAGGGTCGTAAAACTGAATTAGAGCGAAAACAACATTCAACTTTACTTATACTTTGGTCAAGTCCAAAATATCCCCATAGCGACGAGTGAATGTTTTTAGATCCCTTTCAGATAATATTTCTTTTACAACCTTGATTTTTGTTACATCTGGTTTGATAGCATTGATGCAGACGAGTTGTTTCCCTTTAGTATTCATTTTCTGGTACTCACTAAAACCTTTGATTTTTATATAATAATTTTTTTACCTTGTGAATAAGACAAACAAAAGAAAACCGAGAACAATGAATATGTGAAATGTAAAGATTTATGAATGCATGTATGTAGGGCTAAATGACGAGATTTGATGGATAGCACCTCTAGAAGGTAGGCTCTTAGCTTGGGTTTATGGATATTCTACCCTCCCTGTAAGGTGGCTTCCTTAAGGGTGTCATGAATAACACTAGAGGAAAAGGCAGAAGGGCCTCCCTTAAGTGGATTCTCTTTGCATGTTGAAATTTTCGTCTCTAAGTCATAAAAGGTCTCATCATGAGATTTGGGTTAAGGGTTGTACAAAGAGCCATAAGTTTCATCCCAAAGTCCTACTTCCCAAGAGGATATCTATTGGGAGGTATTCCTTTTCTGGAATTCTAGTGACTCTAGGCGAAGTCGTCATATAAACTCATAGGGATGATGTATCCCCTTGACTAATAGACGAACCTTCTTTCTAAGGGTTTTTGAAAATATCTTTGCAAAACTTTAAATCCCACCGCATATATAATAACAATGAACAAATGCAATAAGCAAGAATAAATGGATAATCAAATAACAAATATTAAAACTTAGAAATAAAGAAAAAAAACCTAAACCCTAAAAATAAAGATAAGGCCACTAAACCAAGGGTTGAGTCCCCAGCAGAGTCGCCAGCTGTTGTAACTGGATTTAAAATCAGATTCGTCACCCTTAATTTTTATCCTAAGGAAGGGAGTATAAAGGATAACCCTAAAAAGTTCAAAGAAATCTAGATCATTGACTCGGTTCTAGACGAGGGGAAGGTGTTAGGCACCCTCCGTCTACCTTGTTCACAAGGACGCTAGGTTTACAAGCGCATTTTTAAGAAATAGGGTTTTAAGTTTTATTAGGGAAACTCACCACGATTTTAATCGCTTGTCTACATATCCTCTTAGGAGCAATCAGAGTCCCATTTTATAGTTCACAGTTGATTTGTATTTTTTATGGGTTAAGAATTATATTTAAATTTTCCGCATACTCAGTCGAGGTGTATGAGTAGCGGAGATATTAGACGGAGTACACAGTTGATTCAAATATACTTGATTCAAATATACTTGTAACCCTTTTTGAAGAATAATTGTTAGATTAATTTGATTTATGAAAATAAGGTGTCGTTGGTTAAGTATTTTTTAGTATACTAATTGTGAAAATATTTTAATTAAATGTGTTATTAAAAGAAATAATTTAATGCAATAAAATATATTTCAATATATTTAGAAAAATATATTACTGCTTATATGATAATAATAAAATAAATAATATTATAATTAACAAAAATATAAGAAAATATAAATATAAAAATAAAATTATAAAAAATAATTAAATAAATAAAATAAAATAAAAAAGAAAATCGCAGGGGGTGTAGGTTATACTAAGCTAGTAAAGAGGGGGGGGGGGGGTCTTAATAGCAAGAGCCTGAATTCAGATATTGAATTCTGGCCCAAAAGGCAATGAGGTATGTTTCTATTATGCCTAGTAATATTGGGGCCGTAAGGAGCCAAGGCCCAAAGTCCAGATTTTGGACTTGGCCCGTTTTGGCTTGGGGGGTGTATTTTTGGGCGTGTTAGTAAAGACAAAAAAGGGAGGATGCGCTTAGATATGGGTTAGGCCCAGGTATTTGGCAGTCTGCTTGGACTCCGTGTGGAAAGGCATACCACAGTATGGTGAGGCACATGTTTTTGAACGTAGGATCGTGATCGTATGGTTCAGATTTGGGGTGCATGGTAAGGGACACGGGGTGGTGCGCATCTAATTATTAAGTTATTATATTTCAATTTACAAAACAAAACACTTTGGTATGTGTTGTACCCCAAAATTTTCCCTCTCTTTTCTCAAAGACATTTCTCACAAAGATCTTCAAAAGCTCAAGCTCGCACAAGTATCGAGTAGGTCAAGCCATCTCCTCAACACTGATACTTCAAATTAGGGTTTGAGTTTGCACAAGTACAATTGGACTTCTAATACTTCAAATGATTTTCATGGATCATTAGAGACCCTTAATATTTCTCATGTCAAGTTTTAAGTCTTGGATCACAAAAGTGCTCAGTCAATTGATCAGATGACCTAAAATCAGTTGTTTTTGGTAAAAAGCCAACTATGGTCAACCTACAGTCAAACTTCAAGTTTTTGGACCAATATCAACATCTTAAAGTCCTATTCATCATTTGATCAAGTATTGATCACAATCTCTCAAGAAAAGCACTCGATTTACCAAAAGGGCAAAATGGTTAAAATTAGGGTTTTGATGTATTTTTGACTGATCGGGGACTTTTAACCTAATACATGATCTAATGTATTGAAGAATAAAGGATTCAAATGCAACATATTAACCTAATTTCATGGTTCAAAACATTCCTCAAGATTAATAGATTGATAGTTGAAATTTGATTAATTGATGAAAAAGTCAATTGTACACCAAAAAGTCAAACTTTGACTTTCTGATCAAATTTGAGTTTCAAAGATCACATTTCATCAAGACATTCAAAGATATGAAGCTTGATCGTCAAGAAATCAAGAAAGTCAAAAGTCAATTAGAAAAGTCAAACTTTTGAAGACTTAGAAATTTTTTCTAAGTGTTTTTGTACATGATAATTTCACTACTTCATGACATTCTTTCACCAAAATGCAAGATGATTCAAAGAAAACTTTCAACATGAAAGTTGTAGATCTTGATGAGATATTCAAATTTTTATTTACTGATCAAGTCCTAGAAGTGCTTGTATTTTGAGTTATAAATTACTGAAGTCATGATATTTTCATCTAACACTTAGAGAAATTTTCAACAGGTTTTGATCAGTTTTTATCTCAACTTCTTGGCCAATTTTCATTAGGTTCCAAATTGATTTATCCAAAATGGTCAACATGAAAGTTGTAGACAATGTTTCAATCTTTCTAATATGTCTAAGAACATGAACTTATCATACTCGAGCTAGGAGATTCAAAGGCATGAAGTTGGGTATCCATTCTTGAATTAAAAGTCATGGTGGTGAAGAACACATAATCCAATCTTTATGTTATGCTTCATAATCTTGTGTTACAGGTCTTCTAACTTGCAAATATCACCATAATTTAATGCTTACACCTACTCTTGAGATATTACCCAAGTGTTTGAGCCATTGTCTAAAAGATCTTTCCATTTATGGCATAAAGGCACCATTGTTATTCTTGAAAAGCAAGCTTTTGGTACAAAATTTGTCTTGAGCCCATACCTTGATTACTTCTGATTATACTCCACCATAAATCATGGAAAGTATCCCCTCTATACCAGCAACTTTGGTACGTCATCTTGGGACCATGGGAGACATGGCATAACTTGATATTTGCATTCCAACTAAACCGTAATTTGTTATCTTGCAAATCTGATTAATTCAACTTCCCAAATATTTCTCTATAAATAGAGAGGTCATTTGAAAGCTAAAGAGGCCAGAAGTTTTTGTTGTGCAGACAAGTTTCTCAAAACACCTCATACTCTCAAAAAAATCATAACTATCCACAAAACCTCCACTCTTGAGTTTGAAGTCCAAATCTTTGAACCTCTCACACCTTACAAGTTCTGTCCAAACAAACCATCCAAATACTTCATATACATCATATAGAAGTTGTTAAAACATAAGAGAAACTTCTATAACATCAATATCACCATTCTCCAAACTAAAAAAAACAGCCACTTGACTTCTCCAAGACAATACAACAACTCTAAATCAAAACACAAATTTCAGTTTCAAGGTAAGTTTTCTTGACTTTGAACTCTTCATACAAGCATCAATAGTGGTTCAGTTGTGAAGATAAAATGTAGATATCATTTCCCTGAAGCTAAACATATGTTTAATTTTCATTTTCGTTAACCATGTGTTGAGAGCTGACTCATATATGCAGTAGAAAAATGTTAAAAGTAAAAAACACCAGTATGAGTCGATGCATATCTCTATGATGAGACACATATTAGGTATGAAACAGGTTATGAGTCGATACAAAACACTAATGAGTTGATGCATAACAGAAATGAGTTGACGCAAAGCATTATGTATCGATACATAATGAGTTCATTTTGATTTCCAGGAGCAAGAAATAATATGCATCTATGCATAAGTGCACGTGTCGATGCAAAACAAATATGAGATGATGCAAAACATTATGTATCAACTCATACTAAGTTGGTTTTGACTTTCAAGAATAAGAAATGATATGTACTTGATGCATAAGTGCATGCGTCAATGCATAAAAGTTTTTGTATCAATGCATAAGTGCATGCGTCAATGCGTAAAATTTTTTGTATCAATGCATAAGTGCATGTGTCAATACATAAAAGTTTTTTTAAAACAATTTTTTTACATTATCTTTATATTTCTTTACATTTTTATTGTTATTCATTATTCAATATGGTTGTAATAGTAATTAGGTTTTAATTTCTTTCATTCCCCATTTATAAATTTGTATCCCCCATCCCCTAAAGTATTGTAATAGCGTAGGACATTTAATTTCCGCAATTTATCGTTTTCCATATTATTGTTAATAATTAAGGTGTGTATGGAAAGACAAAAATGCATGAAAACAAACACTTTGCACACTTGCACCTCTAGGGTTAACCACACTTGTTTCCTCGAATAAAATAGTCACGTCCCTCGAACCTGGTATACTTTAGCAATGACCCTCGAATACAAGATCGTAGTCCCTCGATGACCCTTCGATGTTGCCTTCGGTAAAACGATCTTAGACCCTTACGACAAATTGTTAAGGTATCCTACAATGTTGCCTTCTATGACTATACGACGACCCACGCCTGTCCCTAACATCCAATGATAGGGCTTCTTATCAATTAATGGTAAGATAGCAATATCTAAAGGAGAAGGAAATGAACAAAGACTTTTTGAGTAGGTAGAACGTTCATAGTTGCTTACTCACAATCATTTTCAAAAACATCTTTCACACACACCAACACTTTCAAATGAAATATTTTCAAAATTCAACACTTTGTATACATTCTTATAGAGATGAGAATCATTACAAATTTTTCCTAAACAAAGGCACTTTCAAAAATACTTTCAAAAAACATCACAAACACATTTCAAACAAAGCATTTCAAAGTGAGCTAGCAACTAAGAGCCCTTAGATAACTACGGATGAAAAGGGTGCTAACACCTTCCCTTTTCATAACCTACCCCGCGAACTCAAGAAAATTCTCAAAAGGTCTTTCCTGTTCTTTTCACCCTTTCCTTATTAGATAAAAGAAAACTCGGTGGTGACTCTTTCTAGCCGCAATAATTGCGATAAAATGAAAAACACCCAAGCCATCTCTCCAACCATACTACAGAACTAGCGACTCTGCTGGGGAGATAACTTAAAAGTGGGGTTACCTTAGAGACTATATCACATTTAAATGCTTTCATTTGTTTTATTTGTGTGCTTTATATTTTTTGGGTCCTTGTTTGGGTTTGTATTGATCCTCTACTCGGATTCAGGAACATTATTAGGTAAGTAGAAAAGATTGTGGAGATTGTACGGTGTAGACCAATATGGTTGAGACAATAGTTGCATTAGTGTGACACATTTGTTGGTACCGTATCCCTTACGGCAAATCAATGAGAATACGAGGCCGTTGTGTGGTGTCATGAAGCACTAATGGAACATAGAACCTTTAATTGAACAACTTGGCCATTAGGAGGTAGTGAGATAGCCGGCTTTGATGGAAAGCTGAAAACTAGTTGATACTCGATGCTACGCTCATTGCGATTGGAATTTAGGGATATTTCAGTCGCCAATAAAGAGGCTTGCGCTGAAACAATGCCCGATGAAAAAAAATCAGTGATATTGAGATTTCCTAGAACCCGGTTACTTTTGTTAGGACAGGTTGAACAAAGTAAACTTCAAGAGGGTACTTACCTATAAAACTCATGCAATCCTAAACCATAGCATTTTCAATAACCATTTTAAGGATCTCAACAGTCTGTGATTGTTTCCAGTGATTTCTGGTAAACAATCGCTAGTCTTCCAAACTATCGAATAATCTTTCTTACTGTTATTCAATCTCTCTGGTAACTCACAGGATCGACTAGATTGATCCTAGGACTCCTTGGATACTAAGGTTACTCTCACAATCGAACAATTATTCATGGTTGATATTGTATAAGTGTTTGGCTTATTTCGATCTCTCTCTACGAGTCTAAAAATGTAATCAAAATGTATATGAAAACTAAGTTATACGAATAAATGCTAATTGTAATGCTGATTGTAGAGACATATAAAACTGCATGAAAAATGAAGTAAATTGTTTCGACTTACAAAACGTTTAACATAAAAGGTTTCTGGAATGTAGAAGTTTAAAATATGCAAAAAGCGTTTAATGCAAGAAATCTGTAAATGATTTTAAATAAAAGTATGCGCTCGAAGGACAATACTTGAAGGTAAAGGTGCGGAAAATGTGACAGTTCTCTGAAATATAAAGTGCTCGAAATATAAAGAAAACAGTAAAACGTAAAACTTTGAGGAAAAGACTTCGAAGTGAAAAACTGTAAAATAAGAAAACTTGTAAATGTTGCCTGACAAAAAGAAAAGAGGAAATTACTGAAAATGGTAAAAGGTTTTCATTGAGTTAGAAATACATGGTGCTATCATACATACATTTCTCTTGCATTCGTTTCCCTTGCCATGTGGTAGTTTGAATGTTATTGAGTATTTTGTATAACAGATATGACACACCGAAATCCTAATACTAAGACTTCTATTTATACTAATTCGACCCTAACGGTCTCGCTACAGGATTATGCCACGTTTCGAACATGCAAGACAATGCTTCCTTCATCTTTCCACGTGTCCCCAAATGTTCCAACGCATAACTTTTAAACTTTGAAAGTCCCGCTTCCATTTGAATTTTAAATGCTTTTGGTGTCTCTCTATTTCGAGCGTTCTTCCCAAACACAGCCTTGTTGTTATTTCGAGACTTCTTTAGATATGTTCCCATAATTGCCGTTCGAAGCTTCACGCTTTGACACCTTTATTCGAAACACTGCTTCTGCAACTTCGAAATATGGCGTTTAATTCCATTTCGATCAGAACGTTTATCTCTTTTGGCTTCTAAATAATATTATCGAAATCTTCAGCCAACAAATTGCCCCTTTAAAGTATGTATTTCGATTCCTTTGAGAAATACCTATTTTAAACATCTACACAAGATTTCGATAGGACTTTCGAATCATCGTAACATTTAATGCATTTGACTCCAATCACATCAATTATAGCACCTTTTGGATTCCTTAACCGCCCAGAGTCACTTCACAGCGTGGTGCAGTTATAAGTAATGATTATTTTTAAATCACGCCTATTACCTATATCAACTTCACGCCACCTCTTCATCACACCAACCCATGATCTCCATGTATCACACCTTTATTCGGTGGATGTTTAAACTTCTCATTATAAAACATCAACTTAATCTTCTTCTTTTCTTTTCACACTCTAAACCTTTCATACTCAGAATTTTTACCCTTCTTCTCTCATAAAACAATCCAGGCTTTCAAACAACAAAAATGTCTTCTTCCACTTCATCCCAACTCAAGAAAGTCTCCAAGAAAAAAGGAAAAACTACAGGAGCAACCATGGAGAGTAAAATCATCACCATTCAAGGCCAATCTGCTCTAGCTCCTCAAATGATTTCCAAAGAAAAAGAAATGCTGTACGCATCACAGGTACTCATCCCTACCCATGTTGCTGGTAAGAGGTTAGCCTTAAATGGCCCTCTTACAGTTTTTGAAATATTAAAGGACACCAGGACAATTTTTCCCGTCTGTTATAGCTTCAAACCCTTATTCAACAAAATGGATGCCCCTAGGGCAGTAGAATCTCTTAGTTCAAATACCGTAGAAACCCCAACTGTTCCTCCCAAGGACCCATTTGTTTTGGATTATGTAAAAAGCAATTTTAAGCCATTTCGATCTTGCCCTACTTCTGATATTGCTTATCAAAATTGGTTCACGAAAGTAGAAGCCAAGAAATCCCAGTAATGGGAAGAATTAGGCATTTATAACCTCATTAAGCTATCGAAACCTGGATTCACCTATAGCCATCCTCTGCTGTTTGCGTTCCTTTATTTCTGGGATAGTACCTATAACACTTTCCATCTCCCAGGTGGAATGATTACCCCAACCTTCTTCGATATAGCGGCCATTACTGGGCTGTCGCCATTGGGAGAAACTTATGTTCCTGACAACGAAGAGCACTCAAGCATAATTGACTTCGAAGTCAAGTTAGCCAGCTTTTCCAAATTTATCAACCATTATCATGCTGAAGGGGACAATGTGTCTGATATAGAGCATATTGCTTTCTTAACCCTGTGGCTGTCTAGATACGTTTTCTGCAGTAGATCCCTGCAGGTAGCTAGTAGGTTCATTCCTCTAGCTAGGGATTTACACGAAAATCGCAAAGTGTGCCTAAGTGAATTACTCTTAGTTGACCTCTATGAGAGCCTGAGGTCAGCTGTTTCGAGCCTCAAATCCCACACCTCCAAAAACATTCTATTAGCTGGCCCATTTTGGTTACTCCAACTATGGCTAAATGCCATGTTCGAACCTTCCTTATCAACCGCCAACACCATAGATGAGCAAGATTCTGAAATAAGTGATAGGATAGTCGAAGGCACTAGGCTTCGAAGACTAACTCCTAATGATGACAAGGATGACTTCAAGGTTCAATTCTCGAAGTACATCATGATTTTCTCCAAAAGGCACAAGTTCGAAGAGAGCATGGCGCCTTTTGCTTCGAGGGCTCATGGACCTTCTTGGTTCACCATGGCTCTCTCAGAAGCCATCAAGAGCAAGGAGATTCAGGATGTATGGAGAGCTTTCTTGCTTCCTAGACTCATCTCTTCAAGGATAACCCCAGCCAAGAACCAAATTCTTCTCTTTGCCTACCAACCAAACTTTGTTTCGAGGCAGTTTGGCTTATGCCAACTGATCCCTGAACCTTTGTTCCAAACTGAGGGCGCCATCACTTCTGGACGAACTTTCAAGGTAAGGGAAGCCAAGATCCAGCAAGAACAATATCAAGGATTCGCCCAATTTGAGCTGATAGCCTTCGAACCTACCCATCTTGCGGCTAAAGGATTTCTGGAGTGGTGGATTAAGTTTTATCAAACTTGTATGTTCGATACACTTACAATTCGACAAAAACTAATTGATGCCTTCGATGTGCAGGTACCAGCAAAGAAAGGTATGTTTACTCATGCCAAAGAGATAAAAGCTTTTCAAAACTATTTTGAAACTACTTACGACCACACGCGCTTGGACTCCACTGTGCATCAAGCAGCTGAGACCTTGAAGGAAAAATTTAAACAAAAAGTTTCTAAACTAAAACTTCCTTCAGGGCTGTCACCTGAGGATAGGTATAGGTTGGCATTCGAAATGCATCCACCTAAATTTCCCAGATTACCTACCTCAGAACTGGCTCTGGCTTGGTTTCCCCCATACCCATGGTGGTTTACTTGCAAAGAGATGTTCAAATATCTTCAAAGGAAACCAAAGCCATCTGAGACTGTGACATGGGCTCGATACTGGCTTCATGATTTCCCAGGACAACTTCGATACGACCTTTCTGCCATGTCAATTAAATCTGATCAAGGCACAGGTGCGAACGCTTGGGAAAATCCCAAATGTCTTTTATTTCCCATATCTTTAACCTTTGCTTTAATTGTTTCGATTTTCAGCTATCAGGGTAAAGACGACTGCCTCGAAGTCGAAGGAAGGGAGTGCCTCTCAAGCCTCCATTGAAACCACTGATAAAACGACTCCACCCGAAACAACTACTACTGCTGCAACTACAACAACAACAATAACGCCAACAACAACAAGTGCCCCAATTCCAACGGTAATCACTTAGTTTTTGATGTTTCGAATTCACTCAAGCTTTGTGGTTTATATCTAACTTCGTTAAAACTCGTTCAGACCAACAAGCTTCCTCCTACTACTCCCAAGAAGCGGAAACCAAGCACTACTGGGGAAGACCCCAAGGCTGGAGGAAACTAAAATACTGCTTCGAAGAAGAAGCTAAAGAAAGCTATTCCTAAAAGCACTGTTCCGACTAGTGTCTCTGGACTCGATTCCAGGGATGCCGCTCCCTTACCTAAATCCAAAAATCCACCTTCGACCTCCAACCCACCGTTGGAACGCATAGCTAGTAACCTCTCCTCTGAGGGTCCACAGGTAAATCGAACTTCTTCTAAAAATGTTTAACTTCTCATTACCTTGGTGAATATTTTCTTTAACATTCTGCTGCTCTTTGCAGAACATTTTGAATCCCACTTCTACCATTTCGACCTCACCATCCAGAGCTGCTGCTCCGCTTAACTCCTCTCCTCAAGGAGATTCCAGCAACTTGGTCCAAAACAAAGGCTCTTCCAATGTGGCGGTTCTGGTTGGAACTTCTGAACAGCCGGATGACCAAGGTACCTCCATTCCTCTGAAAGAGGTGAACGAAACGATACTTCAAACGTCTGCAGAGGATTCACAAAGGGTTCTTCAAAAGTCCCCTCTTGAAACTCTTCAAGAGGACCCAAAGGATACTCAGATTGAAGAAGAAAAAACTGATTCTGGGCGAGGAGCCGAAGAATCTGCAGACGAAGAATCTGAGGAAGAAAACGCCAATGACGAGGAAAACGTCAATGATGGTTCGACTACCGGGACGGAGTCTAACGCAAATAGCGGCGAAAGGGATGGTATCGAAGTGGTAGATTTGGACGAGGATGAAGAAGACCAAGAGCACGAAGCAAATGAAGGGGATGGTGATGCAGTCAACGAAACCCCAGAGGTTGAAACAAATGTGACTCCCCTACGCGTGGAATTCCCCCAATCCTCTCCGTCTCGAATGACTGACGAGGAACTGGCATTTCTGAGGCAAAATGACCCCATTGGGTACATGAAGGCAAAGTTGGCTCAGAGGGACGTCCCACTCGCTAGGGCTGGCACAAGTTC
Source organism: Vicia faba (assembly GCA_948472305.1). Taxonomy (NCBI): domain Eukaryota; kingdom Viridiplantae; phylum Streptophyta; class Magnoliopsida; order Fabales; family Fabaceae; genus Vicia; species Vicia faba. The sequence goes on from OX451740.1 coordinate 660,105,256, forward strand.
AACCAGCTATCCTCTTCCCACAGATGAAAGAGTTGTTCTTCTCAACAAAATTAGGAGAACTATTCTCAATGTGGATATATTCGAAGTGCTTAAGCAAGATAGTACTGCTTGCTATACTATGAAGGAGCTGCTCACAAAGGTCAATCTTTCCACCTGCTCCTTGCCAGTTAGTACTCTCTTGTTCGACCTTCAGAATTTGCTGGACAACATAACTGGCTACCTTCTCCAAGACGAATCTGCTGCCAAGAAGGTTCAAGAGAAACGCCTTGCCATGGATGCCGCCTATGAACAAGCTTCGAAACTCTCTCAAGAAGCTGAGGATCAATTTATGCATCTGAAGCAGGCGAAAACTGAATATGAGGCTCGAGCTGAGTCCATTCTTATTTGGGAAAGGCAGATTCTGGAACTTCAACAGAAAGTTAAGGAGGCTAAGGAACAACAACTAGCCTTTGAAACTAATCCTGCAGGTAACCAATTCGAAGAGCTCCTCAACCAGGGGCTTGCAGAAATGGAGACTGCAGAACAGCTTAAAGGAGAAGTGGCAACCTTGGAAGGAGCCGGGCGGTTCGCTCAGCAGAAACTTGAAACATTTCGAAGCACCTTTAATCGATTGAAAAACAATGCTTATTTCTAGATTTTGATGTTTATCTAACCATAACTTTGGCTTTTTACATGTAATATTCGAACAACGCCATTTTGGCATTCTATCCTGCCATCTTGGCTTTTTATAATATTTTGTTTACGTTGTTACTATTCGAACCTCCCGCAGGCTTGGCTTATATTTCTTTAAATATTTCCCATTAACCTTTAGGACACGTTTATCATCCAAGAGTTCTTCGACTTCATATGCGTTGTTTGAGAATACTTTTAATATTCGAAAAGGTCCTTCCCAATGAGGTGACCATTTACCTAACGCTTTGTTCTTCTTATCCATAGGCAATATGACTCTCCAAACCAAGTCATTAATAACGAATACTTTTTTCCTCACCCTTTTATTGTATGTTCTGGCCACTCTTTCTTTCTGCCTCATCAAAATTTCCAACGCATGTAATCTAACTTCGTCCAACTCCACTAATTCATTCATCATCATTTCCCAATATAATGCAGCTGGAATTTCGTTTTGTTTCTGAATTCGAACTGATTGCAGATGAATTTCTACTGGTAACACTGCATCATGACCAAATGTAAGTTGGAAAGGCGTAGTGTTAGTGGCTTCCTTAGGAGATGTTCTACAAGCCCATAACACTTGGTCCAGAGTTTTGTGCCAATTTCTTGGCTTCTTGCCAATATGCTTCTTGATTAATCCTATTATTACTTTATTTGCTGCTTCGACTTGTCCGTTTGCTTGAGCATAATATGGTGTTGATGTTAGCAATCTAAACCCCATTTCTTGGGCAAATCCTTGCATCTTTCTACCAGTAAATACAGAGCCTTGGTCTGTAGTTATACTTTCTGGCAATCCAAACCTATAGATAATGTGCTTTTGTATAAATTCAATAATTGCCTCTTGATCAGCAACTACCAAAGGTATAGCTTCGATCCATTTGGTAAAATAATCTACTCCCACCAAGATGTATTTCTGCCCTTTAGACGAAGCAGGATTTATTTCTCCTATCAAATCCAATGCCCATCCTCTGAATGGCCATGGTTTGATGATCGAATGCAACTCACTTGCAGGGGCATGTTGAATTCCTGCATGTTTCTGACATTCCTCACATCCTTTAGCAAAATCTATGCAATCTTTGAGCATGCTAGGCCAATACAAACCATATCGAAATAACAACCATTTCATTTTATGGCCTGCTTGGTGTGCCCCACATGCCCCATTATGGACTTCAGACAATGCTAAATATGCCTCACTCTCTCCTAGGCATTTCAATAATACGCCTTCTTGGGTCTTTTTGAACAATTCGTTCCCCATGAGGAGATATGACAATGCTCTATATTTTGTTTTTCTGTCCACTTTTAGAGTTGGGTCTGCTAAATAACTCTTCAATGGAGTTCGCCAATCTGCATCAGACAAAGTATTGATGGCTAGTATTTCGAACCCCTGTTTCTCAGCATATCCCAATCTCATATTTTCCAGATCCGATGGTGTGAATCTAGTGGCCATAACTCTTCCCCTTATTTCGACCAAATCTTTAAAGTTCTTGGTAGACACTTTATAACCTGAAGCCAACTGCGCTAAGTCATTTGCCTCTTGGTTCTCTAATCTTGGTATGTGTTGAATATCCATGTATTCAAATTTCCTTAATAGCCTATTGACTATGACGAAGTATACCATTAAATTTTCCTTTATGCACTTGTATTCCTTTGTGATTTGTTTGACCACCAATTCAGAGTCTCCTTTAATTTCGACTCTGGTTGCCCCCAATTCCAACAAAGCATCAAGTCCAACAATGAGCGCTTCATACTCAGCTTCGTTGTTCGAACAACGAGGACCATCCAATTTATACTTGAATTTTGTTGGAATTCCTTCAGGAGAGACTAGAAGGACTCCAACACCACTTCCATTCCTGTGGGTTGAACCATCAAAGTACAATTTCCATGGTTGCATTTCGACGTAACTCATGCTTGTCTGCTCAACCAACGAATGATCCACAATGAAATCGGAAATCACTTGACCTTTCATAGCTTTTAAAGGCATGAAAGTCAATGAATATTCCGTTAAGGCTAAAGCCCACTTGCCAACTCTACTATGCATTATTGGCTTTGAAAGCATATGTTTAATGACATCGAAGTGAGATGAAACGTAAACATCAACAGGTTTTATATAATACTTGAGTTTCATACAAGAGAAATATAAACAGAGGCATAGCTTTTCTAAATTGCTATATCTGGTCTCTGCATCATTTAGCACTCTACTTAAATAGTATATGGCTCTTTCGACGCCATTGCTATCCTCTTGTGCCAGCATACTACCTATACTAACTTCAGAAGCAGATATGTACAACCTCATGGGCTTCCCCCATGATGGTGGAGACAAAATAGGAGATTGAGAAAGATATTCTTTTATTTTGTCAAACGCTTCCTGGTGAGCTTCGATCCATTCGAAGGCTTGACCTTGCTTCAGACGAAGTAACGGAGAGAAAGCTTGGGTTCTTCCACTCAGGTTCGAGATGAATCTTCTGAGGAAGTTAATTTTCCCTAGTAGAGATTGTAACTCCCTTTTTGACGCAGGTGCTTTCGTCTCCATTATGGCTTTGGTTTTGTTCTGGTTGATTTCGATTCCTTTCTTGTGGACCACAAAACCAAGAAAATCTCCAGCCTGCACAAGAAATGCACATTTAAGGGGATTCATCTTTAAGCCATGTTTTCTCATTTGTTCGAATGATTGGCTTAAATGATGCAAATGCGCTTCTGCAGATATAGATTTGATGACTATATCGTCAACATACACCTGCATGAAGGTTTCGATGAAGTCATGAAAAATTGAATTCATCGCCCTTTGATAAGTTGCCCCAGCATTTTTTAAACCAAAAGGCATCACCACCCATTCGTAGGTGCCTAAGGCTCCTGGGCAACGAAATGCTGTTTTTGCGACATCTTCTTCAGCAATGAAAATCTGGTTATATCCAGAGTATCCATCTAACATGCTTAAGTATTCGAATCCCGCAGCAGAATCTACCAGCATTTCTGCCACGGGCATGGAATATTCATCCTTGGGGGTTGCAGTGTTTAAATCCCTAAAATCTATGCAAATTCTTAAAGAACCATTTTTCTTAATAACGGGTACTATGTTTGCTAACCATTCAACGTACCTTGTTGTTCTGATGAATTTGCAGCGCAGCAACCTTTCGATCTCAGCTTTAATTTTTGTGAGAACCGCTGGTGCGAATCTTCTGGGAGTTTGTTTGATGGGCCTCTTGCCATCTTTGATTGGCAGTCTGTGTTCGACCAATTCCCTCTTTAAACCAGGCATCTCATCATAATCCCAAGCGAAACAATCTTTGTTTTCCTTAAGGACTTCGATCGCTTTCTTCTTGAGGCCTGGGTTAAGTTTAGCACTTATGTAGGTTACTCTTTTCGTTTTTTCATCCACTAAGTTGACTTCTTCGAGCGGGTCCTGTGCCAACATTTTGACACCTGAGTTTATGGGGTCCCTTTCGAAGCCTAAGGGTTCTTTATCATAGATGGCATCCAACCTTTGATCCATCTCATATTCCTTGATGGGTGAGCATTTCGAACCCTCCCCACTAACTTCGTTCATCTTTATAGTTGATTTATTTATTTCAGCCTCTAAGGCCGCTTTTGATTCATTCTCAGCCATATAGGCCGAAATCCTTTCGAAAAAGGTAGACTCAGTCATGGTTAAGGTTGTCGAAGTCCCAGCCTGCTGGCCGTTTTTGTATAGCACCTTCAACTTCCTCTTCTTCACTGATTATTGTTCTATCCCAGTAAAGGCCATCATGACGAAGTGTCATGTAGTAGTGGGCGTTTCTAGTTTCATTCATCTCATCATTTGGAACACATGGAGCAATCTTTGCCAGATTTTTATCATAATCCCTTTTGTCAACTAAATTGACAGTTGACATAAAGTAACTCTGGTCTGCTTCAATGTTTTCCACGATTCCATCGTCTCTCCACAGAACTAGTCGTTGATGCATAGACGAAGGAACTGCCCCCACGCCATGGATCCACTCTCTTCCCAGCAGCAGGTTATAGTTGGCCTTGGCTTCGATCACCATAAACATGGTGGGCCTGCAACTTGAGCCTATTGTCAGTTCCAACTGGACCACCCCCAGTGTTTTGCCCACTTTTCCCTCATAATTGGACAGAACCATATTATGGGGCTTGATATCTCCTTCGCGGATCTCTAATCTTTTTAGCATGAAATGGGGTATCAGATTGATTGCAGCACCCCCATCCACTATAACTTTGTTCACACCATGGACACCCACTTTCGCCCGAATGAAAAGTGGTTTGAGATGGTTCTTCATTGCAGGTTCTGGACGTTCAAAGAACGCATTTTGTTCCTCAACAGCCCCATTGTCCATTACGTAGTAGCACACGGGCCTGTGTTTCATCAAATCTGTGGTGTCTTCCTCCTCATATTCGCTGATTTCGGTTTCCTGCCCAAATTCGCAGGGAAGCACAGACACCACGTTACAGTTCAAGTTAAATGAAGACTCCCCCTCCGATTCGAAGTTATCTGTTATCATATCTTCGTCCTCTTCTGGGCCTGGAGTGTATTCCTTTAGTTCATCTCGTTGGTCTTCAGAGAAAAGCCTCCTATTGACTGGAGGTTTATCTTCAGTTTGATTTTTTGGTTTGTTGGTGCTCGATTCACCTTGTATTTTCATTGAAGTATCCCCTTTGTTTGTCACAGCTTCTCTCTCAGCCTTTCGAATCCTTTGCTGTCTGCGCCATTGGGATCTTGACATGGGGTTCCTTCCTTTGTAATTCTCTAATCTCACTTCCTCCCTTTTTTGTGTGTTGAATTGCCTCCTGTATGTCACAGCATGGCGTGCATTTCGTTCAGCATTCCTCCATCTATCTTTGCCTTTGTCATTTCTGACTTGTAACCATCTATCGGTTGGCACTTCAGTAGGGAGTTTGAAAGTCACTCTTCGAGCAGCTTTGGGGTGAGGGCTATCAGGCCTTCGTTGTTTGTGTCTGCTGTCGAAATGTGGGCCCATCTGGGCAGTTTCTTGATGGTTCCAGCAAGGGGCGAAGGGAATTGTTTCGAAGGCCCTGGCCATGCTTTGGTCATACACAGCAGAACACCTTGGGCAAATCAAACACTTGGTTGCCCCTTTGTAGCAGCGAAAGACAAACTCCAGCAAACTCTCTCCAGCCTTGGGATAGCACCTAAAAAGCTGGTTATCCTGGCGCCAATTGTTGCCAGTTCGAGCCCTCTGTACCCTTTTGAAATTTGCAGCGATTCTTTAGTTACAGAGGATACTGCACCTAGGGCACAATATCATGCCTGGATCTCCTTTGTGGCATGTCATGAGATAGTCTTTGATACTAGCATCTCCAGTGTGATTATCCCCCATTCTGTACTTTTCTTTTTCTAAGTATTTTTCCAATTCCTCCATCTCAGAGCGGGGTCTTTCCATATCCACCATATTTATTTCCACATCCCTCTCTTTAGTTTCGTCATCGCCCCATCCTGTGGGCTTTATATCTTCAATCTGGACCTTCGAACTCTCTGGGGCAGAATATTTGACCAGATAGTCAAATTTTCCACTGGGTTCCCCTAGAGTGTCCCATATTTCCTTCTGAGGGGGAATTGGGTGCGTAATTTGGACTTTCTCCAATTCCAGCCTCAAGCCCTCAGTGACTTGTGTTAATCCTTCGTTTTGATTCCCTTAGCCTTCAGTAGCCTGGGTTTCTCCTGCAACAGCCACAGGTGCAGCAATCGAAGTGTCTGGCGTATTCTGGATGTCTTCAGTGACTTCCTCGCTGACTTCGACCATCACCCAGTTTTCGACTCCAGTGTCCTTTTCTTCTGTTAGGGCGTCGCTTCGATCAGTTTCCACCATGTTGACCTCTCCAATGCATGCAGGCTCGGAGTAGTTGGTGTCTGCGACGTCCAAAGGATCTTCGTCCACTTTCATCTTCACCTTATCAGCAAACTTTAGTCTGTCATCTTTGATCGCGTTTTGAATCAAGTCCCTGAAAAGAAAACATTGTGAGGTCTTGTGGCCTAGGAAACTATGATATTTGCAAAACCCCCTCTTCTTCCTCTGATCCAAAGGAGGTATTTTGACATTTGATGGCACAATTAGTTGGCCATCCTTGACAAGCAAGTCAAAAATTTCGTCACACTTAGTGACGTCGAAGGTATAAACCTTCTTTGGAAACTTGTCACTTTTCTCATTTTCAACAATATCTTTCCCTTTTGTGGGAACTAACATTTTGCAGGAGTACGGCGGGGCCTGTTTTAATTCAGCGAGGTCGATTTCGACCTCTTCGAATTCGAATTCAGGATATTCTTCTACTTCCTCAGTCCCAACATAGGAAATCCTTTCTTTCTTACTATTCTTAAAGACTATGGCTTTTTCGGCCTTTAGTCTTTCGACCTGTCGAACCCTATCGGCTAACTGAGCCATATCCCTCAAATACTGAGTGTCTAGTTTCTTTCGAATAGAATAATCCAAGCCCCCAGCGGCCATTTCGACTAACTCATGTTCAGGCACTACTGTGTAACATCTGGATTTCAACAGCCTAAATCTATTCAAATAATCATCTATGGGTTCGGTGAACTTTCTCTTAACACTGGCCAATTCCTTCAAACTTATTTTCGATTGTCCCATGTAAAATTGTTCATGGAATAATCTCTCTAAAAGAGTCCAAGTGTCAATAGACCCAGGAGGCAACGTGGTAAACCAAGTGAAGGCGTTTTTTGTCAAGGAACTTGGGAAGTATTTGATCCTGAGATCTTCATTATTGGCTATATCTCCCGCTTCGGTTAGATATCTCGCTATGTGTTCGACTGTTGACTCATTGGTATCCCCAGCGAACTTTGTAAATTTAGGGACTTTATATCCCCTTGGTAAATCAGCATGCATTATACAATCCAATATAGGAGAAGCGTAATTGGGCCTCCTCATTCCCGTGTTGAGGCCATTCTGGGCCATGATCCTCTCTATCATGGTGGTTAGGTTATTTTCTGCCAAGATGTTATCGTTTCGAATCCTATGAACGATGGCATCGACATCTTGATTTCGACCAATCAAAACAACTCCCCTAGGTTGTTCTTCTCGAAATTCTGGGGCTTCTGGCCTTTCGATCCTTGCCCCTGGTTCTATAACTTCCCCTTGTGGACCCGGGATTATTGGGGCTTCTAACCTTGGTGCTCTGGCCCCTAAGTTAACTTCTTCTCTGGGTGGTCTATGAATCGGGTCGTTAGCAATTTGTTCTATAACAGGCATGTTTGTTCGAAATCCCGCCTGGTTCTGCCTACGCCTTTCTGTGGGAGCAAAGAAATCTGCTATTCGACTCATATTGTCAGCGTTTTCCCTGTTCGTCACAGTCACATTCTGAACTATTGGGGCAAATATTTCCTGCATGGTTTGCGCTAGCACCCCTATCATATTGTGGTTGCTGTCATCCATCAATTGCCTAAAAGCCAACTGGTTATCTGTGGTTAGGATAGGCAACGTGCTATAACCCACTGACCCTTGGTTATTTGTCATAAACTGATTAGCCCCAGACCCAGATCCTAGTTGTGGAGATGAATTCGATGTGGAATTGTGTAAACCTGCCATAAAAGATGTTGGCATTCCGTAAGAAGAACTTCTAATTCTATTCCCATCGAAACCGGGTGGTCTAGTTAATGGTGTGGCGAAATGGGATTGTGTCCCTGATGGTGGAACGAATCCCCCAGGGTAGCCCATAGTTCCAGTATTTCCTAAGATCGAACTATTAGTTGATATGCCACTTACTCCATTGGTGGCTATGTTACTGGTTGAAGATGCAACAGACTGTGCATTCGAAGGGACTACATTAGATGTCCCGCTCGAAATGGACGCGTTAGTGCCTGTTGCATGTGGGCCACCTTGGTCTCCTTGTTGATTGTCTGAATTAGACATTTTGTCCAAACGTTTTCTTCTGGATAAAGGTTGGTTGCTGTTGGTTATCTTACCACTTCTCAGGTTCATAAAACAGCAAACTTCTTAGGTTCCTACGTTTTTTTGTAATGGCTACGTCTCGACAATCCTTAATTCTGATATCCAATTATTGGTCCCACCGGGTGTGCCAATTTGTTTCCAGTGATTTCTGGTAAACAACTGCTAGTCTTCCAAACTATCGAATAATCTTTCTTACTGTTATTCAATCTCTCTGGTAACTCACAGGATCGACTAGATTGATCCTAGGACTCCTTGGATACTAAGGTTACTCTCACAATCGAACAATTATTCATGGTTGATATTGTATAAGTGTTTGGCTTATTTCGATCTCTCTCTACGAGTCTAAAAATGTAATCAAAATGTATATGAAAACTAAGTTATACGAATAAATGCTAATTGTAATGCTGATTGTAGAGACATATAAAACTGCATGAAAAATGAAGTAAATGGTTTCGACTTACAAAACGTTTAACATAAAAGGTTTCTGGAATGTAGAAGTTTAAAATATGCAAAAAGCGTTTAATGCAAGAAATCTGTAAATGATTTTAAATAAAAGTATGCGCTCGAAGGACAATACTTGAAGGTAAAGGTGCGGAAAATGTGACAGTTCTCTGAAATATAAAGTGCTCGAAATATAAAGAAAACAGTAAAACGTAAAACTTTGAGGAAAAGACTTCGAAGTGAAAAACTGTAAAATAAGAAAACTTGTAAATGTTGCCTGACAAAAAGAAAAGAGGAAATTACTGAAAATGGTAAAAGGTTTTCATTAAGTTAGAAATACATGGTGCTATCATACATACATTTCTCTTGCATTCGTTTCCCTTGCCATGTGGTAGTTTGAATGTTATTGAGTATTTTGTATAACAGATATGACACACCAAAATCCTAATACTAAGACTTCTATTTATACTAATTCGACCCTAACGGTCTCGCTACAGGATTATGCCACGTTTCGAACATGCAAGACAATGCTTCCTTCATCTTTCCACGTGTCCCCAAATGTTCCAACGCATAACTTTTAAACTTTGAAAGTCCCGCTTCCATTTGAATTTTAAATGCTTTTGGTGTCTCTCTATTTCGAGCGTTCTTCCCAAACACGGCCTTGTTGTTATTTCGAGACTTCTTTAGATATGTTCCCATAATTGCCGTTCGAAGCTTCACGCTTTGACACCTTTATTCGAAACACTGCTTCTGCAACTTCGAAATATGGTGTTTAATTCCATTTCGATCAGAACGTTTATCTCTTTTGGCTTCTAAATAATATTATCGAAATCTTCAGCCAACAGTGATGCAGGATCATATTGAACCAGACGTCTATCAAGGGGCAAGAGGATTTATTTTCCTCTAGCCAAATACTGTCAAAGACCAAAGCGTGATAACTTGAGTCAAGGGTTATGACCCACTTGACATGGTGAGCTTGATTCTCATAAAAGGACATTCAACGATACAAAGTTCTTTAAAGTTATAATCAAAGTTTAACTTCTGACATTTCCTTGTGTTTACCCCCACGAGATGCTTGAAAACATTACCTCTATATATCATGCATCATGTCATAATAGGTTTTCCCCGTACAGGTTTTCTCATCCTCTTACTGTTTATTTTAGTAAAAATATGGCTCTCGAACAGATTGTCCAAGATCTTCAAACCCAAAATGATCAACTTCAAGAATTGTTCCTGAATCTATCCAAGGGGCAAGAAGAAGTGAAAGCACTCCTCATTGATAGCATGATCAAGAAGAATCCTGAAGACAATAAGGATTGCCATCTGAAATAGCAACGATGAGAAGCCAGATGTTGGGACAGATGGCTCTTTTCCAAAACTTAGCTCGGGAACAAAAAGAGTTGAGAACTCTCATCAACAAGCTTCATCAAGACGGATGCAACCATATGAAACAAACAGTCAAGGTTTGGGATCAAGTCATTAATCACCCTCTAATAAGACAAGAAGTTGGTTTGGTCGAGAGAACGCCTTTCAAAATGGCTACTACGCCGCGATTCTAACAACGACCTCTCCAACAACGACAAGGTAGTCAGCATAAGCAAGATACGCCCAAAAGATAATTTATCGAGATCAGCATGTCTTTGGCTCAAGCATTGCATCATGTGTTGGAAGCCAAGTTGTTTGCGTTGAAGGAACCTCCTCAAAAACCTAATATTACTTCTCCCTATTACAAACATAATGAAAAGTGCGCATACCATTCCAACAGTCGTGGACACGACACTAACCATTATTTGGCGTTGAAAAATAAGATTCAAGACATGATCAACGAAGAAGTATTGGAATTCACACAAGATGGTCAAATTGAGTTTTTCTGTCACCCAACAAAGACGCACCATCTGAAGTGACAAATTTAGGCGGAGAAATTTTTGTTTATTCGAATTTTCAGTTGTAATTTCTTTGTTTGCTTAAACACTTATCTTTATTTCATACCTTGGTTGTTCTCACTAATGCATTGCATATGTTTGTCTTGATTTAATCCATTCGATTTCACTATACTAAAATTATGTTGTAATACGGTGGGAGAACTGACTTGGAGTGTTTTGCGTTTTATCGCAATTGTTGCGGATAACAAGAGTCACCACCAAATTTTATTTTATCTAATAAAGGAAAGGGTGAAAGGAACAGGAAAGACCTTTGAGATATTTTCTTGAGTTCGGGGGGTAGGTTATGAAAAGGGAAAGTGTTAGCACCTTTTTCATCCATAGTTATCTATGGGCTCTTAGTTATTTGCTAGATCATTTTTGAAATTTCTTTGTTTGAAATGTGTTTGTGGTGGATTTTGAAAGTATTTTTGAAAAGCGCCTTCATTTAGGAAAACTTTGTAATGATTTTAGTCTCTATAAGAATGCATACAAAGTGTTGGACTTTTTGAAAATATTTCATGTTTTTAAAAGTGTTTGGTGTGTTTGAAAAGATGTTTGTTTTTTAAGATGGATTGTGAGAAAGCAACTAAGAACGTTCTACCTACTCAAAAGTCTTTTTTTTCATTTATTCCTTCCTTTGATATTGTTATCTCACCATTAATTGGTAAGTAACCCTATCTTTGGATATAAAGGGACGAGCATGGGTCATCGTATAGTCATAGATAGCAATATAGTGAGATATATTAGCATTCTCTGAAGGGACTAAGATCATTTGTAAGGCAAAATTAGAAGCGTCATCGAGGGACTATGATCTTGTTTTTTATTTTTTTTGCTAAGACGTCTCACATGCATAACATGACTATTTATTTAAGGCAACAAAGTGGAGTTAAACCTAGAGGTTCAAGTGTGCAAGTGTTTATTTTTTCATGCATTTTTGTTCTTGGATTAGGGTTGTTTAGTTGTTGGTTTTATCTTGCCATACAAACCCTAATTACTAGCATTTATATTTGAAAGCGATAAATTGCAGAATGTAAATATCCTACGCTATTACATTATTTAGGGGATGGGGATACAAATTTACAAGTGGGGATGGATAGGAGCTTAAATAGTACAACCATATTGAATAACCATGAAGAAAATATGTGAAACATGTAAAAACAAAGGAAAAGGAAATAAAAATGCATTTTCGAACATTATGTGTGGACACATAACCTTCCCTTGTCCCTGTATTGCTAAATCAACTCAATATGAGTCAATACATAATGGTATTTGTCGACTCATACCCTGCATGTGTTGACTCATACGTGTTTGTGTCGACTCACACACCCTTTTTTTCTTTTGTTTTGGGCCTGAATAGCAGTATGTGTAGACTCATAAGGTTATGTGTCGACTCATAACTTATTGTTCCACTAAGATGTGTCGATGCATATAGGTATGTGTCGACTCATACTGTAATTTTTTCACTCTATCTTTGTTTTGCTGCATACATGGGTTAGTTCTCAACACATAAATGACAAGAATGGAAAATAAAAAAAGGTTAGCTTCAAGGGGAAGGGTTATTACATTTTATCTTCAAAGATGAACCAACTAATGATGCTTGAAATGAAGGGTTTAAAGTCAAGGAGACTTACCTTGGAGCTGGAATTTGTGTCTTGAGCTTGAGTTGTTGCCTTGAGTGTTCTTGAGCTTGGAAAAATAGAGGTTTTATAGTAGCTTTTTCTTGAGTTTTAACAACTTCTAGGTGATGTATGTGAGGTGCTTAGATGGTTGGACAAAACTTGCAAAATATGTAGAGTTCTAGGATTTGGATTTCAAAGCTCAAGAATGAGAACTTTGTGGACTGTTATGATTTTTTTTAATATGAGATTTTGAGGGTTTATCAACACAACAAAACTTCTAGCATTTTTCTCTCTGGTTCTTTTTTTCATATTTCAAATGGCCTCTCTATTTATAGAGAACGTTTGAAAATCACATGTGATGGCTATCTTGCTTGTTTTTGAATCAAGTATGAAGAACATGTTTCCAATGTTTTGTACCAAGCTATATAAAGTGGTTGATCACTTTAAACATGTTTGTTCTAACTTGTGTGAGTTGAGTGTTATTAGAACAACAAGTTATAGGCTCAATAAATTGACTTTGTGATTAAAGTGAACTTTTCAAGAATGGATATGTTGCTTTCTTCCAAAAATGGAATGATCACTTGGACAAAGGCTCAAACACTTGGATCATAGTTTAACCAGAGGTGTAAGCATTCAATTAAGGAGTGATATACAAGTTTGAGGCCTGAAGAGTTAAGATTATGCAACATGGTTATTGATTTGATTCTTGTTTATCACAAAATCTACCTTGTAATTCAAGAGTGAAACCCTAACTTCATGGCTTTGATTCTCTTAGCTAAAGTGTGATAAATTCATGCTCTTGGATGTTTTGGAAATCTTGAAAAATCCTATAAACTTTCATGTTTGCAATTTTGACCAAATCATCTTGGAACTATGTGAAAAAGTCCCAAGAAGTTGGCATAAAATCCTGAGCAAAATCTGTTAGAAATTTCTCTAAGTGTTTAATCAAAAATGCCATAACTTCATGAATTTATAACTTAAAATCCAAGAATTTATAGAAAAATTCCTGCCCTAAAATGTTTTAGTTCTCATTGAGATCTACGACTTTCATGTTGGAAGTTTTTCTTGAATCATCTGGCATCATGGTGAAAATTTGGCACAAAGTCATGAAAAAAAAGTTAACTTTCTAACACTTAGAAAAATTTCTAAGTTTTAGAATTTTGAATTTTTGATTTCTTGACGAACAATCTTCATATTTTGACATGTCTTGATGAAATATGATTTTTGAAACTTGATTTTAATCAAAATTTAAAGTTTAACTTTTCAGTGTACAGTTGACTTTTTCATCAGTTGACCAAATTTCAACTATCAATAAATTGATCTTGAGAAGTGTTTTGAACCATGCCATTAGGTCAAGATGATGCATTTGAATCCTTGATATCATGTCTCAAACCAATAAGTCATGTATTTGGTCAAAAGTCAAAAATTGAGTCTTCTCAGTCAAAACTCTAATTTTGACCATTTTGCCCTTTTGGTGTTCTGATCAAATTTCTTGAGGAAATGTGATCCCAACTTGATCAATTGACATATATGAGTTCAAAATGCTGATATGGATAAAAAATTATGAAGTTTGATTGTAAATTGACTACAATTGACTTTTTGCCTATTATAGTTGATTTTAGGTCAACTGATCAATTGACTGAGCAAAAATGTGATTCAAAGCTTGAAACTTGACATAAGAAATCTTGAGAGTACAAAATGATCCATGAAAGTCATATGGGACCTTAAAAGTCCAATGTACTTGTGCAAACTCAAACCCTAATTTTGAGTCATCAATGCTTGAGGATGTGCATTGAGGTGATCCATCCTTGTGCCTTCTTGAACCAATGGACATCTTATGGGAGAAATCTTGAGAAATTGAGAGGGAAAATTTTGGGGTACAACAGTTGCCCATGTTCAATCTTCTTAAACATGAAGAATTAGATTGGTGGATCCGTCATTCGTGGCTTGAAGGTGAAAGATGATTGAACACTAAAGTGCCCAGAAATTTGCCATTGATGATGTATTAATTCGGGAATGGGCTTATAGATGCCATTTGGAGAGATGATGGTAGAAACTGGGAGAAACATCAACATAAATCTTTGGTTGATTTGTGCTGCAGACTAGGTGTCTTGCTTGTCTTTAACTGGAAAAGTTAATTCTGATCCAGAAGAGGTCTTTGGATCAATGATATTTTCTGCATGGAACAAAAGGGTTAGCTGTATGCGAATGTATGCATGATGTAATGATGTTCTCAAAATAAATGAGATTATGTTGTATGTATATGCTATGTATGTTATATGATGTATGAATGTGACATGTTATCGAAGCGTATCCTTAACAGATGCTTGGGAGTTTTGAGAAGTTAAATCTCGGATTGTTGTTGGAGATGAAGAGTATGTGTATCTTCAGATTTTGTTGAAAATGATTCTGTTGGGGATTCCTGCTTTGTTAAGAAGAAACTCTGCTAAGGAATATTGACTTTTCTTGAGAAGACTTTGTGGAGAGTGTTGATTTCTGCTTCGGAACCAGAATTCAAGAGTTTTAGTTGTCCATTGCTCTGGTGGAGAATTATCTCTTAAAATTTAGTTGTTATCTGGTTGGATTCTAGGCTTCACAATAACTTGATGAGGATAAAGAAGTTAATTGTTATCTGGTCGGATTCCAGGCTTTGCAGCAACTCACTGGGATAATGGCAAACTCTACTGGGAAGGGGAGTTTTATTAGTGAATTGTAAGAAATAAATTGTTATCTGGTCGGGTCCAGGTTTCAGCAACTTGAACTGTTAACTGGTCGGGTCCAGGATTTGCAATAGATAGAGAAATTAAGTTACTATTTCGTCGGGTCCAGGCTTTAGCCACTTGAAATTGAAATTTACTATTATCCGGTCGGGTCCAGGTTTCAGAAATTGGAAATGTTATCTGGTCGGGTCCAGGCTTAAAAAATTTAAATTCTTGAATGGTCGGGTCCATGCTTCAGCAATTTAAGAAGTTAAATTAATATTTGTTTGGGTCTAGGCTTTAGCAACTAAATTTTAGATTTACTGTTATCTGGTCGGGTTCAGGTTTCAGAAATTAGAACTGTTATCTGGTCAGGTCCAGGCCTCGTAGTAACTAGAATTTGATATTAACTGTTATCTAGCCGGGTCCAGGATTCAGTAATGATTTGAGATGTTGAACTATTATCTGGTCGGGTCTAGACTCTATAGCAACTTGCTTGAAGTTGACTGGTATTTGGGTCCAGGCTTGAACAGTTGACTGGTCGGGTCCAGGCTTAAACAATTTGAGAAGTTAAACTATTATCTGGTCGGGTCCAGGCTTTAGTAACTTGTAATTGTGATTTACTGTTATCTGGTTGGATTCAGTCTTCACAATAAGTTAAGGGTAGGATGAAGTTGAACTAGTATCTGGTCGGCTCTAGAATTCGTAGTAACTTGCTTGAAAGGATGAAGTTGACTATTATCTGGTCGAGTTCCAGGCTTTACAGCAACTTTCGGAGATAGCAATGACTCTGTTGGCGACTTCACTGAGGATTAGGCGTTGCGGTCCCTTGATTTGTAATAGTTTGAGAGGAAAACTCAAGTTGGGGAATTTGTAGTTTGTTGGGGAAATAAACCCTGTTGAAGAGGATATTTGACGAACTGTTGGGGAAGTGACTTCTTTTTAGGAAGAAACTCCACAAGGCTTCTTTCTTGAGACCAACTCGGATGGGGAGAGGGTTTTCAAGAGATTGAAACTTTGGCTGGGGATTTCATGAATCCAACTTAGAGGGGATAATTTTAACAGAATAACTCTGTGGGGATATCTCAAATGCATTTAAGGAGATGCTTGTCACTATTTTATGAGCATACATTTTTTAAAAGTTTAATCATGTTCATATGCATATATTCATTCAATTTTAGTCATTGGACACTTTTACACTCAAAACATAAAGTTTGCACTTCAAAGTATATTTGTGTTGATGTTTTACCCATGAATAGACGTTTTTGTACAAAGAGATCGAGATCCTATTAAGAGAAAATCATCGAAAGAATGGAAAGAATACAAAGTGAAAAAAAAAAACAATAGTCATATGAAAGTGATCTCATTGTGTTACAACCCCATTATTGCCACTACGTCTTTGAACATTATCCCTTGCTGTTGAATAAAAGTTGATTGGATTGATCTTGGACCATTTGAACTTGGACTTTGGTAATAAGGTTGGCTATAGAGACTTTACGGGACATAGTCATACGCTTTAATCCTTAACTTTTTCTTGGACCGCCCTTTCGGGGTTTCAGCCCACCAGGATACCCATTTTTGCCCAACTCGCCCTTTCGGGTTTTCGACTCGTCGGGTGTACAATCTTTTGCGTATATCCCAAACTTTTGCCCGAACCTCTTTGGTTCACCGGGATGCCCTTATTTTTGCCTAGGTATGTCATCCTAGAGGGTCATTTTATGCGTAGTATTTTTTAACTATGTCCGTATTCACAAGACGTGGGAAGTCTTCACCATCCATAGTAGTCAGCATTATGGCACCACCAGAGAAAACTTTCTTTACAACAAATGGTCCTTCGTAAGTGGGAGTCTATTTTCCCCTGGGGTCTCCTTGTGGAAGAATGATGTGCTTTATTACCAAGTCGCCAGTCTGATATACTCGAGGCTTAATCTTTTTGTTGAAAGCCTTGATCATACATTTTTGATACATTTGACTGTGACAGACAACGGTCAATCTCTTCTCATCAATCAAGTTCAACTGATCCAACCTAGTCTAAATCCATTCGTCTTCGCCTAAATTTGCTTCCTTCATAATCCTTAGAGAAGGGATTTTAACTTCGACAAGTAGGACATCTTCCATGCCGTAGACCAAGGAGAAAAGGGTTTCCCTAGTTGATGTTCAAGCTGAAGTACGGTAGCCATGGAGAGAAAACGGTAACATCTCATGCCAGTCTTTATACGTTACCACCATATTTTGCATAATCTTATTGATATTTTTATTGGCAGCTTCCATCGTGCCATTCATCTTGGGTTTGTACGGAGAAGAATTGTGATGCTTGATTTTGAACTGAGTACAAAGTTCTGTAATCATAACATTGTTGAGGTTGGTCCCATTGTCGGTGATGATCCTTTCGGGGATATCGTAACGGAAGATGACATTATGCTTGATAAACCTGGCTACAACGTTCTTGGTAACTGAGGCATATGAGGAAGCTTCGACCCACTTGGTAATGTAATCAATGGAAACAAGGATGAAACGGTGTCCACTGGAAGTGGTAGGTTTGATCTCTCCAATCATATCAATGCCCCACATTGCAAACGGCCATCGAGCAGTCATGACATTTAGAGGAATATGAGGTACATGGACCTTGTCAACATAGATTTGACACTTGTGGCAAGTCCTTGAGTGATGATGGTAATTAGTTTCCATTGTGGACCAAAAGTAACCAGCCCTTAGGATTTTCTTAGCCATAGTGTGCCCACTAGAGTGACTCCCAAAGGTTCCATCATGCATGACTTCCATAATTTTCTCTGCCTCCTTCTTGTCCATACATCAGAGTAGAGTAGAATCATGGTTGCGCTTGTATAAGATTTTGTTGCTTAGAAAGAATTTGGCTGAAAATCTTCGTAAGAATTTCTTATCATTGATGAAATCTCCTTCAGGATATTCTTGTTTCTCAAGATATCTCCTCACCTCATGGTACCATGGTTTCTCTTTGTCAGTGTCAAGCTCATAGAAGTGCGCATGTTCGTCAAATCTCTCAATTGTAATCATAGGAGCTTCGTTGTCCCATTTGACCTTGAACATGGAAGACATTGTGGCCAAAGTGTCAGCTAATTGGTTTTCCTCTCTAGGGAAGTGTTCAAAGGTTATCTCTTCGAAGCATGGAATCAGAGTTAACACAAGCTCCTTGTAAGTAATTAGGTTGAGATGCTTAGTGTCCCATTCTCCATTTACTTGGCTGATCACTAGAGAAGAATCTCCGAATACATTCAAATGTTTGATCCTTAAGTCAATGGAAGCCTTCAAACCCAAGATGCACGCCTCGTACTCAACCATGTTATTCGTACAATTGAAGCACAGTCTAGCAGTGAAAGGAGTATGGAAACCCTCAAGAGAAATAATCACAACACCAATTCCATTTCCCAAAGCGTTGGAAGCTCCATCAAAAACCATAGTCTATCTGGATCCTTGTTAAGGTCCGTCATATGGTCTGGGTTTTACACAGTCAGTCACTAACATGATATTCTCATCCGGGATGTCAAAATTCATAGACTGGTAATCATTAACAGCTTGATGGGCCAAATGATCTGCCAATACACTTCCTTTGATGGACTTTTGTGTTGTATATTGAATATCGTATTCAGTCAGAATTATTTTCCATCTAGCTATCCATCCGAAGAGAGCGGGCTTCTCAAATATGTACTTGATAGGGTCCATCTTAGAAATCAATAAAGTGGTGTGACTCAACATATATTGTCTTAGCCGACGAGCAGCCCATGCCAAAGTGCAACAAGTTTTCTCGAGCAGTGAATATATGGTTTCACAGTCGGTAAAATTTTTGCTCAGGTAGTACATTTCTTGCTCTTTTCGGCCAGACTCGTCATGTTGGCCCAACACACACCCCATAGAATTCTCTAGCACAGTCAAGTACATGGTCAATGGTCTTTCTTCCACTGGAGGCATAAGGATAGGAGGTTCCTGCAAATATTCCTTGATCTTATCAAAGGAAGCTTGGCATTCATCGTTCCATTTGACTACATGATCTTTCTTCAGGAGTTTGAAGATTGGCTCACAAGTAGCAGTTAGATGGGATATGAACGGGCAATGTAATTAAGACGACCCAAGAATCCTCTAACCTCCTTTTCAGAACAGGGAACTGGAATTTCTTATATTTCTTTTACCTTTGCAGGATCAACTTCGATGCCTTTACCACTAACGACAGAACCTAGAAGCTTTCCATACCTTACTCCGAATGTGCACTTATTAGGGTTCAACCTCAACTTGTACTTCTGCAGCCTCTTAAATAGCTTATATAGGTGATTGAGATGCTCTTCTTCAGTTTGCGATCTTACAATCATATCATCCACATATACCTCTATTTCATGATGGATCTTATCAGTAATTAAAGCTACCATAGCTCTTTGATATGTTGCCCATGCATTCTTTAATCTGAACGACATGATCTTGTAACAAAAGGTGTCCCATTGTGTAACAAAAGTGGTCTTCTCTATGTCTTCGGGAGCCATCTTTATTTGGTTGTAGCCAGAAAATCCATCTATGAAGGATAAGACTTTATGTTGAGCGGTGTTGTCAACCAAGACGTCAATATGAGGTAGAGGGAAATCATATTTGGGGCTTGCCCTATTTAAATCCCTATAGTCTACACACATACGAACCTTTCCATCCTTCTTTGGCACAGGGACCAAGTTTGCAACCCATTGAGGATAAGATGTCGCAACTAGGAATCCCGCATCGAATTGCTTCATCACTTCTACTTTTATCTTTTCAGACGTGTCATGCCGCATCCGACGAACCTTTTTTTGACAGGAGGGTAATATTCCTTTATTGGTAGACGATGAACTACAATTTCAGTATCCAACCCTGGCATGTATTCATATGACCAAGCAAACACTTCAACATAGTCATGTAGCATCTGGACCAACCTGCTCTTGATATCATCTTCTATGTCGGTGCCGATCTTGACCTCTTTCTTGTCTGTCTCAGTACCTAGGTTGATAACTTCAACTGGTTCTTCATGAGGTTGAATAACTTTCTCCTTTTGCATCAAAAGTCTGGCTAGTTCCCCTGGTATGTCATAATCTTCCTCGCCTTCGTCTTCGGCTCGGTTAATTGGATGTTCAAAGTCATAACTGGAAATAGTAGAGTCGTTGGCAATGAGATCCGGAGTGGATGGGGATCTGCAAGTGTGTGTGTGTGTGTGTGTGTGTGCATGTAAGATACATGGCTATTGAAAAATGCAATAAAGAAAAAGAAAGACAATGAACATAGAATTTGAATGCAAAAGGTCCAATGGTTTATATTAAATGATCATATGATAAATGAACATGAACAAAACCCTTAAAAAATGGACCATAGTGCCCCGGGAAAGGCACGTGGCTTAAAAGTCATTGTTTGGGATTTAAAATTACAGACAAAAGTTATTGAATTGACAGAAAATAGTAAAACATTAATTACTCCTCAATGAAGGAGATGGGAGTGAAATCCTTTGCATGCCAGTTATTGAGCTTTCCTCTGGCAGTAAGGTAGATCCATTCTTCAAAACCGCATTCATCCTCAGAGTCTTCCACAACATTTACTTCATGATTTTCGATACGGATATATGGATTTCCCATGTGAGCGCGCCTGACCTCTTTCTGAGCTTTGATGGTGAAACCTAACCCAAGTTTGTCTGCTTTAAATGGAATCTCAAGGAGTTTCCCCCAGTTAGTACAACTTCCATCTTCTACTACGGCACAGGCATCCTTAAGCGAAACCATTCTTGGCACAACTTTATCAGCTATTGGTATGTCAGAGAAGATTTTGGTGACGGAAACCATAGGAGGAACAACTTCGAAATCCTGGAACGAAGTTTCTATAAACTCATCATCCATTTCCACATACTTGAAGGAATTAAGGTGGCTCACCATGAATTCCTCTTCATTGCAAACAATGACAATCTTCCCCTTGATTGGGAATTGTAACTTTTGATGAAGGGTGGATGTAACTTCCCCTGCTCCATGTATCCAAGGGCGCCAAAGTAAACAAGAGTAAGCGGGATGGATGTCCATTACGTAGAAGGTAGATTTGAAAATATGTGAGCCAACTTTAACTGGGGGATCTACATCTCCATGAACCATCCTTTTAGACCCATCGAACGCCCTTACAACAATATCACTTAGTTTTAACACCAGACCTTAGCAATCTAACCGATATAAAGCACCTTTGGGTAACACATTTAGAGATGATCCAGTATCAATTAAGACATGTGACAGAGTGGTTCCCTTGTATTCACTAGAGACATGCAAGGCTTTGTTGTGGTTCCTTCCCATAGGAGTCAAATCAGCGTCGGAGAACCCTAATCCATTGCCAGCCGTTAAACTTGCTACACAATTCTCGAACTGGTCAGTTGTGGTTTCTTGAGGCACATGGGCTTTCTTCAAGAGCTTGATTAAACCTTGGGCATGAGCATCCGAATAGAGTAACAATGACAGATGGAGATTTTGGAGGGGGTTTGTCCCATTTGCTCCACTATTTTGAAGTCGCTCTTCTTTATGATTTTCAAGATTTCCTCCATCTCTCGAGTGGAGGGCTCTTTAGCATCAGTATCTTTGTAGGTGCCTCTATTCCAGCAGGATCACCTTCTTTTTCTTTGCCTCTAATGTTGGCACTAGACTTGTCATTGGTTATGCGGATGAGAGTTGTTGTAGTAATGGGCGGTGAAATATCATGGGAAAATATCCTCCCTGTTCTTGTTACTTTACTAGAACCTGCAATATTAGTAACACCGGCTTCGTTTTCATTGATCCAAGAATGTTGTTTTAGCCCATGATAATAAACTTCGGCACCATAGTTCCATGGAACTGCTTTATTAGAGGAGTTGGGAATAGGCCCAGCGGCAATGATTATTAAAGGAGCAATGGTTGGTTTGTTTGAAATCCTAATAGGACCCTTTGAGGATATCCTAAGAGGCTTGTTGGAGATTGTTATTATGGAAAGGTCTTCAACTTTATAGGTCAAACTCTTGATGGTAGGAATTTTTTCAAATAGGATCTCGTGACTATCTATCAGGCGTTGAACACCTTCTTTTAGCCACCTTCATACATTTATTTGTTTATCACAACAATCAGTCCTTTAAACATACAGGGAACACCCCAACTCTCAGTAAATTTCCCTTCACAGTAGTCAATGGAGTAGTCAAATCCTCAATGGAGGAAACAAAATTAGTATCATCAATTGCATTAACACCTTTGCCATGGTTCGACATTGGTTTGATTATCACATTTGGAGTAGGTGGATCAAATTCAATTATTTTATTGTCTATCAGATCTTGAATCTTATTCTTCAGAGCCCAGCATTGATCAGTTTCATGTCCATGGTTGTTGGAATGATACGCGCACTTGGAATTTGGATTGTACTTAGGTGATGAAATGTCAGGATTGGGTGGTGGATTGTGCAATCTCACTAAGTTGGCCTTCAATAGATGTTGTAATGCCTAGGATAATGACACGCTTATTCTCGTGAACTGTCTTCGAGGAACTTCAGATTGTTGATTGTTGGATGATTGTCTTTGAGCTGATGGAGGGTTGGAGATTAACACAACATTAACAGAGGATCGGGGATCCTTCTTGGTACGGGCCCTTTCCCCATACATAACATTTGTTTCCTTCTTTCCAGTGAAGGGGTTCTTTACAGTGTTGGACGTGGAAGCAGATGTCATGGGAATTTTCCCACTCTTAATGCAACTCTCTACCGTTTCGCCAGTTAGTATCAACTCGGTGAAACCAGACGAAGAACTCCCAATCAGTAAGTTGAAAAATGGTCCAGTTAATGTACCCATGAACATTTCAACTAATTCTTTGTCAGATAGTGGTGGTTGGACCCTACCAGCAAGATCCCTCCATTTTTGTGCATATTCTTTAAACCCCTCATTAGTACCCATTTTCATACCTTGAAGTTGGACTCTGGTTGGTGCCAGATCAGCATTGTATTTATACTGATGATAAAAATCAGTGGCTAGATCTTCCCATGTGTGGATGCGGGAACCCTTCAACTGATAGAACCATTCTAGCTGAGTCCCAGCCAGACTCTCTTGGAAGAAATGGACCCAGAGCTTTTTGTCGGTAGTGTGCAGCTGTATCTTGCGCATGTAAGACCTTAGATGAAGTTCCAGGCAGGAAACCCTGTCATACTTGGCAAAGACCTATATTTTGAACTTATGGGGAATGATGACCCAAGGTACTAAGCCCAACTCACCAAAATCCAAACCAGGCAGGCTTGAATTTCAACAGCCTTTAGTCTATCCTCCAACTGCTTGTATTTATCCTGAGTCGGAGGATATTGCTCATCAAAGTAATCTTCGTCTTCGGAAGCTTGATTAATGGCACCCTCGGCACGGGTACTCCTTGCCTCTTCGTCTTGATTTTCGTCCTCCTCAGACGACTCTTCGACTATCTGTACCTGGCGAACCGGACCTTTGAACCTCTTACCCATGTTGATGAAGGCCTTCTTTTTGGTTTTATTCTTGGCTATTAGCGTAGTCAGCAGCTCTTGTTGCCCCTTAGCTAGGGTCAGCAAGGTCTCTTAGAACTGGGAATTATGCACTTGCAAGTCCTTCACTGTTTGTTCGACATCCATCTTACTAAAATAAATAGTAGAAAGATAAGGAAACATGTTATGGAAAACCTGTTTATGTTATGATGCATGAAAATGCGTATGCAAATGATTTCAAGGACTTAGAAGATTTAAAATTTTTTATACAAAAGGGAACAAACATTAATTGTATTAATAAGTTCAAATTGTTTACAACATTCCTCTTGGGCTTACATTGAAACAAAAGAAACAAAATAAACTAAAATACAATAACAATGGCTCAAATTTCCTATGGATGCTTCCTTCTTGGAGCAATATAGGCATTCACGCTCCTCTCCTCATGAAGTTGTCTCGTGAGCTCCAATGTCTTCTTCTCGCTTGCATAAAACTGGGCTTCAAAGGTGTCTCGCTACCCCTTTAGCTGAATCCAAGCTCTTTGAAAATCTTCAAGAGAAGTAGGCATATCAGGATAAAGGACAGTATATGGAACATCTCCTTCGGCAACAGGCTCCATGATGATTGGTAAGATGGAGGGGTAAGGCATCACGAGACTTTGAGCATGAGTTCGTACCCACTTAAAGTAAGGCTCAAGGGGGGTGGAATTCTTATGTCCCATTGTATTACTATCCACTTTATTTATAATTCTCCAAGCTCGTATGAACCTTTGACGATAGCCTTGGTTGTCGCCCTCGTAGTCGAATACCAAACCTTGAATGAGCGTATTATGGGGAGGGTTATAGGTGATACCTCCCCTAATCCTAAGAGTGGGAAATTATGGAATTCCCCACAATGGTTAATGATGGTAATATCCTCCAAAGATCGAGAACACCAATGGATGTCCGAGTGTGAGAATGACATCATCCTTTGAGACCATGTCAAGCCTTGCTCATCCTTCGACGTTGATCGAGGTAGGTGCTAAATAAAACACCTAAAGAGTAATGGAATGCAACACAAAAGAGTACCCCTTTTCTTCATGGTGCGAGTGTGCAAATAATGTAGAATGTCTCCAAGCAAAGTAGGTATGGGATTACGAGAGAGAAAAACCTTGATGGCATTCACATCTATGAGTTGGTCCGGATTTGGAAATAGAACCAAACCATAGATTAGAAGGGCCAAGACATCCTCAAAATCTTGAAAATCCATATCTTCCCAGAACAAACAAGCCTTCTCCAACAGAAATTTGGCTAAGAAACCCTTAACCCCACTTCTTGTCTCCCAATTTTCCACAATGTCGGATCTCTTCAAATGCAAAGCTTTGGCAATAACTTCAGGTTTTGGAGTCTCTTCTAAAATGATGAATGGTATTTGATCAAGCACGGGCACTCCTAACAATTTAGAGAATTCTTCTAATGTAGGCACCAATTGGTAGTCGGGAAAGGTGAAGCAATGATGCATAGGATCAAAGAATTGGAAGAGCACACACATCATTTCTTGTTGGAAGCTTGAGGTAGCCAAGTTAAGAAGTCAACCATATTTCTTGGTTAAGGGAGAATCTCTAGGCACTCTTGATGCTAAATCTTGAAGTTAAGGATGAACTTTCACGAAGTTGACTCGGATAGTATTCCTACAAGTGAAAGTCATGACCTACAAGTCAGAACAAAGATAACTTCCTAAATCCTTGAAATGGTTAGTGAGAATGTGTTGTACCCCAAAATTTTCCCTCTCATTTCTCAAGATATTTCCCCACAAGGATTTTCAAAAGTTCAAATTTGCACAAGTACAATTGGTCTTTCAAATATCAAATCTAAAAAAGAGCGTGC
Organism: Vicia faba; assembly: GCA_948472305.1. Lineage (NCBI taxonomy): Eukaryota > Viridiplantae > Streptophyta > Magnoliopsida > Fabales > Fabaceae > Vicia > Vicia faba. Next base: position 660,130,847 of record OX451740.1, read on the forward strand.
CTGCTTCAATTTCACATCCTTTGATTGGACTTTTGGCATCTTTCGATGCAAGCTTGACTTGCGTCCTTCGATTGAGCGTTGGCCTCTGACACGCTGGCTTTGATTCACAAAGCAGGAGCTTCCTGCATGCAACCTTCGATTGGACCTTGGCTCTTCATGCAAACCTTCATTTGAGCGATGGTCTCTTGTATGCTTGCTTGGAGTCACAAGGCAGTGACCTCCTGCAGGCAAGCTTCGATTGAGAAATAGCTTCCTTCTTGCATGCTTCAAAGCAAGAGGCTCCCACCAGGCCAGCAGGCATAAAGCAAAGAGCCTCTTATAGCCTCCTTCGATTCAAAGAGGAAAAGCCTCTTGTTGATGTCCTCCGATCCAAAGGGGAAAAGCCTCATGTTGTTATATTTCGATTCAGAAGTTGGGGATTTCTTACTGGCCTCCATTGATTCAGAAGACAAGTGCCTTCTTTACGCTTGCTCCCAATTCACAAGGCAAGGATCTTCTTCAAGCCAGCAGGAACAAGGCAAAAGCCTCCTGCAAAAATCCTTCGACTCAGAAGCCAATGGTCTTGCATGTTGTTGTAGCCCAAAATTTGCCCTCTCATATTATTAAGATTTTTCTCACAAGATTTCTTGGACTCAAGACAAGATTGGGGTTTGCTATGCTCAAGACCTCACCTTGCACTGATGACCTGAAATTAGGCTTTAAGTTTACACAAGGAATTTTGGGCCATCAATGCTTCATGTGACTTTCATACACAATCTTGGACCCCTAAGATTGCAGTTTCAAGCCTTGAATCACATTTTTGCCCAGTCAATTGGACAATTGACCTAAAAATCAGTTGTATTGGGGAAAAAGTCAACCATGGCCAATTTATAGTCAAAATTCATAATTTTTGATCCACAACAACATTCTAGGCTCCTATGTACCATTTTATCAAGTTTGGATCACAACTCCTCAAGAAATTTGATCAGATCATCAAAAGGGCAAAATGGTCAAAATTAGGGTTTTGATTGAGAAAGGGAAATTTATTATTTTTGACCTAGCCAATGATCAATTGGGTTCAAGCATGATTTCAAGGACTCAATGGCATCATATTTACCTAATCACATGGTTCAAAAGATCCCAAATGCATAGGATTGACAGATGAATTTTTCAGTCAACTGATCAAAAGTCAATTGTACACTGAAAAGTCAAACTTTGCCTTTTTAGTCAAAATCAAGTGCCAAGGGTCATAATTCATAAAGATATGTCAAGATGTGAAACTTGTTGATCAAGAAACCTAATTTTGCAAATTAGGGTTTTAATTTGAAATTTTTCATAACTTAGAATTTTTCTAAGTTATGGAAAATTTCTTATTTTTTCCCAACTTTCCACAACTTTTTCACCATGATGAAATTGGATTCAAAGAAAACTTCCAACATGAAAGTTGTAGTCCTCTATGAAATATACAACTTTTATTCACAAAGTTTTCCCAAAATATTCTTGGATCTCAAGTTATGATTTTGTGAATAGGGGTCCACAAACTTTTTAACTTAGTGAAAATTTGCCCTAGTTTAGGCAGATTTTTGACCTAACTTCATGGACATTTTTCACCTAGTTCCAAGAGGAATCTCAAAATTAATTTCAAATATGTATTGTAGAGCATGTTACAATATTTCCAAAATGTCTAAGAACTCTCCAAGATCATTTATGGTTAGGGAGAATCGAATAAAGGAAAATGGAAATTTATCACTTTTGTTCAAGGCTTTTTCACAATGTTACAAGTTGCAAATCAGTTTCAAACATGCTTGTACTTGGTATTACAGGTCCTAATCCTTTATACACTCCATAATTGAATGCTAATTCAGTGGATAATGGCTTTATTTTGATCTTTGGAGCATTGTACAATGAATTAATCCATTTATGGCATAAAGTTCATAATACCATTTTGATAAAGCAAGACTTTTACAACTTTGCATTTCTTGAGCCATGGACCTGATCTTTTGTTGCAAACAAGATCCACAAACATCAGGCAAAGTACACCAGCCCTATGCAGTCCATAAGCTAGCCTGTACAGGCCTTTGGCTTTGTCACTTCACCTTTTCTTCAAAAGCAAGCAAACTTGCAAAAGTCAAGTAAGCTTGTGTATCTGATAAAGGCAAGACTTTGTATCATTTCAAACAACTTCAGAACCTTGTAACAAGACTAAGAACGAATTGCTAACATCTCAAACACTCTCAAACACAAAAAACACCATTTTCTGCCCAAACAGGGCAACCTCTGCAGAACTCGAGCCAAATCAATATTGGCTCGTGCGTTTCTTGATTCAACCCTTGAAACATCTTCCCTACATCACAACCAAGCTATACAGGCCTTTGTCTTGCAAATGTGTGCCCTGTTTCAAGCTTCACCATTTTCATTTTGGAGGTTTGCAGGTTGACTTCTACAAGGAGATTCAAGCATCTACAAGGCAATCTGAGCATTGGAGAAGCTTGAGGGAACTTCAAGAAAGCTCATAAGAACTTCAGGCCTCACTCAAAGTTCCCACATTGCCATATCCAAACTCAACTGAACAAGGTATTTTTCAAGTTTCTATCTCTCTATTTAGGCATCCTTAGGTCACGATTTGTGAAGCAAAAATGTAGTCCTTAACTTGCTTAAGCTGTACATATGCATAGTTTCCATTTATATTAACTAAGCTAAGAGTATTTGGTTGTTGAACATGCTGAAAAAATTAGGTCAGAAATTAGGGCCATTAAAATTCTCCCTGATCTTTGAGACTTAGGTCATGAGATTTATATCACTAGAATCGTGAGATCATAAGCTACCTTTTTTGTGTTATGAGTTTTTGATTTTATGCAAGCATGAGCAAGAACAGGATTTGAAGGCAGAACGCGCGTAAACTGATTGGCTGAAGGACAGGGACGAAGCTAGCTTGGGCTTGTGCTTGTTTTCTCTACTTTTTGCACCCTCCCTATTACTTTTGCACCCCCTTGACTTATTATTTTATATTTTTGTATTTTATTGCATATTTTTATTTTTTGTGCTTGCATTCATTTTTTTAATGATAAAAAATACCCAAAAATATTTTCTTAATTTTTGGCATTTTATTTTATTTTTTTACATAAAATATTGATTAGTTTAAATAAGATAGGAATTATTTTCTTAAAATAAATTGTAAATACCTTAAAATATTATACATTTTTATTTTTATTATTTAACACATAAAATATCATTTTTCACATATATTTTAATTTTTAATATTTGTAAATATTTTTATTTATTTATTTCTTGTACAAAAATAAATAAAATAATAATATAAAACATATTTTCTTTTAAAACAAAACTAGGGTTTCCCCTTTCAAAAATAATATTATTTTTTTCTTCTTATTTTTAAGACTTAGATAATTTTATTTTCTCATACATAAAACAATTACAAAACATTTTTTTGCATATTTACATTTTATTGCATCTTTAAGTATTTGTTTATTTATTTATTGCACAATAAATTCAATTGGGTTGTAATAGTGAATTAGGGTTTTATTTTGTGCAAATATCCCCATTCAAAACTTGTATCCCCCTTCCCATAATATTGTTGTAATAGTTTAGATTTACTTTACGCAATTTATCACATTATATGCATGTTTAGTAAAAACTAGGGTTTGTATGTTAAGACAAAAATCAAACAAATAGCATGACCTAATACAAAACAAAAATGCATGAAAAATGACAACACCTTGCACATAAGCACCTCTAGGGTTTCACCCACTTAGTTGCCTAAACAACATGGTCATGGTATGCATGCTAGGTATCTTGGCAAAATCAAACAAAACAAAAGATCATAGTCCCTCGATGACGCTATCAAAAGGTTGCCTAAAAAAATGATCTTGGTCCCTTAAACAAGCCAAGATACTTGGCACCATTGCTATCATGGTCATACGATGACTCATGCCCGTCCCGTTTAAACATCCAAAGATAGGGTTATCTACCAAAATAATGGTAGGTTAACAATGTCAAAGGAATAAAAAGGTATAGTAAAGACTTTTGAGTAGGTAGATAAGCTTCTAGTTACTTGATCAATTTGCAAACAATCCTTGCTATTTTCAAACAAACACACACATTTCAAAACATTTTCCAAACAACTTTCAAAACATTGAAACATTTTTCAAAAGACAAACATCTTTGTATACATTCTTACAAGCAAGAATCATTACAAAGATTGCCTAAACAAAGGCCTCTTTTAAAAATACTTTCAAAACCACACAAGGCACCATTTCAAACAATTGCAAAAGCAAAGCAAGTGATCTAAAACAAGTAACTAAGAGCCCATGGATAACCATGGATGAAAAGGGTGCTAGCACCTTCCCTTTTCATAATCTACCCGCCGAACCAAAAAACAATCTCAAAGGTATTTCCTGTGCTTTTTTACCTTTCCTTTTGGATAAAATAAAAGCAGGTGGCGACTCTTGCTAAACCGCAACATTTGTGAACACAAACGCAAAACCTCAAGTCAGTTCTCCCACCGCATCACAGAACTGGCGACTCTACTGGGGAAAATTATAAAAGTGGGGTTACCTTAGGGTTTTAGATCACCTTTACATGCTTATCTTGCTTGACTTGTTTGCTTTACACTTTGGTTCTATTGTTTGGGCTCAAATCCTCTACAGGGATTTTGGGAAACATTCATAGGTAAATAGCAATACGTTGTGGAAACTGTGCGGGGTATACCGACATGGTATAAGCAATAGCTATATTAGTGCCACATATTTGTGGGTACCGGTAGCCTTTGAGTCAATCAAAGAGAATACGGGGCCGCTGAGTGATGTCACAAAGCACTAATGGACTTTTAGAACCTTTACTTGACCAACTTGGCCTTTTAGGATGTAGTGAGATGACCGGATTTGATGCAGTCCGAAGTTGGTAGATACTCGATACTACACTCATTGAGGGTTGGTTCCTTGGAATATTTCGGTCGCCAGTAAAGAGGCTGAATTGAAACAATGAACAAGGAAACAATCCAGTGATATTGAGCTCCTTAGAACCCGGTTACTATTTCTAGGACAGGTTGAGCCAACTAAACTTCAAGAGGGTATTTACCTATGAAACCCCATGCAAGCCTAAACTAGGAACTTGTGTGATTTTCTTGTACATATATACTTGTGCATAACATCATGGACATCATGAAGCATCATATGCATCCACTAACCATTTCAAGGATTTTGTATTTTCATCTTTGTACCTATTTTGTAGGTTATGGATTCACTTCGCAGGAAAACTGTCCACGTCAACCTTGTAAGAATTCCTCCACAACTCAAGGAGCTAGCTTCAAGGATTCCTGAGAATTCTCCATTCACTGAGAGGCATGGTCGTCTTCTCAACTTAGTCACTACCAACACTGAGGAGGATATGCTGAAAGTTCTCTTCCAGTTCTTTGACCCTTTGCATCATTGCTTCACATTTCCTGACTATCAACTTGTGCCTACTTTGGAGGAATTTTCTCAACTCTTGAGGATTCCTATTCTCAATCAACTACCCTTCAACGGTACGGAAAGAGATCCAAATCTAGAAGAGATTGCTCAAGCCTTACACTTGCACTCATCTGATGTCACTACATATTGGGAAACTAGAAGTGGTGTCAAAGGCTTCTTGTCAAAGTTTCTGTTTGAGAAGGCCCAAAGTTGTTGGAATTATCTAGACTTGTAAGCTTTTGAGGAGATTGTAGCTCTTCTCATCTATGGGATGGTCTTGTTCCATAACACTGATCAACTCATAGATGTGAGTGCTGTCAAAATCTTCATGACTCACAACCCGGTGCCTACATTTCTTGGGGATATCCTCCACTCTTTTCACACTCGTACAATGAGGAAAAGAGGTGTTCTCCTGTGTTGCACTCCTCTACTGGAAAGATGGTTTATTTATCATCTTCCCCAATAAATTTTGAAGAATGAGCAAGGTTTAAGGTGGTCACAATGATTGATGACTCTTACCCATTCAGATATTCATTGGTGTTCTCGAACCAAAGAGAATGTCATCATCATTGACTGTTGTGGGGAATTTCCTAATGTCCATCTACTTGGCATTAGGGGAGGCATCAGCTACAACCCATGCTTGGCTCTGAGACAGTTTGGGTATGCCCTAAGGGATGGCCCACATGATATGCTGATTCAAGGTTTGGTTTTCGACTTCGACAATGAAAATCAAGGACTCCGACAAAGGTTCATCCGAGCTTGGAGAATGCCCAACAAGGTGGAAAGTAAGACCTTGGGACACGAGAATTCCATCCCTCTTGAGCCTTACCTCAAGTGGGTACGAACCCGCGCCCACAGTCTTATGATGCCTTACCCCTACATTCTCCCAGTGATTATAGAGACTGCCATGGAAGGAGAGGTTCCATACACCCTCCTACATCCTGACATGCCAACATCACTCGAAGATCTACAAAGGAGTTGGATACAACTCAAGGGAGAGCGCGATACTTTTGAAGCCCAATTCTACGCAAACGAGAAGAAGGTTTTGGAACTCACTCGGCTACTTCATGAAGAGCCGACTCTAAACACCTACATTGCACCAAAGAGGATGCACAATGTCTTTTTACCTTAGAATTTTGTATTATTTTGCCCATGGGGAATTGATGTACTAACAAATTCTATCTTATTAATATGACGTGTGTTTCCTTTTTGTTTAAAACAAATTTGAATATCTGAATCCTTGAATGCATTACATGAATACATATCATTCATCATATGCATAAGCAGGTCTTCACACCAAGTTTCCTCATCTCTCTGCTGTTTATTTCAGCAAGATGGATAATGAACAAACGGTCAAAGACTTACAAGCTCAGAATTCACAATTTCAACAACTACTCTTGACCCTAGCCAAGGGGAAGGAGGAGCTAAAGACTCTGCTAGAGAAGGAAAAAGATAAAAAGAAGAAGAAGAGAGCTGGTGTGGCTATCTTGGGCAGAAGATTTGAAGGACAAGCCAGATGGACTTTGGAATTCCCATCAACATCTGAAGAGGGGGAAGGAAAAGGAAAAGGAACTACAGTGCCTTCAGATTTTGAAGTTGAAGAAGAAGAGGATGAGGACTACTCTGAACAGAAATATCCTCCGGCCTATGAGAAATACAAGAACCTGGAAGAACGTCTAGCTGCTATGGAAGTGCAGAGAGTACCTGGGCTGGATTTTGAGGAGTTAGGGTTGGTTTCTGGAATTGTAATCCCTCCTAAGTTTAAAGTGTCGTTGTTTGCTAAGTACGATGGGGTGTCTTGTCCCAAGATGCACCTACGATCTTATGTCAGGAAAATTCAACCACATTCTTCTGACAAAGATTTGTGGTTCCATTATTTCCAAGACAATTTGTCGGGGACGCAGCTGGATTGGTTCTACCAGTTGGAGAGGTCTGATGTGCATAATTGGGAAGATTTGGAAGCTGCCTTCTATAAATAGTATTAATACAACGCTGACTTGGTGCCAACCCATACTCAACTACAGAGTATGGCCATGGCTACCAACGAGGGTTTCAAAGACTACGCCAAAAAATGGAGGGATTTGGCCAGAAGGGTGCAACCACCTTTATCTGAAAGAGAGCTAGTGGACATGTTCTTGGGGACTCTGTCAGGTCCTTTCTTTAATCACATGATTGGAATCTCCTCTGCAGGTTTCACTAAGTTGATTCTAACTGGCGAGAGGGTGGAAGCCGGTATTAGAAGTGGGAAAATTCAGAAAGATGCATCTACCTCTGCTGCTGCAAAAAAGCCCTTCACTAGAAAGAAGGAAGTGTTTGTTGTCTATGCCCAGAGAAATCAGGGAAGAACCGAACGACGACCAACTGTGGGGGGCATTATGATTCAAAAGTCTGTGTCAGACCAACCGAGAAATAGTCAGCCAAGAAATGATCAACCGAGGAATAACCAGCAAAGGGTGGAAAGGCCTGTAAGGCATTTCACCAAGATAAAAATGACTCCTGCTCAAGTCTTACCCCACATCTTGAAGTTGAACCTGGCCATGCTAAAGGAGGCCCCTAAAAATACTAACACTGCTTCTCCACATTACCATCCAAACGCCAGATGCGCGTACCACTCAGAAAGTCCAGGGCACGACACCAATAACTGTTGGTCCCTGAAGAACAAGATTCAAGATTTGATTGACGCCAAGGAAGTTGAATTTGAAGCTCCTGAAAAGCTGAATGTTATCTCCTCCCCGATGCCTAGGCATGGGCATAATACCAATGTTATGGAAGAAGATCTGTTTGTTTCTACTGTGGATTAATTGTCAACTCATCTCCTAACCATCAAGTTAAATTTGTTGAAGGCTGGGGTGTTCCCAGGATGTGACCAAGATTGCCATACTTTCCTGTCCTCCCCATTTGAATGTCCTCTTTTGAAGAAAGGAATCCAACAATTGATTGATAACAAGGAAATTTTGTTTGAGAAAGCTCTTGTCTCACCCATTCCAGTTCTAGAAGTTTCTATAATAACCATATACGCCAATCCTTCCAGGGTTCCTAAAAAACCCGTTAGGATTACATCCGTTCCAGTGACTACTCCGTTGAAGATAACAATGCCAGGGCCAACCCCTTACAAAACCGATAAAATGGTACCATGGAACTATGGTGGAGAAATCTACTACCATAGTGTCAAACAGATTGAACAGACCATTAAAGAAGAAAGCTATGAGGAAGATAACCCCGATGTCAGTAACATTGCTGGAACAAGCAAAATTACTCGTAGTTGGAGAATCTTTTCCCCAGAGATTTCTCCTTCAACAACAGTCTTTGGACCCGCGGCCATCCCGAAGATTACACCTATACCAGTAACCGTACCTGCAAGTGTACCCTCCAACAATGACAATGCAATTCCTATCCCTGCTTCCGCTGATAAAGGAAAGAATGTTCAAGAGGAGCATGTCTCGATGAAGGCTCAGTCACTAGTTGTCCCTGAGACCTCTCAAAAAGAAATGGAGGAAATTTTGAAAATAATCAAGAAAAGTGATTATAATGTTGTTGAACAACTGGGGCAAACCCCCTCAAAGATCTCCATGCTGGCCCTGTTTCTTTGTTCAGAAGCTCATGCCAAGGCTCTGATAAGATTTTTGAAGACGGCCTACGTGCCACAAGAAACCTCCGCTGATCAATTCCAAGAATGTGTGGCTAGTTTAATAGCTGAAAATGGCCTGGGATTCTCTGATGCAGACTTGACCTCCAAAGGGATAAAACATAATGACGCGCTACATGTCTCGGTGGAGTGTAGGGGAACCACCCTAGCTCATGTTTTGGTTGATAATGGGTCGTCTTTAAATGTCTTGCCGAAGAAAGCCTTGGCTAGGTTTAATTGTGAAGGCCTAACCCTGAAACCCAGCAATATAATTGTCAGAGCCTTTGATGGTTCCAAGAGGATGGTCCATGGAGAGGTGGACATCCCGATCAAGGTGGGTACCTAGACGTTCAATTTAACATTCTACGTGATGGACATCCGTCCTTCCTACTCTTGCCTGTTGGGAAGACCTTGGATTCACCATGCTGGAGCGGTCACTTCTACTCTAAATCAAATGCTCAAGTACCTTGTCCAAGGGAAAATTATAATTGTTCATGGCGAAGAGGAATACATGATTAGTCACTTAAATTCTTTTCGTTATGTAGAATTGGATGGAGAATTCATAGAGACCCCTTTCCAACACTTTGAGGAAGTTTCTCAGGAGATAGCGGCGACCAAGACAGTGTCCTCAACTCCTATGATCACAAGACCACCACCTAGGATGTCGTCCCTCAAGGATGCTAGAGCAATGGTGGAAGAAGGTGGATCCACTATCTGGGGACAGCTTCCCGACTTTCCTATCAAAGCAGACAAATTCGGTTTGGGATTTACTTCGACTGGTCAGAAGGTCGTGCGCCACTCCCGTGCCGGAGGGCCAACTGTGAAGATCAGCCACCGAGGGGTTAATGCGCTAGAGGACAGTGAAGAAGAGGGTAACTTGGAAGACTGGATTTTTCCTACTATTAACGGAGGATTGTGCAACTGGGGAGCAAAAGACTTTGTTTCGATTACTTTCATACCGCAGTAATTTATCTTTTCCATTTCTGTTGGACTAATAATTTACAAACAATTCGTACTTTTTCAACCGTGTGTCTTACCAGAGGCACATAGGTCCATTTGTAAGGGTTTTTATTTTCATTTCATATGTCATTTTAATGAATCATGGACGCTTTTCATATATAAACCTTTTGTGCTCATGTCTTTCTTTTGCATTTTGTTGTTTTAAGATGGCTATGTCCCTTACACACACCCACACTCACAAATGCAGGTACCCTTCCATTCCGGAACCCATGGGTAACCATACTGCTATAGCCTTCAGCGACTCTGAAGATCTGCAACTAAGCCGAATACGAAGGTGAGGAAGATTGGGAGGTGCCAGGGGAATTGGCCAGATTATTACAGCAAGAGGAAAGAGCAATTCGGCCTCATGAAGAGCAGTTTGATACAATCAACTTGGGAACTGAGGATGACAAAAAGGAAATTAAGATAGGTTCCAATCTAGAGTCGAGTGTCAAGGAGCGCCTAATTCAGCTACTGCATGATTATGTTTAAATCTTCGCCTGGTCATACGAAGACATGCCGGGACTCGATACAGACATTATGGTACACCGTCTCCCAACAAGAGAGGATTGTCCACCAGTGAAACAAAAGGTCCTCCGCATGAGACCTGATATGTCTGAAAAGATCAAGGCAGAAGTTATGAAACAGTTCAATGTTGGATTTCTGGCTGTTACTTCCTATCCACAATGGGTTGCTAACATTGTGCCCGTGCCTAAGAAGGACGGTAAAGTGAGAATGTACGTGGATTATAGAGACTTAAATAGGGCCAGCCCTAAAGATGATTTTCCACTTCCGCACATTGACATCCTGGTTGACAACACAGCTCAGCACAAAGTATTTTCTTTCATGGACGGATTCTTAGGCTATAACCAGATCGAAATGGCACCTGAGGACATGGAGAAAACTACTTTTGTTACACAGTGGGGTACGTTCTGCTACAAAGTGATGCCATTCGGACTGAAGAATGTTGGGGCAACCTATCAACGTGCCATGGTAGCTTTGTTTCATGATATGATACATCATGAGATAGAGTTCTACGTAGATGACATAATAGCCCGATCACAAACTGAAGAAGAACACCTTGATCACTTGCAAAAGTTGTTTGTCAGGTTGAAGGAGTACAAGCTCAGACTGAACCCAAACAAGTGTACATTCGGAGTCCGGTCCGGTAAGCTCTTAGGTTTCATTGTCAGCAACAAAGGCATCGAGGTTGATCCTGCCAAAGTCAAAGCTATACAAGAAATGCCTGCTCCTCGAACTGAGAAGGAGGTCAGAGGTTTCTTGGGACGCCTAAACTACATTGCCAGGTTCATTTCTCACCTAACATCTACCTGTGAGCCAATCTTCAAGCTGTTAAAGAAAGATCAGGTAGTTAAATGGAATGATGACTGTCAAATTTCTTTTGATAAAATCAAGGAGTATTTGCTAGAACCTCCTATCTTGATGCCACCCGTCGAAGGAAGACCGCTAATCATGTATCTGACCGTCCTAGAGAATTCAATGGGGTGCATAGTGGGCCAACATGACGAGTCTAGCCGAAAAGAGCATGCCATTTATTACCTTAGCAAAAGGTTTACCGACTTTGAGACCCGATACTCACTGCTCCAGAAAAATTGCTGCACTTTTGTATAGGCTGCTCGCCAGCTAAGGCAGTACATGTTGACTCATACCACTTTGCTGATATCTAAGATGGATCCGATCAAGTACATCTTTGAGAAGCCTGCTCTATCTGGAAGAATAGCTAGATGGAAAATGATCCTAACGGAATACGATATACAGTACACGACCCAAAAAGCTATAAAGGGGAGTGTGCTAGCTGACCATCTGGCTCATCAAGCTGTTGAAGATTACCAATCCATGAGGTTCGACTTCCCTGACGAGGATATCATGACATTGGACAGCGTTGAAGATATCAGACCATATGACGGACCTGAACAAGGAGCCCAATGGACCCTGTACTTTGATGGGGCCTCCAATGGACTTGGAAACGGTATCGGCGCGGTACTCATTTCCCCAGAAGGTTGCCATACACCTTTCACCGCCAGACTTTGCTTCAACTGCACGAACAACATGGCAGAGTATGAGGCATGCATCTTTGGACTCAAGGCTGCCATAGACTTGGGAATCAAATCCTTAGATGTGTTTGGGGACTCAACTTTGGTTATCAGTCAGATCAAAGGAGAGTGGGATACTAAACATCCAAACCTCATCCCTTACAAAGAACATGTCTTGACATTATTACCACATTTTGAGCAGATTACCTTCGAGCACTTCCCGCGAGAAGAAAATCAGCTAGCAGATACTCTAGCTACAATGTCATCCATGTTTAAACTTGATCGGGACAATGAGGCTCCCCAAATCTCCATTGGACGGATGGACGAACCTGCACATTGTCACGAGATTAATACTGAAGAAGTAGTAGACCGGCTATGGTTTCACGAAGTCAAAAGGTATCTCGAGGCGCAAGAATACCCTGAAGGAGCTTCAGTCAACGACAAAAAGTTCTTAAGGAGATTCTTGGCTAAGTTCTTCCTAAGTAATGGCATCCTATACAAGCGCAATCATGATTCTATTCTGCTCCGTTGTATGGACAAAGCTGAAGCTGAAAAGATCATGGCTGAATTGCATGAAGGTACCTTAGACACTCACTCTAGCGGGCATACGATGGCTAAGAAGATTCTACGGGCAGGCTATTACTAGTCTACCATGGAAGCTGACTGCTATCAACACTCTCGCACTTGTCATAAATGTCAAATCTATGCCGACAAGGAGCACGTGCCTCTAGTTCCTCTAAATGTCTTAACAACTCCTTGGCCATTCGCTATGTGGGGAATCGACATGATTGGAGAGATCAAGCCTACAGCATCCAATGGACACCGCTTCATTCTGGTGGCCATTGATTACTTCACCAAGTGGATCGAAGCAGCTTCCTTCGCATCTGTTACTAAGAATGTGGTTGCCCGCTTCATCAAACTGAATCTTATTGGTCGGTACGGTATCCCCGAAAGGATCATCACTGACAATGGTACAAACCTTAACAATACTATGATCACTTCTTTGTGCGAGCAGTTCAAGATTCAACATCATAATTCATCTCCCTATCAGCCAAAGATGAATGGTGCCGTTGAAGCTTATAACAAAAATATCAAGAAGATCATACAAAAGATGACAGTCACCTACAAGGACTGGCATGAAATGCTACCGTTTGCTCTTCACGGGTACCGTACCACGGCACACACATCAACTGGGGAAACACCTTATTCTTTGGTATATGGCATGGAGGCTGTTTTACCTATCGAGGTGCAGACTCCCTCCTTGAGAATCATGAAGGATGCTGGTTTGAGTGAAGACGATTGGATTCAGACCCAGCTTGATCAGTTGAACTTAATTGACGAAAAGCGACTTACTGTTGTTTGCCACGGTCAGACGTATCAAAAATGGATGATCAAGGCTTTCAACAAGAAAGTCAGACGCCAGATATATCAAATCGGGGATCTGGTAATCAAGCGTATCATCTTGCCACAAAGTGATCCTAGGGGCAAATGGACTCCTACTTACGAAGGACCATTTGTAATCAAGAACATCTTTTCTAGTGGGGCAATGATTTTAACCACCATGGACGGCGACGGCCTGCCACACCCTACGAACGCAGACATAGTCAAAAGATACTACGCATAAATGACCCGCTAGGTTGACACACCTGGGCAAAAAAGGGCATCCTGGTGAATCGAAAACCCGAAAGGGCAGTTCAGGCAAAAATTAGGGATAAACAAAAAAAAATCTGTACACCTGGCAAGTTGAAAACCCGAAAGGGCGACTTGGGCAAAAAAGGGTTTCCCGGTGGACTGAAAACCCGAAAGGGTGGTCCAGGCAAAAGTTAGGGAATTAAAGCGTATGACTATGTATCTTCGGATCACTTTGAGGACAACCTCTTCACTGACAAACCTGGAACTTCTGATCAATCTGATCATCTTCGGACGAAGCAGCGGATGGACAAGATATTCAGAGTTGCGAAGGCTATAGCAGAATGGGAACCCCATGGGATTTTTACACACATAGCTATCTTTCTTTGTATAAAATTTTGTTACTTTTATGACACCAACCTCTTACTAGGATGACTGCCTCCTTTGTACAAAACACTTACTCAAAGTAAATACAAAGATATCTCTTTCAAAGTACAGAAAACTATTTGCCTTTTTCTTTTACACTTGTGTTTTTATTTGCAAAAATGTCCAATGATTCATTGATGAACATATGCATTTGAACATAATTACTGTTTACAAATAAACAGGATGGAAAAGAATAATTACTGACAGACTGAAAGGATAGGAAAACGTCTTTAGACTCTTTCAAGAGAAATCCCCTGCAGTACATCATCTAGATCCTCAGCGGAACTAAAACCTTGAAATACATATCCCCAGCGGAGCTAAATTTCAAACCCTTAATCCCCACCAGATTTCAAACTTCAAACTCCCAAACCCCAGCGGAGCCAAATCCTTGAGTTACAGATCCCTAGTGGAGCTGAAACCTTCATCCCCAGCGGAGCCAAAATTCTAAACTATCAATCCCTAGCGGAAACCATCTAATTCCCCCAGCAAGTTATCTTAAAGCCTGGAAATCAACCAGATAACAGTTAACTTTTGTCTCTCCCCAACCTAGGATAACTCCCCAGTAAAGTGGCAGATAACCCAAACTCCTGAACTTACTCTCCAACAGTAAGCCTTCTTCCCCACAGAGTCTTCATTACTCCTCAGCATGAAGTAGCCAGAGTTTTTACTCCCCAGCAGGTTGAAGATTCTCATTCTCATTTGCCCAGTAAAATCGCCAAAGTTTTGTTACTCCTCAACAGAATGAAGATTCTTATTCTTAAATCCCCGCAAAAGTCATCAAAGTTCTCCCTATTCCCCAGGGGAGTAAGGATTCCCATGGTGTAACCCCCAATAGAAGTCATCAAAGTTCTCTGGATTCTCCAAGCAGATTTCTCAGGCAGTTTGCCATTACTCTCACAACAGAATTTTTGTCAAATACTCCAACTTCAAGACATGAAGGATCCTCACATCCCCACAAAAGTTGTCAAGGATTTTTAATCTCCAACAGTCGCCCAGGATTTTCTTATCCTTAGCAGTCAAGGATTTACTTTCCCCGGCAACAGTCAAGGGTTTTATTATCCCCAGCCGTTAAGGATTTATTTTCCTTCGCAATACAACAAATCAACTTACATGCGCATACATACATCCATATATCATAAACATTGATAAAACACATATCTTACATCATACATTTCATGCAACATAACTTTGTGTTTCAGCTAACGTTTTACCCTTTTCAGGATAAGATTAACAGCTATCATTAACAATAGTCAAAGATTTCAGATATAGTAAAGATACACTCCAGACACAGAAGTTATTTTGTTATCCATTCAAATTTCAACTATCAGATACAGTACGGATACACTCCAGACACGAAAGTCATTCTGTCACTTATTCAGATTCTAGTTCAGATACACTCCAGACGCGGATGCCATTCTAGCCCTTATTCAGTTTTCCGACTCAGATACAGTACAAATACACTCCAAACACGGAAGTCATTTTGTTTCTCATTCAGATTCAGATCTCAGATACAGTTTAGATACGCTCCATATGTGGATGCTATTCTATTACTCATTCAGATTCGAAACTTCGGATACAGTCCAGATACACTCCAGACATGGTTTCCATTCTGTCACTTATTCTGATTTTCCCCAGCTCAGAGACGCTCCAGACACGGATGTTATTCTATTGCCTATTCAGATTAAACATTCAGATACAGCTTGGATATTCTCCATATACGGATGCTATTCCTCTGCTCATTCAGATTCAGTCCCCAGATACAGAACAGATACGTTCCAGACGCGGATACCATTCTGATACTTATTCTTCTTGACTTACAACTTACAACTCAGCAAACATTCTTGGATGGCATCTTTAAACCCATCTCCAACAAGATTCTATCACATCTCCAAATTGTATCTTTAAGCCCATTCCCTCAACTACACTTTGACGAGTGCAAATTTACGGGCACTCTAGTGTCCAGTCATCTTTTACCTTCGAGTCACGAACGGCAAACTCGCTAATCTAACTCTTCAGGTTCAAGAAGATTGAACCGGGGCAGCTGTTGTACCCCAAAATTTTCCCTCTCATATTATCAAGATTTTTCTCACAAGATTTCTTGGACTCAAGACAAGATTAGGGTTTGCTCTGCTCAAGACCTCACCTTGCACTAATGACCTGAAATTAGGGTTTGAGTTTGCACAAGGAATTTTGGGACATCAATGTCTCATGTGACTTTCATACACCATATTGGACCCCTAATATTGCTCATACCAAGTTTCAAGCCTTGAATCACATTTTTTTCCCAATCAATTGGACAATTGACCTAAAAATCAGCTGTATTGGGGGAAAAGTCAACTGAGGCCAATTTACAGTCAAACTTCATAATTTTTTATCCACAACAACATTCTAGGCTCCTATGTACCATTTGATCAAGTTTGGATTACAACTCCTCAAGAAATTTGATCAGATCATCAAAAGGGCAAAATGGTCAAAATTAGGGTTTTGACTGAGAAAGGGCAATTTCTGATTTTTGACCTAGCCAATGACCAATTGGGTTCAATCATGATTTCAAGGACTCAATGGCATCATCTTTACCTAATTACATGGTTCAAAAGATCCCAAATGCATAGGATTGACAGATGAATTTTTCAGTTAACTGATCAAAAGTCAACTGTACACTGAAAAGTCAAACTTTGACTTTTTGGTCAAAATCAAGTGCCAAGGGTCATATTTTCATCAAGATATGTCAAAATGTGAAACTTGTTGATCAAGAAACCTAATTTTTAAAATTAGGGTTTTAAGTTGACATTTTTCATAACTTAGAATTTTTCTAAGTTATGGAGAATTTCTTATTTTTTCCCAACTTTCCACAACTTTTTCACCATGATGCAATTGGATTCAAAGAAAACTTCCAACATGAAAGTTGTAGTCCTCCATGAAATCTAAAACTTTGTTTCACAAAGTTTTCCAAAAAGATACTTGTATCTCAAGTTATGATTTTGTGAATAGGGGTCCATAAACTTTTTAACTTAGTGAAAATTTGCCCTAGTTTAGGCAGATTTTTGACCTAACTTCATGGACATTTTTCACCTAGTTCTAAGAGGAATCTCAAAATTCATTTCAAATATGGATTATAGATCATGTTACAAGCTTTCCAAAATGTCCAAGAACTCTCCAAGATCATTTATGGTTAGGGAGAATTGAAGAAAGGAAAATGGCAATTTATCACTTTTGTTCAAGGCATTTTCACAATGTTACAAGTTGCAAATCAGTTTCAAACATGTTTGTACTTGGTATTACAGGTCCTAATCCTTTCTAGAGTCCATAATTGAATGCTAATTCAGTGGACAATGGCTTTATTTTGATCTTTGGAGCATTGTACAATGAATTAATCCATTTATGGCATAAAGTTCATAATACCATTTTGATAAAGCAAGACTTTTACAACTTTGCATTTCTTGAGCCATGGACCTGATCTTTTGTTGCAAACAAGATCCGCAAACATCAGGCAAAGTACACCAACCCTATGCAGTCCATAAGCTAGCCTGTACAGGCCTTTGGCTTTGTCACTTCACCTTTTCTTCAAAAGCAAGCAAACTTGCAAAAGTCAAGTAAGCTTGTGTATCTGATAAAGGCAAGACTTTTTATCATTTCAAACAACCTCAGAACCTTGTAACAAGACTAAGCACGAATTGCTAACATCTCAAACACTCTCAAACACAAAAAACACCATTTTCTGCCCAAACAGGGCAGCCTCTGCAGAACTCAAGCCAAATCAATATTGGCTCGTGCGTTTCTTGATTCAACCCTTGAAACATCTTCCCTACATCACATCCAAGCTATCCAGGCCTTTTTCTTGCAACTGTGTGCCATGTTTCAAGCTTCACCATTTTCATTATAGAGGTATGCAGGTTGACTTCTACAGGGAGATTCAAGCATCTACAAGGCAAGATGAGCATTAGAGAAGCTTGAGAGAACTTCAAGGAAGCTCACAAGAACTTCAGGCCTCACTCAAAGTTCCCACATTGCCATATTCAAACTCAACTGAACAAGGTATTTTCAAGTTTCTATCTCTCTATTTAGGCATCCTTAGGTCACGATTTGTGAAGCAAAAATGTAGTCCTTAACTTGCTTAAGCTGTACATATGCATAGTTTCCATTTATATTAACTGAGCTAAGAGTATTTGGTTGTTGAACATGCTGAAAAAACTAGGTCAGAAATTAGGGTCATTAAAATTCTCCCGGATCTTTGAGAGTTAGGTCATGAATTTTATATCACTAGAATCGTGAGATCATAAGCTACCTTTTTTGTGTTATGAGTTTTTGATTTTATGCAAGCATGAGCAAGAACGGGATTTGAAGGCAGAACGCGCGTAAACTATTTGGCTGAAGGACAGGAATGAAGCTAGCTTGTGCTTGGGCTTGCTGTCTCTACTTTTTGCACCCTGCCTATTACTTTTGCACTCCCCTGACTTATTATTTTATATTTTTGTATTTTCTTGCATATTTTTATTTTTTGTGCTTGCATTCATTTTTTCTAATGACAAAAAATACCCAAAAATATTTTCTTAATTTTTGGCATTTTATTTTATTTTATTTTTATCTTATTTTTTTGCATAAAATATTGATTAGTTTAAATGAGATAGGAATTATTTTCTTAAAATAAATTGTAAATACCTTAAAATATTATACATTTTTATTTTTATTATTTAACACATAAAATATCATTTTTCACATATATTTTAATTTTTAATAATTGTAAATATTTTTATTTATTTATTTCTTGTACAAAAATGAATAAAATAATAATATAAAACATATTTTCTTTTAAAACAAAACTAGGGTTTCCCCTTTCAAAAATAATATTTTTTTTCTTCTTATTTTTAAGACTTAGATAATTTTATTTTCTCATACATAAAACAATTACAAAACATTTTTTTCATATTTACATTTTATTGCATATTTAAATATTTGTTTATCTATTTATTGCACAATAAATTCAATTGGGTTTTAATAGTGAATTAGGGTTTTATTTTGTGCAAATATCCCCATTCAAAACTTGTATCCCACTTCCCATAATATTGTTGTAATAGTTTAGATTTACTTTACGCAATTTATCGCATTATATAAAAACTAGGGTTTTTATGATAAGACAAAAATCAAACAAATAGCATGACCTAATACAAGACAAAAATGCAAGAAAAATGACAACACCTTGCACACAAGCACCTCTAGGGTTTCACCCACTTGGTTGCCTAAACAACATGGCCAAGGTATGCATGCTAGGTATCTTAGAAAAATCAAACAAAACAAAAGATCATATTCCCTCGATGACGCTATCAAAAGGTTGCCTAAAAACAAATGATCTTGGTCCCTTAAACAAGCCAAGATACTTGGCACCATTGCTATCATGGTCATACGATGACCCACGCCCGTCCCGTTTAAACATCCAAAGATAGGGTTATCTACCAAAATAATGGTAGGTTAACAATGTCAAAGGAATAAAAAGGTATAGGAAATACTTTTTAGTAGGTAAATAAGCTTCTAGTTACTTGATCAATTTGCAAATAATCCTTGCTATTTTCAAACAAACACACACATTTCAAAACATTTTCCAAACAACTTTCAAAACATTAAAACATTTTTCAAAAGACAAACATATTTATATACATTCTTACAAACAAGAATCATTACAAAGATTTCCTAAACAAAGGCCTCTTTTCAAAATACTTTCAAAACCACACAAAGCACCATTTCAAACAATTGCAAAAGCAAAGCAAGTGATCTAAAACAAGTAACTAAGAGCCCATGGAAAACCATGGATGAAAAGGGACCTTCCCTTTTCATAATCTATCCCCCGAACCCAAAAACAATCTCAAAGGTCTTTCCTGTGCTTTTTTACCTTTCCTTTTGGATAAAATAAAAGTCGGTGGCGACTCTTGCTAAACCGCAACATTTGCAAACACAAATGTAAAACCTCAAGTCAGTTCTCCCACCGCATCACACATGTCTTCCAAATTCACAAGGAAATGGTTTCCCTTCATGTTAGCGCCCACAAAGCATTGGCCATTTTTCACGCTAGATTCAAATGGGCAATATTTCCTTTGGAAACAGTCTGTTTCGATCACACATAGTTCCTACACTATGGCATACAATGGGTGTCCCATTCAAAAGACACGTCTAGGTGTCCTATTCTAAAGACATGTATGGGTGTCCCATTCGAAAGACATTTCTCGGTGGCCCATTTGAAGATTTGCAAATGGTGCACACAAATGATGCATATGGTCCAATCTAAGGACACATATTTGGACCTTTCAAAGATACCCATATGATCCATTTGAAGAACACACTATGGGCGGAAGGAAACAGTGTTGTCTGAAGAGAGTTTCTGGTCGAAGGTTGGACCCATGAAGTCAAATTGAAGGATATGAAATATTCAAATATGCTTACTGCCAAGTTCACACCTGGTGCACTGACCATAACGCTCTAAAACTGCTGCACAACAGTCCTACTACACTGCTCATGTATTTGCACCAATTTGGCATACAAATACTGCCCCTCGAAAGCTACAAAAATAGTATACCCATTTTGTTCAAATTTTTCCCCTCCTAAACCTCAACCAACTTAACCTATAAATAAGAAGCTCCATAACATGTCTAAGGGGGCTGAACAACACATCCATAGGCATTTGGTAGCTGGAAAAAACTTTGATTATGTGAAAATCATCGAACACTTAATACATTATCAAACCCAGATTCAAAAGACCACACCTTTGTTTCTATCCCTTTCGAACCCAACACTAGAAACACAACACCTGTTTATTTTCCCTTTCGAATCTAAGAACAACCACACCCTTTTTTTCTTTCGAATCCAGCATAAGGAACACTACACATGTTCTTCTCCTTTGAATCCAGAAATAACAAACACAACCCCACTCTTCTTGACTTTCGAATCCAGTCAAAGGAACACCACACATCTTTCTTTCCTTCGAATCCAGGAGCATCCAGGACAGCAGCTCAAGGTACAACCCACACACCCCAGCGTCAAGCAAGGTAAGTCCTCTTAAACTTAAGCTTTTCGTTTCGACATAACATGTAAATACCATTTGTTTTCCTTTTCGTTTCTTCTCTTTTCGTTTGTTTTTTCTTGTCCAAATGTATGTTAGAACTAACCTGTATAGATCCCAAACGAAAGAAGAAGTTATGTGTGAAACGAATCATCAGGATTCGACCCCTTACTGTTTCACAGTCCAAACGAAGGAACAAGAAGGGAGAAATGAAGGGTGTCCACACTGACCTCCAGGCCCTAATCGAAAGAAGGACAAAGGGCGTGATTGAAGGTTGTACCCCACACTGACTTCCAGGCCCAATTGAAAGGAGTAGCAAGAAGGTTGAATCGAAGGGTCCATCTCACGCTGGCTGCTAGGCCCAAATCGAAAGAAGCCAGGAAGAGCAGAATCGAAGGGTGCATTCTGCCTGATCGAAGAACTTGTTTTCCTTTCTTTTATTTTGTCTTTGTCTTTATATTTTCTTGCTATTCATTATTGTTTTAATAGTTTAAGATATTTACTTTCTGCATTTTTTATTGCTTTATACAAAACGCTAGTAATTAGGGTGTATGGCAAGATAAAATCAACAAGTAGAACACCCTAATCAAAGATAAAATTCAAGCAATCAAACACACTTTACACACATGCACCTCTAGGATAATCCCCCTTGTTGCCTCGGAAAATAGTCATGTCCCTCGAATATGGGCGTTTTAGCAAAGACCCTCGATAAAAGATTGTAGTCCCTCGATGACCCTCGATGTTGCCTTCGGTAAACGATCTAGTCCCTATCGAAATTGCTAAAACGTCTCATAGGTTGCCTTCTATGACTATATAAACGACCCACGCCGTCCCTTCACATCCAACGATGGGGCTTCTTACCAAATCAATGGTAAGATAGCAACATCTAAAGGAGGAGGAAAAGAACACTAGACCTTTTGAGTAGGTATGACGCTCATAGTTGCTCGCTTGCTCACAACAAAAACATTTTTCACACCAACACTTTCAATTTAAACATTTTCAAAAGTCAAAGCTCTTTGTACGCATTCTTATAGAGACGAGAATCATTACAAAGACGCTTTTCAAAATCACTTTCAAAAACAAATTCCACAAACACCTCTTTGAACTATTTTCAAAACCAACACTTTGTACGCATTCTTATAGAGACGAGAATCATTACAAAGACGTTTTCAAAATACTTTCAAACCCACACCACAAGCACGTTTCCAAACAAAAGCAAGTGATCTAGCAAGAAACTAAGAGCTAGTAGATGACTACGGATGAAGAGGGTGCTAATACCTTCCCTTTTCATAACCTACCCCCCGAACTCAAGAAATAATCTTGAAAGGTCTTTCATGTTCTTTTTAACCTTTCCTTATTGGATAAAAGGAAAGTCGGTGGCGACTCTTTCTATCCGCAACAATTCCGATCAAACGCAAAACATCCAATTTAGTTCTCCCACCGTGTTACATAATGCTTATGATGTTATGATGTTTATGATGACATGAATAATAATCACAAACAAAGCACACAAAAACCTTTGGTTTAGACTTGCATGGGTTTCATAGGTAAGTATCCTCTTGAAGTTTAGTTGGTTCAACCCGTCCTACAAAGTAATTGGATTCTAGGGAATCTAAATATCATTGATCTTTCTTCATTGGGCATGGTTTTAGCACAATCAATCTTTTCTTGCAGCCAAAATATCCCAAAATTCCAATCTCAATGAGCGTAGTATCGAGTATCGACCAATTTTCAGCTTTCCACTGAAACTGGCTATCTCACTACTTCCTAATGGCCAAGTTGTTTAGTTAAAGGTTCTAAGGTCAGTTAGTGCTTCATGACACTTCTCAGCGGCCCCATATTCTCCTCAATTCAACACAAGGGATATCAGTACCAACAAACTCGTCACACTAATGTAGTCATTGCTTTAACCATATCGATCTATACGGTGTAGTTTCCACAATCTATTATTCATTCAAATTTTTAGTTGTAATTTCTTTATTTGCTTAAACATTTATCTTTATGTTAGACCTTGGTTGTTCTCAGTAATGCAATGCATATGTTTGTCTTGATTTAATCCATTCGATTTCACTATACTGAAATTATGTTGTAATACGATGGGAGAACTGACTTGGAGTGTTCTGCATTTTATCGCAATTGTTGCGGATAGCAAGAGTCACCACCGACTTTTCTTTTATCCAATAAAGGAAATGGTGAAAAGAAAAAGAAAGACCTTTGAGATATTTTCTTGAGTTCGGGGGGTAGGTTATGAAAAGGGAAGGTGTTAGCATCCTTTTCATCCATAGTTATATATGGGCTCTTAGTTGCTTGCTAGATCATTTTTGAAATTTCTTTGTTTGAAATGTGTTTGTGGTGGGTTTTGAAAGTATTTTTGAAAAGTGCATTAGTTTAGGAAAACTTTGTAATGATTCTCATCTCTATAAGAATGCATACAAAGTGTTGGACGTTTTGAAAATATTTCATGTTTTTGAAAGTGTTTGGTGTGTTTGAAAATATGTTTGTTTTTGAAGATGGATTGTGAGCAAGCAACTAAGAACGTTCCACCTACTCAAAAGTCTTTTGTTTATTTATTCCTTCCTTTGATATTGTTATATCACCATTGATTGGTAAATAACCCTATCTTTGGATGTAAAGGGACAGGCATGGGTCATCGTATAGTCATAGATAACAATGTAGTGAGATATCTTAGCATTTCTCTTAAGGGACTAAGATCATTTGTAAGGCAACATTCGAAACATCAGCAATGGGCTATGATCTTGTTTTTGATTATTTTTGCTAAGATGTCTCACATGCATAACATGACTATTTATTTAAGGCAAAAAAGTGGAGTTAAACCTAGAGGTGCAAGTGCGCAAGTGTTTATTTTTTCATGCATTTTTGTTCTTGGATTAGGGTTGTCTAGTTGTTGGTTTTATCTTTCCATACAAACCTTAATTACTAGCATTTATATTTAAAAGCGATAAATTGCGGAATGTAAATATCCTACGCTATTACATTATTTAGGGGATGGGGATACAAATTTACAAATGGGGATGAATAGGAGCTTAAATATTACAACCATATTGAATAACCATGAAGAAAATATGTGAAACATGTAAAAGCAAAGGAAAGGGAAATAAAAATGCATTTTTGAACATTATGTGTCGACACATGCTCTTTTGCATAAACACATAACCTTCTCTTGTCCCTGTATTGCTAAATCAACTCAGTATGAGTCGATACATAATGGTATGTGTCGACTCATACCCTACATGTGTCGACTCATACGTGCTTTGTGTCGACTCATACACCCTTTTTTCTTCTGTTTTGGGCCTGTATAGCAGTATGTGTTGACTCATAAGGCTATGTGTCGACTCATAACCTATTTTTCCACTAAGATGTGTCGACTCATGTAGGTATGTGTTCACTCATACTGTCATTTTTTCACTCTATCTTTGTTTTGCTGCATACATGAGTTAGTTCTCAACACATAAATGACAAGAATGGAAAGTAAACAAAGGTTAGCTTCAAGGGGAAGGGTTATTACATTTTATCTTCAAAGATGAATCAACTAATGATGCTTGAAATAAAGGGTTTAAAGTCAAGGAGACTTACCTTGGAGCTGGAATTTGTGTCTTGAGCTTCAGTTGCTGCCTCGAGTGTTCTTGAGCTTGGAAAAACAGAGGTGTTACAGTAGCTTGTTCTTGAGTTTGAACAACTTCTAGGTGATGTATGTGAGGTGCTTAGATGTTTGGACAGAACTTGCAAAATATGTAGAGTTCTAGGATTTGGATTTCAAAGCTCAAGAATGAGAACTTTGTGGACTGTTATGGTTTTTTTTTAATATGAGATTTTGAGGGATTATCAACACAACCAAACTTCAGGCCTTTTTCTCTCTGGTTCTTTTTCTCTCTGGTTATTTTTTTCATCTTGAAAATGGCCTCTCTATTTATAGAGAATGTTTGAGACTTGAAACAACTCAGATTTTTGAAAATCACATGTGATGGTTATCTTGCTTGTTTTTGAAGAAAGTATGAAGAACATGTTTCCAATGTTTTATACCAAGCTATCTAAAGTGGTTGATCACTTTAAACATGTTTGTTCTGACTTATCGGAGTTTAGTGTGATTAGAACAACAAGTTAGAGGCTCAAGAAATTGACTTTGTGATTAAAGTGAACTTTTCAAGAATGGATATGTTGCTTTCTTCCAAAAATGGAATGATCACTTGGACAAAGGCACAAACACTTGGATCATAGTTTAACCAGATGTGTAAGCAATCAATGAAGGAGTGATATACAAGTTTGAGGCCTGAAAAGTGAATATTATGTAGCATGGCTATTGATTTTGTTCTTGTTCATCATAAAATCTGCCTTGTAATTCAAGAGTGAAACCCTAACTTCATGGCTTTGATTCTCTTAGCTCATGTATGATAAATTCATGCTCTTGGATGTTTTGGAAAGCTTGAAGCATACTTTATAACTTTCATGTTGGCCATTTTGACAAAATCATATTAGAACTATGTGAAAAAGTGCCAAGAAGTTGGGATAAAATCCTGACCAAAATCTGTTAGAAATTTCTCTAAGTGTTTAATAAAAAATGCCATGACTTCATGAATTTATAGCTTAAAATACATGCATTTCTATAAAAATTCCTTACCTACAATTTTTTAGATCTAATTGAGATCTACAAATTTCATGTTGGAAGTTTTCCTTGAATCAACTGGTATCATGGTGAAAATTTGGCACAAAGTCATGAAAAAAAAAGTTATCTTTCTAACACTTAGAAAAATTTCGAAGTCTTAGAATTTTGACTTTTCAAAGATAATTTTGATTTTTTGATTTATTGATGAAAAATCTTCATATTTTTACATGTCTTGATGAAATATGATTTTTGAAACTTGATTTTAATCAAAAAGTCAAAGTTTGACTTTTTAGTGTACAGTTGACTTTTTCATCAATTGACCAAATTTTAACTATCAATCAATTGATCTTGAGAAGTGTTTTGGACCATGCCATTAGGTCAAGATGATGCATTTGAATCCTTGATATAATTTCTCAAACCAATAATTCATGTATTTGATCAAAAGTAAAAAATTGAGCCTTCTCAGTCAAAACCCTAATTTTGACAATTTTGCCCTTTTGGTGTTCTGATCAAATTTCTTGAGGAAATGTGATCCAAACTTGATCAATTGACATATATGAGTTCAAAATGTTTATATGTATTAAAAATTATGAAGTTTGACTATAAATGGACCACAATTTACTTTTTACCTAATATAGTTGATTTTAGGTCAACTGATCAATTGACAGATCAAAAATGTGATTCAAAGGTTGAAACTTGACATAAGAAATATTGAGAGTCCAAAACGATCCATGAAAGTCATATGGGGCCTTAAAAGTCCAATTGCACTTGTGCAAACTCAAACCCTAATTTTTAGTCATCAGTGCTTGAGGAGGTGCATTGAGTTGATCCATCCTTGTGCCTTCTTGAACCAATGGACATCTTGTGAGATAAATCTTGAGAAAATGAGAGGGAAAATTTTGGGGTACAACATATGCTTTTACTTCTTTTTGTATGATATTCAACTCTCGACTACAAGCCTTAAGCCTTTAGAGGGAGGATGACGAAAATAATACCATAATCTCATACAGTATGCTTTTGGACAGACTTTGTTAATGATGTACAAGCATTGTTTCAAACCGTAAACAGCGTAGTTATAAGGAAGATAATCCCTAGTCAACCCCTTTGAGCCTAAGAAGTATGAGTTTTCTTTTTCGCACAAATTGAAATCGTTAAGCCATAACCTGGGGCAGGGTAGTTTCTCAGTTAATCCAAAGGCGCGTTCAGTCACAAGTTGTCACTTCACAACGAAAGTATCTTCTGAATCAAAAGAGCGTGTTGGTTCCCCATTAAATAGGCAGTCTTTACCTCTCAAACGAAAATCCCACTAGGTCAAAACCTCTGAATGAGACTTAACAAAAACTTGGGCATCCCGCTGGCTGTAATCTCAAAATAAGAGCAGTCAGACAAAAATTAGGGATAGTAGATCAAAAAAGAGGTCACTAAAAATCCTCGACAACATGAAAAATGTTACAAAAATGAATGCCTTCCCAAATAGACTTCCAGTATCCAAACCATCACCAAAATATCTTTCCAGATTCTAGTAAGAGATAAATGCACGATCAACTGAGTATAGGACTAAAGAACATCATAGAGAATAGGTTGAGTACAAATAAACTTTGAGCCTTATCTTTTATTTCTTAAACCATGAACCGGACCATGTTACAACCCTTTAAAAGTCCTAATTGAAGCATAGGTTAGTCCGAAAGCATGTTGTTACAAAAGGTATCCTGACTCCTATAAGGTTTACTGTAGATCCTAAGTTGAATTCATATTCTTAAAAACATTTAATGCTCACTAAAAGTTAATTTTTCAAAAAAAATTCTCAAGACAGACATGAACTTTGCATTGTTCGAATACCACTGTTTGCATATGGCTAATTGTTTGACAACAGAAAAATTCACACGATAGATATCCAATGAACAAAAACTCTCTCAATAAATAGAATGACTTCAAAGGGAAAGTCACCTCGAAAGACAAATATCTTATAATCAAGGGGCATGACATAACCATCTAGGGAAGTTAAGTAAAGATTCAAAGAATCTCTCAAGAAGTGTTGAATAGCCAGAGGCAGATCTCCATCTGAATCATTTGGGGGGAATGTTACATTGATCATGGGCTTGAAAAAAATCCACTATGAAGACCTCTGGTACCACCAAATTTCTTGTCTGTGCCAGTAGTATCAGATGGTGTCAGTATCATGTCTTCGGGTTCTTCCATGACAGTTGTTAGAAAAAGATATCTAGGAAATTCAAGACTACCAGAAATGTGATTAAAACTTCAGACATCAAAGTGCACCAGACTAACCCTAGGGGAAAACTAGCTCCCACGTATGAAAAGTCATGCGCGATCGAGCAAATAATTTATGGCATTTCTACAACACTTACGACCATAGACAGTAACAATTCTCCACACCCTATGAACATGGACATAGTCGGAAAATACTATGCATGAAAAGAGACCTGCTAGGTTGACATACCTATACAAAAGTAAGGGCATCCCGAAAAACGAAAAAAGCTCGGGTAAAAATTAGGGATATATACAAAAGATTATACACCCGGCAAGTCGAAAACCTGAGAAGGCGGCTTGGGAAAAAAAGGGTATCCCGTTGGACTGAAAATCTGAAAAGACGGTCCAGGAAAAAGTTAGGGATTAAAGCGTACGATTATGTCCCATTATCTCATCATTTTGTCTATCAGTAAAAGATTTGTCCCTCTAATCAACATTTACTAAGGACTCTAGGAGAAGACAGAGTTCAAGCTATCCAAAAATCCCCACAAGGCCAAATTTATGGATATCCCCACAGAATCACTTCAAAAATATTATCCCCACAAGAGTTGGATTTATACATTCTCCATCCAAAGTTCCAATTTCCTGAAAATCCTCTCCCCAGCTAAGTGTGGCCTTAACTGAAAAAATGAACCTTGCATGAAAGAATTCATGTCCCTAGTAAGGCCTCAAAGATATTCTTCTAAATAGGGTTTATTTCCCCAACAAACTCCAGATTCCCCACCACGAGTCTTTTCTCATACTATTACAAATCAACGGACAAAATCTCTTGTCCCCAACAGAGTTGATACTATCCCCAGTAAGTTGCTGTGAAGCCTGAAATCCGACCAGATAACAGTTAACGTCATAAAGTTGTTGCGAAGCCTGGAATCCGACCAGATAACAGTTAACTTCAGTAAGTTGTTATGAAGCATGGAATCCGACCAGATAAAAATTAACTTTATCTATCTCAGAAAGTTGTTGCGAAGCTTGGAATCCGACCAGATAATAGTTAACTTCAGTAAGTTGTTGCGAAGCCTGGAATCTGACCAGATAACAATTAACTTCATCTATCTGATAAAGTTTTTGCGATGCCTGGAATCTGACCAGATAACAGTTAACATCATAAAGTTTCTACGAAGCCTGGAATCCGACCAGATAACAGTAAACTTCAGTAAGTTGTTGTGAAGCCTGGAATCCGACCAGATAACAATTAACTTCATCTATCTCAGAAAGTTGTTGCGAAGCCTAGAATCTGACAAGATAACAGTTAACCTCAGAAAGTTATTGCGAATCCTGGAATCCGACCAGATAACAGTTAACTTCAGTAAGTTATTACGAAGCCTGGAATCCGACCAGATAACAATTAACTTTATCTATCTCATAAAGTTTCCGCGAAGCCTGGAATCTGACCAGATAATAGTTAACTTCAGTAAGTTGTTGCGAAGCTTGGAAGCCGACCAAATAACAATTAAGTTCATCTATCTCAGAAAGTTTATGTGAAGCCTAGAATCCGACCAGATAACAGTTAACCTCGGAAAGTTGATGCGAAGCCTGGAATCCGACCAGATAACAGTTAACTTCAGTAAGTTGTTACAAAGCCTGGAAACCGACCATATAACAATTAACTTCATCTATTTCAAAAAGTTGATGCGAAGCCTGGAATTTGACCAGATAACAGTTAAGCTCAGAAAGTTGCTACGAGTCCTGGATTCCGACCAGATAAAAGTTAACTTCAGTAAGTTGTTGTGAATCCTGGAATCCGACCAGATAACAATTAACTTCATCTATCTCAGAAAGTTGATGCGAAGCTTGGAATCCAACCAGATAATAGTTAACTTTATTCTCTTCAGAAAGTTGATGCAAAGCCTGGAATTCGACCAGATACCAGTTAACTTTCATCCTCCCCGGTCAAGTTATGATTCCCTAATAGAGTAATGGATAACCCATGTTCCTGAATTCTATTTCCCAAGCAGAAATCAACATTCCTTACAGAGTTCCCTAAACCGGAAAACAGGAATTCCCAGCGGAAGCATTCTAAACAAAGTTGAAGATACATATGCTCTTCATCTCCAGCGATAGTCATGGATTCAGCTTCTCGATACTCCCCATCAATTTGTCAAGGATTTATTTTCCAGACAAAGATGCACTTCAATGTTTCACATTCATACATCATAGCATATACATGACAAATGCATACAACATAATCTCATTTATTTTGAGAACATCATTACGCCATGCATACATCTACATGCAACTAACCCTATTCCTTACAGGAAAAATCAATCAACAAAACAAAATACCTCTTCTGGTTAGATTTATTTCTTCCAGATTAAAGACAGGCAGACAAAGACCTCTTCTGGTTAGATTTATTTCTTCCAGATTAAAGACATGGGAACGAAGACCTCTTTTGGTTAGATTTATTTCTTCCAGATTAAAGACAGGAAGACGAAGACCTCTTCTGGTTAGATTTATTTCTTCCATATTAAAGACAGACAAACGAATACCTCTTCTGGTTAGATTTATTTCCTCCAGATTAAAGACAAGCGAGCGAAGACCTCTTCTGGTTAGATTTATTTCTTCCAGATTAAAGACAGGTAAATAAAGACCTCTTCTGGTTAGATTTATTTCTTCCAGATTAAAGACAGGCAGACGAAGACCTCTTCTGGTTAGATTCACTTCTTCTAGTTAAAGATAGGAAAACGACAGACCTCTTCTGGTTAGGATTATTTCCCCAGTGCAGTCGCCAAACAACAGACCTCTTCTGGTTAGATTTATCTCTTCTACTTAAAAATAGGCAAAAGACATATATTGTTTCAGTATAAATCGACCAAAGATTTATTATGATGCTTCTTCCCATCTTTATCAACAGTCACCTTGGATGGCATATATAAGCCCATCTCCGACAACTCTTCAGCACCTCTCCAAATGGCATCTATTAAGCCCATTTCTGACGCAATCAACTAACAAATTACTTTGTGCATCAGCGAGTGCAAATTTCTAGGCACTCTAGTGTTCAATCATCTTCCACCTTTAAGTCACGAATGACAGACCTGCCAATCTAACTCTTCAGGTTTAAGAAGATTGAACAGGGGCATCTATTGTAACCCAAAATTCTCCCTCTCTCTTCTCAAAGACATTTCTCACAAATATCTTTAAAAGCTCAAGCTCGCACAAGTATCTAGTAGGTTAAGCCATCTCCTCAACACTGATACTTCAAATTAGGATTTGAGTTTGAACAAGCACAATTGGACTTCTAATATTTCAAATGACTTTCATGGATCATTAGCGACCCTTAAGATTGCTCATGTTAAGTTTCAAGTCTTGGATCACAAAATTTCTCAGTCAATTGATCAGATGACCTAAAATCAGTTGTATTTGGTAAAAAGTCAACTATGGTAAACCTACAGTCAAACTTCAAGATTTCGGACCAACATCAACATCTTACAGTCCTATTCATCATTTGATCAAGTATTGATCACAATCTCTCAAGAAAAGCACTCAATTTACCAAAAGGGTAAAATGGTCAAAATTAGGGTTTTGACTGTATTTTGACTGATCAGGGACTTTTGACCTCATACATGATATAATGGCTTGAAGCATAAAGGATTCAAATGCAACATGTTAACCTAATTTCATGGTTCAAAATCAATGGATTGATAGTTGAAATTTGATCAACTGATGAAAAAGTCAATTGTACACCAAAAGTCAAACTTTAACTTTTTGATCAAATTTGAGTTTCAAAGATCACATTTCATCAAGACACTCAAAGATATGAATCTTGATTATCAAGAAATCAATAAAGTAAAAAGTCAATTAGAAAAGTCAAACTTTTCAAGACTTAGAATTTTTTTCTAAGTGTTTTTGTACATGATAATTTCACTACTTCATGACATTCTTTCACCAAGATGCAAGATGATTCAAAGAAAACTTTTAACATAAAAGTTGTAGATATTTATAAGATCTACAACTTTAATTTACTGATCAAGTCCTATATGTGCTTGGATTTTGAGTTATAAATTCCTGAAGTTGTGATATTTTCATCTAACACTTAGAGAAATTTTCAACAGGTTTTGATCAGTTTTGATCTCAACTTCTTGGCCAATTTTCACCAGGTTCCAAATTGATTTATCCAAAATGGTCAACATGAAAATTGTAGACAATGTTTCAAGCTTTCCAAAATGTCCAAGAACGTGAATTTATCATACTTGAGCTAGGAATTCAAAGGCATGAAGTTGGGTATCCATTCTTGAATTACAAGTCATGGTGGTGAAGAACACATAATCCAATCCTTATGCTATGCTGCATAATCTTGTGTTGCAGGAATTCTAACTTGCAAATATCACCATAATTTAATGCTTACACCTACTCTTGAGCTATTACCCAAGTGTTTGAGTCATTGTCCAAAAGATCTTTCCATTTATGGCATAAAGGCACCATTGTTATTCTTGAAAAGCAAGCTTTTGGTACAAAATTTGTCTTGAGCCCATACCTTTCTTACTTATGATTATACTCCACCATAAATCATGGAAAGTAGACCCTTTATACCAGTAACTTTGGTACTTTATCTTGGGACCATGGGAGACTTGGCATAACTCGATATTTGCATTCCAACCAAACCATAATTTGTTATCTTGCAAATATGATTACTTCAACTTCCCAAACCTTTTCTCTATAAATAGAGAGGTCATTTGAAAGCTAAAGAGGTCATAAGTTTTTTTTGTGTAGACAAGTTTCTAAAAACCCCTCATACTCTCAAAAAACCATAATTATCCACAAAACCTCCACTCTTGAGCTTTGAAGTCTAAATCTTTGAACCTCTCACACCTTTCAAGTTTTGTCCAAACAAACCATCCAAATACATCATATAGAAGTTGTAAAACACAAGATCAACTTTTGTAACATCACTATCACCAGTCTCCATACTCAAAAAAACATAGCCACTTGACTTTTCCAAGACAATACAACAACTCTAAATCAAAACACAAATTTCAGTTTCAAGGTAAGTTTTCTTGACTTTGAACCTTCATAAAGCATAATTAGTGGTTAATTTCAAGAACAAGTAATGATATGTGTTGATGCATAAGTGCAGGCGTCAATGCATAAAGTTTTTGTATCAATACATAAGTGCATGCGTCAATGCGTAAAAGTTTTTCGTATCAATGCATAAGTACATGTGTCAATACATAAAAGTTTTTTCAAAACAATTTTATTTTTTTACATTATCTTTATATTTCTATATATTTTTATTTTTATTAATTATTCAATATGGTTGTAATAGTAATTAGGTTTTAATTGCTTTCATTCTCCATTTGTAAATTTGTATCCTCCATCCCCTAAAGTATTGTAACAGCGTAGGAAATTTAATTTTCGCAATTATCACTTTCCATATTATTATTAATAATTAGGGTGTGTATGGAAATATAAAATCAATCACAGAGAACCCTAATATCAAGACAAAAATGCATGAAAACAAACACTTTGCACACTTGCACCTCTAGGGTTAACCACACTTGTTGCCTCAAATAAAACAGTCATGTCCCTCAAACGTGGGATACTTTATCAATGACCCTCGAATACAAGATTGTAGTCCCTCAATGACCCTTCGATGTTTCCTTTGGTAAAACGATCTTAGACCCTTACGACAAATTGCTAAGGTATCCTACAATATTGCCTTCTATGACTATATGAAGACCCACGCATGTCCCTTCACATCCAATGATAGGGATTCTTATCAATCAATCGTAAGATAGAAATATCTAAAGGAGGAGG
Source organism: Vicia faba (assembly GCA_948472305.1). NCBI lineage: Eukaryota > Viridiplantae > Streptophyta > Magnoliopsida > Fabales > Fabaceae > Vicia > Vicia faba. The sequence continues at coordinate 660,164,712 of OX451740.1, forward strand.
ATATGAACAAAGACTTTTTGAGTAGGTAGAACGTTCGTAGTTTCTTGCTCACAATCATTCTTAAAACATCTTTCAAACACACCAACACTTTTAAATGAAATATTTTCAAAAGTCAACACTTTGTATACATTCTTATAGAGAAGAGAATTATTACAAAGTTTGCCTAAACAAAGGCACTTTCAAAAATACTTTCCAAAAACATCACAAACACATTTCAAACAAAGCATTTTAAAGTGAGCTAGCAACTAAGAGCCCGTAGATAACTACAGATGAAAAGGGTGTTAACACCTTCCCTTTTCATAACCTACCCCCCGAACTCAAGAAAATTCGGTGAAGTCACTTGCTATCCATAACAATTGCGATAAAACACAAAACACCCAAGTCGGTTCTCCCACCGTATTACAGTATGTTATCAACCTCTTCTCTCTCCGCGTCTCAACTTTTTTCTCTCTCTCTCTCCTTCTTTAACAACACAAACCCTAGCCCTTTTGTCTATAAATCACGGCGGCGCTACCTCTCTCTCTCTCTTCCTCTTTGATACCACCACAAAAATTAATACAACCTGTATCAACCCTAAAACCCCAAATAACAACAGTTATCAAAAACAAGAAAAGCAAAAGTTGGGTTTTCATTAACCTAAATCACTATTGTTCTTTGAGCTTTTCTTCCAATCCAGGGTCTTTAACTAATCTTCTATTTTTGTTTGGCAGGTGGGGAGGCATTGAAGATGACAGCAACTAAAAATGATGAAGGACGAAGGTGACTTGAAAGATAGCTAGGGTTTCAAATGTTGAAACCCTTGGCTGGGGCGGTGATGAACGTGGATCCTGTGACGGCAGTGACACAAACTGACTCCCTATGTTCTTCCTTATTTCAACTCTCTCTCCTTCAATTTTTCTTCTGTTTTTTTTTAAATGGCTCTCTCTCTCTCTCTCTCTCTCTCTCTCTCTCTCTCTCTCCTTTTTTTGTTCTTAGTTTAGGCCTTTTATAGCATTTTTTCGGGATTAGATTATTAGGAAACAAATAAATATGTATTCCATTCTGTTGATTAGGGTTCATAATTTCGATTAACGGATTAGGAAAGAACATTAATTTGTCTTTAACTTTGTATAAAGCTTTAATTTGTTTCTATTTTGGGTTTTGACTTTGTTCTGAATGCGATTTTGTTTCTTATATATTTCGATCTTGTTTATGTTTATGTCTATTGATTATGAGTTAATTCTATTTTCCTTGATTTATACAGTAACAGTTTGAAACAATAAAGCGTGTGTTTTTTTGTTTAATCCAAACAGTAGTGGTTTGTGTAATGTTTTTGGACCATTCATTTTCCGATTATGGGCCTATTTGTTTGGGCCACGCGAAAATGCCTCTCCATCCTTCAATCTGACTTTATTAGTCCATGCTAACTCAATAAAACCAAAAAAAAAATAATTTAATTGCATTTGCAAAAAAAAGATTTAAGTATAACAATATTAGTATAATAGTAAGAATAATAATGATATTGATGATAACAATAATAATGTTGTAATTAAAACAAAATAAATATCCCAACAAAACAAAAACTGTACGGGCCATTCTATTTTTAGGCCTGCCAATCCAATTTAATCTTTTTTTCAAATAAAACAAACAACTTAATAAAAATTTATAAAACAAACAAAACTTCTCAAAAAAAACATAAATGGGCCAAATGTTAACTATTGGGCCTCTAAACAAAACAATTTATTTTATACACCCTCTTTACAAAGAATGAAACTTTAATGGGCCTTAATGAAACGATTTGTTCACACCTCTTTGGTTAAAACAATACCCTTCCCTTTTAACTAATAAAACAAAACATAACATATAAAAATCATATAGTTGTTTATAAAACAAACTCTTACTGTAACACAAAAAACTAGAATGGGCTAACTAAATTCTGATTTATTGGGCCACCTAAAAAATGGATAGCCTATACTCCTTTCAACTTTATTCAAAATCTAAATGGGCCTTTTTCTGATTTTTTAGAGCAAACCCAAGTATTCTTCATAAAGTAAACCCCCGTCTCATATTTAAGATGGGCTTAGAAAATACGTTTCTTACAACCGAATGAGTCCTTACTTCTATATGGGCCCTTTCTGATATAGAAAGGCCTATTAATTTCTTTATGAGACAAAGACCCCCGTCTATAAACTTTAAACCCCCATAAATAAAAACTATATAATATGATTTATTTAAAAAGAAACCTAAGTATAATATAATGGTATGACAAATTTGGGGTATGACACATGCCCTTATGGTATTTTCGCCTACAGGAGAATGTCATTTGGGTTGTATAATACACCTGCTACTTTTGAGAGATGTATGACATCTATATTCGCTGACATGCTTGAAAAGCACTTGGAAGTGTTTATGGATGATTTTTTCGGTTTTCGGATGTTCTTTTGAGAATTGCTTGAATAACTTGTCTCTTGTGCTAGAAAGATGTCAGTAGACCAATTTGATTCTCAATTGGGAGAATTTTCATTTCATGGTGTGTGAAAGTATAGTGTTGGGTCATAAAATTTCTCATAAGGGAATTGAAGTTGACAAAGCCAAAGGGAAGTGATAGCAAATTTACCCCCACCAATGAATGAGAAAGGAATAAGAAGTTTCTTAGGACATGCAGGATTCTATCGTAGGTTCTTAAGAGATTTCTCCAAGATTGTGAAGCCTCTGACTAGTCTTCTTGGGAAGGATACACCATTTCTTTTCAATAAAAAGTGCGGTGAGGCCTTTGAAACTTTAAAGAATAAGTCGGTGTCTTCCCCTATGGTAATTTCTCCTGATTGGTCTCTACCATTTGAGATCATGTATGATGTAAGTGATATAGAAGTAGGGGCAGTGCTAGGACAGAGAAGATAAAAGCTCTTGCATGTGATTTACTATGCAAGTCATGTGTTAAATCCAGCTCAGATGAACTAAGCAACCACTGAAAAGGAATTGTTAGCAGTGGTGTATGCTTTTGACAAATTCAGTTCCTACTTGTTGGTCAAAGATTATTGTTTATACTGACCATGCTGCTTTGAAATATCTTTTTTCTAAACAGGAATCAAAACCAAGGCTGCTGAGGTGAATCTTACTCCTACAAGAGTTTGATCTAGAGATCCAGGAAAAAATGGGATGAGAAAACATTGTTGCTGATCACTTATCCCATATGTCTCCAATAAAGGAAATAGAGGAGAAACACCAAATCAAGGATGAGTTTATTGACAAATGAATCCTAGTTGTGATTGGTGCTTCGTGGTTCGCTGACTATGCAAATTATTTGGTAGATGGAATAATACCTGATGATTTTGACTCTAAAAAAATAAAAAGTTTTTGCATGATTGCGGGTTTTATTTATGGGATGAACCATTCCTATACAAAAAGGAATAGACGGATTGGTTCGAAGGTGTGTCCCAGAGGAAGAACATAGAGATGTACTAAGAGCTTATCATGACTCAGAATATGGAGTGCATTTTAGTGGATATAAAACAACTGCAAAACCTCCAGTCTGGGTTGTACTGGCTAACTCTGTTTAAAGATGCTCAGAGCATTGTGAAGGAATGTGACCGATGTCAGAGGACATGTAACATTTCAAAAAGAAACCAGATGCCTCAGAATGCCATACTAGTGGTAGACCTGTTTGATGTGTGGGGAATAGACTTCATGGGACCGTTTCCACCCTCTTTTGGAAAGAATTACAATTTGGTCGCGGTCGACTATGTAACAAAGTCGGTGGAAGTTGTCGCATTACCCATAAATGATTCTAAAGTGGTGGTCAATTTCCTCAGAAACAACATTTTCTCTAGGTTTGGGGTACCGAGGGCTCTAATCAGTGATGAGGGTACACACTTCTTAGATAAGATGATGGAGAATCTGTTGAATAAGTATGATATGAAGCACAAGATTTCCACCATTTATCACCCTTAGACAAGTGGACAGGTTGAAGTGTCTAACAGGCAGATAAAGCAGATACTTGAAAAAACTGTTAGTGCTTCTTGGAAAGATTGGGCTATAAAGCTGGAGGATGCACTATAGGCATACAAATAGTGTTTAAAACCCCTATAGGCATATGTCGTACCCCAAATTTGTCCTACCTCGATAATTTCCTTTTTCGAGATTAAAATAGAAGAAATATTTAATGGCAGAGCAGTATCTGATGGCCCATCTTTATCCAAGACCGGGAGGTGTATTTTAATTCGCGAAAATGGGGCTTTGTAAAGCAGAAAGGTTCGTACATCCGTGAACTCATTTGTGTGGCATGTTGGCCAATGGCCCGTGCGATTCGAATGTAAAGTTATTCTAGGATAATAACTACTAAATAGTTGTTATTAGTAAAGTTAAAATTACTATTAAATAATAATTGATTTATTAAGGAAACTTAGTAAGAAGGGTGGGAGCTATTTACTTAGTTGGTCCGTTTCTAGCTTTCGTTGATAGCAAAAGAGGAGTATTGGTATTAAAAGTCCGTCAAGATTATTGGGCATTCTTATTTAAACATTTGTTTGATTGTGTTTAATATAAGGCCCAATAATTTTTGTTGTTTTTAAAAGGGGGGTGTGATTACAAACTTATTGGCCCATTAAGATTTGTTATATTGAGAATTGATTATAAAAATAAAAAAAAACTCTGTTATTTTATTAAACATTCTAAATATAAGTAATTACAACAACAATTCTTAAGAAACCCTAAATAACTAAGCCTATAAGTAAGAATGAAATATTACAGTAACAATGGGGGAGGATTTTGATACAAAAACGGGGAGACAACGAGAAAAGAAGGAAGAGCAAACCCAATCCGTTGTAGAAATCCGGATCAAGGAGCTATTAGGGTTTCATTGTCTGAAACCCTAATCACGTATTCAACCCTAATCGGTCTCCATCGTCGCTGCCGCTAGCCACCGGCTTCGCCGTTGTTGTCACCATCAACTTCAATCTTCGTCGGAGCTTGCGAATAAGAAGAACAAGGAGGGTTAGCATCGAATCACCACAAGAAAAGCAAAGATTCAGAGAATGAAAATGCGGAGGGTAACGATCTAGCTTATCTTTTTTTATTGTGTGTTTTTTGGGTTGGGGAGGATCATCGATTTTGATTGGTGATTCAAGGGGTTGTTCCGCTGTAGGGGTTGGGGCTATAGGGTTTGGGATGAGGAAGATGGAGGGCTGAGGCGAGAGAGTGGAAGGGTTTTGTGTTAGCGAGGAAGAGAAAAGATAAGTTTACTGTAAATGATTTGTAGATAATGTAAAAAACAAATATGTTAATATTCCACTAGGATCCAATACATGGCCGTGCACAATTATTAATGTATTCCTTTAATACTATCGGCATGATCTCGATCAGACGGTCGTAGGCCAAGTCTCATGATAAGCCCCATGCTCCTCCTCGCACTAGAATACACTGGCCCTCTTTTCAAACTGTAATGGCCTAAGCCCATTGAGGTTAACACCCCCTTTTTGCTATATCACCAAAACACCAAACGAATTATACCCCCCCCCCCCTTTGTCTGAACCACTTTGGGCCTAACCTAACCTAAAAAACACTAACCCCATACAAATTACGAATTGTGACTCTGATTCCTCTTAAGAGAATACGTAGGCATACAATCAAAAATCATAGCGAGCTCCCTTATAAAAAATTTAAACCCTTCCCCTATTAAAAACTTAAGACACGTTTCCTCTTAATTAAAACTTAAAATCCTGTTTACCCCAAACCTAAACCTAGAACCTAGTATCCTTGTGAACAAGGTAGATGAAAGGTTCCTAACACCTTCCTTTCGTCTAATTGAGTCCGAAACCTAGAATCTCTATCTGCGAATTAGGGTTTTCTATTAGATTCCCTTCCCTAGGATAAAAACTAATAGTGGCGACTCTTGATTAAAAAACCAGTTGCTACAACATGTCTCCCTATTGTTGTACCCCAAAATTTGCCCTCTTTTCATACATACATATTATTGGTTTTATGGTTATGAAATAAAGGTATATTTATCAAGCTTCTTCAGGTTACAAGTGACGTTTATTTCGTCAATGGATATGCTCAGAGTATTTTCCGTGCTGAAGATCGGTTCGTCGTTTTGCAACGATTCGGGGTTCGAAGATTCACAAGTCCAACCCGGCGTGTCATATTCAGGTGTTCTTTCGCCAAGATATCTTTGATAACATATTCTCAATTTCAGGTTTGGCTCAAGAGTCAATTCTTTAAAGAAGGTATCCGAATGTGTGAGTTTTCTCGAAGAAATATGGTGAAAAAGTGTGTTGAAAGTGCAGTTTTTACGCACTAAAAAATTCATAACTTGAAGATCGTGGCTCGTTTTGAACCCGTTCCGGTGGCCAAAATTCCGTATTGACGTCATCTATGTTTTCATCTCTCATGTCTGGAAGCCAATTTCGATCAGAAGGTCTTCAAAAATGCAGATTTATCAAGTATTTTCGTACATAAAATTTGTGAGAGAAGTTTATTTGCGTCATGTTCAGAAAATCATAACTTGGTCGATTTTCATTGTATCGAGCTGGTTCCACCGCCAAAATTTCACAAATTGAGTTGTCTAAGTTTTCACAAAAGGTATTAAGTTCGAACGGTATCCAAAAGGCCATCATTTTTTGCTCAGAGTGCGCGTGACGCGCCGAAAATCTTGAATGCTGAATATTATTTTATCTGGGTCGAAACTTCGAAAATTCATAACTCGGTCAATTTTTATCGGATTGGGCTCATATTTTTACACAAGGTCACGGACTCAGAGATCTATAACTTTGCCTCAAAAGTCGAGACCGGATTATGCTCAGATCAATATCAGTTTTTTATTGAAGAACGCGTCAGAGTCGACACTAGAGCCCAAAATAAGTTTGTCTGAGCTGAAACTTCAAAAATTCATAACTAATTCACCGTTTATCCGATTGAGCCCATTTTCGGACAAGAGTTAGTTCTTGATGTCGGATACATTTTGTTTTCACATTTCAACTTCAAAAATTATACTTAAGCCCCTGCGATTTTGTCTAGAACGTGACAAACTCAAGTGAACATTGGAGGCTCAATTGCACATTCAAAGCCCATTTTTTTCTCCCTAATTCCATTATATAATCTTATTCTTTTCACACAAACAGGAGAGGGGAAAAAACCCTTGCCACAACGCTGTCAGAATATCAAATTCTTTCAAGAACCCTAAAACCTTGAAATCCTTATTACAAACCTTCTTCTCACTACAAACAAGCCATCCCTGTTACAAACCCACATCTCACTACTTCTCCAGTAAGGGTAAGGCTGGCTTGATCTCCATGATCAAAAGGGCATAAAAGCATTCATCTCACTACTTCTCTAGTAAGGGTAAGGCTGGTTTGATCTCCATGATCAAAAGGGTATAATCATTCATACATGCCATATCGGTTTTAACATTAAATTTTTTTTCCATATATTTGTTTTATTTGTATTTCATGATACATACTAATTTGTTTAAAGTGGTTATGAGATTCAACAGATTTGACTATTATGGTCTCATGCAGGTTCATTACAGAACGTAGAGACCAAAACACAAATGGCCAAAATAGAACAGCCAACACATGACATCAATACATGGCGAGACAGACATCCTGAGAAGGTTAAGGGCGTGGATTCAACAACCACCCCTATTGGTTTTGATTTTCTTCCTTTCTATTTATCCTTTTACCTATTTTTTTTCTTTCTGTTAAAATTTTTTTTCATAAAACTTAACATTTTTCATAAACCTTTGATTTTTTGTAATAAACTCGAATAATTAATTTTAGGTTTTAATTTAATTTTAGATAACTTTAATTTTTTTATAAATAAATTAAAGTTAATTAGAACAATTAGGATTTTGTTTCTAACTTAATTCTATTTTCTTTTTTCTTAAAATAAAAAAACACAAAAATAGGCCATTTAATTATTTTTTAACTAATTTAATTAATAATTAATTTTGTATTTAATTTTAAAAAACCTAATTCTTTTTTCTTAGAAATAATTAAAAACAACAAAAAAAAAATTCTTTCGATTAGGTTAGACGGGGTCAAAACCCTAATTCTCTCTCGTTCTTTATTCGCGTGCGCTTTATTTTATTTTACCATATTAATGTAATTGCTCACAAGTTGTAATAGCTTAATTAGGACCTTTTTACTTTCATTTATCATTTTTTTAAGGGTTTGTTTTTGCCTATGTAAATACCTGAAGCCTTGTAATAGCTTAGCTTATTTTCCGCACTTTAAATTCCGCAAATATTAACTGTTAGATGTATGAATAATTAGGGATGCATGACAAGAATGTATGATTAACATTAAAATGGTAGATCACCTAATGTGCAAAGATTAAATAACTGAAACAAATCATATGCACATATTCACTCCTAGGGTACTCCTCACTTTGGTTGCCTTCGGTAAACGATCATTAAGTATAGGATATTTTAGTGGTCGCTCTCTTGTCTAAACAAAGATCAAAGTCCCGTTCGGAAAAGTTGCCTCGGAATGGTTGCCTCGGATATTGTTGCGTCGAATAATTGATCTAAGATATTAGGGTTACTACTAAGACGTCCTAGCATTGCTTTAGTGACTGTACGTCCCTTGCGAATTGACCCTCAAAACTCCAACAACGGTGCTACCTACTCGCTAATAGTGGGATAGTACTGTCTAAAGGAAATAAACATAGAACAATTCTATTTTTTTCGAGTAGGTAGATTAGTTCTTAAGTACTTGCTCAATCCAAACAAACTTTTTCATACTTACACTCTTCTTTTAAATAAAGCTTCCAAAAACACTTCGTAACACTCTTGAAGACAGAAGCAAGAGTTAATTCAAAGTCAAAAACCTTTTTCAAAATCAAACACACACAAGCAATTTTGAAAATGATGAGCAAGTACCTAAGAGCCCGTGGAAAACCACGGATAGAAAGGGTGATAATACCTTCCCTTTCTATAATCTACCCCCCGTACTCAAAATCTCGGAAAAAGAATTTTTCTGTGCTTTTTTCCTTTCAAGTTGGATAAAATAAAAGTTGGTGGCGACTCTTGCTTACCGCGACATTTGCGAATACAAAACGCAAACCAGTATTAACAGTCGGTTCTGCCACCGTATCACACCTATCAACTGGTTTACCGTAGAGCATGTCATTTACCGCTCAAACTCGAGCATAAAGTCTTTTGGGCTACCAAGTTCCTGAATTGTGATCTTTTGGAAGCTAGTGAATCCCGAACTCTTCAACTTCATGAGTTAGAAGAGTTTAGGAATCGGGATTATGAGAATTCCAAGATATATAAAGAATAAACAAAAAACAGAATGATCAGAAGATCCTAAGGAAGGAATTTTGAGAAGGACAGTTGGTGTTATTGTTCAATTCCAGGTTGAAACTATTTCCTGGAAAGTTAAAATCCAGATAGTCTGGACCATTTGTGGTTCACAAAGTGTTTCCCCGTGGAGAAATAAAATTAAAAAATCAAGCTAATGGGGATACATTTAAAGTGAATGGAAAGAGAATGAAGCCTTATTACACTGGGCAAGCAGGTGGCTTGATTGATAATATTCATCTTATAGGGTAAGATGGATGATCGGCGAGCCATGCGATGTTAAATGAAGCGCTTCGTAGGAGGCAACCCACACTTTTTAATCCTAACTTTTGTCTTTGTTTTGTCGTATTTTTGTTGTATTTGTGTAGGTAATCACAATGTCTTGCAAAGGAACCAAAAGCGCTAAAAGGGAGTTTGCCGAGAGAGGAGAAAATTTTGCAAAAGAGAAAACAAAATTCACAAAAATCAAAAGTGCAACACGATCGGATGTGTCACCGGATACGGCCCGTATCAGACTCATTGAAGGAAATGTGTGCAAGTAAAAAAATGAGAACACTCAGACGTGCAACACGGTAGGCCGTGTCACCAGACATGACCCGTTCATTCTTACTGAAGTAATTTCGTGAAAAAAAATTTAGGAACTCAGGCGTGTGACACGGTCGGCCGCGTCACCAGACACGGCCCGTGTTGGGCTTACGAACCTTGAATTTTTTTTGTATTTCTTGTTTTTTATGGACCCCACCTGGTTTTATAACACTTCTCTTCATCTTTCTACCCATTATTTCGATTCTCACTCTCTCTTCTACACCAAACCCTATTTTCTCCATAGCCTCCACCACAAAAAGCTTCAGTTTTCACCATTAAAAATGCTTCAAAACCCCCATCCACCTTCTCAAAATCTTCTCCAAATTACCTCCCCAACCACATACCGGTAGCTTTTAACTAACTTATCAATTTCAGTTTTCTCTTCTTTTCCAGGTTCCCAAAATGCCCCCAAAAAGAACCGATTGAGGAAAGGCAGTTGCAGAGCCATAAAGGGAAAATAGGAGGACCATTTGTTCACCCAATACACACGGTATCATTTTGGAAGAACCAGAGCATGCTCAGAGGTATGTTGTGCATGTTAAGCGAAAGCTGACACCGATAAGATATTTGTGCACTAAAACTCTTGAAGAATTAGGGCTACATGATGAGATTGATAGGATGTTTCATAGTTTAGGGATGCTAGAGTTCATGCACTATGATACGCCGACCCATGAGCGTATGACTTTACAGATGAGCACTCTTGAGTTTAAATTGGAAACACGGTGGGCAGGTACCGTAAGAGAGTATTATGGTAATATGAAATTACGCCTTTATAATGTTGATTATGAAATGTTTGTTAAGGATTTAACACGATGTCTCCATCTCCCATGGGTAGGACATAGAGTTGTGCCTGATACTTTTGTTGCAAGTGGTTTTTGGTAGACCATTATTGGTCTTCCCGGGTACATTCCTAAAGGTGCGAAGGTATCGTGGATACAAATCATGTGTTTCACATACACCTAGAAAGGGTTAGCTTACACTTTGTTTGGGCGAGGTGATAGTAGCAGAGTGGCCGCCAAGAGATAACTATTATTTTTATTTTCCATGGTCCATGATTCACCAGAGAATGTCGCTGCTTTTGCAGCTGATCACTTGGGGAAAGTTGGGCGAGCCACCTCTGGTGAAATTTCGGTTGGCGGCATGATAACGCAAATTGGTGACTATTGTGGATGTGGTGTAGTATTGGCTGAAGAAGCACCGGTTGCTACTTTGAGAAAAATTTACTTAAATGCTCTTATCCAACAAAGCATGATTGAGGTTAGACGAGACTTTTATGCTCTGATGAGTCTTAAGAGATATCTTTTGAAGTTATCTAACCCTGATAAAACTAGTATTGTTGATTATCATAACCGGTTATATGTTGTTGATGTCTAAGAAGAAGGGGATGGTGACCAAGCTGATGACTTTGTTGCAGGTAATGATATGGAGGAAGATGCTCCAGCTCAGGAGCAATTTGTACCTACCCACCAGGGCTCGACCCAACAGGGTCACAAGTCATCTTCCATGTCTCATGATCGGTGGGCGTGGCTGCAAGCGGATCTTAGAGATCTCCATACGAAACAGGCCAAACAAGGGGAAGAACAAACCCGGCAAAGGAATGCTATTAATTAGATGCATGTTATGATGCAACTCCTGGTGTTGCACTTCCCACACCCTCCTCCTCCTCCTCCTCAGTGAGCATTGTGAGTTTACCCCCATATTTTGTTCTAAAACATTGAGGCTAATGTTTAGTTTAGATGTGGGGGGTATTTAGTTATTGAATTTACTTATTGTTTTGGTTTAGTATTTTATTTCTTTTTCTTTTTGCATTGTATTTTTGCATTATTGTTGAGTTAGTTAGTGCAGGATCAAGGTATTATTGTCCAGACAGGTGATGAAAATTGGTGACAGTGGATGAGATGATCGCGTCATTTACTGTGCTTGTTGTGAACGACCCCCGAAAGTTAATATCACCGAGTGAGTGATCGGACGCAACTATCAAGAGTTGACCGACAAAGGTAACATGTGCATCCCGAGCTGAGTGGAAAGTTACACCAAACTAGAAGGTATTATGAAATCTGTCAACTTTACCCGACATAGTGAGGACATAAAAATCCAAACACGTATTGATTCATCATGAGAGATAGTAAGGTATGTCTCTATCACTATGAGATTACATGCGTTCTAGTTGATTATAACTTCATTATGAAACACACACTGAGGCACATTGTTTCTAATTTACCCCTAGGCCTTTCTAGTCGTCTCATTATAACATTTATCCATTATTAACCCTCGTTGGGCCTGTATCCGTTTTTTTATTTATCACCACTTATGATAACACATGGCCAAACACTTCCTACCTTGCTCAGTTCAGTGTTGTTTTCTTGAATTTGTGCTAAACTCCAAGTTTGGGGTAGTAACACCTAGAGAAAATTGGTAAGTGCAAAAAAAAAGAGAAGTATTTAAGACACTCATGTCTTGAAGAAAAAAATGATTGAAAAGAACTTACCTAAAAGAAAAAACTCGGTTAAATTGCAAAGGAACGCTCAAAAGAAATACTTGAGTGAAACTGAAGAACCCAAAAACTTGAAAAAGAGGTGTTTAAAAATCCCATTAGTTAAAAACCATGCAAAAATAAGCACATAGAAGAGAAGGACAATACTGACGCTGAGCCCAAAACCTGTTGTTTTCCATTTTCCTTTGTTTATCCTATCGTACCTAAGCTCTTTACAACCCGAAGACCTCAAAAAGTGTGTGCTATGTGTATGTGAAATTAATTTAGAATGTAATCAAACTCCTGAGTTGATATTGCATATTTTAACTATGAGTGAAAACACTAACCCCAAGAGACTTGGTGAGAGTGAAAGATAGGTTGACAGATGAAGTAGTGTCTAGATGTTAAGGTGCGAAAGAACACTTGATTCGGGAAAGCGGAGAACTTTGGAAGGAAAGTAATAGCATGTTGCGGAAGATCTTAGTGGTATTGTGGTAAGTTGATAATTTAGGGTGTCTGATTCTATCTATCCTTAACATTGCTTGAGTATAAGTAATGAGCTAAGTTTGGGGTTGTGATTGGTCACCATTTTCATCATGTTTTTGTTACTTGTCTAATGATAATCCAGATATTCTATACTGTTTTGTGTCGTATTTTGCTTCTCTTTAAATGATTTCGTATTTCATATTTTTTCCTGTATTTTATATTTTCGTAAGTTTTATTTCAAGTTATTTCCTGTTTTATGCTTCATTTGGTTGTTTCTACTGTTTCAGGCTCAGGTGAAAGAACCAAGGGACTCAGGACGAGAAAAGTCAAGAAATCGGGAGTTTCAAGAAGTTTTCAGCAAGTTTCGGCAAGTCTGACACGGCAACCCATGTCACCGGACATGGGTCGTGTCAGGAAAAGGAATGGATCCAGGGCCAAATACCAGAGTTTCAACACGGGCGCGCGTGTCAAGTTACAGGGACCGTGACAATTATCTTGAAGAGTGGATTTTGTGAAGTGTTGTCTGGTGACCAACACGGCCACCTGTGTCGCCTGCACGGGCCGTGTTGGACTACGCACTGATAATTTGTTATTTTTATTTAACTTCCCTAAGTGTGACCGAGAAGGGCATTTTGGACTTTTCAGACAGAGAATAAAAAAACTTTGACTACTTGACGCAGTTTTAACGAAGGAGAGAGACACTTTTGATCATGCGAAAGAATTGCAGAAGAAGGAATAGAGCTCTCAAAGGTTTGGATAACAGAGATATTCAAGAGCTATTGCAATTGAAGATCAAAGCAATCCTCATATCTTGTAATGTCTAATATTTTTATTGAATTTTCTTTGAATACTATAAGAGGATAAACCCCCCAATGCTAGGGGTGTTCCTGATTTTTAATTGTAACGATACTGATCTCTTGTTTTATTAAACACAATAGTTATTTTCTATCATTTTAATTGTTTAGAATAATCTACTATTTTTCTCTATCGGATTAATAAGGTTTCACTTTTCTTAACACATAGAGCTGGACAATTGTGTTAAGGTTTTCTAGACAATTATATTATATATGATTTCACCTAAGACTAGGGAAATCCTATAATAACCAGAAACTCTTGATAATCAAATGCTTGGCTTCATCACTTCTTTTAAATGGAAGTTGAAATTAGGATAGAAGTAAAAGGTTTTTCACTAAGGACTTAGGGTAAGACAATCTTAAGAACTGGTAGTTAATGTTGATGAACTTGTTGAAAAGATCAATAGTCAAAGTTATCATATGGAAAATCAAACACTTACCCCTAGAAAGTTTGATCATATTAGTAAAATACATAATTTATATTCTTTTCATCTTTATAATTGTTGAAGTTATATCATAACCCAAACCAAACACAAGTTTTTATTTAATTGAACCACAAGTTAAATTCGGTAATATACACAGTCCTTGAGATTGTTATCTGGGGAAATTCCATATCATTACTACTTAGGAAAAAATATTACACTTGTTATTTTGCCTATTAATCCCCTTATTAGACATTATGTGTTCAAGTATAATTCCTTCTCAAATCATGAAATTACATTTTTCCCAATTAAGTAAAAAGTTCACTTTCACACATCTTTCTAGAACCATCCCCAAGTTTGCAATACATCCTTCAAAACTCCGTCTGTAAACTGAGAAATCCTCCATGAAAACTTCCATGATGGCATCCAGAAAGCCTGCAAAGATTTCCATCATGCATCGTTTAAATGTTGCGGGAGCGTTACATAATTAAAATGACATTCGCCGGTAGGAGAAGGTACCATAAAGGCATGTGAAGGTGGTATTTTCTTGGTCTTCGGGGTGAATTGGTATTTAGAAAAAACTTGAGTATCCATCCAAATAACATAAGGGAGAATGCTTAGCTAGTCACTCAAGCATTTGGTCGATGAAAGGTAGAGGAAAATGGTCTTTGCGGGTGGCTTTGTTTAGTTTTCTATAACGGATGCACATTCTTCACCATGTCTCAATACGTTTAGCTATAGCTTCTCCTTTCTCGTTTTAAACTACTGTAACTGAAGGGAAATCACGACACAAGGCGCAAGGAAATTAAAATTTCCCTTTAGTTGATCCTTACAAATGGTGCATGGTCAATGATAGAATGATTACCTCTTCTGGTGATTAAAAACTTTGATGCAGATCTGAATGAATGATCACGAGTGTTGATGAAGAATAACACCTTTACTCAGTCTATACGAACAGACAATCTTCAGTCTCAATGCTAGATGCTACAAATAAAGGTTTTGGTTGAGAGAGAGAAATACGGCCAGGGTTTCACAAATCCTGATTTCATCAAGTAAGAAAGCTTATGCACAAGGGTTATATTTATAGAACCACTTGTGTGGGATGCAAGCTAAAAGGCCCAACTTAAGTGATCCATATTGTTGTACCCCAAAATTTTCCCTCTCTTTTCTCAAGACATTTCACAAAGGATCTCCAATGCTCAAGGATTCTCAAGAATTGATCAGGAAAAATCACCTCTAAAACAGAGACCACAAATTAGGGTTTTGACTAAGAACGACTGATCATTGACTTTTTGACTTAATACATGATCTAATGGCTTAAAGTAAAATCTCAAGGATTAAAATACAACATGTTTACCTAATTTCATGGCTCAAAACATTTCTCAAGATCATTGGATTGATAGATGAAATTTGGTCAACTGATGAAAAAGTCAAATGTACACTAAAAAGTCAAACTTTGACTTTTTGACCAAATTTGAGTTTTAAAGATTAAAATTCATCAAGACATTCAAGAATATCAAGATTTATCATCAAGAAGTCAAGAAAGTCAAAATCTAATGTGAAAAGTCAAACTTTTCAAGACTTGGAAATTTTTCTAAGTGTTTTTTTATACATGATAATTTCATTACTTCATGTCATTCTTTCACGAAGATGCAAGATGATTCAAAGAAAACTTTCAACATGAAAGTTGTAGATATTGATGATATATACAAATTTTCTTTGCTGATCAAGTCCTAGAAATGCTTGGATTTTGAGTTATAAGTTCATGAATTCAGGGAATTTCTTTGTATAAACACTTAGAGAAATTTTCAGCAGGTTTGGTCAGGTTTTTGTCCCAACTTCTTGGCCAATTTTCATCAAGTTCCAATTTGATTTTGTCAAAATGGAAAACATGAAAGTTTTATAGGATGTTTCAAGCTTTTGAAAACATCCAAGAGCATTAATTTATCATACTTGAGCTAGGAGATTCAAGGGCCTGAAGTTGGGCATTTATTCTTGAATTGCAAGATATTTTGTTGAAGAACAAATAATCCAATTTGCATGATATGCTGCATAATATTACTTTGTAGACCTTGTGACTTGAAAATCTACCAACAATCATTGCATCATTTAACCATTATCCAAGTGATTCAAGTATTGTCCATTGCATCATTCCATTTATGGCACAAAGGCACCATTGCCATTCACATAAAGCATACTTTATGCAATTGTCAACTCCTTGAGCCTCTCAATTATTTTCTTTGCACATACACAATGTCAAAGCAAGAAGCAACATGCCTAAAAGCCTATAGCAACTTCAGACCATGCTTGTACCATGCATTGGAACACCAATTTTTATAATAACTTGGTTGTTTCATTTCAACTAAACTAGAATTTTGACAACTTGTAAAACAAACTATCATATTCTCTCAAACCTCCTCTATAAATAGAGAGGCCATTTGCAAACCAAAGGGTCAGAAGTTTTGTTGTGTAGACAATCCCTTAAAATCTCATACTCTCAAAAAGCCATAACTATCCACAAAGCCTTCACTCTTGAGTTTTGAAGTCCAAATCTTTGAACCTCTCACACTTTGTAAAGTTCTATCCAAACAAACCATCCAAACACTCCACATACATCATATAGGAGTTGTTCAAACACAAGAACAAATTTTGTAACATCACTATTACCATTTCCTAAGCTCAAAAGCAGCCAACACAGCAGTTCAAACTCAAAACACAAATTTCAGCTTCAAGGTAAGTTTTCTTGACTTTGAACTCTTCATATAAAGCATCATTAATGATTCATTTGTGAAGATAAAATGTAGATCTTATTGCCTTAAAGCTAACCATATACTTATTCTTCATTTGCACTAATCCTGTGTTGAGAGCTATCCATATATGTAGCAGAACAATGACAGAACAAGAAAAAATAGCAGTATGAGTCGACACGAAACACTATGAGTCGACACATGCTATGTACAAAACAGGTTATGAGTCGACACAAAACGCGTATGTATCGACACGAAGCAATATGAGTTTATACAAAACCCTTATGTGTCGACTCATACCAAGTTGTTTTAACTTCCAGGAGATAGAAATGAGCATGAGTCGATACAAAAAGTGCATGTGTCGATACAAAACAGTATGAGTCAATACAAAACCCTTATGTGTCGACTCATACTGAGTTGATTTTGATTTCTAGGGGAAAATAGATGATATGAGCCAATACAAAGCAGTATGAGCCAATGCATGCATCAATACATAAAATTTTCGTATCAATGCATAAGCTCATGTGTCAACACATAAAAGTTTTCTTAAACCAATTATTTCTTCTTTTTTTACACTATCTTTATATTTCTTTATATTTTCATGGTCATTCAATATTCAATATGGTTGTAATAGTATAATTAGAACTTTATTGATTTCATCCCTCATTCATAAACTTGTATCTCCATCTCCAAAAAAAAAAGATGTAATAGCGTAGGACTTTAAATTTCCGCAATTTATCGCTTTCAATATAAATGCTAGTAACTAGGATTTGTATGACAAGACATAAAATAAACAAGTAGAAAACCCTAATTCAAGAACAAATGCATGAAAACAAACACTTTGCACACTCGCACCTCTAGCGTAACCCACACTTGTTGCCTCAGATAAAAATATTCATGTCCCTCGAACGTGGGATGCTTTAGCAAAGACCCTCAAATACAAGATCGTAGTACCTCGATGACCCTTCGATGTTGCCTTTGTAAACGATCTTAGTCCCTTACGAAAAATTTCTAAGGTATCCTAAAATGTTGACTTCTATGACTATACGATGACCCACGCTCGTCCCTTCACATCCAATGGTAAAGCTTCTTACCAATCAATGGTAAGATAGAAACATCTAAAGGAGGAGGAAAAGAACAAAGACTTTTTGAGTAGGTATATCGCTCGTAGTTGCTTGCTCACAATATTTTAAAACATCTTTCAAATACACCAACACTTTTCCATGAAATATTTTCAAAATTTAACACTTTGTATGCATTCTTATAGAGACGAGAATCATTACAAAGATCGCCTAAACGAATGCACTTTTCAAAAATACTTTCAAAAACACAAACACATTTCAAAACAAAGCATTTTAAAGTGATCTAGCAACTAAGAACCCGTAGATAACTACGGATGAAAAAGGTGCTAACACCTTCCCTTTTCATAAACTACCCCCCGAACTCAAGAAAATTCTCAAAAGGTCTTTCCTGTTCTTTTCACCCTTTCCTTTATTGGATAAAAGAAAAGTTTGTGGCGACTCTTTCTATCCGCAACAATTGCGATAAAACGCAAAACGCCCAAGTCAGTTCTCCCACCGTATTACACATATAATAATAATAATAATATTTTTATTATTATAACAACTATTATTACAATAATTGCTATTATAATAAACATATTTTATTATTATTATTATTATATTTTATAACTATTATAAAAATAATAATAATAATAATAATAACTATTATTAGATTATATGATGTTCCATATTTCACTTAAGTGCATTGTATCTTACGGTGTTCCATAATTCTCTCAAGTACACCGTACCTTATGATGTTCCTTATTTATTCTATCTCTTATCAATTTGTCTTTATGTGTGTGACCCTGTAGGTTCTCGTAACATTGGCAATTATATTAAATCATACATTTGATATAATAAACAGTGAGTGGTATCTAGCAACACATCACTGTTATCTAAGTCACGAAAATGTCATATGATATGACAAAACCTTTTTCATGATAATGTTTTTGTGTACATTTACCCTTTTGCCCTTATGTCTATATTGAACATAATGCATAGATTGTGTCACCCTTGTTTAGTTCAATATTGGGCCCTTAGACATTTATCTTGTTACGCGGGATGGGAAAATTTCATCTAGGATTTTTCTAAAAGAGTTAGTTCACTTCCTCATTGGTAGTGATTTTGTACCATATTCTCTATGAGTTAATAAGCTTACTGGTAGGGTTTATCCATCAGTGTGTCGCCTGCTACATCATTTATGGTCAGTCTTGTGATGTACAAGAGACTATTGTAGAAGGTGTGGATAATTAGCCATTCTTCTAAACCATGGTGTGGATAGAGTCTCATCATATCTTTCCCAAGCTTCGAAGAGTGATTCTCCATCCTTTTGTCTAAATCCATTGATGTGGCTTCTTAGCATAACAGTCTTACTAGGTGGAAAGTATCGAGCTAAGAAGGTTTTCTTTAATTTATTACATGTCGTGATGGAGTTTGATGGTAGAGACAATAGCCAAACTCTAGCTCTATCTCTTAGGGAAAATGGGAAAAGAATGAGTCTTATTGCTTCTGAGCCAACACCATTATCTTTAAAAGTGTCTGCATACTACACAGACACTGACAAATAAAGATTAGGATCTTCTATAGGGTTACCAAAGAACTGGTTTTGTTGCACAATTTGCAACAGAGCGGGTTTCAACTCGAAATTTATTGTCTCAACTGCAGGAGGCACAATACTCGAGTGTGGCTCCTCTTGGGATGGAGCAGCATAATCCTTAAGTGGACGTGGTCTTGGTTCAGCCATATCTAGGATATGTACTAAAGTCAGAGTTCTCAGATTTGGCGTTTAAGGTGAATGAAATGCTCGATTTTGTTGATAGGTTATGCTAACTCATTATCTGAAGTGAGAGTATTTGGTATACAACCTAAGGGTAAAAGAAAAAGTTACCTAAGTCGATACTATGCAACAAGGAAGTTCCAATATTGACTAATTGCTCCTCGGCAACGACGCCAAAAACTTGATGGGGCCATTCCACAAGAGCATGAAATCTACTGTATTTTTAATAGATATCAAACCCATTGGGACCAATAATCAATATTATCATGAACTAATGATGCTATGTAAGACTAAGTGTTGTACCCCAAAATTTACCCTCTCATTTTACTCAACACATGCCCATTGAGGTCCTCAACTTGCTCAAGGATTCCGAAGAGTTGATCAAACAAACTCCCTCCTAAGACAATGTACCTCAAACTAGGGTTTCCATTTTTATCAATATGTGTGAACTCCAAAGGTCCCAAATTCCTTCCTTGGTCCCAATATGTTCTCAAGATCATCCGTGTTAAATTTCAAACCTTGCAAAAGAAGTTTGCTCAGTCAATTGCTCAGATGCTTGAGAATCGACTGTATTAGGTCAAAAGTGAATTGTGGCCCACATACAGTCAAACTTCAAGATTTATGGTCAACATCAACATTTTTAAGTGATATTCATCATTTCATCAAGGGTTCATCATGATTCCTCAAGGAATGCTCCTAATTCATCAAAACTCAAAAGTTGCTAAATTAGGGTTTCTCAGGAAAAGTCAACCAAACTTTGACAAAGCATAACTTTCTCATACTTTATCTGAAATTTCACATTCAAAGCTCATTTTTAAGGGAATCCAATTTCCTACAACTCATCTTCAGCCCTCAAGTTCAAGAAGTGCACTCATAAAAAGATATGAATTTCTACATTATAGGTCCTTTTGAAAAGTCAACAAAAACACCTTTTGGGTCAAAGCTTCCTACATGAACATGGAAGTCCCAATTGAGATGAGACCAAAAGGGTTGTTAGGGGACATCCTAAGCTTTCTAAAAAGTCCAAGAACATCTCTTTAGGGTCAAAACTGGAAGAGTTATGCATTGTCAAAGTTGACCATTTTTGGAAAATTGCCAAAAGTCAAATGTGCTCACAAATGCATTTTTTGCCAAAAGGGCCCAACTTTTTAAGCTTGCATTATGCTTCCAACATGATCCACGACCCAAAAACTCTACCATATATTATTGAATTTATTTATTTAATTTAATTTGATTTTTTATCATTTAAAAGTCAAATTAAATCAAATAAATGATATAAAATATGGAAGATTTGTTTTTGATCTGATTTTGAATGGAATCATAATGCAAATATGCTGTCAAACCAAATCAAATCATTCTAAGGATGATCGGGATGAAAATGGTATGATTTGGCTTGATATAGAAAGAAATAATGAAAAGATGGAATCAAATCAAATCTTGATAATTGGCAAAGATGTGCATGTTTTTTGTTAACCTAATGCAGTCTAATACATATACACAACGGATGCAAGACAAAAGGAGGCAGAAAAGTCAAGTGAAATGGCCAAGAACATAGTGCACCTTTGTCATAAAAATCTCAGACCAAATTCCATATCACAGCCATGCCCAAGGAGATTTAAAGGTTGCAACACGTTCCTAGCAATCTCCTGAAGCCAACTGCACCTTTTGCACGCACCAAAGCGCCTTGAATCGTAAAACCCACAACCCTGTTATTCAATTATTTTTTATTTCTGATTACATGCATACATGCTCTTTTGATGGAACACAATTATATATTCTTGTTTATTACAATTTATCGGTGCTTGCTGGATCATTTAATTGAGTTTTAAGTGCAGGAATCACGGTTTGCCATTCTTAGGGTTTCTGAGTTCATTTTAGGGCTTCCTTCCTCAGGAAAAATTAGGACTAGGCATGGACATTATGATGTTCAGAGCTTCAAGCCCAGTTGATTCATGGTCTTTAATGAAATTTATATTGCTTGTGCTAGATTTTTTAATAACGCGGGGTTGTAGTTACGGGCATGAGACTGTAGGTAAAACTCCCTAGGCTAAGACGACAGCCAGCGGAGGAAGACGAAGGTGTGGCACGATCTGGTTGGCTCATTTGAAATTTTGTGCGTTTTCATTAACACTGGCTTGCTTTTACATATAATATATTATTATTTTTATATACATGAATGACTTGGCAGCTCAGTTGGTGGTGATGCGCGTTGGTAAAGGAGAGGACCTGGGTTCGAATCCCAGGTCTAATGTTTTTCTATTTTCCAAACAAATTCTTGTGGATTCAATGCTTCCAGGCTATGGAGGTACACCCTACAAATTCACACCATCATCATCAGATCTCATCACATCCAGATCCAATGTCCCATATGCGTAAACGTACCATGGATCATCAGGAGACCGACACAATGGATCTGGCGCATGTTGGGCTCAGAAAAGTGGGCCTGAACAAAAATTCAGCAAACATCCCTCCAATTTGGGTTTCACACCCCGCCCCCCAGGCACATTTTTCTAACCTTGTCATTTTATTTTTTTTAATTAATTTTGTTTATTCATTATTTAATTTAATTATCTTTTTAATCAATTTTTTTTATAAAATCGTAAAATCAAGACCACAAAAAAATAGAACTTAGTTTCCCTTTTTTTTTAATAAATTAATTTTTGTAAATAAATTAATTCCATCAATTTTAATTTACTTTTCATTAATTGAAATTAATTAGAAAAAATTAGGTTAAATTCAAAATTCTTTTTCATAAAAAATCCAAAAAAATGTTAATGAGCAAATTAGTTTTTTTTTAAGTCTTTAACCTTTTTCCAACTTTAGTTCTTGCGCGTTACTATTTTGCCGCACGATTATCTTATTTTTTATTGATGTAATCGTGCCCGGTTTGTAATAGCTTAATTAGGGTTTATTTCCGCATTTTTGCTTTCAGGCAATTCTTTATGTATCTGCAAAAGCCTTGTAATGGCGTAGGACCTTCACTTTCTCACTTTTATATTTTGGATGCTTGTATATAATTGTTAGCAACATAGGCGTGTATGACTAACGAATCAATCTTAGATCACTAAATTACAAGATAAATAACTGAAATCAAACACTTTTGCACACTTGCACTCCTAAGGTTTGCCTCACTTGGTTGCCTCGGAAATAATGGTCGTGTCCCTCGAGCGTAGGGGTAACTTAGCAATGACCCGCGATTTAAAGTTGTCATAAAGATCACAGTCCCTACTTGTCCCTCGAGTTTCCTACGAATTGATCTTATGACGATAGTCCCTTCGAAACGCTAAGGTATCCTTGCTTGTTGCCTCCAGTGACCATTTCGCCCCTTCGAACGTCCCTTTAAAATTCCAACGACGGTGCTACCTATTCCTTAATAATAGGATAGTGCTTTCTAAAGGAAAACAAACAGTCTTTTTCGAGTAGGTAGATTAGTTCTTAAGTACTTGCTAAAATGAACAAACTTTTTCACCAAACACTTTTCAAACAATTTTCAAAAACAACTTCGTAACACTCTTGAGGATAGAAACAAGGGTTAAAATAAAGTAAAGCAAACTTTTCAAAACAAGCACACACAAGCAATTTCAAAATGAGCAAGTACCTAAGAGCCCGTGGAAAACCATGGATAAAAAGGGTGCTAACACCTTCCCTTTCTATAATCTACCCCCCGTACTCAGAAACATTCTCGAAAAAGGTTTTTTCTGTTCTTTTTCATTTTCCTGATTGGATAAAATAAAAGTAGGTGGTGACTCTTGCTTACCGCACATTTGCGAATACAAAACGCAAACCAGTATAATAGTTGGTTCTTCCACCATATCACAGAACTGGAGACTCTGCTGGGGACATAAATAAGTGGGGTATACCTTAGGATCTAGGTCATTTTTTTAGTTGATTTCTTCTTTGTTTTGTATGCTTTATTCTCAAAGGGTTTTTCTTGGGCATTGTTAAAGATCCTACACCTGGATATGGGGTCACTATTTAGGTAAACAGCAATAGATCGTGGAGACTGTACGGTGTAGACCAGTATGGTTTAAGCGATGGTTGTGTTGGTGTGACACTTTGGTTGGTACCAGTATCCTTCATGGGGAAACGAGGAGAATACGGGGCCGCCGCGTGGTGTCGTGAAGCACTAACGAACCTTAGAACCTTAGTTGAACCAACTTGGCCATTAGAAAGTAGTGAGATAGGCGGCCTCGGTATAAAGGGGAGGATTGGTTGATACTCAATGCTACACTCATTGAGATAAGACTTTCAGGATATTTCTGCTGCAAGAAAAGATTGCTTGAGCTGAAACAATGTCTGATAAAAGATGGTCAGTGATATTGATAATATTTAGAACCCGGTTACTTTTCTAAGATAGGTTGAAACCAACTAAAATTCAAGAGGGTACTTACCTTTAACCTCATGCAAGCCTTTAAACCTAGGGACTTGGTGTGATTTGTCTGTGTTTGTTATACCTGTGATTTATCATGACATCATGCATCATAACATAGCATTCATTCTTATTGCACTAACCATTTCAAGGACCAAGGGAATTTATCTTTGTTCTGTTTTACATATCATAGCTTCCGCCCGTAGAAACACTATTTGAATCAGCTTTGTGAAAGTACCTTCCCAACTCAAGGAGATAGTATCAAAGGTTTCCGAAACTTCTGCATTCACTAAGAGACATGGTCGACTTCTCAACCTGGTTACTTCAAACTTTGATGAAAAGATGATGAGTGTACTATTTCAGTTCTTTGATCCCAAGCACCACTGCTTCATCTTTCCAGACTATCAGTTGGTGCCTACCATGGAGGAATTCTCTCAGCTGTTGGATATACCCATTCTTGAACAGTTGCCTTTCACAGGTCTGGAAGAAGTTCCTAAGCCATAAGTCATTGCCTGAGCCTTGCATCTGAAATGGGCGGACGTGGTATCCAATTGGGAAACAAGAAGCAAAGTCCAGGGTTTTCTAGCCAAGTTCCTGATGGACAAGGCTCAGCTGTTTTGGGATGATATGGATTTTCAGGATTTTGAGGAGGTCTTGGCCCTTCTAATCTATGGGTTAGTAATATTCCCTAATCCAGACTCATTCATAGATCAATGCTATCAAGATCTTCCTCTCTCTCAACCCTGTGCCTACCTTGCTCGGAGATATTTTTCACGCTCTCCATACTCGTACCATGAAGAGAAGAGGGGTTCTTATGTGCCGCATGCCATTGCTGTCGAGGTGGTTTATTTCTCACCTCCCTAAGTCCTTACTGAAGAACGAAGAATGTTTAGGTTGGTCACAAAGGATAATGTCACTCGCTCACACGGATACTCTCTGGTGTTCCCGAGCTATGGAAAACACTACTATTATTGACCGTTGCGGGGAGTACCCTAATGTCCCGTTACTAGGCATCAGAGGAGGTATAACCTACAATCCTTGTTTAGCTCTGCAACAAATTTGGTTATGCTCGAAGGGATGGCCCCCATAAGTTTCTTATCGAGGGCATTATATTCAACTATGAGGATGATGTTCAAGAGTATCGTCGGAGGTTCATACGAGCTTGGGGCATGGTAAACAGATCTGGCGCCAAGGCTTTGGTGCCAAAGGCTTCCATTCGTATGGAACCCTATCTCCAATGGGTACGAGCTCACGCCCAGAAACTTATGATGCCCTATATGGTTGTTCTACCAGTGATTATGGAACCCACTACGGAAAGGGTATTCCTTACACGTTTCTCTATCCTGATATGCCCACTGATCTTGGAGAATTAGAGGTCTTGGATCCAGTTGAAGAAAGAGTGGGATACTTACAGGGATCAGTTCTATGCCCAGGAGAGAAATTTTTTATAGCTCACAAAGCAGCTCCAGGAGGAAAGAAGACTTAATGGCTATCTCGGCTCAAAGAGGAAGCATCCGTGGGAATTTTGATTTTTTCTAGTTTTTAGATTTGTTTTAATTGTAAACGCCTAAAAGGCATTTGAACTTTGAATTCTATTAATAAAAATTTTGTTTCATTTTGGTTCGCAAAGTTAAATTTCCCAAAGTCTTTGAAAAAATTGCATACATATCATACATATCATTACATAACAGGATTCATAACAGATTTCTCATCACCTCCGCTGTTTATTTCAGCAATGGCTCTTGAACAAACAGTGAAAGATCTTCAGACTCAGAACACGTAGTTCCAACAGATGATTGTGGCTCTGGCCAAAGGACAGGAAGAACTGAAGGCTTTAATTACTAAGAAGAACAAGAAAACCAAGAGGACATCCGGTGTGTCAAATACGAGCAGAAGGTTCAGAGGGCTGCCAAGACGGGCTGTTGAGTTAGCTTCTTCATCTAAAGAGGGAGAGAACCAAGAGGTTGAAGCCAGAGAAGA
Organism: Vicia faba; assembly: GCA_948472305.1. Taxonomy (NCBI): domain Eukaryota; kingdom Viridiplantae; phylum Streptophyta; class Magnoliopsida; order Fabales; family Fabaceae; genus Vicia; species Vicia faba. Next base: position 660,190,746 of record OX451740.1, read on the forward strand.
AGACCCTAGTCCTAAAGAGTCTGAAAATGAAACTGATTACAATGAGGAGTAGTACCCTCCGGCTTATGAAAGGTATAAGCAGTTAGAAGAGCGTCTGAGCACTATGGAAAATCCAGAAGGTTCCTGGGCTGGATTTTGAAGAATTGGGTGTGGTCTCCGGGGTTGTCATCCCCCTAAAGTTCAAGGCACCGATATTTGCTAAGTATGATGGGGTCTCTTTTCCCAAAATGCATCTCCGTTCTTATGTGAGGAATATACAGCCTCATACTGCTGACAAGGACTTATGGGTTCATTTCTTCCAAGACAGTCTGTTTGGAACACAATTGGATTGGTTCTATCAGTTGGAAAGAGCCAATGTTCGTAACTGGGAAGACCTTGATGCCGCATTTTGTAAGCAATATCAGTATAATGCGGACCTCGCTCCCACCCGCACACAACTCCAAAATCTGTCTATGGGTTCGAACGAGGTTTCAAGGATTATGCTCAGAAGTGGAAAGATTTGGCTGGAAGAGTTCAACCTCCTTTAGCTGATAGGGAGCTCGTGGATATGTTTCTGGGAACTTTGATTGGGCCATTCTTCAACCATCTGATTGGAAGTTCGTCGGAGGGTTTTACTGAACTGATCTTAATGGGAGAAAGAGTGGAAGCTGGAATCCAAAGTGGAAAAATTCATAAGGATGCCTCTTCGAGTGCTGCAAGGAACCCGTTTGCAGGTAAAAAGGAAGTCAGTGCTGTCTACAACCAAAAGAATCAGAATCGAACCAAGCGCCGTCTGGCAGTAGGGGATGTTATGATTCCCAACCCGGCACCTGCTCAGCAAATAAATAATCAGCCGAGAGCAGAAAGGCCAACTAGACAGTTCACTCGAATCAACATGACATTGTCTCAGATTTTACCTCAGTTGCTGAAGAAAATCTGGTTACTCTGAGGGAAGCTCCAAAGAATCTAAACACCATCTCTCCCTACTATAAATTGAATTCTCGTTGTGCTTACCATTCGGAAAGTCCAGGACATGATACCAATGACTGTTGGGCTTTGAAGAACAAAGTACAGGATATGATTGATGCTAAGGAGATTGAATTTTATCCCCCGGAGACTCCCAACATTATCACTGCTCCTATGCCGAAACATGGTCGAGGTGTTAATGTCATTGAAGAAGATGTGTTTGTGACTTCTGTGGAAGAATTGGTGATCCCACTCATGACTATCAAAGAAAGTTTGTTGAAGGCCGATTTATTTCCGGTTTGTGGTGAAGGTTGCCACTTTTGTTCATTCCTACCGATTGGTTGCCCTTTGTTGAAGGCAGGTGTTCAGCGCCTGATGGATGACAAAGTGATCCTGTTTGAGAAGACCCCTGTTCCGACTGTTTCCTGTGAAGACATTGCTATCATAACCATTTCCGTCAATCCTCCCAGGGCCTCCACTAAGAGACCCGTCAGGATTACATCAATTCCTAAGGTGACTCCATTGATCATAACCATGTCTTGTCCAATCCCATACTCCTCGGACAAAGTTGTTCCTTGGAACTATGGGGCCGACGTCTATTACTACAGCATCAAGCAGGACATGCTAGCCATTAAAGACAAGATTGCTGAAAAATGTTAATTCTGACATCGTCAATATTGTCGGAACCAGTAGAATAACAAGAAGTGGAAGGGTGTTCTCCCCTAAAATTTCTCCTCCAAAGACTGCTACCGGTCCCGTGATCATTCTTGTTGTGGTTCCACCCGAGACTAATACTGCAATTCCAGTAATCACTCCTGTTGACCCTCCTATCACCGAGTCGGCCGAGACTCGAGGAAAAGACATACTGATTGAGCATGTCCTGACCAGGGCCAATTCAGTAACCATACCAGAAGCTTCCAAGAAAGAAATGGAAGAAATTTTGAAGATAATAAAGAAGAGCAACTACAATATGGTCGAGCAGCTGGGGCAGACCCTATCTAAAATTTCTATGTTGGCTTTGTTGTTGTGTTCCGAGGCCCATGTGAAGGCTTTGGTTAAGTTTTTGAAAACGGCTCACGTGCCACAAGAGACATTTGCTGATCAGTTTGAAGATTGTGTGGCTAGTCTGACTGCTAATAACGGTTTGGGTTTTTCTGACACAGATCTAACACCGAAGGGGAGGAAACATAATGATGCTCTTCATGTTTCCATTGAATGTAGGGGCACGACTCTGACCCATGTATTGGTAGATATTGGCTCCTCATTGAATGTGCTACCTAAAAAAGCTCTAGACAGATTGGACTGCGAAGGCTTAACCTTGAAGCCTAGCAATATAGTAGTGAGAGCTTTCGATGGTTCGAAGAGGATGATACACGGGGAAGTGGATGTCCCTATCAAAGTTGGTTCACAGACCTTCGACTCCAATTTCTACGTAATGGATATCAAACCATCATATTCTTGCTTGTTGGGACTGAAGGAAAATTGTGACCAAAAGCGCAGTGGAATTTAAAAATTTCCTTTAGCGATCCTTACGAATGAGCATGGTCAGTGATAGAAATATTTACCTCTTGTGGCGATTCATAACTTTGATGTTGTGATCACGAGCGTTGATGAAGAACAACGCCTCTACTCAGTCCACACGAACAGATCGCTTCCGGTCACAGTGCTAGCTGATCACGAATGGAAACCTTGAGTGAGAGAGAGAGAGAGTCAAAAACGAAAATGCATCAAGTGAAATTGCTTCATCACAAGGGATCTATTTATAGAATCACTCGTGTGGGCTACAAGTTAAAAGCCCAATTAATGCTATAAGCTAAAAGCCCAATTAATCTTATGGACATCATACCTTATGATGTACCATATATCACTTATCCACGTGGTACCTTACCATTTTCCGTATTACACTTAAGTGCACCGTACCTTATGGTGTTCCTTATTTATTATATCTCTCATCAACCTGTCCTTATGTGTGTGACCCTGTAGGTTTTCGCGATGTTGGAAATTATATTAAATCACACATTTAATATAATAAACAATGAGCGGTATCTAGCAACACATCACTGTTACCCAAGTCACGAAAATGTCATGTGATATGACCAAACCTTTTCCATGATAATATTTGTGTTGTACAATTACCCTTTTGCCCTCATGTCTATATTGAACACAAGGCATACACTGTGTCACCCTTGTCCAGTTCAATATTGGGCCCTTAGACATTTATCCTGTTATGCAGGATGAGCAAATTCCATCTAGGTCACTCATGTCCCTTAGCATGCTTTATGAAGTACCCATCAACCGTCTTTACAGTCATCCAGTTACGGATGACGTTTGATCAGAAATAAAGTACTTGACTCTACATCTAGGGTCCATAGTGGTTTCAGGTCGAAGGGTGGTATACACCATTATCATCATGAGAATAACTTATGACACTTTGCATAATATTCTATGTAGTATTCTCATAGCGGGTCAATCCAGTATAAATATTACTCCTAATATTCATACATATGTCAAGACTTGATAACTCCTTATCTATGATCCATGAGATGTGATCATCAATCTATCTTCATAATAATCTTAATGCTTTAATGTTATCCCACTTCACATTAAAGCTTGACTACGGATACTTTAAGAATAGTGTCTTATGTTTAATGGGATCTCATGATTAAGTCACACTTAACATTTCATTAAACAAATAAACCATTCTATGGACTTTATTATTTTGGAAAGCAAACATAATAAAGAAATGTCTTTTATTATTAATAAATAATTCGATACAAGTACCAAAAGTATTGGCCTCTAGGGCTTACACCAACAGGGACTCCCTTGGATACATGGGGTTGGGGTTGTTACTTCTACCCTCCACCAAATGTTGAAGTACCCAGTAAGAGGAAAGATTGTCACTGTGCCTGGTGAAGAGGAGTACATGATCAGTCACTTGAACTCCTTCAGGTACGTAGAGATGGATGGCGAGTTCACCGAGACTCCTTGCCAGAACTTTGAAGAGGTACCTCAGATTATGGCTACAGCTGAAACTACCAACATCCCTCTGAAGGTCACCAAACCTCCCTTGAAGATGGCTTCTCTCAAGGATGCACGAGCAGTGGTTGAAAAAGGTGGGTCTACCATTTGGGGTCAGCTCCCGATTATTCATTACAAGTTTGACAAATCTGGTTTGGGATTTACTATAGGTGCTCAAAGGGCTGTTCGTCATGCTCGGGCTGGAGGACCTCCCCTACGCATCAGCAATCCTGGGGTCAATACACTTGAAGATGGTGATGGTGATTCCGACATTGACAACTGGATCTTCCCGACTACCGACGGTGGACTCAGTAACTGGACTACCAAGGACTTTGTACTGATTACTTTTGTTCAAGAGTAATTGTCTTTTTTATTTCTTCAGATATGTAATTTTAAAAACAATATAAACTCTATAGCCATGTGTCTTATCCGGGGCACAATGGTTCCATTTGTGACGGTTATCATGTTTCATTTTCATATGACATTAATAAAGCATTGGACGTTTGTATACAAATTTTGCGCTCTTTGTCTTTCTTTTCTTTTATTTTGTCTATACAGATATGCTCTTACACACACTCATGTATCCCAACGCAGATCCATATCCACTCTGGATCCCATTGATAACAGTTCTTCTACTGCTCATTATGACTTTGAAAATCCGATCAACCAAGCCGAGGATGAAGGTGAGGAAGATGGTGAGGTACCCGGAGAACTTGCTAGACTATTACAGCAGAAAGAAAGGGCCATACAGCCTCATGAAGAGTCGGTTGTGACGGTGAACTTGGGTACAGAGGAAGACAGAAAATAAGTTAAGATAGGTGAAAATATGGAGCTTAGTGTCAAACAGCGGTTGGTACAGATGTTGCATGAGTTTATTGAAATCTTCGTCTGGTCTTATAAAGACAAGTCGGGACTAGACACGGATATAGTGGTTCATCGTCTGCCGACTAAAGAATATTGCCCTCCGGTAAAGTAAAAGGTATGTCGTATGTGCCCTGAGGTGTCAGAGAAGATTAAAGCAGAGGTTATGAAGCAGTTCAACGTCGGGTTCTTAGCTGTCACCTCCTATCCGCAATGGGTTGCTAATGTGGTTCCAGTACCTAAGAAGGATGGTAAAGTACGAATGTGTGTGGATTACAGAGACCTGAACAGGGCAAGCCCCAAGGATGACTTCCTGCTTCCACACATTGATATTCTGGTTGACAACACCGCACAACACAAAGTATTTTCCTTCATGGACGGTTTTTCGGGATACAATCAGATCAAGATGGCACCTGAAGACATGGAGAAGACAACCTTTGTTACACAGTGGGGCACTTTCTGCTACAAGGTGATGCCATTCGGGTTGAAGAATGATGGGGCACTTTATCAACGAGCTATGGTAGCTCTGTTCCATGACATGATTCACCATGAGATAGAGGTTTACGTTGATGACATGATAGCCATGTCTCAAACTAAGGAAGAACATATTGATCATCTACAAAAGCTATTTGATAGGTTGAAGATGTACAAGCTGAGGATAAATCCGAACAAGTGCACCTTCGGGGTAAGGTCTGGTAAGCTTCTGGGATTCATCGTCAGTGACAAAGGTATTCAAGTAGACCCTGCAAAGGTGAAGGCCATACAAGAGATACCGCCTCTCGTACTGAGAAGGAGGCTAGAGGTTTCTTGGGACACCTAAATTACATTGCCCGATTCATTTCACATCTGACTGCTACTTGTGAGCCGATCTTCAAGCTCCTGAAGAAAGATCAACTGGTAAAGTGGAATGACGAATGCAAGGTCTCCTTTGATAGAATCAAACAATATCTCCAAGAGCCTCCTATTTTGATGCCTCCGATTGAAGGAAGAACTTTAATAATGTACTTAACAGTGCTAGATAATTTAATGGGGTGTGTGTTGGGGCAGCATGACGAGTCTGGTCGAAAAGAGCACGCAATATACTACCTTAGAAAAAAGTTTACCGAATGTGAAACACGATACTCACTGTTTGAGAAAACTTGTTGTGCTTTGGCATCGGCTGCTCGCCGACTGAGACAGTATATGTTAACCCACACTACTCTGTTGATATCTAAGATGGATCCGATCAAGTACATTTTTGAGAAGCCCGCTCTTTCCGGAAGGATAGAAAGGTGTAAAATGATCTTAGCCGAGTACAACATCCAATACACAACCCAAAAGGCAATCAAGGGAAGTGTGTTAGCTGATCATTTGGCGCATCAGGCCGTGGACGACTACCAGTCCATGAATTTCGAGTTCCCAGAGGAGAACATCATGTTGGTAACCGACTATGAAGAACCTGGACCATATGAAGGACCTGAGGAAGGATCCCGATGGTCTATGTATTTTGATGGAGCCTCAAACGCACTGGGTAATGGTATTGGCACCGCAATCATATCTCCTGAGGGCTGTCATACTCCATTCACTGCCCGATTATGTTTCAACTGTACCAACAACATGGAGGAGTATGAAGCATGTATTATGGGTCTTAGAGCTGCTATTGACCTAAGGATTAAGTTCTTGAATGTATTCAGGGATTCTGCTTTGGTGATAAGTCAGATCAAAGGCGAGTAGGATACGAAGCACCCGAACCTTATCCTTTACAAAGAACATGTACTGACACTGCTGCCGCATTTTGAAGAGATCACCTTTGAACATTTCCCACGAGAAGAAAAACAGTTAGCGGACGCGCTAGCTACTATATCGTCAATGTTCAAGGTCAGGTGGGACAATGAAACTCCCCAAATCACTATTGAGAGGTTGGATGAACCGAAATACTGCTGTGAGATTGATACTGAGGAGGTAGCCGAAAAACCTTGGTTTCATGAGGTGAAAAGGTATCTCGAGGCTCAAGAATACCCCAAGGGGGCATCTGTTAATGACAAGAAATTTCTGAGAAGTTTTGCTGCAAAGTTCTTCCTCAGCAATGGATCCTCTATAAGCGCAATCATGACTCTACCTTACTGCAGTGTGTAGACAAGAGCGAAGCAGAAAGGACTATGGCAGACCTACACGAAGGTACCTTCGACACTCATTCCAGTGGACATACCATGGAAAATAAAATCCTATGGGAAGGATACTATTAGTCCACTATGGAAGTCGACTGTTATCAGCATTCTTGAACCTGTCACAAGTGCGAAATCTATGTTGATAAGGTGCATGTACCTCCAGTTCCCTTGAATGTTTTGATGGCTCCCTGGCCCTTCGCAATGTGGGGCATTGACATGATCGGTGAGATCAGACCTATCGCGTCCAACGGGAATCGTTTCATCCTAGTGGCCATTGATTACTTTACGAAGTGGGTTGAGGCTGCCTCCTTTGCTACGGTTACTAAGAATGTGGTCGCACGATTCATCAAGCATAACCTGGTTTGTCGTTATGGTATCCCCGAGAGAATCATCACAGACAACGGTACCAATCTCAACAACTCGATGATCACTGAACTCTGTAAACAGTTCAAGATTCAACATCACAACTCTTCTCCTTACCGGCCGAAGATGAATGGGGTTGTTGAAGCTGCTAACAAAAATATCAAAAAGATCATACAGAATATGACGATGACATACAAAGACTGGTATGAGATGTTACCATTTTCTCTTCACGGGTACCGTACTTCAGCACGTACGTCGACAAGGGCAACACCATATTCTCTGGTTTATGGCATGGAGGCTGTCCTACCCATAGAGGTCCAGATCCCTTCTCTACAGATTATAAAGGATGCGGGTTTGAGTGAAGACGGTTGGATCCAGACTCGACTTGATCAATTGAACTTAATCGATGAAAAAAGACTTACTGCTGTCTGACATGGTCAAATGTATCAGAAACGGATGATCAAGGCCTTCAATAAGAAAGTCAGACAACAAGTATATCAAGTAGGGGATCTGGTAATCAAGCGCATCATACCTATGAGGGACCATTTGTAGTCAAGAACATATTTTCCGGTGGGGCCATGATTCTGACCACCATGGACGGTGACGACCTTCCACACCCTGTCAATGCAGACACAGTGAAAAGATACTACACATAACAAAGACCCGCTAGGTTGACTTACCTAGGAAAAAATAAGGGCACCCCGGCGAACCAAAAGGGTTCGAGAAAAAATCTGGGATAAAAATGAAAATCTGTACACCTAGTAAGTCGAAAACCCGAAAGGGCGGCTTGGGAAAAAAGGGGTATCCCGGTGGACTGAAAACCCGAAAGGGCGGTCCAGGAAAAAGTTAGGGATTAAATCATATCACTATGTCCCATTGGATCACCTTGCGATCAGACTTCAGTAATCAGATATCAAGCTCAAACGGTACTGATTAATCCAGTCAGCTTCGGACAAGCAGGCAAGGGATGAGATGCTCGAAGACATAGGGGAAATAGCAGAATTGAAACCCAATGGGATCACTACACATAGCTTTTTTATTTTTGTACACAATTTCTTTAATAATTTCCATTTCTACGGCGGTGTTCTCTTACTAGAGCGTCAGCCTCCTTGTAAAAAATGCTTGTTATAGGCAAATTTCAAATCAATATAAAACGTCTTTTGAGTACAAAACTCTGTGTTTGTTTTTCCTTTTTCTGTTTTGTTGTGCAAAAAAAATGTCCAATGTTTTATTCTGGACATATGCATTTGAATATGATTACTGTTCACAAATATCTGCATTTAAAATAGAAAGACAGTTACTAAGAACTCAAAGAAACTGGTACAAAACCTAAATATCGATAGTTACCCCGTCCATCATAGTACAAGGGGCGGAGACAGTCGGAAGCGAAGTCATTATCACGTATAAGATGGTGATACCTATACTCCCCGCAGAGCCGAGACAACCAAGGTCCGACCTTCGTATCCCCAAGCAGGAATTCCTTCAAAAATCTGATATCTACATTCCCCAGCCGATCTTTAATCATGAACAGTTTATAAAGCCATCTCCCGAGCAGAGTTTATTTCTCTGACAGCGGAAGCTCAATCTCCAACAGAGCTCTTCTCTCTAGCAATGGAAGTTCATCCCCAGCTGAGTATATGTCTCAAAATCTGCATATCTTCCAACAAAGCACCTCTCTTCCCCCACAAAGTCATTCCCCCCGTAGGATTATTCTCAGACAAGTCTCTCCCAGCAGGATATTCTCAAGCAGAATGGATGTAAATCCCTAGTTAATCATCTTCGTTCACTATCCCCAGTGGAAACGAAGAACTCAACTCCTTATACTCTCCAACAGCAGCCAGGATTTATTTTCCCCAGCTAGAGAATATCACAATAGCATGGCATATCCATACATCATGGCATGTGCATACATATTATACATCACAAACTCATTTATTTTGAGAGCCTCATTATTTAATATATTTCATACATCATGACATTACATACGACTAACTCTTTATCTTTTAGGGACATATGCAATCAAGTTCCCATGAGTTCTCTCTGGTTCAGTCAAACTGACACCAAAGGACAGATGCAATCAAGTTCCCCATGAGTTCTCTCTGGTTCAGTCAAACCGACACCAAGGTTTCTATTCCAGTTGAAGATATTCCAAGATTCTCTCTGGTTCAGTCAAACCGACACTAAGGTTTCTATTCTAGTTGAAGATGTTTTAAGACTTTCATCTGGGTCAGCCGAATTGCCACTAAGATTCCCCTGATTTCTATGCCAGTCAAAGTTAATCCGAGACCTCCCCCGGGATCATTCAAATCGATACTAAGATTTATCTCCCAGTTGAATTTCTCATAAGTTTTCCCTGGTTCAGTCAAATCGATACTAAGATTTCTATTCCAGTTCAAGCTATGAAGCCCGGAAATCGACCGGAAAACAGCTTAACCCCCGGCAAGTTACTATGAAGCCTGGAAATCGACCAGATAATAGTACAAGATACTATGAAGCCTAGAATCGACCAGATAGTGGTATATCTTAAATTCAAGCTATGAAGCCCGGAAATCGACCGGATAACAACTTAATTTCCCTATCATACTGTGAAGCCTGGAAATCGACCAGATAACAGTACAAGATACTATGAAGCCTGGAATCAATCAGATAGTGGTATAAGACATCGTGAAGCCTGGCGCACGACCAGATAATGGTATAAGACGCTGTGAAGATTGGAACACGACCAGATAGCAGCAAGAGACAATGTGAAACCTAGAGCACGACCAGGTAACAGTATAAGGTACTGCGAAGCTTGGAATTTGACCAAATAGCAGTTTACTCAACCAATTACTAAGAAGCTCGGAAATCGGTCAAATATTAGTATGCCTTAAATTCAAGTTGAAACCCGGATGCGACCAGATAACCACTTAATTCCTTCTGAAGCCTGGAACACGACCAGATAAGAATTGAGAAATTGCAAAGCCTGGAGCACGACCAGATAGCAAGTTTAATCTCATCTCCCCAATAAGTCACTGTGAAACCTGGAGCACGACCAGATAGCAGTTAATCTTATTATCCTCAGCAAATCACTGTAAGGCCTCGAGCACGACCAGATAGCAGTTCATTTTCATCTCCTCGACTAAGAGATAATTCCTCAGCAGAGTAACAGACAGCTGAAGCTCCTAAAAATCTACTTCTCCCAAGACAGAGACCAACATTCCTCAGCAGATTCCTCTTCAACGACATGAACATGAATTCTCATCAAAGGAGTATCTCAGGAAATCGACATCCTCTAGATGGCATCTTTAAGCCCATCTCCGACAATTCTCCGCCATATCTTCTAGATGGCATCTTTAAGCCCATCTCCGGCGACTTTCCGTCGTCTCCTCCAAATGGAATATGTAATACATTCCCGATACTACCTACACAGTCCAGCGCCATCTCGGACGAGTGCAAATTTCTGGACACTTAGTGTTCAATCATCTTCCACCTTCAGATTACAAAAGGCAGATAGTCAATCTACATCTTCAGTTTTAAGAAGATTGAACAGGGGCAGCTGTTGTACCCCAAAATTTTCCCTCTCATTTTACTCAACACATGCCCATTAAGGTCCTCAACTTGCTCAAGAATGCCCAAGAGTTGATCAGACAAACTCCCTACTAAGATAATGTACCACAAACTAGGGTTTCCATTTTTATCAAGATGTGTGAACTCCAAAGGTCACAAATGCCTTCCTTGGTCCCAATATGTTCTCAAGATCACCCGTGTCAAATTTCAATCCTTGCACAAGAAGTTTGCTCAGTCAATTGCTCGGATTCTTGAGAATCGACTATATTAGGTCAAAAGTCAATTGTGGCCCACATACAGTCAAACTTCAATATTTTTGGTCAACATTAACATTTTGAAGTTATATTCATCATTCGATAAAGGGTTGATCATGATTCCTCAAGGAATACTCCTAATTCATCAAAACTCAAAAGTTGCTAAATTAGGGTTTCTTAGGAAAAGTCAACCAAATTTTGACCAAGCATAACGTTCTCATACTTTATCAGAAATTTCTCATCCAAATCTCATTTTGAAGGGAATCCAATTTCCTACAACTCATATTCAGCCCTCAAGTTCAAGAAGTGCACTCATGAAAAGATATGGATTTCTACATTATATGTCCTTTTGAAAAGTCAAGAAAAACACCTTTTAGGTCAAAGCTTCCTACATGAACATGGAAGACCCAATTGAGATGAGACCAAAAGGGTTGTTTAGGGGACATCCTAAGATTTCTAAAAACTCCAAGAACATCTCTTTAGGGTCAAAATTGGAAGAGTTATGCATTGTCAAAGTTGACCATTTTTGGAAAACTGCCAAAAGTCAAATGTGCTCACAAATGCATTTTTTTTGCCAAAAGGGCCCAACTTTTTAAGCTTGCATTATGCTTCCAACATGATCCACGACCCAAAAACTCTACCATATATTATTTACTTTATTTATTTAATTTATTTTGATTTTTTATCATTTAAAAGTCAAATTAAATCAAATAAATGATATAAAATATGGAAGATTTGTTTTTTTATCTGATTTTGAATGGAATCATAATGCAAATATGCTGTCAAACCAAATCAAATTGTTCCAAGGATGATTGGGATGAAAATGGTATGATTTGGATTGATATACAAAGAAATAATGCAAAGATGGAATCAAATCAAATCAAATCTTGATAATTGGAAAAGATGTGCATATTTTTTGTTAACCTAATGCAGTCTAATACATATACACAACGGATGCAAGAAAGAAGGAGGCAAAAAAATCGTGTGAAACGGCCAAGGACACAGTGCGCCTTTGTCAAAAAAATCTCAGACCAAATTCCATATCACCATCCTCAAGGAGATTTAAGGGTTGCAACACGTTCCTGGAAATCTCCTGAAGCCAACTGCACCTTTTGCACGCACCAAAGCGCCTTGAATCGTAAAACCCGCAACCCTGTTATTCAATTATTTTTTATTTCTGATTACATGTATACATGCTCTTTTGATGTAATTCAATCATATATTCTTGTTTATTACAATGTCTCGATGCTTGCTGGATCATTTAATTGAGTTTTAAGTGCAGGAATCATGGTTTGCCATTCTTAGGGTTTCTGAGTTCTTTTTAGGGCTTCCTTCCTCAGGCAAAACTAGGACTAGGCAAGGACACTATGATGTTCAGGGCTTCAAGCCCAGTTGATTCATGGTCTTCAATGAAATTTATATTGCTTGTGCTAGATTTTTGAATAACGCAGGGTTGTAGTTACGGGCATGAAACCGTAGGTAAAAGTCCCTAGGCTAAGACGACAGCCAGCGGAGGAAGACGAAGGCGTGGCACGATCTAGTTGGCTCATTTAAAATTTCGCGCGTTTTCATTAACACTGGATTGCTTTTACATATAATATATTATTATTGTTATATACATGAATGACTTGGCAGCTCAGTTAGTGGTGATGCGCATTGGTAAAGGAGAGGACCTGGGTTCAAATCCCAGGTCCAATGTTTTTCTATTTTCCAAACGAATTCTTGTGGATTCAATGCTTGCAGGCTATGGAGGTACACCCTACAACTTCACACCATCATCATCAAATCTCATCACATCCAGATCCAATGTCCCATATGCGCAAAAATACTATGGATCATCAGGAGACCGACACACTGGATTTGGCCCATGTTGGGCTCAGAAAAGTGGGCCTGAACAAAAATTCAGCAAACATCCCTCCAATTTGGGTTTCACACCCCCCAGGCCCATTTTTATAACCCTGTCATTTTATTTTTTTAATTAATTTTGTTTATTCATTATTTAATTTAATTATATTTTTAATCAATTTTTTTAATAAAATCATAAAATCAAGAACACAAAAAATAGAACTTAGTTTCCCTTTTTTTTTAATAAATTAATTTTTGTAAATAAATTAATTCCATCAACTTTAATTTACTTTTCATTAATTGAAATTAATTAGAAAAAATTAGGTTAAATTCAAAATTGTTTTTCATAAAAAATCCAAAAAAATGTTAATGAGCAAATTAGTTTTTTTTAGGTCTTAAACCTTTTTCCAGCTTTAATTCTCGCGCGTTACTATTTTGCCGCACGATTATCTTATTTTTTATTGATGTAACTGTGTCCGGTTTGTAAGAGCTTAATTAGGGTTTATTTTTGCATTTTTGCTTTCAGGTAATTCTTTATGTATCTGTAAAAGCCTTGTAATAGCGTAGGACCTTTACTTTCTCGCTTTTATATTTTGGATGCTTGTATATAATTGTTAGCAACTTAGGCGTGTATGACTAACGAATCAATCTTAGATCACTAAATTACAAGATAAATAACTTAAATCAAACACTTTTACACACTTGCACTCCTAGGGCTTGCCTCACTTGGTTACATCGGAAATAATGGTCGCGTCCCTCGAGCGTAGGGGTACCTTAGCATCGACCCGCGATTCAAATTCGTCATAAAGATCACAGTCCCTACTTTTCCCTCGAGTTGCCTACGAATTGATCTTATGACGATAGTCCCTTCGAAACGTAAGGTATCCTTGCTTGTTGCCTTCAGTGACCATTTTTCCCCTTCGAACGTCCCTTTAAAATTCCAACGACGGTGCTACCTATTACTTAGTAATAGGATAGTGTTGTCTAAAGGAAAACGAACAGTCTTTTTCGAGTAGGTAGATTAGTTCTTAAGTACTTGCTCAAATGAACAAACCTTTTCACCAAACACTTTTCAAAAACAACTTCGTAACACTCTTGAGGACAGAAACAAGGGTTAAAATGAAGTAAAGCAAACTTTTCAAAACAAGCACACACAAGCAATTTCAAAATGAGCAAGTACCTAAGAGCCCGTGGAAAACCACGGATAGAAAGGGTGCTAACACCTTCCCTTTCTATAATCTACCCCCCGTACTCAGAAACATTCTCGAAAAAGGTTTTTTTCTGTTCTTTCTCCTTTTCCTGATTGGATAAAATAAAAGTCGGTGGCGACTCTTTCTTACCGCACATTTGCGAATACAAAACGCAAACCAGTATAACAGCCAGTTCTGCCACCGTATCACACTAAGGCTAATCAACTAATTTTTGGTGGAAATGGGAATAAAAAAATTAGAATTAAAACAACTTCGATGATTAAATGACAAGTAAAAGTGAGACCGGACCATGATTTCCAGTCGTACCTCTAGGACTCAATAAATTCTTGGCGTTCTATTATACCATAATTTTTCCCTAAGATTTTCTATCATCTCATATCATTTCATTGCATTGAGATCACATTGTCTTCAAGCTTTGTTCTGCACGGTTAAGTTGAGTTCTGTTGCTTGGTTATCAAGACTCTTCGATATAGGTTCATGTGTTTATTACCATGCCTTCTTCATCAAGTAATCTCAAATTTTAGCAAATGTGAACAGTGTGAATCAGAATTTCGTCATCTCAAGCTCAAGGGTTTAGTCAAGCATTAGCAAAGCAGAAACTCGGGGTTTTCTGGATTCAAATACACATCGCACATGTTCCAAGCTATCCAATCAGGTATTAATCAAATCATCATTATATCAAGCTTTCATGTGTTCCAACACGCTCTGAATTACATAGAAAGTCAAGTGTTTCAATTGATTTGAGATAGTGCAAACAAAAATTTAGTATTGTGATATTCTAGTCTAGAAATTCTTAACTTGATATTAGAAAATGGTTTGGAAATTATTTTTCAGTATTTAGAACGGTCTTGAGGTCTTCTTCATTTCGTATGTTCATTTTGAAGGCTAATTTTGTGAGGAAGATTTTCTAAAATTCCAAATACTTGAAATGCGTTATACAGTGGATTTACCGTTTCATTGGTTTTCGGATGCTTAAAAGTTCTTAACTTCTAACCGAAAGATCATCTTTAAGTTCCTCTTGGAGAATTTGAATTGTCTTGTTATTTCCTTCAACTTTCGTGTTTGGCTCGGAAGCCAGCTCATTGAAGAAGATATCCGAATGTGCGAGTTCTCAAAAGCTATACAATGAAAAAACAGTGAAAATAGTGTGTTAAACCGTTGTTTTTCAGATGTTCAAAAATTCATAAATTTCACTCGGTTCGATGTTTTTTAGTGGTACTTCGTGCGAAAAATCAATCTTGATTTTATCTTCGATTCGTATGTTCGAGTCAGAAGTTAATTCTTTGCAGAGGGTTTCTGAAAATGCAGATTACTAGAGAAAATTGCACTATGAAATGTTTTCTTACTGGACTGTTTCTTGATATTATAAAAATTGTAACTCTCTCGATTTTTATCTTATCGGGATGATATTTGAAGTGTGAGATCACAAATTTTGTAAGCTTCAACTTTTCTTCAGGGCCCGAGTTCAAATTATGCTCTGAAGACTTCGGTTTATGGCTCACATCTGGAAGAGCGCACGAAAATAAGCTTAAATTATTCAATACGGTGAAATAAGTCCACAGTTTCTCGCCATTAGAAAAATCATAAATTGTTATATTTTTATTGTATCAGGGTGATTCTTTCGACACGACGTCACAAATTTCATCGTCGACATTTTTGCTTTAGGGTTCGTATCTGGATTTTGCACCAAGCATCATGAGCTTGTGGTTTGTTAGTGCGCCGTACACAAAATAAGCTATAAAATTCTACACTGTGAATTCTTACATTACATTTCTCGTCATTCATGGCGACATAACTTGCTCAATTTTTATTGTATCGAGATGATTCTTTCAGTGCCGTATCACAAATTTCGTCATCAAGAGCTTTCTTTCAAGTCGCGCGTTAGGATTTTGCACCGATTGTGATGAGCTTGGGGTTCGATCTCGCATTGTGTATAAAATAAGTTAAAAATTAAATTTTGGAACCAAAAATATATATTTCAAATTTCAAAATTAAAACCCACAAGGACACTCACAAGATCAAAATAAAAACCCTCTCACTTTTCTCTCAAATTTTTTCAAACCCTCTCAAGAACACTTTCAACAAAATTCAACAAAGCTTCATAAATCTTACTCTTCCTCTCATTTATTCCCCAAGCTTCCTTCTTCCAACACATTCGGTCGTCGCAATCGCTCATCACCGGTGATCCAGCCGCCTCCTTTCGGCGACACAACCTATGATTTTGCTTCCCTCCGTCTTGGCCACGTGAAGTTGCATATCTTCATCTTCTCTGATCGCGCTTGCCGTGATACCTCCTCAGTTTTCGTGCGTGATTTTCCATGGACAACATCAACTTCATCTCTTTTGATTCAAGTTTTCTAGTAATTTATTGAATTCTCTTACACTTAGTTCTTTATTTGCATAAGATTTTGTGAATTGTGATTAATGCATGAGTTGACATATTGCATTACTTGAATTGTGAACATTAAAGTGAATTTGTGGAATTAAGTTGATTCTTGATTTTTCAAGAATGTTGAGATTTGGAGTTGGATGAATCTTTGATGAATTGTTGATAATTGTGTGGATTCTATATTTCTTGCGCGTCGAATAATTTTATGATGTTTATTTGAATTTGCGCATTGATTTTCTCTACGATCGGATTTTGTAGAAAATAATGTTGAATTCATTAGTTGATATAGTTTTGAGACAACTTTTCATGCACTTTGTAAATAGGAACAATGATGTCTGAAATTTATTTTAGCATGTACGTTGTGTTTTGATATTCAATTGATGCATGTTTATGCTTAATTGTGTATTTGTTGACAATTGTTATTGAGTTTGCACGATTTCGGTGTGTTTTACGAATAATTTTTTGTGATGTTTATAGTGCTTCCCAGTTTTATAAATTGAGCTTCAAATGCATTTTAATTGTTGGTTTATGCACTATTACACTTGCATTAATATTTCGTGGACATGTGCATTGAGTTGTGTCGATTTCGGATCAAATTTTCGTGCGTTTCATGTGTTAACGGAGTTGCTGCCCGGGAATGGTAAGTAGCACTTGCAAGGAGATTTAATTCACGGTTATGGTTTATTTGAGCTTATTGATGCATTTGGGAACAACCGGTACCGTTTCGGTCATTTTTATTCCAACTTTTCGTGCACTTGCGTATTTGATAAGTTGCTGCCCGGAGTCTCATTTTGTCGTTGCAATGCATATTTTCATATCATTTCTTCATGATTTAATTCCAAATTTAATTATGATGAGAATGCATAACTCTGATTTTGTTTACTTGTTATTTCTAACATAATTGTTGACTTGTGCAAGGTACTTTAGGAGCTTACGGTTGTTTAATTAATGTATTGATTACTCGATCGAAAATCATGCTATGCCACTTTATTTATGGAATGATGTCGCCTCCGACTCGATTTACTTTTATTCTCATTATATGAGAAATATGCATTGTTTATGTTTTTTTGTCTAGATGTGGATTTTTGTGCAGGGGTTCTCTATGCGGATGTGCCTGACACACATCATTCTCACTATGCTTTATTGATGCTTCAACGCATATTCTGACTATTGTATTGTTGATGATAACTTACGCAGAGTTTTCTAGAGTTATTCTGCTTTTGTTTACTTACTAGGAACTCTTGTTCGTTTGGGATTGTACTAATTCCGATTTACGTTTCTGTATCATTTACAGATTTCCTTGCCATGACAAGTACAAATAGATATGAATGACTGGGAGTCCCTACTTTAAGTGGGTAATTTGTTTAAAGTCCTCAAGTGAGGAGATGTTTATTCTGTTAAAGTCCTCAAAATGAGGCGATGTTTTTGTTTGCAAAAAGACTCCAAAAGGAGCAATTTCTTGTTGTTTGTTTAAAGACCTAAAAAAAGGCATTTTTGCTAAAGTCCTTAAAAGTAGGAAATCCCCCTTCCATTTTTACATTTTTCTTGCTATAGATTCAATAAAGTGGAGGAGTGCTTGCAATCGGCCCTCACGCATTCTAGTCCTTTTCGTTCCTAGTTTGTGCCATGCTTTGATGCTTTGAACCGTCCATATTCTAGTCCATTGAGTCAAATAAAATGGAGGAGAGTTCATAATCAACCTCCATGTTTTGTTATTCATTTTGACATGTTAGCTCATGGAACTCGATGTTGATGCTCTGAGTTGTTACTCGATGCCGGTGCTCGAGCAAATCAAGTGGAAAGAGTTCCTTATTCCCACTTTGAGATCCATTGGACTCTATTGTTTGTTATTAGCTCGCACTCAATGTTTGTTTTGGCTTTATCTTGTTTTTTTTGTTTGCACCTTGTTCTTATGCTTTCTATTAAGTTGTAACCTTTGTATGCTCTCTTAGGATTCACTTGTTTCATTTCCGATGAAAATTAGACATTAGGATTGTAATCCATGCATGCTAATGTAGGTAAAGATTTCCCTTTCAAACCTCAACTTTAAGACCATCTGTTGTACCCCAAAATTTGCCCTCCCATATTCTTCAAGATTTGCAAAGAGCATGCTTCATAATCTCTCAAGGGTTGCACAGTTCAATGGCCTCCTAACAGTCAAAAAACTAGGGTTTTGATTCTGGCAAAGAAGTTGAAGTTTCCAAGGGTCCAATCAAGTCCCACATGCCTATAAACATTGTCAAGCATCCATATGTCAAGTTTCAAGACTCACAGCACAAAATTGCACAGTCAAAAACCCTAATTGCTCAGTAGTCAAATGTAGGGGTAAAATGGTCATTTGACAGTCAAAAGTTCAAATTTTTGGTCAACATCTTATTTTGAAGCCACAAACATCATTTGATCAATTCTTGATCATGATTCTCAAGGCATGGCTCAAAAAGTCTCAAGATGCAAAAGTTTCCATATTTGGACAGTTGAAAAAGTCAACTGTAACTTGACCAAGGCATAACTTCCACATGGTTTATCAGAAAAATTCCATCCAAAGCTCATTTTGAAGAGAAATACATTTACTACAACTCCTCTTCACACTTCAAGTCCAAGAAATGCTCTCACAAAAAGATATCAATCTCAACATTATAGGTCATTTTCAAAAGTCAACAAAAAGGCACTTTAAGTCAAAGACCATAACTTGAGATTGGTTAATCAAAATGACATGGTACTAAAGGCATTGGTTAGAGGACTTCAATACCTTTCCAAAACGTCCAAGAACATGATCAAATCTTAAAAATTGAGCAAGATATGCCTTGTGGGAGTTGGAAAATTTTTGGGAATCTTGAAAAGTCAACTTTGCTTCAAATGCCTCAAAATTGCTAATGGGCCACATTTTCTTCCAAGAATCATCATCCAAGATCTATACACGACCATTTGACCCAAAGGGGATTTATTTCATCATTTTTTATTATTTATTTGAATTTTTATCACCATTAATTCATTTAATTAAATAAAATATGACAAAAATACTCAAGCATGCATTTTAAATCTTTTTATGCAGCTAATAGGTCTATCATAACTCCAAGATTTCGTGCACACTCAATTTGGAAAGATTTGGCCATGATTGATATCAAAAGGGCATGGAAAAGATTGAAAAAGATCCATGGAAATCAAATCTCAAAAACATTGAATGCAAAGGTTTTGGTTGAAATTTCTACCCTAATTCATTCCTCACATAAGTATAAACCCAACCCTAATGCTCAGAACCTGGAAGTTGCGCCTCAAACCATAGACAAACTTCGCATTTTTTGTGAAAAACTTCAAAACTGAAAACACAGTTCCAGCGCAATTCAAAGCAAAATAATCATTCCAATAGCTTGCCAAGGCATCAAGGAGACTTTCTGAATCAAAACCATAGCCTCTAACCTCAAGAAACGGTAGCACGAAGTCGCCCTGTTCTTGACTTTTTTCATACTCATGCTTTGATTTATACGCATATTTCATACATTTTAAATGTTGATTTGTACTAATGTGGATTCACTGAAGCTTTTGATGTATGTTAATTGAACTAATCATGCCTGTAGCGAAAGATACCATGGATGTCTTCTAGGTTTTCCTAAGCTTAAAATTTGGGGATTTGTTCATATGGAAAAATTGGACAGCAAGGCCTATACCGTTGAACTCGTGACCTTCAGGCGAATCCAACCATCATATCGCGCCCAATTTATGAGCAACGATGCTCTAATCGCTATTTTTCGCAGGGTACATTTAGTGGGGGTTTAAAACCCCCGCTATCTCTTTTCTGTTTACAGGCACCACGAGGACGAAGCCTGCGTGTCTTCTCTTGGTTGGATCGTTTAAATTTTTAGCGCGTTTTTATCATTAGCGTGACTTATTATTTATTATATTTGTTTTGCATGATATATACGAATGCGTTGAATGGTGTGGTGGTTGGGAACCTTGTTGGCAAGCCTTGGGACCTGGGTTCGATTCCCAGGTCCCCCATATTTCCTTCTATTTTTTCTCATAACGTGATTAGGTACCCAGCATGTCCAGAAGTCCACCATACACTCAATGCCATAGCTTGCCAAATGTCTCAGGCGATGAATCTAAGGGCCAGGATGAAAGGCCCATCATACGTATCAGTCAACCATGCACACGTGACCATCAAAAGTCAACCAGGCCAAGCTTCAGTGGGCCAAAATTGCTTGGAGAATACCTCCAAAAGGGTCAACAAACCCCCCATGTTTGCCTTTCTTTTCTCTATTTTTTATTATTCTTTTCTTTTATTTTTATTATATTGCTTTTTTTTAAAATTCCACAAATATTTTTTAAATAATAAAAATACAAAAAAATCAGAAAAGACAAAAAAATAAAAATATATTTTATTTAATAGTTTTTTTTTGTAAATAAATTTTATTAATTAATTTAGTTCTAATCTTAGGTTTAATTTTAATGTTTTTTTAATAAACTAAAAAATGTAGAAATTAGGGTTTTAATGCTTTTATTCTTTTTTCTTTTCTTTTACCATATTTAATTATTAGTTATTTTGTAAATAAATATATCATTAAATAATTAGGTTAAAACTAGGTACAACTTAAACATTTTTTAATAAATTAAAAATAGTTAGAATTAGGGTTTTTAATTCCAATTTAATTTTCTCATTAAACTCCATAAATACAAAAAAACTCCAAAAAAATTCTTTCTTTTATTTAAACTTAATTAATTTATTAATTGTAATGTAATTTCTTTAAAAGGGTCCAACGCCCTCGCATTCTCGATCTTATTTCTTTTCGCATTTACATTTATTTCTTTTTGTGAATATAATGTAATTACCCCAAAGCCTTGTAATAGATTAATTAGGACATTTATTTTTCCGCATTTTATTTTATTTCAAATCGGGTCTTGGATTAATTTGGCGATGTAGACCCGCGCCTTTGTAATAGCGTAGGACTTTTACCTTCTCGCATCTTTTAACTGTTAATAACTTGCATGAAAGAATGAATGCCAAAAATAAAAACAAAGCGTAGATCACAAATGCATGAACAAGACAAATATAATTGAAAATAACACAAGAATTCACACACCACCCCTAGGGTACGTCTCACTGTTGCCTTGCCCCCTCGAAACGTGGTCGTCGAGTAGAGGATGTTTTAGTAAGTCCTCATGTCCATGAACATGGCATGAGGGTAGCTTCTAAGGTGTCTTCCCATTTCTCTGGTGACCACAATGTCCCGAACCCTCGAATTGATCCGAACACCTCCAACGGTGGTGCTACCTACCTCTTAATGGTGGGATGGCACTATCTCAAGGACATTTACACAGACGAATTCCTTAGGGTAGGTAGAGAACTCGTAGATACTTGCTCTAATTTCAAAACAAATCAAAAAAACTTCTTTTCACACCGACACTTTTCAAAAAGCTTTCAAAAGCAATTTTTCAAACACTCTTGAGGACTGATACAAGAGTCGAACTGAAATTTTCAAAGAAACTTTTTCAAACCCACTCACCTTGAAAAGCAAACAAACAATTTTTGAAAACACAAATGAGCAAGTATCTAAGAGCCCATGGATAACCATGGATAGAAAGGGTGCTAACACCTTCCCTTTCTATAAATCTACCTCCCGAACCGAGAGCAATCTCTATAAGGAATTTTTCTGTGCTTTTGTCCTTTCCATTTGGAGAAAATAAAAGACGGTGGCGACTCTTGCTTCCGTGACATTTCGAGAACCAGCGTTAAATAGTCAGTTCCAGATCCACCGATCACAGAACTGGCGACTCTGCTGGGGACCTTTATAAAGCTAGGTGTACCTTAGGATAGTTCATAACTGTGTTTTCAATTGTATTGAGTTATTTGATTTAAAATTGTGGGTTGCATAGGGAGTTACATAGATCCTAACCCGTATCTGGGGATACCCTGTTTAGGTAGCATAAGCTGTGAGGGACCTGTCCGACATAGACCGACATGGGTGAAGCAGTGGCTACGTTGGTGTGGCACTTTGGTCTGTACCGATATCCCTTGTGTTGTAACGAGGAGAATATGGGTCTTCTGAGGAGTCATTAAGCACCAACAGACCTTAGAACCTTAAATGACACAACTTGGCCATTAGAACAGTAGTAGTATGCTACGCCCATTGAGGCTAAACTCTCGTGATGGTTCTGGCCGCAAGAAAAGATTGCGATGCTGGAGTTATGACCGATTGAGGGTAGTCAATGATATTGGGATCCTCTAAGAACCCGGTTACTTTTGATAGGACAGGTATGAACCAACAAACTGAAAGAGGGTAATACCTAGACCCCATGCTGGCCTAAACTCTAAGGGATTCTCTTGTGTGACTTGTGTGCCTTCCAACTTGACTATTTGCATGCTTGTTATCTGACACTTGAGTTTCTTGCAGGTTTTGTTTACAGTCCTTAATTAGGACTCATAACAGGGTTTACCTATATTACCCCATGCATAACATACCATCATACCATTGCATACATCCTAACCCATTTCAAGGATCTCAAGGGCTTGTGATGCAGGTCATGATGAACCAGAATGTCTAGCAAGGGGCAAAGAGGATTTATTTTCCTCTAGCCAAGGTTGTCAGGGGCTATGACCCACTGGATATGGTGAGCCTTTGACCCTTGAAGAAAGACTCTCAACAACATGCAGTTCCTTCAATCAAGCTACCAGATTCAAATTCTAACAAATTTTCTTGTTTATCCCGCGAGATCCTTGAAAACATTACATGCATGTCATACACATCATTGCATAACAGGTATCCTTGTTGCAGGTCACTTACCTTTCTCGCTGTCTATTTCAGCAATGGCTTCCCAACAAGATAACCAGGACCTTCTTGCTCAAGAGACTCGGTTCGAGGAAATCCTCCTGAATCTATCCAAAGGGCAGGAGGAGCTGAGAACACTTCTCATGGGGACTTTGGTCAGGAACAGCGCTGAGGACGAACGGCTGAAACGTCTGCAAGCTGAAGTGGATGCAATGAAAGCCCAGATGCTGAGGCAGGTGACTACCATTCAAGGTTTAGCTCAAAGACAAGAAGAGCTCGGAGTTCTCATCAACCAACTGCTTCAGGGTAACCAACTGGGGCAAACGTCTAAGGGTAAAGAGCCAGTCATCATTCAACCATCTTTGAGACAAGGAGATAAGGGGAAAGCTCCTCAAATGGCTCCAGTGTCACAAATTCAGCATCAACCTCACCAGCTTCAGCCAGACAAGCCTAGGAGGCAATTCACCCAACTCAATATGTCGCTGTTTCAAGCTCTACAATGCCTGTTGAGATTAAATCTGATCACATTAAAGGCTCATCCCCGGAACCCCAACACAGCAGCTCCTACCTATCACCCCAATAAAAGGTGTGCCTATCACTCTGCCAGTCCAGGACATGATACAAATGAGTGTTGGGCTCTGAAGAACAAGATCCAGGACCTGATTGATGAAGGAGCATTGGAGTTCACACAAGATGGTCAGGCTGAGTTTTTCTACCATCCCTCCAAGGCTCACCATTTGAAGTAACAAGCCCTGAGAGGAGAAGACTTTTGCTTATTAGAGTTTTCAAGTTGTAACTTCCTTTTGACTGTTCAAACAATTATTCATGATTAAACGTTGTTACTTCATTAATGCATCGCATATGTCTGTTTTGAAGCAATATATTCGCATTCACTATATTCAAATTGTTTTCACATTTTTTGATGTCAACTCTCAATTAATAATGCTAAGCCTCTTGAGGAAGGATGATGAAAACGATACCACGATCTTTACAGTATGCTTTTGAACAGACCCCGCTGATGAGGTACAGGCATTGTTTCAATCCCTAAACACTGGAGTTATAAGGAAGATAATCCCTCGTCAACCCCTCTGAGCCAAAGATGTAGGAGTTTTTCTTTTCGAAAATTAAAACCCTTTATCATAACCTGGGGCAGGGTAGTTCTCTCAGTTGATCCAAGTGCATAACAAATGGCACCAAAGAGGTCCTTACAAAAAAAAGAGAAGACAGTGATGATTCCGAATAATCATAAGGATAGGCAGTCATTATATCTCAAAAATAAAAACCCAATAAGTCAAAACCTATGAAGGAGACTTACAAAACCGGGGCATCCCGCTGACTGTAATCACAAAAGAAACAGTTCAGGCAAAATTTATGGATAGCGAAATCAAAAAGAAAGAGGTCCTACAGACCCTCAACAAAAAAAGGAATGACTGCCTATTCCAAATAAACTGTCAATATCCGAACCATCACTGGTATATCAAAGCAAAGACTCAAACAAGGTCTAACGCACGATCAACTGAGCTTAGGTTTGAAGAACATCACGAAGATCGGGTGGGTACAAATAAAATTTGAGCCTTTATCCTTTGTTTCTTAAAACCGTGAACCAGGCCACGTTATAACCCTCAAAAGTCCTAGCTGAAGCATGGGTTAGTTCGAAAGCATACTGTTACGAAAGGTATCCTGACTCCTTAAGGCCTACGGTAAATACGGAGTTGACATCACGTTTTACAAACATTCACTTGTTTTATGAAAAAGAATGCATTTTCAAAATCTTCAAGACAGACATAAGCTTTGCATTTTTTATATAACATTGTTTGCATATGACTATTCGTTTGAACAGCAGGGAAATTTGCACGATGAAAGCCTAGTGAACAAAGGCACTTCCAATCAAGGGGCATGACATTATCATGGTCTATCATCCGGGGCAGTTAAGTCAAGATTCAGAGAATCTCTCAACAATGCCAAGCAGCTAGGGGCAACTCTCCATCTGAGACACTTGGGGCATTAGACAGGAATTCCAGCAACGAATCTTGCCTGATTAAACATTTTCGGGTCGCACGACAACATTTCTGACAGGGGCAACTCCATACATTCCAAGAGCGTGGACATAGTCGGAAAAAAAAATACTACGCACAATCAAAGACCCGCTAGGTTGACATACCTAGGCAAAAATAAGGGCTTCCCGGCGAACCAAAAGGGTTCGGGCAAAATGAGGGATGAAATGAAAAAATCTGTACACCCGGCAAGTCGAAAATCTGAAAAGGCGGTTTGGGCAAAAATGGGTATCCCGGTGGACCGAAAACCCGAAAGGGCGGTCCAGGAAAAAGTTAGGGATCAAAGCGTACGACTATGTCCTGTCATCTTGTCGTCTGCCTACCTGAAGAAGGTTCGTCCATCAACAACTATCATCACTTCACAGGTCTTCCTCTCCCACCTCAGGAACAGGGGCAATGATGAGTTGTCCAAACGATCTAATAGCTCTGTCCACCAAGGTACTAAGATAGGTTCGGCTGAAGAACAACCAAGATATCTTAAGTCCCCAGAGAGTGAGCCAGCAAGTCCATGCACTCTCCAAGCAGACTTATACTGTCAGCCTTAAGGAAGTTGTGTATCCTCCAGCAGATCTCAAACATTCCCCGGCACATCATACAGACAAGCATCCCTGGCAGTCTTGGTCTAAGATTATTCCCCGGCAGTATACTAGACATTCAGCGGAGCCACTTTCCCAATACATCTCAGAAATTTCCCCAGGAGAGTCCAATCCAGATTTCCCCAGGAAAGTTTGAATCAATCTCCCCAGCAGGAAGTTCATCCCCAGTAGATTCTAGAAGCTTCTCCCCTGCAGGGCACGAACGCGTCCCCCGACTTTATTCAAAGGTTATTTCCCTACCGGGATATAACTGGGTTATCCTCAGCCAAAAGCCACGGAAAGATCGTCCCCGACGAAGTCTCCCTATCCCCAGTGAAGTCTATTAACACTTCCAACGTAACAACAGAATCCCCAGCGGAGTTACCATCAAAGTACCTCTCTTCCCACAGAGTACTGTTCCCCAGCAAGATCGCTAGAGTAATTTTCTCCCCGCAGAGTGTTCTATTCGCCAAGTTTATTCCCCAACGGAGTTATCTTCTCCTACCGGTATCCTTGCAACTATCTTCCCCAGCGGAAACAACAAAGCACTATTCTCCAACATCAGCCCAGGATGTGACTTCCCGGTACCCGTCAAGGATTTACTTTCCTAGACAAAAACATACATTCAAAAACATCGCATACATCATGATACATGCATAAACGCATCATACCTTACAATCTCATTTATATTGAGAACATCATTGCTTGATCCATATCATGCATTGCATATGACTGACCTTTACCTTTCAGGAAAAGATCCAGTTAAGTTCTCAGCTATGTCCAAGACTTTAGTCTAGTTCAGTCAAATCGATTCTAAGATTTTTCTGATTCTTATCCAGTCAAAGGCCTTCTCTGGTTCAGTCAGATCGACCCTAAGATCTCCCTGATTCTTATCCAGTTGAAGATATTCCAAGACCTTGTCCGGTTCAGTTAAATCGACCCTAAGATTTTCCTGATTCTTATCCAGTCAAAGGCCTTCTCTGGTTCAGTCAGATCGACCCTAAGATCTCCCTGATTCTTATCCCAGTAGAAGACATCCAGATTCTCTCAGTGTTCCTGTTGAGGTAGTAATCGTCCAAGGTTCTCTCACCGTCCTGTTGAGATAGTAACCATCCCTGGTTCGTTCATTATCTTTTGAAGCTCCAGATTCAACTCCTGCAACCAGTCAGGGCACATTTACATAAGAGCTTGAAGACCAACCCCTGTAATAGGTCAGGTAATCATTTTCTTTTTCAGGTACGCAAGTTCTCACTAAGGAAACTCTTACGCGATCGACATCCAGATGGCATCTATAAGCCCATCCACCTATCCATCACCTCTCAGCATGGCATCTATAAGCCCATAATCCTATCCATCAATCTCCAAATGGCATCTATAAGCCCATTCCTACCATCACACTGCCAACATGTGAGCACAAATTTATGGGCACTCTAGTGTTCAATCATCTTCCACCTTCGGATTACGAAAGGCACGTCAGCCAATCTACATCCTCAGGTCTAAGAAGATTGAACAGGGGCAACTGTTGTACCCCAAAATTTGCCCTCCCATATTCTTCAAGATTTGCAAAGAGCATGCTTCACAATCTCTCAAGGGTTGCACAATTCAATGGCCTCCTAACAGTCAAAAACTAGGGTTTTGATTCTGGCAAAGAAGTTGAAGTTTCCAAGGGTCCAATCAAGTCCCACATGCCTATAAACATTGTCAAGCATCCATATGTCAAGTTTCAAGACTCACAGCACAAAATTGCACAGTCAAAAACCATAATTGCTCAGTAGTCAACTGTAGGGGTAAAATGGTCATTTGACAGTCAAAAGTTCAAATTTTTGGTCAACATCTTATTTTGAAGCCACAAACATCATTTGATCAATTCTTGATCATGATTCTCAAGGCATGGCTCAAAAAGTCTCAAGATGCAAAAGTTTCCATATTTGGACAGTTGAAAAAGTCAACTGTAACTTGACCAAGGCATAACTTCCACATGGTTTATCAGAAAAATTCCATCCAAATCTCATTTTTAAGAGAAAGACATTTCCTACAACTCCTCTTCACACTTCAAGTCCAAGAAATGCTCTCACAAAAAGATATCAATCTCAACATTATAGGTCATTTTCAAAAGTCAACAAAAAGGCACTTTAAGTCAAAGACCATAACTTGATATTCGTAAATAAAAATGACATGGGACCAAAGGCATTGGTTAGAGGACTTCAATACCTTTCCAAAATGTCCAAGAACATGATCAAAGCTTAAATATTGAGCAAGATATGCATTGTGGAAGTTGGGAAATTTTTGGGAATCTTGAAAAGTCAACTTTGCTTCAAATGCCTCAAAATTGCTAATGGGCCACATTTTCTTCCAAGAAATCATCATCCAAGAGCTATTCACGACCATTTGACCCAAAGGGGATTTATTTCATCATTTTTTATTATTTATTTGAATTTTTATCACCATTAATTCATTTAATTAAATAAAATATGACAAAAATACTCAAGCATGCATTTTAAATCTTTTTATGCAGCTAATAGGTCTATCATAACTCCAAGATTTCGTGCACACTCAATTTGGAAAGATTTGGCCATGATTGATATCAAAAGGGCATGGAAAAGATTGAAAAAGATCCATGGAAATCAAATCTCAAAAACATTGAATGCAAAGGTTTTGGTTGAAATTTCTACCCTAATTCATTCCTCACATAAGTATAAACCCAACCCTAATGCTCAGAACCTGGAAGCTGCGCCTCAAACCATAGACAAACTTCGCATTTTTTGTGAAAAACTTCAAAACTGAAAACACAGTTCCAGCGCAATTCAAAGCAAAATAATCATTCCAATAGCTTGCCAAGGCATCAAGGAGACTTTCTGAATCAAAACCATAGCCTATAACCTCAAGAAACGGTAGCACGAAGTCGCCCTGTTCTTGACTTTTTTCATACTCATGCTTTAATTTATACGCATATTTCATACATTTTAAATGTTGATTTTCTACTAATGTGGATTCACTGAAGCTTTTGATGTATGTTAATTGAACTAATCATGCCTGTAGCGAAAGATACCATGGATGTCTTCTAGGTTTTCCTAAGCTTAAAATTGGGGATTTGTTCATATGGAAAAATTGGACAGCAAGGCCTATACCGTTGAACTCGTGACCTTCAGGCGAATCCAACCATCATATCGCGCCCAATTTATGAGCAACGATGCTCTAATCGCTATTTTTCGCAGGGTACATTTAGTGGGGGTTTAAAACCCCCGCTATCTCTTTTCTGTTTACAGGCACCACGAGGAAGAAGCCTGCGTGTCTTCTCTTGGTTGGATCGTTTAAATTTTTAGCGCGTTTTTATCATTAGCGTGACTTATTATTTATTATATTTGTTTTGCATGATATATACGAATGCGTTGAATGGTGTGGTGGTTGGGAACCTTGTTGGCAAGCCTTGGGACCTGGGTTCGATTCCCAGGTCCCCCATATTTCCTTCTATTTTTTCTCATAACGTGATTAGGTACCCAGCATGTCCAGAAGTCCACCATACACTCAATGCCATAGCTTGCCAAATGTCCCAGGCGATGAATCTAAGGGCCAGGATGAAAGGTCCATCATACGTATCAGTCAACCATGCACACGTGACCATCAAAAGTCAACCAGGCCAAGCTTCAGTGGGCCAAAATTGCTTGGAGAATACCTCCAAAAGGGTCAACAAACCCCCCATGTTTGCCTTTCTTTTCTCTATTTTTTATTATTCTTTTCTTTTATTTTTATTATATTGCTTTTTTTTTTAAATTCCACAAATATTTTTTAAATAATAAAAATACAAAAAAATCAGAAAAGACAAAAAAATAAAAATATATTTTATTTAATAGTTTTTTTTTGTAAATAAATTTTATTAATTAATTTAGTTCTAATCTTAGGTTTAATTTTAATGTTTTTTTTAATAAACTAAAAAATGTAGAAATTAGGGTTTTAATGCTTTTATTCTTTTTTCTTTTCTTTTACCATATTTAATTATTAGTTATTTTGTAAATAAATTTATCATTAAATAATTAGGTTAAAACTAGGTACAACTTAAACATTTTTTAATAAATTAAAAATAGTTAGAATTAGGGTTTTTAATTCCAATTTAATTTTCTTATTAAACTCCATAAATACAAAAAAACTCCAAAAAAATTCTTTCTTTTATTTAAACTTAATTAATTTATTAATTGTAATGTAATTTCTTTAAAAGGGTCCAACGCCCTCGCATTCTCGATCTTATTTCTTTTCGCATTTACTTTTATTTCTTTTTGGGAATATAATGTAATTACCCCAAAGCCTTGTAATAGATTAATTAGGACATTTATTTTTCCGCATTTTATTTTATTTCAAATCGGGTCTTGGATTAATTTGGCGATGTAGACCCGCGCCTTTGTAATAGCGTAGGACTTTTACCTTCTCGCATCTTTTAACTGTTAATAACTTGCATGAAAGAATGAATACCAAAAATAAAAACAAAGCGTAGATCACAAATGCATGAACAAGACAAATATAATTGAAAATAACACAAGAATTCACACACCACCCCTAGGGTACGTCTCACTGTTGCCTTGCCCCCTCGAAACGTGGTCGTCGAGTAGAGGATGTTTTAGTAAGTCCTCATGTCCATGAACATGGCATGAGGGTAGCTTCTAAGGTGTCTTCCCATTGCTCTGGTGACCACAATGTCCCGAACCCTCGAATTGACCCGAACACCTCCAACGGTGGTGCTACCTACCTCTCAATGGTGGGATGGCACTATCTCAAGGACATTTACACAGACGAATTCCTTAGGGTAGGTAGAGAACTCGTAGATACTTGCTCTAATTTCAAAACAAATCAAAAAAAACTTCTTTTCACACCGACACTTTTCAAAAAGCTTTCAAAAGCAATTTTTCAAACACTCTTGAGGACTGATACAAGAGTCGAACTGAAATTTTCAAAGAAACTTTTTCAAACCCACTCACCTTGAAAAGCAAACAAACAATTTTTGAAAACACAAATGAGCAAGTATCTAAGAGCCCATGGATAACCATGGATAGAAAGGGTGCTAACACCTTCCCTTTCTATAAATCTACCTCCCGAACCGAGAGCAATCTCTATAAGGAATTTTTCTGTGCTTTTGTCCTTTCCATTTGGAGAAAATAAAAGAAGGTGGCGACTCTTGCTTCCGCGACATTTCGCGAACCAGCGTTAAACAGTCAGTTCCAGATCCACCGATCATACCATCATTGCATGATAACACTAGGGATAAAAATAGGTTAGTCCCTTTAGTCTTTTTATCTTCCCCTTTTGCATAACTAAAACTAAAACTCTTTTTTCTTTGGCAAATTCATAAAATTCTCTAACCATACTTAAATATTTTCTGAATATAAAAAATACCAACCAATCCAAACTTTTTGGCCTTCGGTCCTCTTTTATTTAAAAACCTTTTTCACATAAGAACATGTTAATTTCTTTCTACCACGATGCATGAGTCTCCAAAGGTCGAGCTGCGGTAGAATGTGATATTATCATTGTTCATAAAAAAAATACAACACATCAAAAAATTTAAGATGAACTACGAGTGTCTTGATCTCTCATTGCACGAAGAGGATACTTAGGTACAAAGGTTCACAACCGCAGAAGGCATGACTAATAAAACCTTTTTTTTTGTATATACACTTTGTATACATGCATTTTCCCTTTAGCTTGATTAGCGCATATATAGAAACACCATTTAGATTAGGACAACAAGAGTGGATCCTATGGAGTACCACAAATGTGAGGGGTGTTAATACCTTTCCCTTGCATAATCAACTCCCTCACCCGATCTCTTGGTCGTAAGATCATGACTTCTCCCTTCTCGGGTTTTTCTTTGATGATTTCCTTTCCCTTCTATGGGATAGGTAAATACTCGATGGAGACTTTATTGATTCACTCTCGATGATTTTCTACCAGTTCCTTCAGTTGGCGACTTCACTGGGGAAAGATTGACCAATTACTGGCGTATCCCGGAGTCACTCGTAGCATTTGTTTTTTTTTCATAGGGTGTTATCTTTATGCTTTATAGCACGTTCATTTGTATATGTTTGAGCATATGTATGCATTACATTTTATCCCATTCCATATACTAGTTATTGTTGTGCTGGATCTGTGTTTCTTAATGGGTGGGTGTTACTATTAAGGTAAAAGGCCCAGTACCCAGGCCAGAGTGCTTTATCTAGGAAACCTACGAATAGATTAGAGCATGAAGAATATTGGACGAAGGTCCTACTAGCGCGGCCATGTCGTCTAAGCTCAGATGAGGTTCAAATGGAGTGTTATCATCATCCACGTATGTGGCTCTAAGCCTTGGCCAGAATCACTTTGCATAATGTCCTTTGTTTCTACAAGCGAAACGTACTTCGCCGATTCAGGATACCACAAGCGCTCGTCACCGAAAATGAGACACAGTTCAACGATCAAGGTTTCCAAGAATTCATCTCCAAGCTTGGCACCAAGAAGCACTTCACCTTGATCGAACACCCTCAAACCAACAGGCAAGCTGAAGCCGCGAATAGAGTCATCTTATGAGGACTCAAGTGCAGGCTAGGAGAGGCCAAAAAGGGGTGGGTCGAAGAACTGCATAACATCCTATGGGCATACCAAGCAACATCACACTCGATGACCCGTGAGACCCCATTTCGGATAACCTATGGCTTCGAAGCAGTCATCCCCGTGGAAATCATGGAGCCATCCAAGTGAGCTGAAGTCCCTCTTGATGAGGAACTAAATGATGAGACCCTAAGATAAGAGCTCGACCTATTCGAGGAAATATGATCAGGAGCAGCTATTCGCGAAGAAATGCTGAACTAGCAGATAGCCCTTCGCTATGACAAAAAAGTCATAAAACGCAAATTCCAGGTCGGCAACCTAGTCTTGCATAGAAATATGAAAGATTCCCATGAAGGGAAGTTGGCTGCGAACTGAGAAGGATCGTACCATATCTACGAAGCTACGGGCACCGGGGCATACTACCTCGAACACCTAAATGGAGAACCTCTACCTCAACCATGGAACGCTACAAAGTTGAAACAAATATTACAGCTAAGTCCTTCTCAAGCGACATGCATTAGTAGTCGACTAATCCTCTCCAACAGACGACAGGACACACTCGACCATGGAGGCATGTCGAGTAGAACCTTAGCCCGACAAAGACACCTCAATCGATCTCTGCTACCGAAGTATCCAACAGGAAGAACACCCAGCTCGTGATAAAAAGTTCACGCCACAAAATCAATATCCCGGCCGCGATCTTGAGTTCATCCCACGCATTCCTACACCCCCTCCTAGACACATCCCAACATGTGTTGACCACAACCAAGGTCGAGCACAAATCTCCACTCATGGAAGTACCAACTTTCATAATAAACAAGTCAAGCACAACGAAAAGCAAATATTTAACAAGCATGAACAAATGCATAAAGGCAAAGTAAAAACATGTATAAATGCCAACCACGAGGGCCGATGTTGTCTGAATATACAAATATTACGGGCACGCAGGCCCAAAATACAAACAAACAAATCATTAAGAAAACTATTAACCGCTTCATGGAGTACCCAATTCACTATATACCTTGGGAGAATCAGGAGGAGGGACCACCTTACTATCGATTATTTGAGACAAAACCCTGACACCTTCAGTGTTGAGCCCTGGGTTCAGCACGAACAACTGAACCATCGCAGTCTCGAAATCATCGATCAGGGCGTCCACGCAGTCTGACTCGAGGACCTGAATTTGAGTGACTAGTTTGATATAAGTCTTCAGGATGGCAATTCCCTCGGGTTCATCTTCCCCAGGAAGTATGGCATCCTGTGAGTCAGCAGCCTCCTTCTTCAGGTGTTCCCTCTAGAGCAGCAAAGAGTCCCTTTCCTCGAAGGCTTTAACCATCTTCTCTTTCTCTCCTGCCAACTCGTCAGCCTGCTCCCGGAACTTTTCCTCGCTTCACTCAAGGGCAGTCGTCAGCTTCAACACCTTTTCCTAGAGGGCCGCCTTCTCTAACTCCAATTTGTTCGCCAGTGTAGAAGAATTGACACCTTCACCCACGAGGACGACAACCATCTCTGCAACCTTCATCAGACATGTCATGCTATAGGCCAGATGCCGCCTCCGACCTTCCTCATCAAGATGTCTAATGACGTCAGATTCATTATCACACAGTCAAGGGAAAACCCTTGAAGAATTCCTTCTCGACAAAATAAGGAGGAAGGAGGAAGTACGGAGAAGCTAAACCCTTGTCAATCGTGTCAGCAGACCCGCTTTTAGGGTGACCTCTCTTTTTTCCCGCCATAGACACGCGAAGACTCGACGAGCCGCTGGATCCGTCTCTATCCGGCTCATTATTTAGGCCAAGGCGTGTAGGCTGGTTAGGCTTCACCAACCTTTTGTGGTTTTTCTTCTCTTGAGTCAACTTCAGAAGATGTTCGTGATGTTCGGCCATGTTACCTGCAAAAATAAAAACAACATTCTCGAGTCAGTCTCGTTAGAAGGACAACTAAAATAAATTTAAAAAAAATAGAAGGCACAAGAATCGTGCGGGTAGAAACCGAGAAGAGTTATGACTTTCCCATAGGTACGACACTCAATGAGCGCCTTGGTGTTGATCGGGCGCGCCTCAAATGTAGTTTCACCATCTTCGTCGATGACGTCATCTGCTTCCCTCGTGACCCATCTCGAGGGAAAGAAACCATCTACGGACCTGTTGAGGACCCCATAGGATCCTTCATCCTCAACGCTCATGTTGTTGGCAGGGGTAAGGTAATGGTCGGGACCGTGCTCGTAGTGGCATTGGAACTAATGAACAGGGAATTTTGAGAGCCTCACAATCTCTGTGTTCCTATTCTCATCTTAGCACACTTCCCCGTTCTTGTCCACGAGAGAAACCGGGTTGAACACCACGTCCACGATATCTTAAGACGAAGGCTGGATGACGAACCATTTATCCTTAAATTCGCAAACAGAATCCATATACATCTGAAACAGCCTCTTCGACTGTTTGAAGGAAACCCAACTATGTTTACCTTCCCTGGACTTCCTTTGGAGATGAAAAACTCTAAAGAACAAGGGAATCATCGCCCCGATCCTCAAAAACCGACAAGTAATTTTGAAAGCTCAGATAAAAGCAATAGCATTGGGGTGTAGTTGAGAAGGCGCCAAGTTCAAGTGATTAAACACACCTGTTGTACCCCAAATTTTCCCTCTCATTTCACCAACATTTTCTCATCACAAGACTCTTGGAGTTCAAGATCAAGCTAGGGTTTGCTCTGCTCAAGACATCTCCTTGCACCGATGACCAAAATTAGGGTTTGAGTTTGCACAAGGATATTTTGACCTACAATGCCCAAAGTGACTTTCATACTTCATGTTGGGTTCACAAGTTTGCCCATACCAAGTTTCAAGCCTTGATTCAAATCTTTGCCCAGTCAATTGGACAGTTGACCTAGAAATCAACTGTATTGGGGAAAAAGTCAACTGTGGCCAATTGACAGTCAAACCTCATGAAATTTTACCCACATCAACATTATGAACTCATATGAACCATTTGATCAAGTTTAGATCACAATTCCACAAGAAATTTGATCAGATCACCAAAAGGGCAAAATGGTCATTTTTAGGGTTTTGACTGCACAAAGGAAATTTTTTACTGTTTGACCTAACCAATGGAAAACATAGCTCACATATGGACTCAAGGACTCAATGACATTGACTTTATCCATTCAACAAGTTCAAAAGATCTCAAATGCATAGGATTGACAGATGAATTTTTCAGTCAACTGATCAAAATTTGACTGTATACTAAAAAGTCAAACTTTGACTTTTTGGTCAAAATCAAGTGCCAAGAGTTATTTTTCATCAAAACATGTCAAATTATGAAATTTGTCCATCAAGAAACCCAAAAATGCAAATTAGGGTTTAAAATGGAAAATTTTCATAACTTAGAAATTTTCTAAGTTATGAAATTTTCTTATTTTTCCTAACTTTGTCCCATTTTTTCACCAAGATACAAATGGATTCAAACGAAACTTGCAACATGAGAGTTGTAGTCCATCAAAAAGTCTACAACTTTGATTCTCAAAGTTTTCTCAAAAGAAGCTTGTATCTCAAGTTATGATTTTTGGAACAAGGGTACCTAAAACTTTTAACTTAGAAGAAATTTGCCCTAATCTAGGCAGGATTTTGACCCATCTTCTTGGCCATTTTTCACATAGTTCCACTTGGAGTTTCAAGTTGCATTACAAATATGGATTGTAGTACATGTTCCAAGCTTTCCAAATTATCCAAAAACTCCTCAAAATCCTTGTGGTTAGAGATAATCGAATTCACAAAGTTGGCAAAAACTCACTTTTGTCCATAGCCAAGGCATGTTCATACAAACTTGCATTTTCAAATCAGCTTGTGTAATGCTAGCTTACAGGCCTCAAAACCAGTTTACACTCCTTAATTTAATGCATAACCATTGAGTTGAGGGATTATTTTGTTCATTTGGACATTACATGTAAGTTTAAGCCTTAAGTAGTAAAAGGCATATTGCCATTTTTGCAAAAGTTGCTTTATGTCAAAACAACTAAACATTGAGCCTTGAACAAAGATCTGAGACTGCAAACCAAATCCATGGATTATAGGGGCCTAGAGGGTTGTGTGCAGCATACAAGATGGCTGGTGCAGGCCTGTGAACATAGACTTACACATCTTTGCTTCATATACAAAAAATATGCAAAAGACACTACAACAACAACATCAGAGAGAATCAACCGGTGTAAGCTCTTGAGAAAACTTTTACACATTACATTGAACCTAAAACACGAGCCTTTGAGTCCTGAAACCTCCCATAGCTCAGAATCATCTTCACTTGGCAAAACAGGGCACTCCTTGCAGATTGAGTTCCACAACACAATTTGCTCGTGCGTTTTGGCCCAAACCTGTTCAAACATCTTCCATTCCATCCACCTGAACTATCCTAGACCTCCATTGCAAGTTGTAACACCTCTAACACACTTTGCCATTTTCATTTCAAAGCTTTGCAGGTGAAGTTCTACAGCACGTTTCAGTTTGTTTCAAAGCAAGCCAAGCATTGGAGAAGCTTCCTTGGACCTCAGGCAAGCTCAACAGAAGCTCAAACACCATTGAAGGTTGTTGCATTTCCCTACTCGATTCAAGCTGAAACAGGTATTTCATGGACTTCTATCTCTCTATTTAGGAATGGTTAGGCTTAGGTTTGTGAATGAAATATGTTGTACTCATAACCCTGAAGCCATACATATGCTTAGTTTTCATTTACATTAATCGTGCTGAGAGAATTTCATCCATGAACATGTGAAAAAAGTTAGGTCAGATTTTAGGGCCAGAGAAATTATCTCTGGTCTTTGAGAGTTAATCCAAGTTT
The DNA here is from genome assembly GCA_948472305.1 of Vicia faba. Lineage (NCBI taxonomy): Eukaryota > Viridiplantae > Streptophyta > Magnoliopsida > Fabales > Fabaceae > Vicia > Vicia faba. The sequence goes on from OX451740.1 coordinate 660,228,123, forward strand.
TTTATATGGTTGAATTCGTTATTTGATGCTCTACAATGTTTATGTTATGAGTTTTGTCAAAAAAAATCAAAGAATCAGGAGATGGCATTTTCTGTACAAAGCGCGCATGTTGTAGTTCAGAGGAAGAAGATGAAGTCAGTGGGCTGGGCTTGGTTCTGGCCTTGCTTTTGATCCCCCCCCCCCTTTTACTGAATACACCCCATGGCCCATTTCTTGTATTTTTATTATTTTTGCATTTTTTATTTTATTTCTGACTTTGATATTTTATTTTCAAATATAAAAAATATTAAAAAAATATTTTCACAAGTTTTTATATTTATTTGGTATTTATTTGAATTTTTTATAACATTTAAATGTTTAAATACTTATATTATCTTTTGTTTAAATTTAAAAATAATACAAAAATATGTTTTATTTTTATTTATTATTTTTATTCACATTTGAAAATGTTTTCTTGAAATACATACACTTTGTAAATAATTTATTTTACTTTTATACACACTTAGCATATTTAATATATTTAATATATACATATACATATTTTATTAAATAATTAGGACCAAAAAAAATACAAAAAAAATAATACCTTTTTATTTTATTGATATTTGACATTTAAAATACTTTTTTTACAACATACTTTTATTTTTTGTATAAATTAATATATATTCTATATAATTGATAAATATTACTATTTATTTAAAAATTAGGGTTTTGCCCTAAATAACAAAAATACTTAAAAATTGACTTTTTTTTTATTATTTGTTTATGCTTCACATTAAAAAATACATTTTTTTTACATACATAAAAAAATCTTTTTGCATAATACATTCCATTTGATATTTTTGTATTTATTTAAATATTAAATATTGCATTGCACATTCGATATGATTGTAATAACTTAGAATTTATTTCCTTGTCAAATATCCCCAATTCAAATTTGTATCCCCCTCCCTATATCATGTTGTAATAGTGTAGCATTTAAATTCTCGCACATTTAAAAGCTTTTAATTATGCCATGCCTAGACCTAGGCTTTGTATGCAAATAAAATCAACAAGTAGCTTGACCTAATCCAAGATAAACATGCATGAAAAAACAAACACAATGCACACTTGCACCCCTAGGGTTTCATCCACTTGTTGCCTTCAAAAATGGGCCATGGTTGCATGTTGAGTGCTTTGGCAAAACAAAAACAAACAAAAAGATCATAGTCCCTCGATGATGTTATCTGAGTTGCCTAAACAAAATGATCAAGTCTCTCAAGAAAATTGCCAAAGATACTTGACACTATTGCTATCATGGTCTGTACGATGACCCGCGCCTGTCCCGTTTAACATCCTAACACAAGGTTGTTCACCAAATACAATGGTGAAACAACACTGTTAAAAGGGTTAAAAACATAAGAAAGATCTTTGAGTAAAATAGGGTAGATAGCTCTTAGTTACTTGATCAAAGCTTGCAAAAAACACCCTTGCTATTTTCAAAACACACTTCACCACACAATTTCAAAACCCTACTTTCAAACATTGAAAACTTTTCAAAAGACAAAAACACCTTTGTATACATTCAAATAAGAATCATTACAAAGATTGCCAGAACGGTGGCCTCTTTTCAAAACATTTTCCAAAATCACACACAAAGCACCATTTCAAACAATTGAAAATCAAAGCAAGTGATCTAAACAAGTAACTAAGAGCCCATGGATAACCATGGATAGAAAGGGTGCTAATACCTTCCCTTTCTATAATCTACTCTCCGAACCCAAGAAAACATCTCAAAGGTATTTCCCGTGCTTTTTGACCTTTCCTTAGGATAAAATAAAAAGTCAGTGGCGACTCTTGCTAAACCGAAACATTTGCGAACACAAACGCAAAATCCCAAGTCAGTTCTCCCACCGTATCACAACACCCATTTGGAAGTTATTGAAGGATAGATGAAGCCCTAAATCCTTGAAAATGACCTTATACATAGGGAAATGATCATCCTCGAATTCCGAGCATATTCTGGCCGTAAGCGTCGGTCACAGGATCGTGAAGTTCCGACGAAACCCCTCTTGACCCCTGCCATACTCAACAACAGTGTACACTTCCTTTCTAGTGTAACTAAATATCGAGGCTATCCCTTGGGGTTCTGGCCCGACCCAAGATAATGACATGTCATCGATCATGTCGACCAAATGGATGCCCTTGTCGGCTACGCTTGTTTCTTCCACCTTAACCTGCTCGGATAACTTGGAGGTTTCAGCATTTCACCTGTAAAGTAGAGGAAACCAGTGAATTCAACAGCTAAATCAAATCCACCCTTCCACCGCGACACAAGTGAAAGGGGGCTGCTATAAACCAAACAAGGTCGATTAACCCTCGTGTAGTGAGAACCAAATACAACTCATGAGCACCACGGGGAGCTTATGCGCGCCTCAAACAATTGCACGAAAATGAAGAAGACAAAATGAATATCCATGAGTGTCGCATGTATGGGATAAACCCTTCGGGTAAATTCATGAATTCTGTGGGGAACAGATGAATTTGCTGGGAAAAATTCACGATTTCCGCAGGGAACATATGAATCTCACGGGAAAATTCACGAATTCCGCGGGGAACAGATGAATCTCACGAGCGAATTCGTGAATTTTGCGAGGAGCAGATGAATCTCACGAAAAAATTCGCGAATTCTGCGGGGAACAAACAAATTTTATGAGCCCATCTGTGATTATTACTAAGGGATGTATGAATACCCTGCGTAAAAATTCCCTCAGTAGTGAAATTCATCAGAGTTATCGAAAATCCAATCGTAAATAACAACCATGAAGATGTGAAAAACACAAGAAGGGGGGTTGAATTGTAAAACTTGAAATCAAATGCAGACAACACGTTATTTTTATCTTGGTTTGTTTGATCTCAAACTACTCCAGTCCACCCGTCAAGGTGATTTCGCCTCTCTCCAACGAGGTCTTAACCCACTATATTCAACTGAATACACAACTGCTTTAACAATTGTTAAAGCCTTCTTGAGTCTAACCACAGACCGGTTTATCTCAAGGAAATTCTTTTACAGATAAATGAACAAATGTGTGTTTGATGTTTTCTAGAAAAAACTATATATCACAACTGTGATAATACACAATATGAAGCTTAGATGAAACTAGATTTCTAGAGCTATAGAGTAAGCGTGGTTGAAGGCTTTAGCAAAAGTGAGAGCGTGCTTGAGGATGATTAGCTTAGGTGTGTATATGCGTGTAGAGTATTAGCCATTTCTTTTCTCACTGATTTGTTTAAGTAGCCTAGGAATAGATACGTTGTTGTCCATAATTCCATTTCAATGCTCATAACGTTCTTTGCTTTTTGAGAAGATCTTTGTCTTGGAATAAAGTCGTTGGCAATTAATCTGTCTTGAATGCATAGTAACATTGACACTTCAGAATGTTCTGCTTAATGAAAATCAGAGTGTTCTTGGCTTTAGCTTATTCTGACGCTTCAGAGTGCTGGTGACATGGTAAGTATCTTGCTCAGAGTCAGAGTATGTTTTGCGTAGATTCTGTTCATCAGGCTTTCGCGTATAGCAAATGTTTGATCTTCTGATGCTGACATATCTTCTGATGCTGATGTTGATACTGATATTCGGATGCTGATTCCATCAGAGTTTCTGTAAATGCACAACATAATTTTAAGTAGCATATATGTCTTATATAAATATTATAATTTATTTAATCTTGTATTTTGTTATCATCAAAACTCTAAATGAGGGTTGTAGAATCAAACTATGTTCTAACAATCTCCCCCTTTTTGATGATGACAAAAAACCAGATTTTTTCAATTAAAATAAAATGATGAAAGGTATCAGAGCTTAAGGATAGAGAAGAAAAAGTATCATAGATAATCAATTAACGAATAGAAGGTATCAGAGATAAGAAGATAAGGAATAAAAAGTATTAGAGTAATGAAGAGAAAAACTCCCCCTGAGTTGATTACTTCCCTTTGATTCCTTGAGACCTTGAGCATCAGAACTTTACTGAACTTTCTTTGAGCATCAGAACTTTACTTTATCAGAGTTCATCAGATTCTTGTACCTGTAAGCTTTTCAGAACAAAGAAATTCAAATATATAAGAATGTTAGAATGTTTGAGACTTTTGTCTCAGTAGTCCGTTATTGAAAAATATCATTCTTTCTCCCCCTTTTTATCAGTTATCAAAAAGCACGAATAATCAGAGTTAAAATGATCAGAGCAAAAAATGTTTGTATTAAAAACAGAAGCAATGATAGTTTAGAACAAGTAAAAATATTACAGACAAACATGTAAAGAAAACAAGGAAAACACAAGAAAATTTCTAAGAAGAAGGAGGAAGTCGTGTGAACAGAGCTTCCAACATGCTCTTGATTTGATTGCTAGTTTCCTGTTGCTGAGATACCATGTTTGCTATAGAATCAATCTTGATATCCTGCTTATCCATCCTTTCATTCATCAGCATATCAGATCTCTTCAAATCCTCCAGAGTCTGCCTATCAAGAGAGGAAGCTTGAGGATCTTCAGATACAGGCTGCTTCTCAGAGCTTTCTGTAGTTTCTTCTGCTTGACCCAAGTCTTCAGCTTGAATTATCTGTTCTTCTGCAGGTTGAACTTTAGATGATGGATGCTTTTCAGACCAAGGCGCAATGTCCAGATGGAGAACTTCTTCCTTCAGCAGCTTGCTCAGAACTGGACCTTCCATTTCCTTCAGCAGATTGCTGAAGTTCTGTTGAGCATGTCCATAGCTCTGGTCTTGCAACTTAAAGGTTTCAGCGCATACCCATCTTCTGAATTGTGTCCAGTGGAGGCCTGATACAGTAGGATCAACCAGTTCCAGACTTGCTTGTTTCAAAGAAGTGATCCACTTCTGTATATCTGTTTCAAAGTTCAAAATGCTGGGACCAACATCTGGTTATTTTGGTTTAGGGATAGCAGTTTTGTGGTTTATTGCAGCAAGGCATTCAAAGATTGTTAGATCAATGACAGTCTTGTTGTGGTCAGCTGCATTTTTCTTAGGTGAGGGAGTGGGAGAGTCAGAAATTACGATTGGACTTGATGGGGTATTTGGTGGATTTATTTCTGGTGAAGAGGGAAGTTGAGGAATATTAACAGTGGTACCACAGGGCAATTGAATGGCCAAAGGTTGTGGTTCAGGGGATTCAGATTTTTGAGCCTCAGAGGTTTGAGTCTCAGGTTGTGGAGATTGTTCATGTTGAGGAGAGGTTGGATTAATATCTGGTTGAGGAGATGAAGGTTGTGGGATTTCTGGTATTGGAGAGAGTGGAGTTTCTGGTATTGGTGAGGTGGGAATTTCAGGTTGTGGATTAGGATTGTCTATTTCAGGAGCGGAATAGTGTTGGTCTATATCAGAAAGAACTTGTGCAAGTTCTGGTTCTGGTATGGTTGCAGTATTTGGATTTTGTGGTTTGGAGTGGGATCTTCTGAGGGTTAATGACTCAGAAGGGTCAAAGTCAATGTCAAAATCATCAAAGGTTTGAGGTGTTGGGATTTCAGATGGAGTTGGAATTGGGGTAGGAATAGATGTGGAAACAGCAATTGAATCTAAAACAGTTACAGAAACAGGATTACCTCTTTTCTTCGGAGTCTGCTGAGATGATCCTTCTGTAGCAACTTTTCTCTTCTTTGTCTTCTTCAGAACAACCTCTGGAGCTTTCTGCTGAAGATCTTGAATATTCAGATTAGGTGTTGTACCATCAGCTTTACAAGCATCCAAATATCTCAGAATGATTTGAGGCTTAGAGTCAATTTTTTAGAACATAGGGAAGTCGTCCAGAGGGACTCTTCTGCTGGAGATTTCAGCAAAAGGAGTGACGCTGGGCTCCTTCTTAATGTTCTCTATCAGCTTCATTTTCTTCAGATTTTTGGCATTCAGCTGCTTGCCAACAGAAGGTTCCAGAGTGCTGATTTCTTGTGCCTCTGTCAAATGTTCAATCAGCCTATTCTCTGTCAGAATATCTGATATCAGTCTTCCCAAGGGTATCCAATCCCTTTTAGTACGTTCATCTTCTCTTGTTTCCTTGACACTTGTTCTGAGATGGTTGAACAGAAGATGAGCTATATTAATCTTGACCTTCTGAGATAAAATAGATTAGAAACTGCGGATCTATGTTTATGTAATCAGGAGAGCTGGTAGGCTTCCTGTGGTTGAAACAGCCCAGAATGATCTTTGCCCAAATTGTGTGCTTGTCTTTCAAGTCCCTTATCTTGCTGGAGGGAAGCCCCAGCGTGAAAATTTCCCTTGCAATTACCGCAACATCTGCACACCTTTCTGCCATATCATTACAGTGAATACCACCACCATTGTAGCCTATCAGTCTTGCAATCAGGTCTTTAGTAATCACAATCTTCTTCCCCATGATGTAGGATGTAACTTGGTGATTTGAAGAAGCGTGAATCCAAAATTCCTTTACCAGAATAGGAAATGTTGGACCCACCAGCCTGTCAAAGTACTTTTCCCAACCTTGAGCTTGAACCTCTTCAGATAAATCAAAACCATTCTCCTTGAGACTATTGAAATCCACTATTATTTCTGACAGAACTTGAAGGTTCTTGATTGGAGTGAGAAGCATTCTGAGAGGAACTTCATATTGTTCAGATGATGCATCTTTCTGGGAACCTGAAGAAGGATTGTTGGAAGAAGCCATGTTCACACGAGGTTTTTTGAAAGAGATTGAAAGGTTTTCTTGAGAAAGTAAGAACACAGAAATCAAAAATGTTGATAGAAAACGAAGGTGACGGTAAAAGTGTGTGAATGGTGTGAAGTGTTTAAATAGATTTCTAAAAAGTTTTTGAAAACCTAAACGTTTAAGAGAGAGAAATAAATAATGATTATTAGCATTAAATGATAGCTAATTTTAGGGGATTCAGAAAGATACTTAAACGGTTACCCATGACATGTGTCTCAATGCATCCAATCAGCGCTTTGCCTTTTCAGAAGCGTGAACGCGTGTTCAGCCTCAGGAAACAGCTGATGACTGGATGACACTTGTTTGCTTGAGTGAACAGCACATCTATCCTTGAACTAAAGCGCTCAGATCTTCATGGATAGATTCTGATACAATCTGCATTTCTAAAATTCTGAAAGAGGATTGATCAGAAGTTCACAGAGAAATAAACACAATTCTGAAGGTTAATATATAAAATTAAAACAGTTTTATTCTGGACAGAGCTTCATGCTGAGATGTTTCAGAATGAAGTTGAACCTATCTTCAGAAAGTGGTTTTGTGAAAATATCAGCCCATTGATGGTCTGTGTTAATAAATTTTAAATTTTAAATCCCTTTCTGAATATAGTCCCTAATAAAATGATGTTTTATTTCTATATGCTTAGCCCTAGAATGCAAAATTGGATTTTTACTTAAGCAAATAGCAGAAGTGTTGTCACGGAGGATATGAATGTTACTCTCAAAAATCTGGAAGTCCTCAAGTTGACTTTTCATCCAGAGCATTTGTGTGCTGCATCCAGCTGCTGCTATGTATTCAACTTCTGCTGTTGATAGAGCAATTATGGATTGTCTTTTGCTGGACCATGAGATCAGATTTTCTCCCAGAAACTGACAGCTTCCAGAAGTGCTTTTACGTTCAACTCTGTCTCCAGCAAAGTCAGCATCACAGTATCCTACTAAGCTGTAATCACTAGATTTTCTATAAAACAGACCCAGATTAGTAGTACCTTTCAGATACTTGAAAATTCGCTTAACAGCTGTTAAGTGAGATTCTCTAGGATCTGATTAGAATCTTGCACAAATGCATACACTGAATAAAATATCAGGCCTTGAAGTTGTCAGATAAAGAAGAGAACCAATCATACCTTTGTAGACCTTCTGTTCTACCTTTTTGCTTACCTTTTCTTTTTCCAGAATGCACGTGGGATGCATTGGAATCTTTGATGGCTTACATTCTGAGAGATCAAATTTCTTCCGAAGTTCTCTGACATATTTGCTCTGATGAATGTAAGTTCCTTCTGGGGTTTGATTGATCTGAATGCCCAGAAAGAATTTCATTTCCCCCATTAGGCTCATCTCAAATTCTGCCTGCATACACTTAGCAAACTTTCTTCCCAAAGAGGGTTTAGTAGATCCAAAAATGATATCATCAACATAAATATGACATACCACGTTATCATTCTTAACTGTCTTACAGAATAAGGTTGTGTCCACTTTCCCTCTGGTGAATTCCTTTTCTAACAGGAAGTTACTCAGTCTTTCATACCAAGCTCTGGGAGCTTGTTTCAGACCATACAGTGACTTCTTTAGTTTGAAAACATATTCTAGATTTTTTGAACTTTCAAAACCAGGGGGTTGGTGCACATATACCTCTTCTTCTATATAGCCATTTAAGAATGCACTCTTAACATCCATCTGATACAGAGTGATGCTTTTATTAACAGCAAAAGAAATTAAAAGTCTGATAGATTCTAACCTGGCGACTGGAGCAAAGGTTTCTATATAGTCTATCCCCTTTTGCTGACTATAACCTTGTGCTACCAATCATGCCTTGTTTCTGATGACTTCACCTTGTTCATTCAGTTTGTTTCTGAACACCCATTTTGTTCCAATGACGTTGAATCCTTTTGGTTTAGGAACTAGATCCCATACGTCATTTCTTGTGAATTGATTCAGCTCCTCTTGCATTGCTAGAATCCAGTCATTGTCCAGAAGTGCTTCATCAACTGAAGATGGTTCAATCAGAGAGACAAGTCCCATGAGGGATTCTTCAGAGTTTCTGAAGCTGGCTCTTGTTCTTATTGGATCTTTCTTTCTTCCTAAGATTGATTCTTCTGGGTGATCCATGCTGCTTCTGGATGGTCTTTTCTGAAGTTTATCAACAGAAGGTGCTGGATTGCTTGCAGTGCCTCTTTCTGATGTTGAGGGAGTGTCTCTGTTAAGAGCTTCTGATGACTTGTCTTCAGTACCTGTGAATTCAACTTCCATACATGCAAGTAATTCATTTTGCTTTGACTTTTAAGAGTCAAGCTTATCATCAAAGCGAACACTGATTGATTCTTCCACAATCTGTGTTTCTGTATTGTATACTTTGTACCCTCTTGAGCGTTTAGAGTATCCTAACATAATACACTTCTGTGCTTTAGAGTAAAACTTGTTCAAATAATTTTTAGTATTCAAAATAAAGCAAGTACATCCAAATGGATGAAAATGAGAAATGTTGGGCTTTCTGTTCTTCCATAATTCATATGGAGTCTTTTCCAGAATAGGTCTTATAGATATTCTATTCTGAATGTAGCACGCTGTGTTTATTGCCTCTGCCCAGAAGATCTTAGCAATGTTAGTCTCGTTGATCATGGTTCTGGCCATTTCTTGCAATGTTCTGTTCTTTCGTTCTACAACTCCATTTTGCTGGGGATTTCTAGGATAAGAGAAATCATGCAGAATGCCTTTGTCATTAAAAAAATGATTCAAAATCCTTGTTTTCAAACTCTCCACCATGATCACTTCTGACTTTGACGATTCTAAGATCCTTTTCATTCTGAACTTGGTTGCAGAAGGTGACAAACACAGAGTGTGACTCGTCCTTGTGTCTTAAGAACTTTACCCATGTCCATCTGCTATAGTCATCTACGATTACTAACCCATACTTCTTGCCACTGACTGAAGCAGTTTTAACTGGTCCAAATAAGTCAATGTGCAGAAGTTCTAATGGTTTAGAGGTGGAAACAGCATTTTTAGATTTGCAAGTTGGTTTTGCAAACTTGCCTTTCTGACATGGTTCACACAGAGCATCTGAATTGAACTTCAGGTTAGGAAGTCCTCTGACCAGGTTGAGTTTGTTTATCTGAGATATTCTTATCATACTAACATGCCCCAATCTTCTGTGCCAGATCCATTGCTCGTTGTTAACAGATAGAAGACACTTTACATTCTGACTTTTCAGTTCAGAAAGTTTGATTTTATAAATGTTGTTTCTCCTCTTTCCATTAAATAGGATAGTCCCAACTTTCTAACTAACCGCTTTGCATGAATTTTGATTAAAGATTATATCATAACCGTTATCACTTAATTAACTTATGGATAACAGGTTATGCATTAATCCATCTACTAATAAAACATTACTTATAGAGGGAAGATTTCCGTTACCTACTGTTCCAGAGCCAATTATCTTTCCCCTTTGATTGCCTCCAAAGCCTACATGGCCTCCAGGCTTAAGTTCCAGGCTTTGGAACATATGCCTTCTTCCCGTCATGTGTCGTGAGCAGCCAGAGTCCAGGTACCATAACTGGTGTTTCTGCTTTGCTGCTAAAGATATCTGCAACATGTATTATTTTATCCTTAGGTACCCATATTTTCTTGGGTCCTGATTTGTTAGTTTTACCAAAACTCTGGTTGAATTTTGGTTTGACAGAATAATTACTACTAGTATATTTGATGTCGTGTGTGTGCCCATATATAAAGTGAGAATCAAGTAAAGTGCGTTTTATCACTAAATCCGTGGCATTCCTTGGTGTAGGTACCTTACCTTGGTATCCTATTCCTTTTCTTCCATTTCTGCTAACTCCATAGATCATTGAAGCCATCTTGCTTTTATCTATGTTTTTAGCTAGAAACTTCTGAAAGCTGTGATCATACTCCTTGATGATCTCATCAGCACTGCTGGGAGTTTCAGGGATTGTTTCCTTCTGAGAGTTTTGTAATAGATTTTCTAATTTTGAAATTTTATTTTTCAACTCAGAATTCTCCAATTTGAGACTCTCAGTTTTATCAGAGTCGGAAGCAAGATTCCTTTTCAGGTTTCTGAATTTGACTCTGATCTGCTGATATCTTTCGAGAACTTCATTAAGGCTTTCAGCTAGTTCAGCCTTAGTAAAGTTAATAGAAAAGTCAGAAAATACTTCTTCTGTGTCTGATTCAGAGTCTGATTCAGAAGCTTCGCTGTCTTCTGTTATGTTTGCCATGAGAGCTATGTTTGCTCTCTCATCATCTGATTCTGAGTCAGCTTCAGATGTGTTAGAGTCATCCCATGTAGCCATGAGACTTTTCTTCTTTTCCTTGCCAAACTTCTTTTTGGGCTTTTCCCTCTGAAGCTTTGGGCAATCACTCTTGTAGTGTCCTTGCTCGTTACATTCATAGCAGATGATGTCTTTGTTGTTTGGCTTTCTGCTTCCTGAAGAGCCTTCAGATCTTCTGTGTCCAGAGGAGGATTCTGGCCTTCTGTATCTGGAGGAGGATTCATTCTGATTCTCTGATATTCTTGGATTCCTGAACTTTCTTTGCCTCTGCTTCTACAAATGGTTCACCCTTCTGGAGAGGAGAGACAGTTCATCTTCTTCTGATGAGGACCCATCAGAGGATTCTTCTACAGCCTGCAAAACTTTGGAGTCAGATTTTCTGTTAGATTTTAAAGCTAATGGCTTACCTTGCTTTTTAGGTTCATCAGCTTCTAGCTCTATCTCGTGACTTCTGAGGGAGATGACAAGTTCCTCCAGAGAGATTTTGTTGAGATCCTTAGCTAGCTTCAGCGCTGTGACCATTGGCCTCCACTGTTTTGGCAAGCTTCTGATGATCTTCTTAACATGATCAGCAGTAGAATACCCTTTGTCCAGAACTTTGAGACCAGCAACCAGAATTTGAAATCTTGAAAACATCGTTTCAATTGATTCACTTTCTTCCATCTTGAATGCCTCATACTTATGAATGAGCGCAAGAGCTTTAGTTTCTTTAACTTGAATGTTGCCTTCATGCGTCATTCTCAGAGAGTCAAACATATTCTTTGTAGTGTCTCTATTTGATATCTTTTCATATTCAGAGTAAGAGATGGCGCTGAGAAGAATTGTTATGGCTTTGTGATGATTTCTGAAGTCACGCTTTTGTTGATCAGACATTGCTTTCCTGTCAATCTTCTGACCACTTGCATTCACTGGGTGCGTGTATCCATCAGTCACCATATCCCACAGATCAGCATCGTGGGCCAGAAAGAAGCTTTCAATTCTGTCTTTCCAATAATCAAAGTTCTCTCCATCAAAGACTAGAGGTTTGCCATTGAATCTGTCTCTTTCTTCATTGTTGTCATTGTTGATGTTTTGATGTGGTCCTGCCATAGTGTTTTTCTAACGCTGGATCTTGTACTGACACGGTTAAGTGTTATAAGCTCAGAACCAGGCGCTTTGATGCCAATTGAAGATGTGAAAAACACAAGAAGGGGGGTTGAATTGTAAAACTTGAAATCAAATGCAGACAACACGTTATTTTTATCCAGGTTCGTTTGATCTCAAACTACTCCAGTCCACCCGTCAAGGTGATTTCGCCTCTCTCCAACGAGGTATTAATCCACTATATTCAACTGAATACACAATTGCTTTAACAACTGTTAAAGCCTTCTTGAGTCTAACCACAGACCGGTTTATCTCAAGGAAATTCTTTTACAGATAAATGAACAAATGTGTGTTTGATGTTTTCTAGAAAAAACTATATATCACAACTGTGATAATACACAATATGAAGCTTAAATGAAACTAGATTGCTAGAGCTATACAATAAGCGTGGTTGAAGGCTTTAGCAAAAGTGAGAGCATGCTTGAGGATGATTATCTTAGGCGTGTATATGCGTGTAGAGTATTAGCCATTTCTTTTCTCACTGATTTGTTTAAGTAGCCTAGGAATAGATACGTTGCTGTCCATAATTCCATTTCAATGCTCATAACGTTCTTTCCTTTTTGAGAAGATCTTTGTCTTGGAATAAAGTTGTTGATAATTAATGTGTCTTGAATGCATAGTAACGTTGACACTTCAGAATGTTCTGCTTAATGAAAATCAGAGTGTTCTTGGATTTAGCTTATTCTGACGCTTCAGAGTGCTGGTGACATGGTAAGTATCTTGCTCAGAGTCAGTATGTTTTGCGTAGATTCTGTTCATCAGGCTTTCGTGTATAGCACATGTTTGATCTTCTGATGCTGACATATCTTCTAATGCTGATGTTGATACTGATATTCTGATGCTGATTCCATCAGAGTTTCTGTAAATGCACAACATAATTTTAAGTAACATATATGTCTTATATAAATCTTATAATTTATTTAATCTTGTATTTTGTTATCATCAAAACTCTAACTGAGGGTTGTAGAATCAAACTATGTTCTAACAAACCAGTACTGGGAAACACTTACTTGCTCAAAGTTGGTGAGAGTTCTGTGGCGGAAGTTGCAACATTGTTGGCAACTGGGAAAGATAGCAGACGATGTAAAACCAAAGGCGATAGAGAGAATGAAGAGAGTGAGAGTTGGAATGTGACAAATGAGCCATAAGGCCTTATTTATAGGGATAACGTGGAATATGAAGTGTCGTGTCGGGTAGTGCACAAACCGCCCTTCTCCTCGCCGCATACACGCCCAGGTCATAATGACTCCTACTCCCTAGGCAATCATTTCTATTGTAAGTGTTTGTTTGTTGGCATTATTTTTTGATAAAACCAGACTTGCGAATATCATGACTGATGTCATAACATTCTGGGATAAAGCTACATTCTGCAGAAAGAATGTTCTATGGGAACTACTCAGTATGAGTGATTATCATGATCATTAAGCTATGATCATATATACTGAATTCTACCAAAATCAGTGAACAAGATTCATGATGTCATAACCATTATTAAGACATCCTGTACTGATCAAGTTACTGTGCAGATTTATTATTCCTTAGATTTTTCAGGAAACTGATGTGCTGCTCTGAGTTGAAGAATTATTGTCCAGATCAGCTGCTTGCATGGACATTAGGTTAACCTTGATTAACCCTAATATGTTATGAAAAAAGCCCTAGACCAAGTCTTTAGGTTAACTTTAGATAACCCTAGCTATTTTCATGGAAGCCCTAGATGAGGAATAGTCTGCTTATATATTTCTCACAAAGCCTAATGGATAGAGCACTTTTGACAGAAGATCAATAAGGCATTGTATAGTTGTAACTACTGTGAGCCAAGGAATTATCGTTTTGATAATTGACTTGGAGTAGGATTTGGTTGTAAGGGTTGTTTATCACTCATAGCTTTGAAGCACGAGTATTAGTGTCGCTTGATTAAAGCTTTGAAGCAAAATTAAGTTAGGGTTGTTTATCACTCAAAGCTTTGAAGCACGAGTGATTGTGTCTCTTGATTAAAGCTTTGAAGCAAAATCAAGTGTGTGTATTGAAGAATGTCTTCATAATCTCATTAATCAATAGTTTAGTATCACTGCTGTGATTTAGGGGGAGTGAGTAGGAACTCAGGTTTAAGTTGAACTTAGATTGAAGTTACATTGGGTAGGTCTTAAGTGAAGGAGATAAACTGGTTGGTTTATTCCTAAATTAATATCTCTTATAGTGAATTTCCTCCCTGGCTTGGTAGCCCCCAGAGTAGGTGTTGTTATACACTGAATTGGGTTAACAATTGATTGTGTTCTTTACTGTTTTTAAATTACTGTTTTGAAGTGTGTACAAGTTTGTCAAATACGGTGTCATAACATCCACTGTGACATTAAGTATCTGTTGCCAAAATTTCAATTGGCATCAGAGCAGGCACCCTGCCTTTCTTTCTGGGTGAGATCTAGGGATATTATTTTCTGGCGCTATGGACAAGGAAGGAGGATTTGGGAACAGACCACCTATTCTGGATGGATCAAATTATGACTACTGGAAACCTCGTATGATTGCCTTCTTGAAGTCACTGGACAAAAAGGCTTGGAGAGCTGCTGACAAAGGATGGAACCATCCCACCATAACTGGGAAAGATGGAACGACCAGTCTGAAACCTGAGGAAGAATGGAGCAAAGAAGAAGATAAGTTAGCCCTGGGTAACTCCAAACATTAAATGCCTTATTCAATGGAATTGATAGAAATATATTCAGACTAGTACATCAATGTGAACTGGCCAAAGATGTTTGGGACACTCTCAAAACCACCCATGAGGGTACATCCAAAGTAAAAATGTCAAGACTTCAGATGCTCACTACCAAATTTGAGAACCTAAGGATGATGGAAGATGAGACCATTCATGAGTTTCACATGAACATCTTGGAAATTTCCAACACCTCATGAGCATTGGGAGAAAAGATGTCAGAAGAAAAGCTGGTGAGAAATATTCTCAGATCCTTGCCTAAAAGGTTTGCAATGAAAGTGACTGCTATAGAGGAAGCTCAGGATATCTACAACTTGAAGGTTGATGAACTCATTGGGTCACTTCATACTTTTGAGATGGGGATCAGTGACAATGTTGACAAGAAAAACAAGAGCATAGCCCTTGTATCCAATATTGAAGATGAAAGCAAGGAGGGTGATGAAGAGAATATTTCAGAAGCTATAGCTATGCTTGGAAGGCAGTTCAACAAACTCATCAAGAGAATGGACCCAAAGTCAAGGTCAAATGTCAAGAACATTCCCTCTGACATTAGCAGATCCTATGACTCCAGCAGAAGACCTAAGTCTGAAGAAAAGGGAAATCAAAGCAGAGGAATCCAATGCCATGGATGTGAAGGATATGGGCACATTCGAGTTGAATGTCCCACCTTTCTTAAGAAACAAAAGAAAGGAATGTATGTTACTTGGTCTGATTGTGACTCAGAAAGTAACTCTGGAGAAGAATCTGCTAAACTAGTTACTGCACTAGCTGGTATTTGTAACTCTGATAGTGACTCTAGTGATGAGGAAGTGACATTTGAAGAACTTGCTGACTCCTACAAGAAGCTATGTATTAGAAGTGTTGAAGTCTGTCAGCAAAATGAGAAACAGAAAAAACTCATAGTAAAGTTGGAGGCTGAGAAGAAGGCAGACACTAATACTATAAGCCATCTCGAAGGTGAAGTTCAAATGCTGAACTCCAAACTTGATCAGATGACCAAGTCTGTCAAGATGCTGACAAATGGAACTGACAAGTTGGAAGAAATCCTTCAGGCTGGACAAAATGTAGGAAACATGTCTGGACTAGGATTTGTGGCTGCAAAGAAATCTGTTGTTGACAAGAAGAAGATTAGGCCTGATAAACAAATGTCAAAGCAGATGTCACAATATAACACTCAACATCAAGAACAGAGAAATATGAAGAAAAAGTATCAAAGATGGAGATGTCATCATTGTGGAAGGTTTGGTTACATAAAGCCATTCTGCTTCAGTTATATGGATATCCTAATAAGACCCCATATGTCAAACCTAAGACTAACAAGGCACCATATACTCAACAGTGGAAGAAAAAGTCTGCATCCCTGATAGCTCACACCTCCCTTAGAGTTTCTGCCAAGGAAGACTGGTACTTTGACAGTGGATGCTCTAAACACATGACTGGAATCAAGAATCTTATGAATAATGTTAAACCTCATACTACTAGTTATGTCACTTTTGGAGATGGTGCTAGAGGATAAATCAAAGGAGTTGGAAACTTGGACTGCTCTGGAGTTCCAAACCTAAATTAAGTGTTGCTGGTAAATGGTTTGACTGCTAATCTCATAAGTATCAGTCAATTATGTGATCTAGGATTCAAGGTCAACTTCACCAAGTCTGAATGTCTTGTAACTAATGAAAAACAAGAAGTTGTAATGAGAGGAGTCAGATCAAAAGACAATTGTTACTTATGGGAGTCTGAGAACACTAACTACTCTTATGTATGCTCTATAGCCAAAGAAGAAAAGGAAGTGAAACCGTGGCACCAAAAACTTGGTCATTTACATCTAAGAGGGATGAAAAAGATCATATCCATGGAGGCAGTCAGAGGGATTCCAAGGCTTCAGATTGATGAAGGGAGAGTTTGTGGTGAATGTCAGGTTGGAAAGCAAACTAGAATGTCACATCCAAAGACAAGACATCTGACCACCTCTAAGGTGCTAGAACTTCTACATATGGATCTGATGGGTCCAATGCAGGTGGAAAGTCTTGGTGGAAAGAGATATGCATATGTTGTTGTGGATGATTTTTCCAGATTCACCTGGATAAACTTCATTAGGGAAAAGTCTGATGTATTTGATGTATTTAAGGAACTGTGCAAAAGAATTCAAAGAGAAAAAGAAGGATGCATTGTTAGAATCAGAAGTGATCATGGTAAGGAATTTGAAAACAGTAAGTTTGATGAGTTATGTTCCTCAGAAGGAATCAATCATGAGTTCTCTTCACCCATAACTCCTCAACAAAATGGAGTTGTGGAAAGGAAAAACAGGACTATATAGGAATCTTCCAGAGCAATGATACATGCCAAAAGAATTCCTATTCATTTTTGGGCTGAAGCTATGAATACAGCCTGTTATGTCCATAACAGGGTTACCTTGAGAAAGGGAACGTCATCCACCATTTATGAACTATGGAAAGGAAGAAAGCCTACAGTGAAGTACTTCCATGTTTTTGGGAGAAAATGTTATATTCTGACAGATCGTGAACAAAGGAGAAAGATGGACCCTAAAAGTGATAAGGGTATATTCCTAGGATACTCTACCAACAGCAGAGCATATAGGGTATTCAATTCCAAGACCAAAGTGGTGATGGAATCTATAAATGTCATAGTTGATGATCACCATGAGGAAACAACTGTTCCATATGATGTTGAGACATTCTTTGAGACTTCAACTCAAGTGACTAAAAAGGATGATGTACCTAAAACTACTCCATTAGAGTCTGAATCAAAGGAAGCTAACAAAGATCCTTCCATCAGAATTCAGAAAGATCATCCGAAGGAACTCATCATAGGAGACCCTAATAGTGGAGTCATTACAAGATCTAGATAAATCATCACAAACTCTTGCTTTGTATCTAAGATTGAACCAAAAAATGTTAAAGAGGCTTTGACTGATGAATACTAGATTGGAGCAATGCAAGATGAATTGAACCAATTCAAGCAACATGAAGTATGGGAGTTAGTTCCTAGACCAGAAGGAACAAACATCATTGGCACAAAGTGGATCTACAAGAACAAACCAGATGCTGAAGGAGTTGTCACCAGGAATAAGGCAAGACTTGTTGCTCAAGGATACACTCAAGTTGAAGGGGTTGATTTTGATGAGACTTTTGCTCCTGTAGCCAGACTGGAATCAATCAGACTCCTATTGGGAGTTGCTTGTCTTCTTAAGTTCAAGCTATTTCAGATGGATGTGAAGAGTGCCTTCCTAAATGGGTACTTAAATGAGGAAGTATATGTGGAACAGCCTAAAGGATTTGTGGATCCAAACTGTCCTGATCATGTCTACAAATTGAGAAAAGCTTTATATGGTCTAAAACAAGCTCCTAGAGCTTGGTATGACAGGTTGACAAAATTCCTCACTGACAAAGGATACAGGAAAGGAGGGTTGGATAAAACTCTTTTTGTCAAAAATGAAGGAGGAAAGATAATGGTAGCTCAAATTTATGTTGATGACATAGTGTTTGGAGGAATGTCAGATAAAATGGTTAAACATTTTGTTGACCAGATGCAAGCTGAATTTGAAATGAGCCTCATGGGAGAATTGACCTACTTTCTTGGAATGCAAGTCACACAGATGGAAGACTCAATTTTTCTGTCTCAAAGCAAGTATGCAAAGAATATTGTCAAGAAGTTTGGAATGGAGAATGCCAGTCACAAAAGGACTCCTGCACCTACTCATTTAAAGTTGTCCAAAGACACAAGTGGGGCAAATGTGGATCAAAGCTTGTACATAAGCATGATAGGAAGTCTGTTATACTTAACAGCCAGCAGACCTGGCATTGCTTTTGCAGTTGAAGTATGTGCAAGATACCAGGCTGAACCCAAAGTAAGTCACATCAACCAGGTGAAAAGAATTCTGAAGTATGTGAGTGGAACTTACAACTATGGCATGATGTACTCTCATGGATGTGAACCAATTCTATCTGGTTACTGTGATGCTGATTGGGCTGGTAGTGCTGATGATAGAAAGAGCACCTTTGGAGGATGCTTCTTTTTGGGAAATAATCTTGTCTATTGGTTCAGCAAGAAACAGAACTATGTGTCTCTATCTACTGCTGAAGCTGAATACATAGCAGCTGGTAGTAGCTGTTCTCAAATGATCTGGATGAAACAGATGTTAACTGAGTATAATGTCACACAAGATGTCATGACATTGTACTGTGATAATCTGAGTACTATTAACATTTCCAAGAATCCTATACAGCACAACAGGACTAAGCATATTGACATTAGACATCACTTCATCAGAGATCTTGTGGAGGAAAAGGTGATTAAGCTGGAACATGTTGCCACTGAACTACAATTGGCTGACATTTTTACCAAGGCACTTGATGCTAATCATTTGTTTCCCTCTTTCTTTCCAAAATTTTAAGAAGTGGAATAGACATTCATATATCTCCCTCTTCTCGCTCTTCTGCAATAGTTTCCATTCCCTCAAATGAAGATTTCACACTCGCTGTTACTTGTTTTCTAAATCTCTCAAAATGTCTCAACAATCCATGTCATCATCTTCATCAAAGGCGACTACTTCTTTCTCACCCTCTGACACTGAACCTAGGGCAATTATAAACTGCATGGATGTTGATGTCCTTGAGATAACTCCTCTTCGTGAAATGGCAGCTGATCCTACTAAGGTCAAGAAGCTGCGAACCAGACATGCAAGAAGATCACAAGCTTCTCCATCTGGTAAATCTTCTCAACCATCATCTTCTGACAACCAGGTTTTTCAAACCATCACTACCAAGCAAGTCAAGCACTGGCCCTTGAAAGGAAAGCTAACTGCAAGCAAGCTGAGCATGAAGTTTGCCATACTGCACAAAATTGGTGCATCTAACTGGGTTCCCACCAACCACAAATCCACCATTTCCACAGGTTTGGGAAGATTTATCTATGCTGTTGGAACTAGAACAAACTTTGATTATGGAAACAACATTTTTGATCAAACATTGAAACATGCTGGGAGTTGTGCTATTAAAAGCCCTATTGCTTTTCCCTCTCTCCTGTGTGGTATAATAATTGATCAGTATCCTGATATTCTGGTTGAAAAAGACTCATTATGCAAAAGAGCCCCTGCACTTGGTTTTCACTATAAGCTGTTTCAGGGAACACATGTCCCTGACATTGTCATGACATCTGCTGAGACATCAAATGTCAAAACTCACTCCAAGAAAACTGATGTTATAGCTGTTCTAAAGGAAACCTGCAGAGAGCTTGATGCAAGAAAAAGGACTCTTGAAGAGTTGATTGCTAGACTGGAACAGGAGGAGAATGAAAAACAAATAAGGGAAGAGGATGCTGATGAAGACCCGCACAATGCTGCTGAAAATAGTGCTTCCTCAGGAGATGACAGTACCTGAAGGACTGTGTGTGCTGAAATGATTGTTGCTGCCAATTGATACCTTCTCTTTATTTCTAATTTTTTTAATTAATTTCCTGTTGGATGACTGTATAACTTAAAGTACAAGTATCTTTGGTCTCTTTATGGCTAAAAAGGGGGAGAAGAAATTGTGATAATTTTGGTAGAATTAGATATTGGTAGCTGTTATTAAAAATTCTGCTGCATTCTAATCTCTGATTGTTTAGGGGTTTTAGCCAAAAATTTGCCAAATGGGGAGTTTGTAAGTGTTTGTTTGTTGGCATTATTTTTTGGTAAAACCAGACTTGCGAATGTCATGACTGATGTCATAACATTCTGGGATAAAGCTACATTCTGCAGAAAGAATGTTCTACAGGAACTACTCAGTATGAGTGATTATCATGATCATTAAGCTATGATCATATATACTGAATTCTACCAAAATCAGTGAACAAGATTCATGATGTCATAACCATTGTTAAGACATCCTGTACTGATCAAGTTGTTGTGCAGATTTATTATTCCTGAGATTTTTCAGGAAACTGATGTGCTGCTCTGAGTTGAAGAATTATTGTCTAGATCAGCTGCTCGCGTGGACATTAGGTTAACCTTGATTAACCCTAATCTGTTATGAAAAAAGCCCTAGACCAAGTCTTTAGGTTAACTTTAGTTAACCCTAGCTATTTTCATGGAAGCCCTAGATGAGGAATAGTCTGCTTATATATTTCTCACAAAGCCTAATGGACAGAGCACTTTTGACAGAAGATCAATAAGGCATTGTATAGTTGTAACTACTGTGAGACAAGGAATTATCGTTTTGATAATTGAATTGGAGTAGGATTTGGTTGTAAGGGTTGTTTATAACTCATAGCTCTGAAGCATGAGTGTTAGTGTCGCTTGATTAAAGCTTTGAAGCAAAATCAAGTTAGGGTTGTTTTTCACTCAAAGCTTTGAAGCACGAGTGATTGTGTCTCTTGATTAAAGCTTTGAAGCAAAATCAAGTGTGTATATTGAAGAATGTCTTCATAATCTCATTAATCAATAGTTTAGTATCACTGCTGTGATTGAGGGGGAGTGAGTAGGAACTCAGGTTTAAGGTGAACTTAGATTGAAGTTGCATTGGGTAGGTCTTAAGTGAAGGAGATAAACTGGTTGGTTTATTCCTAAATTAATATCTCTTATAGTGAATTTCCTCCCTGGCTTGGTAGCCCTCAGAGTAGGTGTTGTTATACACTGAACTGGGTTAACAATTGATTGTGTTCTTTACTGTTTTTAAATTACTGTTTTGAAGTGTGTACAAGTTTGTCAGATACGGTGTCATAACATCCACTATGACATTAAGTATCTGTTGCCAGAATTTCATCTATTACAAAGGCCACGCCACGTGGCTACGCCCTGCGAACTTTCCTCTCCCCGCAAGTCGAGGAACAACAGAAATGTTACTCATGAAGCCAATTTAAACTTCTGCTCGAGTAACCATGCATAACGATGACCCCATCCTTCGACGTAGTGAGAAACCCCCGGCTAAGTTATGCTTGCCGTACAGAGAAGTTGGATTTAAGTCATAACTCCTTCTTCATCAGGACAAATGACTTGGGGGGCTCCTATTCTGAACTAGGCATGCACTTGGCCCAAACATCATACAAGGCCCAATCCGATTGTGCTACGTGAGAAAGGATGCTGACAGAGTCTGCCCTCGACTATTTCGGGCAGTAACCTCACTTTTTTAGTCGACCTGGATTTGTCCTACATGGATAAACTCATGAATGGCGAGGAGGACTAACGACAGTCAGAATGGCCTCGCAATCATCCTCCACTCTTATCGTTGACTAAGTCAAGTCCTTCGGGGACAACCGCACAACTGGAAAGGAGGGTCCATGACGGACAAAAGGACCTCGCGAACATACTCCTCGTAGACTGACTCTCAACACTTCTGAATATCACGGAGTCCTCTTGGCCCCCTGATAGTTCGGAGGATTCCATCCAAGTTGGGGATCACATGTTGGCCCCCACTATGCACATAGGACATGACAGTCTCCATTTTGGGCCTGCTTGCCCAACCCAACAATGGGGATCTTGGCCCAGCGCTGGAGGCTATAAATATCCTCTCACTTAAGAGGGTCGGGTATTCAATCTCTCATTCTTACCCTCATATTTGCTTGCACTAGCTCTGAACCTCACTTTGACATCGGAGTGTCTTGCAGGTACCCCGCCACTTCACATCCAAGCGCTGCTCGACTCGAAGCTTGTGGGTTTTGACAATCCCTTCTAATCAGATACGATCAATATTGATTTAATCTGACAAAAAAAAAAAGAGAAGTTAATATATCAATATCACATTATAATCTCACATTTATTCCTAATATAGAGTATATATACATTTTTTTGTAAATATTATTTTACAATAAAGAAGCTTTAATTACTATGAAATTCAAAATGACTTTTTCTTAAGAATAACGTGAGGAAAAGAAGAATATATATATATATATATATATATATATATATATATATATATATATATATATATATATATATATATATATATATATATATATATATATATATATATATATATATATATATATATATATATATATATAAAAAAGCAAATAGATTTTGTATGGGAAAACATCCAACATTTAGTAAAACCAGAAAAGAAAAAAAAAAGAGAAAAAATATGTTGTTTTAACTATATTGAAAATATTAAGTAGAAAGAGATAAGTTAATAATGAGATGCTTTGAATAAGAAGTATGAAGAATGTATTAAATTTGTATTTATCTTGTTTATCTCGAATAGAAGCTCCACTCTTGAGTTGATGTTATCAAATATTGAAAGAAGAGATTTGGAAGAAGAAATTTGAACAATGGTGAACAAAGAAAATATTAGAAGTGAGAAAAATTAGAAAGATTGAACTCATTCAAAAAATCAAGCAGAAATCCACATCAATAGTTTAATCAAACAGAATTTTTATAAAAAACAACTAAAATACACCAAAAACAGAAGACCATTCGCTTAGAGGAAAAGTTTGAAGCATTGACTATAATAAAATGTTTAGGTGGAAGGAGATAAAGTAAGAAGAAGAAACTTGAAAGGAAGAAATCTAAAAACTATTTGAAACTCATATAAATCTTGTTTATCTTAAATAGTAGATCTAATGTTAAATTTATATTATGAAATGTTGAAAGAAGAGATTTGCAAGAAGAAATTTGAACAGTTTCAGCATTGTGAGCAACTGAAGAAGATAGAGATGAATATGGTGAGAGAGACATATAATGAATGAGTATGGTGAGAGAAGATATTTGCAGATAAATATGTTTGTTGAAGAAAATGAATTTGGTTTGTTGAAGAAAATGGATTAAAAAAATCAAATAGCAGTGATGAGAGATATGGTAAGATTGTGATACTGGATAGCTTGAATATAGTGGACAACATGCATTAAATATATTTCAGCATTTAAGTTGAGAGCAGTGATAATATACTAAAAAATTAATTCAAGCATTTGGGTAAAATAATAAAAAGCAGTGATGAGAGATATGAGAATCATGTGAAGACATCCACATGGCGGAGTTGTGATGCAGCAGGGCAAAATTGGAAATTTCAGAATATATTATTTTTTTATATTATAGATAATGTCAAATTCATAAGTTGATATAGTTTTGAGTTGAATTAAACGGTGATTCATATTTTTCTAATATTAAAATGTTTGATTCAATTAGTTGTGTCAACTCATAAATTATGTTGTTATGATCGGAAATTTGTGCTTTGATGTGAATTAATCGTTTGTAATTTGTTTTTAATTTCTTGGAGATAGTACTTGAACCGATAAGTGTGTTTTTGCGTCCATTTAATATTATTGAAATAGATTTTTATCGATATTAGTTCAAGTATGCATCACTGTCCGGAAAGTGTAAATGTGTTGCAAAATACTCTCTAAAATTCGTTTGATGCTTACTTGAGCATAATTGTGCGTTTGTGGACTATTACCGTTGAATTTAATCGTTTCTGGTACAATTTTCAGAGCAACTTTGTGATACGGTGTAGTGCTGTCCGGATTTTGAAAATGCACTTGTTTTGAAATTTAATTCACGCTTAATGCGTATTTGGCTTTAATCGGTTGATTGAGAAGCATTGATATCATTTCGGTTGAATTTTGAGACAACTTTTCATGCACTTTATAAATGGGAACAATGATGTCCGGATTTTATTTTAACATGTATATTGTGTTTTGATATTCATTTGATGCATGTTTATGCTTAATTGTGCATTTGTTGACGATTGTTATTGAGTTTGTACGATTTCAGTGTGTTTTCTGAATAATTTTATGAGATGTGTATAGTGCTGCCCGATTTTATAAATTGAGCTTCAGATGTATTTTAACTGTTGGTTTATGCACTATTACACTTGCCTTGGTATTTCTTGGACATGTGCATTGAGTTGTGTCGATTTCGAATCGAATTTTCATGCATTTCATGTGTTAACAGAGTTGCTGCATGGGAATGGTAAGTAGCACTTGCAAGGCAATTTAATTCACGGTTATGGTTTATTTGAGCTTGTTGATATGTTTGGGGACAACCGGTACCATTTTTGATCATTTTTATTCTGACTTTTCGCGCACTCACGTTTGTGATAAGTTGTTTCCCGGAGTCTCATTTTGTCATTGCAATGCATGTTTGCATATCATTTCTTCATTATTTAATTCCAAATTTAATTGTGATGAGAATGCATAACTCTGATTTTATTTCCTTGTTATTTCTAACATGTTTGTTGACTTGTGCAAGGGACTTTGAGAGGTTTCAATAGTTTAATTATTGTATTGATTATTATATTGAAAATCATGTTATGCCACTTTATTTGTTGAATTATGTTGCCTGCGACTCGGTTTACTTTGATTCTCATTATATGAGAAATAAACATTGTTTGTGTTTCTTTGTCTGGATGTGGATTTTTGTGCAGGGATTCTGTATGCAGATGTGCCTGACACATATAATTCTCATTGTGCTTTATTGATGCTTCAACGCATATTCTGACTATTGTATTATTTATGATAGCTTGCGTGAAGTTTTTCGGAGTTATTCTGCTTTTGCTTGCTATGAATTCTTGTTTGTTTGGTATTGTACTGATTTTGGTTTACGTTTCCGTATCACTTATCGCTTTCCTTGCCATGAGAAATAGGAATAGAGATGTATGATCGGGATTCCCTACTTTAGGTGAGCAATCTGTTTAAAGTCCTCAAGTGAGATGATGTTTGTTCTATTAAAGTCCTTGAAATGAAGTGATGCTTTTGTTTGCAAAAGACTCCAAAAGGAGTGATTTCTTGTTGTTTGTTTAAAGACCTCAAAAGAGGAATTTTTGCTAAATTCCTCAAAAGTAGGAAATTTCCCTTCCCTTTTTACATTGTGCTTGCTATAGACTCAATAAATTGCAGGAGGGCTCGTAATCAGCCCCCACGCATTCTAGTCTGTGTCGTTCCTAGTTCGCGCTATGCGTTGATGCTTTGAACCGTGCCTATTCTAGTCCATTGAGTCGAATAAAGTGTAGGATGGTTCATAATCAACCCCTGCATTTTTTCATTTGTTTCGATGTTGTTAGCTCGCGTCGTTCGACGTTGATGCTTTGAGTTGTTACTCGATGTCGGTTCTCGAGAAAATCAACTGGAAAGAGTTCTTTACTTCCACTTTGAGATCCATTGGACTTTATTGTTTACTATTAGCTCACACTCGATGTTTGTTTTGGCTTCGGATTGTCTTTGTTTGTTTGCACCTTGTGCTTATGCTTTCCATTAGGTTTTAACCTCTGTATGCTCCCTTAAGATTCGCTTGTTTCATTTCTGATGTAAGTTAAACATTAGAATTGTAGTCCACGCATGCTAACATAGGTAGAGATTTCCCTTTCAAACCTCAAATTTAGGACCATCATTGCATGATAACACTAGGAATAAAAATAGATTAGTCCCCATTAGACTTTTTCTCTTCCCCTTTTGCATAACAAAAACTAAAACTTTTTTTTCTTTGGCAAATTCATAAAATGCTCTAACCATACTTAAATCTTTTCTCAATATAAAAAATATCAACCAATTCAAACTTTTTTTCCTTCAGACCTCTTTTCTTTGAAAACCTTTTCATATAAGAACATGTTAATTCCTTTCTACCACGATGCATGAGTATCCAAAGGTCGTGCTATGGTAGAATGTGGTATTAATATTATTCATAAAAAGCATACAACACATCAAAAATTTTGAGATGAACTACGAGTGTTTTGATCTCTCATTTCACAAAGAGGGTATGTAGGCACAAAGATTCACAACCGCGGCAGGCAGGACTAATAAAACCTTTTTCTTTGTATATACACTCTGCATACATGAATTTTCCCTTTAGCTTGATTAGTGTTTAGATAGAAACACCCTTTAGATTAAAACAACAAGAGTGGATCCCGTGGAGTACCACGACATGAGGGGTGTTAATACCTTCCCCTTGCGTAATCAACTCCCTTACCCGATCCTTCGATCGTAAAATCGTGACTTCTCCCTTATCAGGTTTTTCTTAGATGATTTTCCTTTCCCTTCTGTGGGATAAATAAATACTTGATGGCGACTTCATTGATTCACTCTCGGTGATTTTTCTCCGGTTCCTTCACGTTCATATTTAGATTAAATAATTTTTAGGAAGAAAATACCAACTTAAAAACACTGCTCACTCTCGCGCAACCCGTGTTGTGTTTCAGAATCGTAATCGCTTTGTTGTCGCTCACTCAATTACAGGTTCAGAACACTTTTTAAAAATTAATAAAATCTAATTAATCTCTAAAACGCTCTCGCTATTTTTTGAAATTAAATCCAATTCTCACTATCCGGTACGGGTCTGACACTTTCGGGCTATTGACCAGTACCTTAGTGTTTTCGCTCTCGCACAAAACCTTTAATTTTTAAACTAAAAATCAGAACCAGGAAAATAGTTTAACTATTTAAGATTAACATTGTAAAACTTTACCGAGTCCCATCGAAATGACGATCCTCAAATATGGACTCTTAGGTATTTAGCCAGACATAGTTTCATAAACAAGCATGCAATTATAATTTTTAATCATAAACATAAACATGTTAAGGTATTTGAAATAACTTATTGTAAGTATAATAAG
The DNA here is from genome assembly GCA_948472305.1 of Vicia faba. Taxonomy (NCBI): domain Eukaryota; kingdom Viridiplantae; phylum Streptophyta; class Magnoliopsida; order Fabales; family Fabaceae; genus Vicia; species Vicia faba. The sequence continues at coordinate 660,255,491 of OX451740.1, forward strand.
AATACAGGAGAACAACAACACAAGCAGTATTATAAGAATATTTGAAGTAAAATTAAAAGGTAAATCAATTATAATTTAAAGAACCTGAAAGTAGAACTTGAAATAAAAACTAGAATAACTTCTGAAAAAGTCTTCGAGTACAAGAATGAAACTGGAAATAACTCTAATGTCGACACTCTTAATTTGACCTAAGCTTACAGATAAAATTCTAAGAACCATGGTGTAGTAGCTCCCCGATGTGAAAAGTCTACTACTTTTAATGGTGATATCTGCTTAAAACTAAAAAGTGCTTCTTGCGTACAAACTTGGATATCCAAAAATACCATAGAAACTTTCAATATATAGTGATATAGCCTTTGAAAACGTCCTCTAATCGTGTGCAATTCGTGGAGAGAAAATAGGAAGAATGGGAGAAGACTTAACAAGTCATTTTCTTGATTTTTCTGAACTGCGGGCTCATGGCGAACGCCATGGCCTAAAAATATGGAAAAAAGTGGCCTTGGGGGTCCATGGCAAACACCACGACCCATGGATAACGCCATGCACCAGAAACATCATTTTCTGCATTTTTTTCACTTGTCACACTTTTTGTCGTTTTCTCGCATGTGTGCTCTTATTTGGCAATACCTACAATATAATCAAACAATATCGGCATAATACTACAAAATGGTAACAAAATGGTAACAAAATGGTAACAAAATGAACTTAAAATATAGTGAGTCGAGTCAAAAAATGTGATATAAAATATGGTTATCAATAAGAACCAATACAGCTTATTCATAAAAACCCAAACTAGCTAATGCATAAGAACCCAAAACAACTTATTCATAAGAACCCAAAACAACTTATGTATAAGAACCAAAACAACTTATTCATGAGAACCAAAACAAATTATTCAAAAGAACTCAAATAGCTTATTCATGTAAAACATACACCGAAACAGAAGATAAAATGAATATGCAAACAACCCAAAATAACTTATTCATTAGAACCAAAATAGCTTATTCATGTTAAACATACATCGAAATTAGAAGATAAGACACCCAAAATAGAAGATAAAACAAAGCATCATATAAGATCCATAAAATGTATACAAACTAAATGAACATGAAAACGACTTTCCAGCATGAAAGAAAGACAACCATGTGAAAATATGTAGTTACCTGAAACAAAGTGGAACAATTTTGAAGATGGAAGAACCCGAGGAGAGATGAGAAGAGAGAGAGAGAGAGAGAGAGAGAGAGAGAGAGAGAGAGAGAGAGAGATAGAGAGAGAGAGAGAGAGAGAGAGAGAGAGAGAGAGAGAGAGAGAGAGAGAGAAGGTGAATGTTCAGAATGAGATTTGAACAAAAAGTATTGAAATGAGAGTGGGAAAATGTACCGAGTAAAAGTAGTGGCCACAAGATAGTAGTGTAATTTGAATTGATTGAAGAAGAGTTCCACCATATGTCTTAGAGACAAATTTTTCTTGGTCAATTTTATTTGATTTAGTCGATTACAAGAATGGACATAATTTAGTGCAATTAATCTTTGTTCAGAAAAGTATATTAAGGAGTTCATTAGCATCTTACATGCTTAGGTAGATAGTTGATGTGAAAATTAGGTTTTTCTAGGGCTAGTGTGATTCAACTTACAAGCTTGTATGACTCGAATTAGGAGCAAGCTTGATTTAAATCAAGCTAAAGGTTGATTCAATTTAATCAATCATATCAAATCCTATATTTTGATTATGTTATCTTGATTCGGATCATAGGATTCTTTGACTCGAATTACTAATTTGAATCAAATGGCCAAAAACTAGGTTTTAACTTCTTGATTCAATTCATTTCCTCATTTGACTTAAATCATACCCACTGCTCTTGACTTGAATCAAAAGGTTTTTTTAACTCATTTTTAGTTCTCAATCTAAAGGAGATATATAAATCATTTTTGTCATTTTTCCAATTCTATGACCATAACATCATAACCTTGAAAGTTGCTCAAAACTATGTTTTAGCATTCAAAATAAATATTTTCAGAATTTTCGATTGCATTTGAATTCATATTCAACCTCTAGCTGATTGTCATGATTTGGTTTATTCTCAATTCTTAGGGAGTGAGAGATCTATCATAGATGAGGCTCATTCATGGTTAATGTTTGTGAAGTTTTTGACTTGCAGATCAAGATTTATATTATATGGTGTTGTTGGGATTGACAATCCACTTGGAGCAAAAATATAGGATTTCTTCTCCATTGAAGACTTTGGTAGAACTGAGTAAAGGATGTTGCAGAACGAAGATGGAAGTTCTTGTTCCTTTACATAGGCTAAGACCTCACAATGGAATGATAGGATCGAGTGAAGATCATTGGGGAACAAATGTTTGGAGATAATCTTGGATTTGAGTAAGAAGACTATCAAATTTGATTAAATGTCTTAGAGATTTCAGTTGTATGGATTGTGTGCAACAAAAGAAGGAAATTTTCATATTGGAGTGTTAACTTTGGTTTTTAATTTCAATATCACAATGGAATGATATGATCGAGTGAACATCATTGGGGAACGGATGGTTGGAGCAAATCTTGGATTTGAGTAAAAAGACTATCAAAACTGAGTAAAGGTCTTGGAGATTTCAGTTGTGTGGTAGAAAGTGCATGTTGTATAAAAAGTCAAAATAATGAAATACTATGAAACTTCAATGACTTTCCATTGGAGACTAGATTAGGCACAAAGAAAGGACGAACACGTTGAGCTAGTATAAACCCTGATGACTCTTCTTTTTTCCTACCTCCGTCTAATTTTCTATATAGGTTGTATGTTGAGGTTTTATCGCATTCTTACAAATCGCATGTTAGGCTTAATCTATTTATAGCTATTTATTGTATAAGCTTAGGTCTAGATTAGATTAAGTAATATGGATCATATATCTCGTGATTAAAACTATGTGTAGATTGCAATATTAGATTGACTCATTGATTACAAAACTTGTTCACATAGAATTTGTATTGATAAAGTCATTGATTGTCTATAATTTTTATTGTTCATATTTCATTCTACTGTCGTGTAACTTATGATATTAATAAAACGCGTACATAATTAAATTTCGACCGCTCAAGTTTGTAAAAGAAAAACTCTGATTTTGAGAAAATTATTTTAAAAAACGATTTGAATTCATATTCAACCTCTAGCATGATTGTCATGATTTGGTTTATTCTCAATTCTTATGGAGTGAGAGATCTATCATAGATGAGGCTCATTCATGGTTAATGTTTGTGAAGTTTTTGACTTGCAGATCAAGATTTATATTATATGGTGTTGTTGGGATTGACAATCCACCTGGAGCAAAAATAAAGGATTTCTTCTCCATTGAAAACTTCGGTAGAACTGAGTAAAGAATGTTGCAGAACGAAGTTGGAAGTTCTTGTTCCTTTACATAGGCTAAGACCTCACAATGGAATGATAGGAACGAGTGAAGATCATTGGGGAACAAATGTTTTGAGTTAATCTTGGATTTGAGTAAGAAGACTATCAAAATTGATTAAATGTCTTAGAGATTTCAGTTGTATGGATTGTGTTTAACAAAAGAAGGAAATTTTCATATTGGAGCGTTAATTTTGGTTTTTAATTTCAGTATCACAATGGAATGATATGATCGAGTGAAGATCATTGGGGAACGAATGGTTGGAGCAAATCTTGGATTTGAGTAAAAAGACTATCAAAACTGAGTAAAGGTCTTGGAGATTTCAGTTTTGTGGTAGAAAGTGCATGTTGTATAAAAAGTCAAAATAATGAAATATTGTGAAACTTCAATGACTTTCCATTGGAGACTAGATTAGGCACAAAGAAAGGACGAACACGTTGAGCTAATATAAACCCTGATGACTCTACTTTTTTCCTACCTCAGTCTAATTTTCTATATAGGTTGTATGTTGAGGTTTTATCGCATTCTTACAAATTGCATGTTAGGCTTAATCTATTTATAGCGATTTATTGTATAAGCTTAGGTCTAGATTAGATTAAGTCATATGGATCATCTTTCTCATAATTAAAACTATGTGTAGATTGCAATATTAGATTGACTCATTGATTATAAAACTTGTTCACATAGAATTTGTATTGATAAAGTCATTGATTGGCTATAATTTTTATTGTTCATATTTCATTCTACCGTCGTGTAACTTATGATATTAATAAAACGTGTACACAATTAAATTTCGACCGCTCAAGTTTGTAAAAGAAAAACTCTGATTTTGAGAAAATTATTTTAAAAATCGATTTGAATTCATATTCAACCTCTAACATGATTGTCATGATTTGGTTTATTCTCAATTCTTAGGGAGTGATAGATCTATCATAGATGAGGCTCATTCATGGTTAATGTTTGTGAATTTTTTTGACTTACATATCAAGATTTATATTATATGGTGTTGTTGGGATTGACAATCCACCTGGAGAAAAAATAAAGGATTTCTTCTCCATTGAAGACATCGGTAGAACTGAGTAAAGGATGTTGCAGAAAGAAGTTGGAAGTTCTTGTTCCTTTACATAGGCTAAGACCTCGCAATGGAATGATAGGATCGAGTGAAGATCATTGGGGAACAAATGTTTGGAGATAATCTTGGATTTGAGTAAGAAGACTATCAAAATTGATTAAATGTCTTAGAGATTTTAGTTGTATGGATTGTGTGCAACAAAAGAAGGAAATTTTCATATTGGAGCGTTAATTTTGGTTTTTAATTTCAGTATCACAATGGAATGATATGATCGAACTAAGATCATTGGGGAACGAATGGTTGGAGCAAATCTTGGATTTGAGTAAAAAGACTATCAAAACTGAGTAAAGGTCTTGGAGATTTCAGTTGTGTAGTAGAAAGTGCATGTTGTATAAAAAGTCAAAATAATGAAATACTATGAAACTTCAATGACTTTCCATTGGAGACTAGATTAGGCACAAAGAAAGGACGAACACGTTGAGCTAGTATAAACCCTGATGACTCTTCTTTTTTCCTACCTCCGTCTAATTTTCTATATAGGTTGTATGTTGAGGTTTTATCGCATTATTACAAATCGTATGTTAGGCTTAATCTATTTATAGCGATTTATTGTATAAGCTTAGGTCTAGATTAGATTAAGTCATATGGATCATCTTTCTCGTGATTAAAACTATGTGTAGATTGCAATATTAGATTGACCCATTGATTACAAAACTTGTTCACATAGAATTTGTATTGATAAAGTCATTGATTGGCTATAATTTTTATTGTTCATATTTCATTCTACCATCGTGTAACTTATGATATTATTAAACGCATACACAATTAAATTTCGACCGCTCAAGTTTGTAAAAGAAAAACTCTGATTTTGAGAAAATTATTTTTAAAATCGATTTTTAAGGCAAAGTCTTTTGAACAACAACAACCCCTCATCCCCCCCCCCCCCCCCACACACACACACACATATCTTCTCGACCTTTCTCACTCAAATTCTCTCCCAACAATTTCCTTCAAGAGTTAGTCTTTTAATCACGTCTCGCAACTTCAAAAGTGTAGAATATGAGCAAGTACGATTTGAAGGGTGCGAATAATAGAGCTTCTGTATTTATGGGCGGAAACTACGTGAACTAAAAGGATAACATATATGTTCGTTTAAAGTTGATAGATAAAATACTTTGGGTTGACTGAGTTATGGATAACCCACTTAATTTATTAATATAGATATACTATGAAATCTATAAGAATGGTGTTTTGAAAGATGAGAAGTGCTAAAAATACTCTCTTTTCAACACTATCTCTAACACTCACTCTTTTAATGGATGAAATATTTATGAGTCTCTCACTTTAAAAATAGATCTCACATAAAGTAGTTGGACTCACATGTGTTTCATCCAATAAAAGAGTGAATATTAAAGAGAGTGTTGAAAAGAGAATGTTGTTAGTATTTCTCTTTACAACATTTTAGAAAAGACTTTCTCTTTAGAGTAATTAAATTATAAAGTAGCAATAATAAAATTAATAATAATAATAATAATAATAGTAATAATAATAGTAATAATAGTAATAATAATAATAATAGTAATAGTAATAATAATATATATATATATATATATATATATATATATATATATATATATATATATATATATATATATATATATATATATATATATATATATATATATATATATATATATATATATATATATATATATATATATATATATATATATATATTTGTATGTAGAATAGTCTTACATCGACTATATCATAACATTAGTTGTAATCTCTCTCTATATAATAAAGTCTCCGTAGTGCTTTTCAAAACACACGGTTTAACCTAAATATCTCTTAGTCTCTCCTAATTCAATATGGTATCTAGAGTTTATTAAGAGAAAATTCTTCGTCGTGTTTTACCCGATTAACCCACTGTCTTCTGGTGACAAATTTTTTTTGCAAACCGTGTCATCACTCCGATTTGCCTCCCACTTTCCAAAATTCTATGGTAACCACCGAACTGCTTCCGCCATCTGCCACTACTAATTTCAGTGACCTTCCAATAAAGTAACCCTACCGGCAAAAGCGCCTCCTTCGATTCGTCCGATTCTGAAGATTTTAACACCACTGCACTCGCGACCGTGTAACTTTTCCAAATCCGATACTCATGGCTACTACTCAGAAATTTACGCCAAACTATGATGATTTCCTCAAGTGGTATCGGAATTATCAGAACTCAGATTCTAGTGCTTCGGTTGCACACACTGATAATTCATTTGTTTGCTTCTCTCAATCATCTTCTCTTGGACCTTGGGTCCTTGATTCTGGTGCGTCTGATCATATTACTAGTAATGAAAAATATTTTCTCTTCCCTCTCTACCTCTGGTTTATTACCTACAATAACTTCTGCCAATGGTTCTCAAACCCGATCCGAAGGAATTATTATTGTTCAAATTCTACCTTCTCTCTGTTACTTCTGTTCTTTATGTACCTAATTGTCTATTTAATTTACTTTCAGTTAGTCGTTTAAGTAGTCTCTTGATTGTATTCTCACATTCACTAATAGTAATATCACCCTGCAGAATTAGAGTTCGGGACGAACAATTGGTGTCAGATGTGAGTCTCAAGGTCTTTATTACCTCTCAGTGTCATCTCATACATGCTTATCTAAAGACTCTCCACTCATAATCCATGCTCAGTTAGGTCATCCTAGTCTTCCAAAATTACAGAACTTGGTGCCAAGTTTATTGAAAGTATCTAATTTATATTGTGAGTCGTGTCAGTTAGGGAAACACATTCGTAGCCAATTTCCCAATCGAGTCAATAAACGAGCTTCGTCCCCTTTCGCTTTAGTTCACTCCGATGTTTGGGGTCCCTCACGTACTATCTCTACTCTTGAGTCTAGGTATTGTCACATTTATTGATGATTTTTCACGTTGCACGTGGTTATTTTTAATGAAAAATAGATCGAAATTATTTTCTATTTTTGAATAAATTTATAAAGAAATAAAAACTCGGTTTGGTGTGTCTATTCGTACCTTAAGAAGTGATAATGATCGTGAATATTTATCCCAACTATTTCAAAATTTTATGTCCAGTAATGGTATTCTCCAACAAACATCTTATCCTCATACACCTCAACAAAATGGGGTAGCCAAACACAAAACTCGGCATCTCGTAGAAACCACTCGGACCCTACTTCTCCATGGTAATGTTCCACTTCAGTTTTGGGGAGACGTTGTGCTAACGACATGTTACCTTATAAATCGTATGCCATCATTTTTCCTTAACAATAAAATCTCTCATTCGATCATTTTTCCCCATTCCCCCTTTCACCCAATTCCTCCCCGAGTCTTTAATTCTACATGTTTTATACATAATATCTCTCCTAGTCTTGATAAATTATCAGCTCGATCACTAAATTGTGTTTTTCTTGGTTATCATCGATCCCAAAAAGGTTATCATTGATATTCACGTACCCTACAACAATACCTCATGTCGGTCGATGTCACCTTCTTCGAGTCTGTTCCATATTTTGAGTCCAGCCAAGTAACTCCGGAACCCTTTCAGGAGAGTACTCCTACACCTCTTCCAGAAGTCCCATATGTCATTATCCCCCATCATTATAGGGAACCTGGCCCACTAGATAACCCTATGATTAACCCTCCGACTTCTCGTCCACTTCAAACATATCAGCATCATCAACCAACACATGTCGTACATGTCCTTGAGGTCGTACAAGTCCCTGAGGTCATACATATCTCTGAGGTCATTGCAGACTCTCCTCTGACGCTCTCACCATCACCGGATCCGATCCTACAATCAGATTCCGATCTTTCGATTTCCCTTCGAAAATGTATACATCAAACACGAAATCCTTTTCCATATTATATTGATTTATGTTATCATCGTCTTTCCCCTTTGCAGTATACTTCTTTGTCTTCTTTGTCTTCTGTTTCTATTCCTAACACTCTAGGTGAAGCATTGTCTCACCCTGAGTGGAGGCAAGCAATGATTGATGAAATGTGTGCTCTTTAAAGTAGTGGTACCTGGGAACTGGTTCCTCCACCCCTGGGAAATCTTTAGTAGATTGTCGTTGGCTTTATACAGTGAAAGTTGGTGCAGATGGTAAGATTGATCGATTTAAAGCTCGCTTGGTAGCCAAAGGATACACTCAGATTTTTGGATTGGATTATAGTGATACCTTCTCGCCTATAGCCAAGATGGCATCTGTTAGACTTCTTCTAGCCATTGCATCCATTCGACATTGGCCTCTTCATCAACTTGACATCAAAAATGCATTTTTACATGGTGATCTTGAAGAGGAAGTATATATGGAGCAACCACCTGGGTTTGTTGCTCAGGGGGAGTCATTGAATATGGTTTATAGGTTACACAGGTCTCTTTATGGTCTTTAAAAAATCTATGAGAGCTTGGTTTGGCAGATTCAGCATTGTAGTACAACAATTTGGTATGGTCCGTAGTGAAGCTGATCATTTCATATTTTATTGTCACTCATCCCAAGGGTGTATTTATCTTATTGTGTATGTAGATGATATTGTCATAACTGTTAGTGATGAGCAGGAAATACTCCAATTGAAACAACATCTCGTGAATCAATTTCAGACAAAAGATCTTGGTAAACTCTGGTATTTCTTGGGCATTGAGGTAGCCCAATCTAAATATGGTTTGGTGATTTCTCAGTGGAAATATGCTATGTGAAGAAGTGAAAAACACAAGAAGGGGGGTTGAATTGTAAAACTCGAAATCAAATGCAGAGAACACGTTGTTTTTATCCTGGTTCGTTTGATCTCAAACTACTCCAGTCCACCCGTCAAGCTGATTTCGCCTCTCTCCAACGAGGTCTTAATCCACTATATTCAACTGAATATTACAACCGCTTTAACAACTGCTAAAGCCTTCTTGAGTCAAAACCACAAACCGGTTTCTCAAGGAAATACTTTCTTACAGAGAAATGAAATCTAAGTGTGTTGAATGTTTTCTACAAAACTGTTTATCACAACTGTGATACTACACAATTTAAGCTTATGAGAACTAGAGTGCTAAAACAATAGAGTAAGGAATTTGAGAGTTTAGCAAACTGAGAGTGAAGATGATGATGAATAGCTTTAGGCATGTAGAGGGTTGTAGAGCATTAGCCAATTCAATCTTCACTGACTTGTTTATATAGCATTGGAAATGATACGTTGGAGCCAGTTATTCCGTTTCAATGCCAATTACATTCTTTCCAAGTTGAGAAGATCTTTGTCTGGAATAATGCCGTTGATAATAAAGTATCTTGAATGCACAGTACCGTTGCCAATTAAGCGTGTTCTGGTTCTGGCTTGTTCTGACGCTGCTAGGTGCTGATGAATCGTTGTTGTCTTGATCAGAGTTCAGATTGTTACGCACAGATCTGGTCATCAAGCTTCAGCGTAAGCACATGTTTTGATCTTCTGATTCTGGCATCTGATATAACATCCTCTGATGCTGATGTTGATATTTCATCTTCTGATGCTGATGATAATATTCTCTTGCTGATACCCATCAGAGTTTCTGTAAAACAGAATGTAATTTTTAGGTAGCATATATGTCTTACATGAATCATACAATTTATATATCTTTGCATTTTATTATCATCAAAACTTTAACTTAGGGTAGTAGATTCAAACTTTGTTCTAACAATCTCCCCCTTTTTGATGATGACAAAAACTAGATTTTTTCAATTGAAAATTAACGTGAAAAGTATCAGAGATGAGATCGGAAATACTCCCCCTGAATTTATTACTTCCCTTTTTAATTCCATGAGTCCTTCAGGATCAGATCTTTATTGACTATCTTTGAACATTAGAACATAAGAGCTTCAGTGTATCAGAGATGATTAACTTCTTGGACCTGTAGGCTTATGCAAAACAAAAACAATCAAGTATATCAGAGTGTTAGAATGTTTGAGACTTTTTTCTCTCAGTAATCCGTTATTGAAAAATATCATTCTTGTTCTCCCCCTTTTTGTCAGCAATCAAAAAGTGCAAGTAATCAAAGTTAAAGCAATCAGTGCAGAAAAACTCATGTATTTAGTTCAAAGCTTAGAAGATAGTACAGAAAACATGGAAAGAAAACAATGAAAACATCAAGAATGAAAATCTAAGGTTGGGGTGGAAAGCGTGTGAACAAAGCTTCTAGCATGTTCTTAATCTGATCAGCAGTTTCCTTCTGCTGATGCACCATGCTGACTACTGTATCAATCTTGCCATCTTGCACATCCATCATTTCCTTCATCCGTTGATCATTCTCATCCATTCTTTGCTGCAGACGAATATCATTTTGCTTCAGCTCTTCAAGAGTCTGCCTGTCCAAAGCAGCTTGAGAGACTTCAGAAACAGGATGCTTTTGAGAGCTTTCTGCAACATCTTCTGCTTGGCTAACTTCTTCAGCTGGTTGAATGGTTGATGCTGGACGCTTTTCAGACCATGGCTCACTATCCAGATGAAGCACTTTCTCCTTCAGCAGCTGACTCAAGACTTGTCCTTCAGCTTCTTTCAGTAGATTGCTGAAGTTCTGTTGGGCCTGTTCATAATTGATGTCTTGCAGCTTGAGGGCTTCAGCGCGTACCCACTTTCTGAATTGTGTCCAGAGTTGGTCTGAAGCAGCAGGATCAATCATTCTAGGACAGACCTGCTTTAGAGAAGCAATCCAATTCTGCATTCCTGTTTCAAAACTCAAAATGCTAGAACCAACATCTAGCTGTTTGGGTTTGGGAATGGCTATTTTATTTTTAAGGTCAGCAAGGCGGTCAAGGACTGTGAGGTCAATGAAGGTCTTGCTGTTGTCATTTGGATTTTGTCTGGGTGAGGGAGTAGGAGAGTCAGAAATGACTATTGGACTGGGTGGAGTGTGTGGAGGGGTAGTTTCTAGTGAGGATGGCAGTTGGGGAATGTTTACAGTTGTACCACATGGCAGTTGAATTGCCAAGGGTTGTGGTTCAGAGGATTGAGGTGATAGAGGTTCAGGGGTTTGAGGTTCAGGTGATGGAGTTTCAGAGTGTTGAAACTCAGGTTGTGGAGATGATGGTTGAGGCGAAAGTGGATGAAGTTCTGGTTGCGGAGAGGGAGGTGGAATTTCTGGTTGTAGAGATGGAGGTTGTGGAATTTTTGGTTCTTCTGGTATTGGTGATAGGGTAGTTGCTGGTTGTGGTGAATGGGGAGTTTCTGGTTGAGTGTTTGGATTTTCTGAGAGGGGAGCGGAAGAACGTTGATCAATTTCAGAAAGAACTTTATCAAGTTCTGATTCTGTTGATGTTGTGGGTTTTGGATTTTGGGATTTGGTGCGGGATCTCCTGAGAGTGAGTGACTCGGAAGGGTCAGCCTCTGGTTCGGTGTCATCAATGGTTGGTATGGGAATTGGGAGTTCATATGAAGCTGGGGTTGGAATAGATGTTGGAATAGCAGAAGAATTTAAAACATTAACAGCAGATAGATTACCTCTCTTCTTCGGGGTCTGCTGGGATGGTCCTTCTGAAGTAGCCTTCCTCTTCTTCGTCTTCTTCAAAGTAACCTCTGGTGTTTGCTGGTGTAGATCTTTAATTTTCAGAGTGGGATCTGTGCCATCAGCCTTGCAAGCATCCAATTATCTGAGAACAATGACTGGTTTAGAGTCAATCTTAGAGAATATAGGAAAGTCGTCCAGAGGGACTCTTCTGCTGGTGATGTCAGCAAGAGGAGTGACGCTGGGCTCCTTTCTGATATTCTCTATCAGAATCATTTTCTTCAGAATCTTGGCATTCAGCAGCTTGCCAACAGTAGGTTCAATAGAGCTTAATTCCTGTGCTTCTGTAAGGTGTTCAATCAGCCTATTCTCAGTTAGAATATCTGATATTAACCTGCCGAAGGGTATCCAATCCCTTTTTGTCCTTTCCTCTTCTCTTGTCTCCTTGACGCTGATCCTGAGATGATTGAACATAAGATGGCCCAAGTTAATCTTTACCTTATGATTAATAAAGTAGATCAGAAACTTCTGATCTATGTTTATATAATCAGGAGAGCTTGTGGGCTTCCTGTGATTGAAGCACCCCAGAATAATCTTTGCCCATATTCTGTGCTGATCCTTCAAATCTCTTATTTTGCTGCTGGGAACCCCATGGGTGAAAATCTCTCTAGCAATGACAGCAGCATCTGAGCATCTTTCTGCCATGTCAATACAGCGGATACCACCACCAGTGTATCCAATCAGCCTTGCAATGTGATCCTCAGTGATCACAATCTTCTTTCCCATGATATAGGAAGTAACTTGATGTGTTGATGAAGACGCATGAATCCAGAATTCTTTGACCAATACAGGGAACGTTGGACCCACCAACCTATCAAAGCATCTCTCCCATCCTTGTGCCCTAATTTCTTCTGTCAAATCGAATCCATTTTCTTTCAAACTGATGAAATCAACTATCAGTTCAGACAGAACTTCCAAGTTCTTCACTGGTGTAAGGAGCGTTTTGAAGGGAATCTGGTATTGTTCAGATGAAGCCTCCTTCTGGGAACCTGCAGAAACATTGCTAGAAGTTGCCATGTTCACACTAGGGTTTTCTGAGAAAAAATTTGAGAAAGGGTTTCTTTTGAGAAAGATGAACACACAAGTGAAAAACACAAGTAAGAATGCAGAAAATATTTGGATGATTGTAAGAGACGGTAAAAATTTAATGAATGATGTTAAGGCGTTTAAATAGATTTCAAAATGTGTTTTGAAAACGTAAACGGTTTTAAGAGAGAGAATTAATTCATGATTACAGTTTAACTCATGATTACACGCATTTAATGCTTGCTGATTTTGGGGGATTTGAGAAAGATATTTGGAACGGTTACCAGACATGTGTCTCAATGCATCCAATCAGCGTTTTGCCTTCTCAGAAGCGTGCACGCGTGTTCTGCTTCAGAGATTTGCTGATGACTGGATGACACTTTTTTGATTTAGTGAGCAGCACGTCTATCCTTGAGCTGAAACGCTCAGATCTTTAAGAATAGAATATGATACAATCTGCATGTCTATCTTTTTGAAAGAAGACTGATCAGAGGTTTCACAGAAAAAAGAAAACACATTCTGAAGGTTAATATATAAAATTAAAACATTTTCACTCTGGGCAGAGCTTCATGCTGAGATGTTTCAGAATGAAGTTGAACCTATCTTCAGAAAGTGGTTTAGTGAAGATATCAGCCCATTGATGGTCTGTATCAATAAATTTTAAGTTCAAAATTCCTTTCTGAATATAGTCCCTAATGAAGTGATGTTTTATTTCTATATGCTTAGCCCTAGAATGTGTTGTACCCCAATTTTTGACCTAAGATCCCATTTTTATTTTTTGCATTTTTAAAGATAAGTCAAGGTCACAAATACGGTCGGTTTTAACCTCTCACTTTCAAGCTTTAATTATACGAAGATTGTCAAGTGTTTTGAACATTTTTAGCCCATGTATCACTAATTTCTAATCCATACAAAGGTGTATGTTCATGTTTCCTTTTGCTTCATGTGCAGAGACAGGTCTGAATCAAGAGCATCAGGTGTCGCGCCTCAATTAAAGTTTTGAGTCCCCCAAGCCCGAAGTACGGTTGATTGTGGATTCTCGAAGACTGATTCATCAAGGCACACCGTTGCGCCCTTAATTTCGCCCCTAATTTTTTTCAGTCGCACATTCATACCATATTTTGTCATTTGGTCACAATCATTAGTAAATATCTTCATTCATCATATTTTACATCATTAGTCGTATTTAAGTTGACCAGAAAAGTCAGTTTAAATCAAAGTTTGCATCGTCTTTTAGTTAAAAAATACCTGACATTTCACTTCATGCATTTTTATCTGTTTACTATTTTCTTGCACTGCTCCAAGTTGTTTATATGTCGATAATAAAAATATTTCGGTTTTATAGACAGACTGTTAAAAGCGATTCGACATTGTGCGGAAAATTAGCGAGAAAATATTTCAAGTTTTCACCCTTTACCGATCATTTTATGAATCTGCGTTTCGCATAGATTATGACGGTATGCTCGCTTTATTTTTTCGGTACAGTTTAAAGTCTCGTTTTTAACCGTAAACATCTGTTTAGCCTGATATTTTTATTATTATTTTATTTTTGATTTTTTGACTTCTTGAATATTTTTTCTTTAATCTTTGTGACATGTAGTTTATTTTAATGTGTTCATTTTATTTTTTCGGATAAATTTGCGTCTGTGTTTTATCGTTTTCGGTCATTTTGGGTCTTTATTTTTTATTCAGAAAAAAATCCAAAAAATTATTTTAAATTGAGTTAATTTTAATATTTTCAGTTTTTTATTTCATTTTTATCATTTAAGGGCGTTTTTGTCATAAAAAAATATTAATTACACTATACTTGATTTCTATTGGTTGTTGACAAAATTTGCGGATTGATGCATACTGAATTTATTTTGAACGGACATGATTAATTTGATATCATTTTTTCTCCTTTTCATTTTCCTATTTAAAGCCTATTTCACTCTTTGGAACACACACATCACAACAAAAAAACAAAAAAAAAACAAAACAAATAACACTTCCAGTTCTTCAATCTACATCTTACTTTTTCTTCATTTTTCAAAGAGCAATAGCACACGGAGCTTGCTTAAAAAGGGAGAGGAAGCGCCCAATGAAAATCGACAGAGAGAACTAGCTGATGAATTAAGAGCTAGAGTTGCTGAAGAACTGTTGAAAAGACGTGAGGAAACATAATGGTTTATAGAAGGGGATTTTGATGCATATGTTACCAGAATTCAACAGAGTTATGTTTGGAGGGGAACCCGAGCTATTAATGGCTTCTCATGTTTTGAAAAGAATAAGGGAAAAAGCAGATAGACACCAACAACAACAACCGGTACCACCGTCAGACCGGATCCGACGAACTCTGTGGTACCGCCGTAAAACAAGCACCACAAGCTCACTGCACCACTGACGACCAATTCTCCTCCTTCCATCTCTAACAACAACAACCGCAACTGGCAATCGCAACCGTCTTCCTTCACCACCTCCCTCATACTACCGCTGTGCACCACCATCATCCACCTCGCGAGTCCGTCTAATCGTCCATCACCTTTGATCGGACCCCCCGTGAGCAGCTCCGTCTCCGACGAAGTTGCGACCAGCATCACCGCATACGACATTTGCCTTCAACCACTCATCGGCCACCATCAATTCGGCCGCCCCCAATCTGGTACTCTTTTCTTCATTTGTTGATGGATTGCTCTCATGTTTCTATGTATATATGTGCTTAAGGAAAAATGATGAATGAACATAAGAGAAGAGTAAGAGATAAAAAGCAATTGTTGTTGGTATTTTCACGAGGAAGAAAGAAAATAGATTAGGGGAATCGATCCCCTTTGCTTCATATATCAGGTTTCCTTTTTCTTTTTTCTATTACTTTTAATTTAGTAAATGCCATGTGTCAACCGCCGATTGGAATGAGGGTTAGAAGAAGGCCAAACAGGGCAGCGCCCTTTCATCTAACGTTGCAACATGGTACTAGTACATTTTCTTCATTTTGTTTTAATTGTTTTAAAGTTAGGAACCATTGAATGTATTTGGGCTTTAGATATTTGGGTTTCTCTTTTGTTTATTTTCACCCCCAGCTTTTACTTATTAACTATAAATTGCACCCCCTGGAATTAACTAAACATTTTCTATTTTTTTTATATAATTCTTATACTTTCTACTTTTGTTATAATTATTATATTATTTTATCCTTTTCTTTATTTTATAATTATAATTATTATTTATGTTAATTCCTATTTATTATATTAATTATTATCATTATCATCCAATTATTCTTATTCAAAACTCATGAACATTCTTTTATATATTTTACATTAAATATTTTTTTTCTAATCATGCATTAATCAAGATCTTTGCAATTAAAACGATTAAAAAACACAAACAAACAATTTTTAACCAAAAAAAACAGATATTTCAAAAGGTTCCTGCGGAGTACCGCAGATGCATTGGGTGCTAATACCTTCCCATTGTATAACCAACCCCCGAACTCTCGATCTCTTTCAAAAATGCATTGTATTTTTATTACTTTTAAGTATTATTTTACATTGCATACTTTAGGGTTTTATTTCGCTCTTTTCCCTTTTCCCTTGGAAATAATAAAGCGCGGTGGCGACTCTTGCTTTTTGTGAGTCAAGTTAATTAATAGCTTGATCTCCGATTTTCACCGCTACAGAATTGGCGACTCTGCTGGGGAAAGATTGACCTCTTGCTGGTCCATCCCTAAGTGGGTTAAGCCTAATTTGTTTTATCTGTTTTATCATTATTTGATTGTTTGATTATATGTATATATTATGATTATTTGGGTGTTGATAATATTTACAAAGGACAAGTCCTATACCCGGACTAAGTTACACTTAGGAATAGGACGGGCAGTATAGTCATGTTAACTTTGAGGGAGTAATCCCGAAGAAGAAGGAATGAGATCCCCCACTCAGTGGAAGGCCCTTTTGAACGTAATATTTGTTTACCGAGTAATCGGGAAGACATTGTTATTTTCGACCTGGGAGCCAGAGAAGCTGGGAACCGTAGAACCCTAACCCATCTTGGCCTGTTAGGTGTAGCGCGAAGATTATAACAGAGTAATCCGGAAGTAATTGTTACGCGATGCTACGCTCGGATGAGTTTCTCTTGAGAATATTCCTGATTATTGAGTAATCAAGACGTTGGTAATATCCGAAGGAGGAATGTAGACTCCGGGAACTCTTAGAACCTTGTTCTACAGGTGATTAAACCGTTAGTACATACCTTGGGGTGTTCCTTACCTTGACTCCATGCTCGTGACGTTGAACCTTTCGACTTTATTTGTGACCTTGCTTGTGGTTGTTGCATAGTCATGCATTCATGCATCCATAAAACCCTTTTCACTTGACTTTGAAGGAATTTGGAGGTTTTTTTTTTGTAAACATCACAAGTTTCGTCAAGCTCAATAGATCTTGGGTGTTGATAGGGCGAAAACCCTAATCCACCAAAATGGATGATTGATCTTGATGATAACTTGATCAATGTTTGGAGCCAATTTAAAATACATCTTCTATCTTCATACTTTGATGTTTACAACTTAATATCTTGAGTTCCTTGAAAATCAAATAAAAACTCTCTTTTGCATATCATACATCATTCTACATTTTTTGTTTCACTTTCAAAGGTCTTTTTCCGAGTCTTATTTTTCCTTTGGTCTCACCAGTACAACACTCGCGCTAAGAGAACAATGGAGAATATCAAGCAAGAGGTTTCTGAACTCCATAGAGAGATGACTATTTTGAAAGCTAGTATGGAGCACTTAACTGGTTTGGTTGAAATTCTGGTTGCCGCCCAAGTCAATCCTTCTAGGAGGGAGGAAGCGATGATAAAAGTATTCACTGAAACTCTAAAATCATTCTCTCATGAGAAGGTGATGGTTAATGCACCTAATGACTTTCCTGACAAGGTGAATATGGGAGTGCGTCTAGAAGAAGATGTCGGAAAGGGATGTTCATATGAAGATGGTAGCTCAGCTAATGGTGCGAAGAAGTTTGATAATAACTTTTCCAAGAAGAGAACCATAGGAAGAAATAATCATCGTCAGAATCATCATGTTTCTCCTATTCATCAACAGAATCAGCAAGTTCCTAATCAGAGGAAAACCCAGTTTGATCCAATTCCAATTACCTATACAGAGTTGTTCCCTATCCTGATGCAGAGGAATTTGGTTCAGACCTGACCTCCACCGAAGGTTCCTGAGAAGATACATTGGTACTACAAAGCTGATTTGACTTGTACCTTTCATCAAGGTGATCCTGGGCATGACTTGGAGGGTTGCTTTGCTTTGAAGATTGAGGTTCAGAAGTTGGTCATAAGTGGTATCTTGTCATTTAAGAACGTTGGTTTTGAAGTTCAAATCAAGCATGTGCCGAAGAGTAAACACGATTGATGGTCACTTTGAGTTTTGAAGGATGTTTTCGGTAATTCAAGTCCAGATGGAAAGCCTTCCCAGATTATTAACTTATTTCTGCTTTTTGTGATTTTTCTTGTTTATCAAAACATTGTTTGCATGTAAGAACTTGTTTGCATCTGTATGATTATCTTAATACAATGAGTATGTTTGTCTTGAAGAAATTCATTCGTTTCACTCATATTTGTTTTCAAATTTTAAATTTCTTTTGGCATTATGATACCAACTTGTTGCCCATTGTCTTGCCTAGGCAGAGATTGAAGGGAGGATGATGATCTAAAGAACACAAAATCTCAGGTTGTTTGCTTTTGGATAAAATCTTGCTGATGATGTACATGCATTGTTTCAAATTCCTAAACACCGGAGGTATAAGGAAGATAATCCCTTGCTAACCCCTTTTGAGCCTTTGAAGCAGAAGTTTCTTTTCTATACGAAAAAACCTTGAATTTTAACCTGGGGCAGGGTAGTTTTTAGTTAATCTGACTGAGTGTTCGAAATTCATAAGGAAGATGTTTTTTGAAGAGAAACTACCAGGGCTATCCTTCATGTATAATGAATCTAGAGGATGTGGAACCACAATGTTATCCCTCATTCATCAAGAAACGAGGCAATCATGATCCTCTCAACAAGCAAAGACAAGCTAATGTCACACATTTATTTCAAAAAGTCAAAAATCAAGAAAAAGAAAAGCCTGCTAAGTCAAAAAAAAAAAACATGAAAACGTGTGACTTAGGCAAAATTAAGGCATCCCGCTGGACTATCAATTCAAAAATTAGTTCAGGCAAAAATTAGGGAAAATAAAAATTGCAAAGAAAGGACTACAAAGAAAAGTCCTCAGCAAAGAACAAATTGGTGACTACAAACACGAAGACATGAGGGTGGTTTCTACTCCGAAAGCCTCGTCGTTTCCTCGACCGTCACAAAATCCTTTTGAGAGATGAACACTCATGTTTGAATTAACTAAACATAGGGTTGGAGAACATCATGAAGAATGGGTGGGCACCAAATATTTTGAGCCTTAAAAATCTTTTTTCTAAAAACCATGAACCAGGCCACGTTACAACCTTCAAAAGTCCTAATTGAAGCAAGGTTATTTTGAAAGCATACTTCCATGAGATAGTGTTCCTGACTCCCATGAACGTTTGCTAAATAGTTATGTTGGTATCATATGATTTTTCTATACAAAAATAAATGGTGCTCTAACTCGCAAAATTTGTGCGATATCTTTTCAAAATCTTCAAGACTTACATAACTGTTGCATTAGAATTTTCATTCTCATAATAAAATTTTCTAACTACAAAACATTTGTTTGATATCAAGAAAACTCACATATAAGCACCAGTGATGAGTCTATTCTTAAGGCCTGAAGCTTTGTTGAGTAATTGGCGAATCATTTCAAGAAAAAAAATCATATCCATGGGCATGTCACCTGAAGACCGTAAGCACGAACATGTTGCTTCTCCCAGTTAATGCTTTTCCCAACTTGTTTGCTCGTTTGGGGCAAAAATTTGAAGACTTTGTTGTGCCAACTACAGTCAATCCAGGGCAATCACGTCGAGATTCGATGAATCTCTCTAAGAGTTTGAATACACCAGAGCATGGTGAATGCCAGGTCTTTTGTAAAATCCTCTTGAGACGATTTTTCCTCATCAACCATATAGCTCGGGGCATTTTAGAGGTGAAGCTATTTGCAAGAATTGTCGTACAACATGCAGCTCATCAGCAGTAAACTTGGGGCATCCAAAATTGGTCCCAGGGGCAATCTAGATTTGTCAAGATATGTGATATGTATTGCACACATTATCAGAGGGGGTGTTCCCAGTATCTCCAGCTAAGCATGACTTTTTCCAACTGAATCATTGTTCGTGTTGTTATCCTTTTAATGGATTGTCGACAATAGAAGACTGGACTTTGGGTTTTCTACCTGAAAATATCTTCCTCTCCAAAGAGATTTAAGCCTTGTAAAAGGACTTTGCTTCAATGATGGCTTTTGTTCTATCTCTAGTAATGTTCCTATCTTGTTGAGGTTAGCCGAGTATCTAGTTGTACTGTGAGGTCTTATCATCGCCAACTTATCTCTTCTATCTGTTTTGTCAAACATATACATGAGATTCATATATTCATTCACACTTGCATCTTGCACGCACATTTGTATTTGTTGATGTTCTTGATTTGTATACTTTGGTTATCATATTTCCTCTCCCCAAATAGAGTGTCAACTTAAGCATAAAGTGTGCCTCCTTTCTAATTCCCCATTGAGTTAACTCTCGTGGAAGAATCTTGCTTTAGCTTTCCTTTTCCATCTCTGGATAGGATAAATCCCCATTTGAATTGTTTCCTCATTGGGTGGAGTCTTATTTGACTATTTTCTCTCCAGTTTATTCCTGGATTGAGCTTTGTCTCTTGTGAACGATACCCTGTGGATCTCTCTAGGCTGTGAAACCCAGATGGAGAGTGCATTTATTTTGCAACGTAAATACTTGGTCTCCTCAAGAGGGATTTATTCATGGTTCCCCATTGAAGATGAACTTTATTCCCCAGCAGTGTTATCACAACCTTCTTCTGGAATATCGACATGACAACAAGTGACTGACTCTTTATTTGAGCAATTTGATTATTTCTGATTTCTTTACGACAAATGGCGGTCTCTTCATGAGCAGTTTGTCCATCCCTGACGAAATTATTGATCCTCGTCTCCAGCAATATCTTCACGATATTTTATGGGTATCTTTTTGGGAAACAGCAAGCGGCAGTCTCTTCATGAGGCAACTTGTGTGTTATGGATACTCTTGACAAACAGTAAGCGGCAGTCTCTTCCCGAGGCAACTTGTATATTATTGACACCTCGAAAAAACGGCAAGTGTCAGTCCTTTCATGGGTAGCTTGTACGTTATTTTTCTTTGGAAAACGGCAAGTGGCAGCTTCTTCATGAGCAGCTTGTACGTTAGTATTTTTGGAAGACAACAAGTGGCAGACTCTTCATGAGTAGCTTGTGTGCTTTAATATTATTTGAAGATGGCAAGTGGCAGCTCTTCATGATCAGCTTGTGGTTTATTGGCAACAAGTGGAGGACTCTTCATGAGTAGCTTGTGTGTTTTAACATTCTTTGAAGACGGCAAGTGGCAGCTCTTCATGAGCAGCTTGTGGGTTATAAGCAACAAGTGGCAAACTCTTCATGAGTAGCTTGTGTGCTTTAATATTCTTTGAAGATGGCAAGTGGCAGCTCTTCATGAGCAGCTTGTGGTTTATTGGAAACAAGTGGTGGACTCTTCATGAGTAGCTTGTGTGTTTTAACATTCCCTTGAAGACAACAAGTGGCAGCTTCTTCATGAGCAGCTTGTGGGTTATTGGCAACAAGTGGCAGACTCTTCATGAGCAGCTTGTATGCTTTGATATTCTTTGAAGACAGCAAGTGGCAGCTTCTTTATGAGCAGCTTGTGGGTTTTTGGCAACAAGTGGCGGACTCTTCATGAGCAGCTTGTGTGTTTTAATATTCTTTGAAGATAACAAGTGGCAGTCTCTTCATGAGTAGCTTGTATGTTATTGACACCTTTGAAAGGAAGCAAGTGGCGGCCTCTTTATTTGAGCAGCTTGTGTATCCCTGACAATATTGTCTACTCAGCAAATGGCACCCCTTCGGAAAAGTCCCATGGGGAAGTTTGTTATTTTATCCTTTTCAAGCGATATCTTGGTTAAAGAAGAAATGTGTTACCGTTCTTGGTAAAATTCAGAAATCAGAGATGTTTATCTCCAGCCACAGTGCTGATGTCAATCATTTTGTTTTCCAGCCACAGTGCTGATGTCAATCATTTTGTTTTCCAGCCACAGTGCTGATGTCAATCATTTTGTTTTCCAGCCACAGTGCTGATGTCAATCATTTTGTTTTCCAGCCACAGTGCTGATGTCAATCATTTTGTTTTCCAGCCACAGTGCTGATGTCGATCATTTTGTTTTCCAGCCACAGTGCTGATGTCAATCATTTTCCAGTCTCAGTACTGATGTCCATCATTTCCTTTTCCAATCACAGTACTGATGTCAATCATATGCTTTTCCAGTCACAATACTGTTGTAAATCATTACCTTTTCCAGTCCCAATACTGATGTAAATCATTCAAGAGTCTCTCATTTGAAGTCTATGACTCTGTTTCCCCAGTGGAGTTACAACCTCTTCCTCTGTGGGATTACTGTAGAATGTGCTTGGTTTCCCCAGCATAGTCTGTCTCATATGGCGTCATTTCCCATAAAATTCAGAGCATTACATTCATATCATATCATGAACATAATCGCGGTATCTTAAGGCCAAAAATTATGTATTCTATATTTAAGTCCCTTCAATCTCGTCGAAATGAAGATCCCAATCTTCATATCTCCAGATAGAAGAAACTTAAATAGGGGCAGCTGTTGTACCCCAATTTTTGACCTAAGATCCCATTTTTATTTTTTGCATTTTTAAAGATAAGTCAAGGTCACAAATACAATCGGTTTTAACCTCTCACTTTCAAGATTTAATTATGCGAAGATTGTCAAGTGTTTTGAACATTTTTAGCCCATGTATCACTAATTTCTAATCCATACAAAGGTGTATGTTCATGTTTCCTTTTGCTTCATGTGCAGAGACAGGTCTGAATCAAGAGCATCAGGTGTCGCGCCTCAATTAAGGTTTTGAGTCCCCCAAGCCCGAAGTACGGTTGATTGTGGATTCTCGAAGACTGATTCATCAAGGCACACCGTTGCGCCCTTTATTTCGCCCCTAATTTTTTTCAGTCGCACATTCATACCATATTTTGTCATTTGGTCACAATCATTAGTAAATATCTTCATTCATCATATTTTGCATCATTAGTCGTATTTAAGTTGACCAGAAAAGTCAGTTTAAATCAAAGTTTGCATCGTCTTTTAGTTAAAAAATACCTGACATTTCACTTCATACATTTTTATCTGTTTACTATTTTCTTGCACTGCTCCAAGTTGTTTATATGTCGATAATAAAAATATTTCGGTTTTATAGACAAACTGTTAAAAGCGATTCGACACTGTGCGGAAAATTAGCGAGAAAATATTTCAAGTTTTCACCCTTTACCGATCATTTTATGAATCTGTGTTTCGCGTAGATTATGACGGTATGCTCGCTTTATTTTTTCGGTACAATTTAAAGTCTCGTTTTTAACCGTAAACATCTGTTTAGCCTGATATTTTTATTATTATTTTATTTTTGATTTTTTGACTTCTTGAATATTTTTTCTTTAATCTTTGTGACATGTAGTTTATTTTAATGTGTTCATTTTATTTTTTCGGATAAATTTGCGTCTGTGTTTTATCGTTTTCGGTCATTTTGGGTCTTTATTTTTTATTCAGAAAAAATTCCAAAAAATTATTTTAAATTGAGCTAATTTTAATACTTTCAGTTTTTTATTTCATTTTTATCATTTAAGGGCGTTTTTGTCATAAAAAAAATATTAATTACACTATACTTGATTTCTATTGGTTGTTGACAAAATTTGCGGATTGATGCATACTGAATTTATTTTGAACGGACATGATTAATTTGATATCATTTTTTCTCCTTTTCATTTTCCTATTTAAAGCCTATTTCACTCTTTGGAACACACACATCACAACAAAAAAACAAAAAAAAAAAACAAAACAAATAACACTTCCAGTTCTTCAATCTACATCTTACTTTTTCTTCATTTTTCAAAGAGCAATAGCACACGGAGCTTGCTTAAAAAGGGAGAGGAAGCGCCCAATGAAAATCGACAGAGAGAACTAGCTGATAAATTAAGAGCTAGAGTTGCTGAAGAACTGTTGAAAAGACGTGAGGAAACAAAATGGTTTATAGAAGGGGATTTTGATGCATATGTTACCAGAATTCAACAAAGTTATGTTTGGAGGGGAACCCGAGCTATTAATGGCTTCTCATGTTTTGAAAAGAATAAGGGAAAAAGCAGATAGACACCAACAACAACAACCGGTACCACCGTCATACCGGATCCGACGAACTCTGTGGTACCGCCGTAAAACAAGCACCACAAGCTCACTGCACCACTGACGACCAATTCTCCTCCTTCCATCTCTAACAACAACAACCGCAACTGGCGATCGCAACCATCTTCCTTCACCACCTCCCTCATACTACCACTGTGCACCACCATCGTCCACCTCGTGAGTCCGTCTATTCGTCCATCACCTTTGATCGGACCCCCCATGAGCAGCTCCGTCTCCGACGAAGTTGCGACCAGCATCACCACATACGACATCTGCCTTCAACCACTCATCGGCCACCATCAATTCGGCCGCCCCCAATCTGGTACTCTTTTCTTCATTTGTTGATGGATTGCTCTCATGTTTCTATGTATATATGTGCTTAAGGAAAAATGATGAATGAACATAAGAGAAGAGTAAGAGATAAAAAGCAATTGTTGTTGGTATTTTCACGAGGAAGAAAGAAAATAGATTAGGGGAATCGATCCCCTTTGCTTCATATATCAGGTTTCCTTTTTCTTTTTTCTATTACTTTTAATTTAGTAAATGCCATGTGTCAACCGCCGATTGGAATGAGGGTTAGAAGAAGGCCAAACAGGGCAGCGCCCTTTCATCTAACGTTGCAACATGGTACTAGTACATTTTCTTCATTTTGTTTTAATTGTTTTAAAGTTAGGAACCATTGAATGTATTTGGGCTTTAGATATTTGGGTTTCTCTTTTGTTTATTTTCACCCCCAGCTTTTACTTATTAACTATAAATTGCACCCCCTGGAATTAACTAAACATTTTCTATTTTTTTTATATAATTCTTATACTTTCTACTTTTGTTATAATTATTATATTATTTTATCCTTTTCTTTATTTTATAATTATAATTATTATTTATGTTAATTCCTATTTATTATATTAATTATTATCATTATCATCCAATTATTCTTATTCAAAACTCATGAACATTCTTTTATATATTTTACATTAAATATTTTTTTTCTAATCATGCATTAATCAAGATCTTTGCAATTAAAACGATTAAAAAACACAAACAAACAATTTTTAACCAAAAAAAACAGATATTTCAAAAGGTTCCTGCGGAGTACCGCAGATGCATTGGGTGCTAATACCTTCCCATTGTATAACCAACCCCCGAACTCTCGATCTCTTTCAAAAACGCATTGTATTTTTATTACTTTTAAGTATTATTTTACATTGCATACTTTAGGGTTTTATTTCGCTCTTTTCCCTTTTCCCTTGGAAATAATAAAGCGCGGTGGCGACTCTTGCTTTTTGTGAGTCAAGTTAATTAATAGCTTGATCTCCGATTTTCACCGCTACAGAATGCAAAATTGGATTTTTACTTAAGCAAATGGTAGAGGTATTGTCACAGAGTATAGGGATGTTACTCTCAAAAATCTGGAAGTCTTCAAGCTGACTTTTCATCCAGAGCATTTGTGTGCTGCATCCTGCTGCTGCTATGTACTCAGCTTCTGCTGTTGATAGCACAATTGTGGATTGCCTTTTGCTGGACCAAGAGATCAGATTTTCTCCCAGAAACTGGCAGCTTCCAGAAGTACTTTTACGCTCTACTCTGTCTCCAGCAAAGTCAGCACCGCAGTAACCTACTAAGCTGTAATCACTAGATTTTCTATAAAATAAACCCAGATTAGTAGTACCTTTCAGATACTTGAAAATTCGCTTAATAGCTATTAAGTGAGATTCTCTAGGATCTGATTGGAATCTTGCACAAATACATACGCTGAATAAAATATCAGGCCTTGAAGCCGTCAGATAAAGAAGAGAACCAATCATACCTCTGTAGACCTTCTTTTCTACCTTTTTGCTTACCTCTTCTCTTTCCAGAATGCACGTGGGATGCATTGGAATCTTTGATGGCTTACATTCTGAGAGATCAAATTTCTTCAGAAGTTCTCTGACATATTTGCTCTGATGAATGTCAGTTCCCTCGGGATTTTGATTGATCTGAATTCCCAGAAAGAATTTCAGTTCTCCCATGAGGCTCATCTCAAATTCTGCCTGCATACACTTAGCAAATTTTCTTCCAAGAGAAGGATTAGTAGATCCAAAAATAATATCGTCAACATAAATTTGACAAACTAATATGTCATTCTTAACTGACTTACAGAATAAGGTAGTGTCCACCTTCCCTCTGGTGAATTCTTTTTCTAACAGAAAGTTACTTAGTCTTTCATACCAAGCTCTGGGAGCTTATTTCGGACCATATAGTGACTTCTTTAGTTTGAAAACATATTCTGGATTTTTTGTACTTTCAAAACCAGGGGGGTTGGTGCACATAAACCTCTTCTTCTATATAACCATTTAAGAATGCACTCTTGACATCCATCTGATACAGAGTGATGCCTTTATTAACAGCAAACAAAATTAAAAGTCTGATAGATTCTAACCTGGCGACTGGAGCAAAGGTTTCTGTATAGTTTATCCCCTCTTGCTGACTATAACCTTGTGCTACCAATCGTGCTTTGTTTCTGATAACTTCACCTTGTTCGTTCAGCTTGTTTCTGAACACCCATCTTATTCCAATGACGTTGAATCCTTTTGGTCTGGGAACAAGATCCCATACGTCATTTCTGGTGAATTGATTCAGCTCTTCTTGCATTGCTAGAATCCAGTCATTGTCCAGAAGTGCTTCATCAATTGAGGAAGGTTCAATCAGAGAAACAAGTCCCATGAGTGATTCTTCAGAGTTTCTGAAGCTGGCTCTTGTTCTGATTGGATCTTCCTTTCTTCCTAAGATAGTTTCTTCTGGGTGATCCAAGCTGTTTCTGGGTAGTCTTTTCTGAGGTTGATCAACAGGTGTTGTTGGATTGCTCGCAGTGCCTCTTTCTAATGTTGAAGGAGTGTCCTTGTTGAGAGCTTATGATGACTTGTCTTCAGAACCTGTGAATTCAACTTCCATACCTGCAAAGACTTCATTCTGCTTTGACTTTTCAGAGTCAAGCTTATCATCAAAACAAACACTGATTGATTCTTCCACAATTTGTGTTTCTGTATTGTATACTCTGTACCCTCTTGAGCGTTCAGAGTATCCTAACATAATACACTTCTGTGCTTTAGAGTCAAACTTGTTCAAATAATTTTTTGTATTTAACATAAAACAAGTACATCCAAATGGATGAAAATATGAAATGTTGGGCTTTCTGTTCTTCCATAATTCATATGGAGTCTTTTCCAGAATAGGTCTTATGGAGATTCTATTCTGAATGTAGCACGCTGTGTTTATTGCCTCTGCCCAGAAGATCTTAGCAACGTTTGTCTCATTGATCATAGTTCTGGCCATTTCTTGCAATGTTCTGTTCTTTCGTTCTACAACTCCATTTTGTTGGGGAGTTCTAGGACAAGAGAAATCATGCAGAATGCCTCTGTCATTAAAGAATGACTCAAAATCTTTGTTTTCAAACTCTCCACCATGATCACTTCTGACTTTAACGATTCTAAGATCCTTTTCATTCTGAACTTGGTTACAGAAGGTGACAAACACAGAGTGTGACTCGTCCTTGTGTCTTAAGAATTTTACCCATGTCCATCTGCTATAGTCATCTACGATTACTAACCCATACTTCTTCCCACTGACTGAAGCAGTTTTAACTGGTCCAAATAAGTCAATGTGCATAAGTTCTAATGGCTTAGAGGTAGAAACAACATTTTTAGATTTGAACGAAGGTTTTGAAAACTTGCCTTTCTGACATGCTTCACACAGAGCATCTGAATTGAACTTCAGATTAGGAAGTCCTCTGACCAGATTGAGTTTGTTAATCTGAGATATTCTTCTCATATTAACATGCCCCAATCTTCTGTGCCAGATCCATTGCTCGTTGTTAACAGACAAAAGACACTTTACACTCTGACTTTTCAGTTCAGAAAGTTTGATTTTATAAATGTTGTTTTTCCTCTTTCCATTAAATAGGATAGTCCCATCTTTTTGATTAAAGATTAATGCATAATCTGTTATCCATAAGTTTTGATCTTCTGATTCTGGCATCTGATATAACATCCTCTGATGCTGATGTTGATATTTCATCTTCTGATGCTGATACCCATCAGAGTTTCTATAAAACAGAATGTAATTTTTAGGTAGCATATATGTCTTACATGAATCATACAATTTATATATCTTTGCATTTTGTTATCATCAAAACTTTAACTTAGGGTAGTAGATTCAAACTTTGTTCTAACACTATGGATATTGTGGAAGAAACAGGTTTGTTGAACGCTAAACCAGCTGATACTCCTATGGATCCAAGTGTCAAACTACTACCCAATCAGGGGGAGCCTCTATCAGACTCAAGAAGGTGTAAAAGATTGGTTGGAAAGTTGAATTATCTCACGGTCACTCGTCCAGACATTTCTTTTACAGTCAGTATGGTAAGTCAAATCCTAAATTCCCCTTGTCAGAAACACATGGATGTTGTTATCTGGATTCTGAGATACATCAAATATACTCTGGGAAAAGATTTAGTGTATGAAGATAAATGCCATACTCAGATATTTGGGTACTCCGATGCTGATTGGGCATGATCCCCAATTGATAGACGATCCACCTCTGAGTATTGTGTACTTGTTGGAGGAAACCTTATATCTTGGAAAAGTAAGAAACAAAACATAGTTACAAGATCAAGCATCGAGGCAGATTATAGAGCCATGGCGATGGCAACATGTGAACTTGTTTGGTTAAAACAATTGCTCAAGGAACTTAAAATTGAATAAGCAAGACCAATGACACTTATTTGTGATAATCAAGTTGTATTGCACATTGCTTCAAATCCGGTCTTCCATGAGCGGACCAAACATATTGAAATTGACTGTCACTTTGTTAAAGAGAAGATCGAGTCAGGCGACATCACCACGAGCTTTGTCAACTCGAATGATTAATTGGCATATGTGTTTACAAAATCTCTGCGAAGTCCTAGAACTAATTATATATGTGACAAGCTTGGTGCATTTGACTTATATGCTCAAGCTTGAAGGGGGTGTTGATATATATATATATATATATATATATATATATATATATATATATATATATATATATATATATATATATATATATATATATATATATATATATATATATATATATATATATATATATATATATATATATATATATATATAGTGTTAAGAATATTTGTAATCTCTCTCACATCGACTATATCATAGCATTAGTTGTAATCTCTCTATATATAATAAAATCTCCGTAGTGTTTTTCAAAATACACAGTTTAACATAAATGTCTCTTAGTCTCTCCTAATTCAATAATAATAATAATAATAATAATAATAATAATAATAATAATAATAATAATAATAATAGAAATAATAATAATAATAATAATAATAATAATAATAATAATAATAATAATCATCATCATCATAATAATGATAATCATCATCATAATAATAATAATCATAATAATGATAATCATCATCATCATAATAATAATAATAATAATAATCATAATAATGATAATCAACATCATAATAATAATAATCATAATCATGATAATGATAATCATCATCATCATAATGATAATGATGATCATAATCATGATAATGATAATCATCATCATAATGATGATGATGATGATGATCATCATCATCATCATAATAATAATATTAATAATAATAATAATAATAATAATAATAATAATAATAATAATAATAATAATAATAATAATGTAAGTGCATGAATGGACAATTCTTTTACTTTTTTATTAAATGGATGGACAATTCTTTATGTACATGAAACGAAATCATAATATTTTGACTCACAGACAATGTGATTTTAAAACTCCACGTTAATGTATGGGTTAAAATGTTTTTGAGACTTTTGATAATAATAAACATAAACTCGAATATATATTTTTCTAATACTTTTGATAAAAAAAGTTAATTTCAAAATTAATTTGAATTTGAAAATAAATATTTAATATAAACTGGGTTGATAAAAAAACTTTAGCATGTAAAGGAGAATGTTTGAAATTTGTAATCAGCTCTATGTTTAATATATTTTTAATTAGCCTTTGGTATAAAGTGTTAGTTCAGCATTATGGGAAGGCAGGAGGGTGGCTGAGGTTTGATGTTGTAGGAGGGTATATGTGGTGGCAGAAAGTAAATAAGATTAGACAAGAGATTGGAAGGCTCGAATGTGAATGGCTGCTCAATAATATTATTTCTTTTTATTTATTCTTAAATTTCTTCAAAAACAATTTTTTGTAAAAAAGAGTTTTCTATAATGTCTTCAATTGTACTATAGAGTTTTTACTTTACCACAACATTGATTACAATACACACCATTATACAATAGCATTATGCAGCAAAAGAACAAAACAATTCTTTCACCCATCTGGTTCAAAGTTAATTTCTGTCACATCTTATTATTATTTCAGATAACATGTATCAAACTCTGTCTATTATTACACCACCAATTTCTTGAAACATAACATCAATAACAATAACATCAATTTCCATGAATGCGTATGTTACAATCACTTTTTTTTTAAAAAGATGGCCAACTTAATAGCATAATTGATTATTCAACTCAACTAATTGTTGTTTTCTCTTGAATGGTACTAATTAACAATGCGACAATATTACAATATGTTACGTAGAGGTGTTTTCTATCGTGTACTAAGTGCGGTATCAGAATAAGCTGAGGAAATGATAAGGAGCTTTTTTTTTTGAAAGGCAAAACAAAAACTTGTATTCCATAAAAAGTGGCATCAGCCATGCTAAAGATTACAGAAACAATAAAAACTCCCCCATCCTTGCTACAAACAGATTAAGTTACACTAATGACTATCTAACAGACTAGCAGTGGCTGAAACAGTAAAAAAAATAGTAAATGAATTGGAAAGATGAAAGAAATAATTTCTATTGAACTTTCATCTAACAGTTGGCATACAAGGAAAATCAGATCTGAAAAAAAAGTTTGAGGGAGAAGAATGACAATTTCACCAATCACATAACATAAATTATTTCCCTAATGTTCTATATGTAGCTGGTATCAAGGTTTCACGAATTCCTTCTACATGCTGTGCGGTTTTCTAGTTCTCTCTCCTCTACGTGGTAACATCCCACCACTAGTGATAGAATCATTCTTTTCCTCCACGTTTTGTGGGCCCTCTAACAGATTTGCTAACTCACCTATTGTTTCTAGAAGGCTCCTATCATTTGGTCTCATTACAATACCATCCCCATTAAACACAACCTTGTTCTCAAGGTTGTAGGAAGGAAACTTCTTCTGCAAGTCATCAACATCTTTCCACGTTGCTTCAGATGCTGTATGTTGATCCCACTGAACTGGAACCTGATGAATTTCTTGATTACCCTTGACTATGGTACGAGCTTGTAATACCTCCCTGGGTTGTATGATGGGTCCATTTTCAGACATGGTGAGTGGTAAAGGCATGTATTGATTTTGAGGCACACCTTTAAATGGCTTTAGCTGAGATATGTGAAAAACGGGATAGATTTTGGCATGTTCAGGTAGCTTGAGTTTATAGGCAACCTCTCCTACTCGTGCTATGACCTCAAATGGTCCAAAGTATCTCATTCTCAACTTCTGATTCTTTCTCAATGCAACAGATTGTTGCCTATATGGCTGGAGTTTCACCGAGACTATTTCACCTACCTGTAAGGTCACATCTAGTATATGTTTATCAGCTTGTTTCTTCATATATTGTTGAGCCCTCTCTAACTGAATTTTCAACTGCTGCAGCAATCTATCCCTATCCATCAACTCTTCTTGAAGTGTTAGAGGGTCATTAGCAGGGGCTTGTATCTTGTCAGAGTTGGTGGGTCTCTCCCATACAGAGCCTTGAATGGAGTCATTCCAATGCTAGTTTGTAAAGCTGAATTTTACCAAAATTTAGCCCATGATAAAGCTTTAAACCACGACTTGGGATTGTGAAAAGTGAAGCACCTAAGAAACAGCTCTAACCCCTTGTTAAGAGCTTCAGACTGACCATCCGATTGAGGATGATAAGCAGAAGTCATTGCTAATGTAGTTCCCTATAGCTTGAATAGATGTTGCCAAAAAGAGCTTGTGAACACCTTATCTCAATTAGAAACGATGGATTTCAGCATGCCATGTAATTTCACCACATTCTGCATGAAGATTTCAGCAACAGATCTGCTAGAGTAGTCACTTTTCATTGGTAAAAAATGAGCATACTTTGTCAGTCTATCAATGACTACCAATATAGTAGTATAGCCAAAAGACATCGGTAAATCAGTAATGAAATCCATGGCTACATCCTCCCAAACTTGTGATGGTATAGGCAATGGGTGTAATAATCCAGCAGACAAGGTATTGGCTGTTTTTGTTGAATAAACATTAAATGTGTTAGTAATAAAGTTTTACATTAAATATGGTAGTAGGAAGGACAAAAGTTTCAGTAAGTTATTAAGTTATTAGTAGCAGTTATGTTTTAGTTTATGTTTTAGAATTGTAAAAGTTATTTGGGTCTATAAAAGACCAAGTGTGTAATTTATTTGATAAGAGCAATATACAAGTTTTGATATAGAAGTCTGATTCGATTCTAACAATTTGGCATCAGAGCTCGTGGCAAACATGATGAATCAAATGTCGTTGCCACGGCTAACGAAGTCTAATTATGAAAACTGGAGTATCCAAATGAAAGCTCTTCTTGGATCTCTAGACGCGTGGGAAGTGACCAATGATGGGTTTGAAGAACCAACAGAAGTTGGGAGATATTCGGCAGCTCAAACGAAGGCGTTGAAAGAGACGCGATCGAAGGACAAAACAGCAATATACATGTTGTTCAGAACTGTAGATGAATCAGGCTTCGAGAAAATTGTTGGTCTGACTACGTCGAAACAAGCGTGAGACACGTTAGAAAAAGTGTTCAAAGGAGCAGATCGAGTGAAGCAAGTTCGACTCCAAACTCTTCGTGGCGAATTGGAGAGGATACAAATGAAGGATACATAAATTGTATCTGACTACATCACACGTGTGCAAAAGGTGGTGAATCAACTCACCAGAAATGGAGAGACAGTACCTGATGCACGAGTTGTTGAAAAGATCTTGATATCTTTAACAGACAAGTTTGAAAATATTGTATGTGCAATAGAAGAGTCGAAGGACCTTTCGACGCTCTCAATCGAAGAGCTCGCTGGTTCTCTCGAAGCACATGAATAACGAAAGATGAAAAAGAAAGAAGAAGTAGACGAAGAAGCAAACCAAACCAAGTAATCGAACAAAGACGAAAAGGTACTCTTTTCTCACAACTTTCGAGGAAGAGGACGTGGACGTGGAGGTCGTGACAGTGGTCAAAGTGGTAGAGGTAGCAACTTCGAAAGAGGACAATCGAGCCAACAAAATTGGCGTGGCAGAGGACGTGGTCATAGAGGAGGTCGTTCAAATTATTCCAACTTCGAATGCTACAAGTGTGGGAAGTATGGCCATTATGCGAAGGATTGTAACTCATACAAATGTTACAACTGTGACAAAGTGGGACATCTTGCAAAAGACTGTCGAAACGAAAAGAAGATTGAAGAAACAACCAACCTAGCCTTGGAAGCTGAATCGAATGAAGGCTTTCTCTTGATGGCTCAAAACGAAATCAACACCAATGACAGTGTTTGGTATCTTGACTCAGGAGCAAGTAATCACATGTGTGGTTACAAACACCTGTTTAAAGATATGAAGAGAATTGAAGATGGTAATGTGTCTTTTGGAGATGCATCGAAAGTGAAGGTCGAAGGAAAGGGCACAATCAGTTACTTGCAGAAGGATGGCTTGATTGGATCAATCGAAGACGTTTACTATGTACCAGATCTCAAGACCAACATATTAAGTCTGGGACAACTTACAGAAAAAGGTGCTTTGATACTGATGAAAGATCGAACACTGCATTTGAAGGACAAAGCATGATATCTGATTGCCGCTGTCGAAATGGAAAGAAATCGAATGTACAAACTGAACCTGAGGAACATTCGAGAGAAATGTCTGCAAATTGAAGTGCAAGACAAAGCGTCACTATGGCATATGCGCTTTGGTCATCTACATCATGCTAGTTTGAGAAGGTTGGAGAAAAGGAACATGGTGCATGGACTACCAGACATGGATTTCGAAGGAAAATTTTGGGAAGAATATGTGCTCAGCAAACAAACAAGAACCTCATTTCAAAGGAAGGCAGAGTATCAAGCTAAACATATTCTCGAATTGATACATACTGACATATGTGGGCCAATCACTCCAGAATCCTTCAGTGGAAAAAGGTACTTCATTTCCTTTTTTGATGACTTCTCAAGAAAAACCTGGGTCTACTTCCTGAAAGAAAAGTCTGAAGCATTAGAAGTGTTCAAAAAGTTCAAAGTAATGGTAGAGAAGGCAACAAACAGACACATCAAAGCAATTCGATCTGACAGAGGAGGTGAGTATACTTCAATGGCCTTTGTGAAGTACTGTGAAGAATAGGGCATAAGGAGATTCCTAACTGCACCATATTCACCTCAGCAAAATGGTGTGGCTGAAAGGAAGAATCGAACTATTTTTGACATGGTTCTATCAATGCTCAAAAGCAAGAACATGTCGAAAGAATTCTGGGCAGAAGCAGTACAATGTGCTGTTTATATTCAGAATAGATGTCCACATTCGAAGTTAGAAGACAAAACACCACAAGAAGCATGGAGTGGACAGAAGCCAACAATTTCTCATCTCAAGGTATTTGGTAGTATAGCTTATGCACATGTACCAGATCAACGAAGAACAAAGATTGAAGACAAAAGTCAGAAGTACATATTCATTGGATATGATAAGAAGACGAAAGGGTACAAGCTCTTCAATCCCATAAGCAAGAAAGTGATCGTGAGCAGAGACGTTCGAATGAACGAAGCAAGCAAGTGGGACTGGAACAATTCGACAGAGGTTGTTGACACAGTCGAAGAAACAACTGTAGTTGTACCAACAAGTATTCCAACAGAACATGAAGAAACAAAAGATGGAGATGAACCTCTACAACCCAAAATGAGAAGTTTGCAAGATTTGTATGATTCAACAAGTGAGGTGCATCTTGTGTGTCTTCTGGCAGATGCTGAAAATATCAGCGTCGAAGAAGCGTTACGAGATAAGAAGTGGAAAAGTGCCATGGACGAAGAAATTAGAGCACTCGAACGCAACAATACTTGGGAGCTAGTCTAATTACCAAAAGGAAGTCAACCCATTGGTGTAAAGTGGGTATTCAAGAAAAAGATGAATGCTCAAGGAGAAATCTAAAGATTCAAAGCACGGCTGGTTGCGAAGGGATACAAACAGAAAGCAGGAATTGACTATGACGAAGTGTTTGCGCCTGTTGCAAGAATGGAGACAATTCGATTACTCATTTCTCAAGCTGCTCAGTTCAAATGGCCAATATTTCAAATGGATGTCAAGACAGCATTTTTGAATGGTGTGCTCGAAGAAGAAATCTATGTCGAACAACCACTTGGATATATGAGAACTGGAGAAGAGAAGAAGGTGTTGAAACTGAAGAAATCACTGTATGGGCTGAAGCAAGCACCTAGGGCATGGAACACACGTATTGACACATATTTCAAGGAGAATGGGTTCGAGCAATGTCCTTATGAACCGGCCCTCTATGTGAAGAAAAATGGAAGTGATTTATTACTTGTTGCTCTCTATGTTGATGATCTTGTCTTTCTAGGCAGTGATGTTCAGATGATCGAAGATTTCAAGAGCACCATGACAAGCGAATTCGAAATGACAGACTTATGTCTGATGAGATTCTTTCTTGGTCTGGAGGTTCGACAAGAAGAAGCTGGAATTTTCATCTCACAAGAAAAATATGCAAAGGAAATCTTAGAAAGATATAAAATGAAGAATTGCAATCCAAGTTCGACGCCAATGGAACCAGGTACAAAACTATCAAAGTTTGATGGAGGGGAACGGGTCGAAGGAAGCAAATATCGAAGCTTGGTAGGTAGCCTTCGATATCTCACATGCACAAGGCCAGACATTTCACTAAGTGTTGGCATAGTAAGTCGATTCATGGAGGAGCCAGTACACACACATTGGAAGGCGCTGAAACGAATTCTAAGATACATCCAAAGAACAATATCACTAGGAATGTTTTATTCAAAAATAGAAGACTACAAGTTAGTTGGCTATTCTGACAGTGACTGGTGTGGAGACATAGACGATCGAAAGAGCACCTCTGGATATGTGTTTTTCATGGGAAACACAACATTTACTTGGTTGTCGAAGAAGCAACCTATAGTAACACTTTCGACGTGTGAAGCTGAATATGTGGCAGCATCCTGGTGCGTCTGTCATGCAGTATGGCTCAGAAGGTTGATAAGCAAGATGGAGCTGAAACAGGAAGATCCAACAATAATACAAGTGGATAATAAATCAGCTATCGAATTGGCAAAGAATCCAGTGAATCATGAACGAAGCAAGCATATTGATGTTCGATTTCACTTCATTCGTGAACATGTGAAGGAGGGAAGTGTTGAATTGAGGCATGTAGCAAGCAGAAACCAAGCAGCGGATATTTTTACAAAACCACTATCGAAAGAGATCTTCGACAGAGGCAAGAAGATGATAGGAATGCTGGATGGAAGAAACATTTAAGTTTACAGAGGAGTTTTGTTGAATAAACATTAAATGTGTTAGTAATAAAGTTTTACATTAAATATGGTAGTAGGAAGGACAAAAGTTTTAGTAAGTTATTAAGTTATTATTAGCAGTTATGTTTTAGTTTATGTTTTAGAATTGTAAAAGTTATTTGGGTCTATAAAAGACCAAGTGTGTAATTTATTTGATAAGTGCAATACAAAAGTTTTAATACAGAAGTCTGATTCATTTTATAACAGTTTTAGCTTGTTGACATACCATGCAGTTTTGTACATATTGAGATACATCTCTCTTCATGGCAGGCTAATAGAATTGAGCCTTAATTTTGGCCATAGATCTAGTAATTCCAGCATGGCCACCTATTGGAGATGAATGGAATTCATTTAGGACTTGTTGAACCAAATCTTTATGTTGAGGGATGACAATTCTATTCTTCCAATATAGTAAGCCTTCTTTGAAAGTATAATGTAAATAAGCATTGCCCTGCTGTATGCATTTATCTATGACTTCATTCCATTGGCTATATGCTTTCAACCCTTCTTTAATTGATTGAATAAATTGGCACTGAGGCTCAGACCATGATAGTGTCATTAATCTAGACAAGGCATCTGCTGCAAAATTTTCTTTGTCTGGCTTGTATTCTATGGCAAAGTAATACCCCCGATAATTTATGTAACCATTCTTGTTGTTCTGGTGTTTGTAGAGACTGATCCATTAAACTCCTCAAGCTCTTTTGATCGGTACGAATAATGAATTTATGTCCAAGCAAATAGTGTCTGAACTTAGCTATTGCTTCAGATATAGCTAATATTTCCCTAAAGTAAGCCGATTTCTTCTGATTTCTAGGGACTATTTTCTTTGAGAAGTAAGAAATAGGGTGACCATCTTGATGCAACACTGCACCCACCCCTACACCAGAAGCATCTGTTTCTAAAATAAAGGGTTTTTGAAAATTAGGCAAGGCCAACACAGGAGCAGAAATCATGACAGTTTTCAATTGATTAAAAGTTATCTCAGCTTGCTCATTCCACACATAACTTTCTTTTTTAGTAAATAAGTCAAGGGAGACGCAATCTTAGCATAAGATTTTATAAATCTCCTATAGTAGCCTGTGAGACCTAAGAACCCTCTTAATTGCTTCACATTTTTAGGTAAGGGCCAATCTTGAACAGCTTGTATTTTGTCCTTGTCCATGGAAACACCTTGTCCAGTTACCACATGTCCAGGGTACTCAATCTTTGAAACTCCAAAGGAACACTTAGATAGTTTGACAAACATTGTATTGGCTTGCAGTATGCCTAATACATTATCTAAATGATTCAAATGCTCCTGCCATATAAGGCTATAGACTAGTATGTCATCAAAAAATACTAACACGTATTTTCTCAAAGCATGCTGAAAAATGTGATTCATGAGACT
Source organism: Vicia faba (assembly GCA_948472305.1). Lineage (NCBI taxonomy): Eukaryota > Viridiplantae > Streptophyta > Magnoliopsida > Fabales > Fabaceae > Vicia > Vicia faba. The sequence goes on from OX451740.1 coordinate 660,293,975, forward strand.
CTGAAATGTTGTCGGTGCGTTGGTTAAACCAAAAGGCATGACCAACCATTGATAGTAGCCTTGGTGTGTCCTGAAAGCTGTTTTGTGTCTATCTTCTGGTTGTAGAAGTATTTGATGATAACCAGACCTGAGATCCAACTTTGAAAAATATCCAGCTTCAAAGAGCTCATCTAATAGCTCATTAACTGTGGGAATTGGAAATGAATCTTTGATAGTTATAACATTCAAAGCTCTATAGTCATTGCAGAACCTCCATGTACCATCTTTCTTTTTCACCAAGATAATTGGTGAAGAAAATGGACTTATGCTTGGCTGTATAATCACCTGTTGTAGCATTTCCTGTACCATGTGTTCAATTTGAGTCTTCTGGTTGTGTGGATATCTGTATGGTTTAACCTTGACAGGATTAGAGCCTCCCATCAATGGAATATTGTGATCGTGTGCTCTGTTAGGTTGCAATGTAGTTGGTTGTTGAAACAGACTTTTGTAAGTGTGAAGTAATATGGCCATCTTAGGGTCAATATTGGTAGGTAACTCTTTCCAAACATCCTCAACAGTATAATTTTTTTTCCATTGGATTTTAAAAAATTCTTCTATAGCATCAGTACTATAGAGTCTCTTGATGTGGTGTAATTTTGCTACTGCAGGTTTGGGAGCTCTTTCACCTTCTAATGTCACAAACTTACTATTGAAAAATATTTCAATGTAAGTGAAGCATAATCAGCTACATGTGGTCCTAATGTAGCTAGCCAATTTGCTCCCAATATCACATTTGCCCCAGCTACAGGTAGTAAGAATACAAGTACTTTCAACTCATTGCGTTGTATATTCAATGGTAAATCCTGAACGACCCCTTCCGCCGTCATCGTGTCACCATTGCTTACTACCACTCTGAATACTGGGCCTGGCTCAATAGGTATCTTCAAAATTTTAGTTATCTGAGGCTACAAGAAGTTATCAGAACTGCCTCCATCAATTAGCAATTGCACCTTGATGTTTCCAATTAAACCAGAAAATCTAAGCACACCTAAGTTGGAATCCCATTTCATGGCATTCAAGGATAAATGGTGTTGAGGTTGATGTTGGTACAAGTTTTCTGTGGTTACATCAGTTGGTGTCTCATCCCCAACAGTGATATGTTCTTCTTCAGAATCATCATAGTGGAGCAACATTAATTGTCTGTTGGGGAATTTATGAGTGAAAGAGAACTTATCACCACACCAATAACAAAGGCCCTTGTCTCTTCTAAGTTGCATCTCTGCAGGGGTGATGCATTTGATATTGGGATTCTTTTGGAATTGGCTCATAGGTCTCGTGGGGGTGTGTTGAGGATGGGAGTTGTGTTTTTTTGGTTATTTTCTGGTTTAGGTGAATTGAAGGGTGGTTTGTAGTATGTGTTTGGATTGTTTCTTTGTGGTTTGGTTTTTTGAGTGTATTTTTCCCCATATACTTTGGCTAGAGATACTGCTTTTACGATGGAGGTGGGTGTATGGATTAACATATCGCGAAAGATCTCAGTATTGAGGCCACTTATGAAGCAATCAATTAGAGCTTCATTACTTAAACCATAAACTCTATTAGCTAATGTTGTAAATTGGAGATAATATTCATAAACAGTTCCTATTTGATTCAATTTAAGCAAGGTAGCACGAGGGTGTTCATATATGGATGGACCAAAATCCATCTCTAAAGTACGAGTAAATTCTATCCAAGAATGAAACGGATTAGAACGTTACACCATTTGAAACCAAGGAACCAGATCTTTATCAAGATGCACAGATGCAATAGTTAACCTATCATGATCAGGTGTATCATAGTACCCAAAAACTACTCACCACGAAAGATCCATTCATGTACGTTAGTGCCGTCAAAACAAGGAAACTCGAGTTTGATATTTCTCACCTGAAATGGAGGTCTGTTGTTGAGTTTTGTACCATGGCATTGCTTCGATAGTGTTTGTTGGATGAGGATGTCAAGCGATGTGTGAATCTCAACAAACTTTTATGCGTTACCAACTTTTAGTCTTTCCATACGCTCAAGGACTTCAGTCTGAAACAACCTCATATCCTTTATATTGCGTTTGATATCATATTGCATCTCTTTGTATTATGGAGCGGCCATGTTCAATGAAAGCACCAATGAAACATTACAAAAAAATAGTAAATGAATTGGAAAGATGAAAGTAATAATTTATATTGAACTTTCATCTAACAGTTGGCATACAAGGAAAACTAGATGTGAAAAGAAAGTTTGAGGGAGAAGAATTACAATTTCACCAATCACATAACAAAAATTATTTCCCTAATGCTCTATATGTAGCTGGCATCAAGGTTTCACGAATTCCTTCCACGTGTTGTGCAGTTTTCTAGCTCTCTCTCCTCTATGTGGTAACATCCCACCACTAGTGATATAATCATTATTTTCCTCCATGTTTTATGGGCCCTCTAACAGATTTGTTGGCTCGCCTATTGTGTCTAGAAGGCTCCTATCATTTAGTCTCATTACAGTGGCTTACAAGCATCACAAGGTATAACTCTAGTTTGTCTACCCAAGCTCAATTACATTACAGTACTCCTACTGCAGAATCCTATTCAGCCAATTCCCACTCACAACTTCGAATCATCGACAACAATTATCCTGCTATCACCCAACTCACACACTCTTTAGGATGAGTGATCCATTGACTTAGATCAACATTGAACCTTTTTCTATATGACTTCAAACACCTCCAAGACAAAATCTAGATGTCTTCGACTGCATTTGCTTTCCTCCAATATGACGATCTAAAGATCTTATCATTCCTTCTTTTCCATAATATCCATATGCAAGCTAACCTGATTGTTGTGAAAATCTCTTTTGAATCTTTACCTCCATTATGAATACCTGTAAATTGAGAAAAATTAAGCAATGTGGAGTTGTGAATAGCAAAAGAAATCCGGATCCATCCTAGGACATCGCTCCATACCAACCAAGCTGCAGGACATTCGAAGAAAATGTGAGACATTTTCCTCTTTTCCACGGCCGAATGGGCATGAATTTTGAGATACCACTAGAATGTCACTTCGTACTAAGTTATCCAAACTAGAAATTTTATTCTGCCAAATTATCCACACCAGAGTAACTACTTTAAGCGGAACCATTTACTCCAAGCCTCTGCCAATTCCTTATTTCCCCTACTTGAACCTTCAACCTTTCTACTAACACATTATATGCTCCTCTGGCTAAACATAAATGCTTACTTCATCTCCACTCATATTTCATGTTCAATCTCAGCGGTATACCACAAATATTTTATTTTATTTCTTCAACACACTTAGCATTTTCTTCGTTCAAATTACAAACACTATTTCTCATCCAAACTGGTCCAGACCTCTTGCAAGTTAATGCCTCACTGACTGTAATAACTTTCTCCCCTACCACACTATAAAGATCTGGATATTATTCCTTGAGACTCCCCCCACCTATCCAAGGATCACACCAAAATGAAGTTTCTGTTGGAAATCCACTAAAACCTATGATGAATTTCTATCAATCTTGTTGAACAAGATTGTTATCACCTCACAATAACAATGAGTTATATGAAAGAAAGAAAGAAAGAATGAGAAGACAATTATTTTCTGCAGAGTTTCTCTCTGCCCACAATCTGTCGAAAACTTTATTCACTTGTGTTGTACCCCAAAATTTTCCCTCTCACTTATCAAGAATTTGCTCACAAGATCTCCTTTGGCTCAAGAATGCACTAGGGTTGATCAGCTCAAGACACCTCCTTAAGCACTAATGACCAAAATTAGGGTTTGAGATTGCACAAGAATATTTGAACTTCCAATGCCCCATATGACTTTCATGTATAATTATGGACCCTCAAGATTACTCATGTCAAGTTTCAAGCTTTGGATCACACTTTTGCTCAGTCAATTGAGCAGTTGACCTAAAAATCAGCTGTATTAGGGGAAAAGTCAACTATGGCCAATTTACAGTCAAACTTCATAATTTTTGATCCACGTCAACATTTTAAACTCATATGTATCATTTTATCAAGTTTGGACCATAATTCCTCAAGAAATTTGATCAAATCTTCAAAAGGGCAAAATGGTCAAAATTAGGGTTTTGATTGGGAAAAGGCAATTTCTGATTTTTGACTTAGAAAATGATCAATTGGTTTAAAGTATGATCACAAGAGTTCAATTGCATCATTTTGACCTAATGACATAGCTCAAAACATTGCTCAAGTCCAATGGATTGACAAATGAATTTTCAGTCAACTGATCAAAAGTCAACTGTATACTGAAAAGTCAAACTTTAACTTTTTGGTCAAAATCAAATGTCAAAGATCACAATTCATCAAATAATGTCAAAATATAAAACTTATTCATCAAGAAATCAAAAATTCAAGATTTCATTTTGAAAAGTTAAAATTTCTAAACCTAGAAAGTTTTCTAAGTGTTGAAAATTTCTTTTTTTTCCACAACTTTGAGCAAAATTTTCACCATGATGAAAGATGATTCAAAAGAAACTTTCAACATGAAAGTTGTAGATCTCCATGAAATCTACAACATTTCTTTACACAACTCCTTCCAAAAGTGCTTGGATCTCAAGTTATAATTTTAAGAACACATGGTCATGAAACAAAACACAGTGAAATTTTGCCCTAATTTGGTCAGGATTTTGACCCAACTTCATGGAAGTTTTTCATATAGTTCCAAGGGGAATTTTCAAAAGTGATTCAAAGAGTGGTTGTATATCATATTAAAATCTTTCCAAAATGTCCAAGAACTCCTTGAGATCATTTTTGAGTAGGGAGAATCGAAGAGATGAAGTTAGGGTTTTCACACTTGAATTACAAGTCATTTTGTGATGAACAAGATTCAAAATTCAAACTTATGCTGCATAACATATACTTTGCAGGCCTCAAACTTGTTAGGAACTCCTTATTTAATTTATTGTGAAGCTGTTAGAGGTCTCAATTCAAGCATTCAATGTAAGGCCATGCTTTATATCCATTTTGGAAAGAAAGTGCACAATGCCATTTTGATAAAGTAGCTTTTTGCACAAAACTTGTTCTTGAGCCTTGCAATTGCTTTCTTCTGATGATACAAGTCCCTAACTAAAGAGAAGCTTGTCTAGACACTTACAATCACTCAGCCCATGCTTGTACTTCCTCTTGAAACTTGTTTTCCCACTTTTCTTGAAAATCAAGTAACATAGCAATTAGCTTGTAACTTGTACTTCTGACTCTCAAAGCACTCAAGACCTTTTGATTATACATACACAAGTTATTTTCCACAAATCCCACGCATGCTTAAGCCCTGAAAACACCAAGAACATAGAATCACCAAAAACACCTCAAAACTTGCCATTTCTGAGTTTTGAATCCAATCTCCAAATTTGCTCGTGCGAATCTTGGCCTTTTACTTTCAAAAGCTTCTAAATAACATACACAAACAATTCCAACACCTGCAACACCACTGTAACACCTCCATCCTCATCCACCATTTTCAAAAATAGCACATTGCACCTTGACTTCTCCAGAACTCCTCAGGCACCTTAAGCTCAAGCTAAGCATCACATTAGCTTCCTGGGAACTTGAGGAAGCTAATCCAATCATTGGAACTCACTAAAAGCTACTCAAACTCTAAACACGATACCCACTTGCAAGGTAAGTTATCTTAACTTTGAACTTTCCATACAAACATCATTAATGGTTTATTTGTGAATGAAAAATGTAGATATCATTGTCCTAAAGCTAACCATGTCCATAGTTTTCATTTATATTGCTTGAGCTTAGAGAATTTTAAGATTGAAGTTTCTGAAATTTTTAGGGTTCAAATTAGGGCCATTAAAATTCATGCTTGTCTTTGATCTATAATTTTATTGCTTTTCATTTCTGAAAACATGGGGAAATTTGCTACAAGTTTCCTGTTTACATTTTTCATTTTTGTTGAGAATTGAATAAGATACAGAGGTTCAGGATGGGCGTGAAGTTGAAGATGAAGTTGGCCCCAGGAACGTGTTTACCATATATATTCATGGTTAGATATTAATAAATGAATGTATAGCCACCCCAGTGGTAGAAGCGCGCGCCTGTGACTATAGGGACCTGGGTTCGAGCCCCAGTGGTACCCTTTTGGATTTATTTTCATATTTTTCATATATTCTGACTTTTTTGGCAGCGGTGGGCCTCATCCCCTTGGGCTTTATTTTTTTACTTCTAACCCCCCTTACTGGCTATTCACACCCTTAGCCCATTTTATTTTCTTTTTTTCTCATTTTTATTTATTTGTTTTCTTAAATATTTTATCTAATACTAAAAAATCAGAAAAAATATAAAAAACATTAGATTTATATTTTGATGTAGTTTATTTATTTTTTACACAAAAAAATTATTTTATTTAATCATACTTTATTTATTTTTACTAATTGATTTGTAAATTTAATTAAAAAAACCTAGAGTTTTAGTTATTTTCTTTTACACAATTTAAATATTTTATTTTAAAATGTAAAAAGACCAAAAATATTTTATAATACTATAAATTATTTTTAAGACAAAAATACCAAAAATATTCTTCTTATAAACTTAATTTCTTTTTTAATCAATTAATAGTTTAGGGTTTTATTTATATTATTTTCCTAGTAAATTTAGGTTTTACTTTTTACTAATTTAATTAATTATTTTTCTTTTAGTTAATTAGGTTAAAACAAAACCCCTTTTCCCTAAAAAAATCCAAATAAACATCCATTTTCTTTATATTTACATTCTTGTATATTTATTCATTTTTGTACATTATTTATCCAAATTCAATATGGTTGTAATAGATAATTAGGCTTTATTTTCTTGCAATCCCCATTTGTAATTTGTACACCCCCTTCCACAAGTATTGTAATAGCGTAGTAATTTTAAATTCCACAATTTACCGCTTTATATACAAATGCTAGTAACTAGGGTTTATATGGAAATACTAAAACTAATCAATTAGAAAACCCTAATCAAAGACAAAACCAAGCATGAAAAATAATACGCTTGCACACAAGCACCCCTAGGATAAATCCACTTGGTTGCCTTACAAAATGACCATGTTACGCATGTGAGGTATCTTAGCAAAAACAAGCAAAATACAAGATCATAGTCCCTCGATGATGCTATCTATGTTTCCTTTCAAATGATCTTAGTCCCTAAAAGAGAATGCTAAGATACCTTGCAACATTGCTAATCATAGTTATACGATGACCCACGCCCGTCCCATTTACATCTAAAGATAGGTTTACTTATCAAATCAATGGTAAGATAACAATGTCAAAGGAAAGAGGAAATGAACATGAAAGACTTTTGAGTAGGTAGAATGTTCCTAGTTACTCGCTCACTTTCAAAACAAAACATCCTTGCTATTTTCAAAACAAACACCTACAATTTCAAAACATCTTTCAAACTTAAAAAACATTTTCAAAAGATCAACAACTTTGTATATATTCTTACGAACGAGAACATTACAAAGTTTGCCTAAACAATGGCCTCTTTACAAAATACTTTCAAAAACCACACAAAGCACAATTTCAAACAAAAGCAAGTGATCTAGCAAGTAACTAAGAGCCCATGGAAAACCATGGATGAAAAGGGTGCTAATACCTTCCTTTTTCATAATCTACCCCCTGAACTCAAGAAACAATCTCAAAGGTCTTTCCTGTGCTTTTTCACCTTTCCTTTTGGATAAAAGAAAAGTCGGTGACGACTCTTGCTAACCGCAATATTTGTGATAAAACACAAAACACCCAAGTCAATTCTCCCACCGTATCACAGAACTGATGACTCTGCTGGGGAAAATTCTAAAAGTGGGGTTACCTTAGGGTTATATCACATTTACTTGCTTTCTTTGTTTGACTTGTATGCTTTACACTATGGTTCTTTGTTTAGGTTTGAATCCTCTACCCGGATTTGGGATACCTTATAGGTAAGTAGCAATACATTATGGAAACTGTGTGGGGTATACCGACATGGTCTAAGAAATATCTACGTTAGTGCGATATATTTGTGGGTACCGGTAGCCCTTGAGTAGTCAAGAATAATACGGGGCCGCTGAGTGATGTTATGAAGCACTAATGAACTTTTAGAACCTTTACTTGACCAACTTGGCCATTAGGGCGTAGTGAGATGACCGGCTTTGGTACAGTCCAAAGTTGGTAGATACTAGATACTACACTCATTGAGGTTTTTTTTTGTGGATATTTCAGTCGTCATTAAAGAGGCTTGTGTTGAAACAATGACCAAGGAAACAAACCAGTGATATTGAGCTCCTTAGAACCCGGTTACTATTGCTAGGACAGGTTTGAGCCAACTAAACTTCAAGAGGATACTTACCTATAAGACTCCATGCAAGCCTAAACCTAAGGACTTGTTTGCTTTGTTTGTATATACATACTTGTACATAACATCATGAACATTATAACATCATACTCATATTCACTAACCATTTCAAGGATCTTGGGATTTATCTTTGTTCTGTTTTATAGGACATGGGTTCTATCAGCAGGAAAACCATTCAAGTCAATCTTGTAAGGATCCCTCCTCAACTTAAAGATCTAGCATCAAGGATTCCTGAAAATTCTCCATTCACCGAAAGACATGGTCGCCTACTAAACTTGGTCACATTCAACACTGATGAAGACATGATGAAGGTACTCTTTCAGTTCTTTGATCCTTTACACCATTGCTTCACATTTCCCGATTATCAACTTGTGCCAACTTTGGAAGAATTCTCCCAACTCTTGAGGATTCCCATTCTCAATCAAATACCTTTCAATGGTACAGAAAGAGATCCAAAGCCAGAAGAGATTGCTCAAGCTCTACACTTGCAACCATCTGATATCACAACCAATTGGGAAACAAGGAGTGGTGTCAAGGGTTTCCTAGCAAAGTTCTTGTTTGAGAAAGCCCAAAACTGTTGGAACTCTTTGGATTTGTAAGCTTTTGAGGAAATTGTGGCTCTCCTCGTCTATGGGATGGTTTTGTTTCCAAATCCTGACCAACTCATAGATGTGAACACCGTCAAAATCTTCATGTCCCGCAACCCGGTGCCTACTCTGTTAGGGGACATCCTACATTCTTTTCACACTCTCACTATGAGGAAAAAAGGCGTCCTTATGTGTTGCACTCCTCTCATGGCAAGATGGTTTATTTCACATCTTCCCCAATCTGTATTGAAGAACGAGCAAGGTTCAAGGTGGTCACAAAGGTTGATGACGCTCAAACATTCAGACATCCATTGGTGTTCCCGATCTATAGAGAATGTTATCATCGTTGACCGTTATGGAGAGTTCCCTAATGTACCCTTACTTGGCATTAGGGGAGGTATCACCTATAACCCCTGTTTGGCTCTAAGACAGTTTGGGTATACCCGAAGGGATGGTCCACATGAGATTTTGATTCAAGGGTTAGTATTCGACTACGAAAGTGACAATCAAGGTCACCGCCAGAGGTTTATCCGAGCTTGGAGGATGTTGAACAAGGTAGATAATAAGACATTGGGGCACAAGAATTCCATCCCTCTTGAGCCTTTCCTCAAATGGGTACGAGCTCGCGCTCAAAGTCTTATGATGCCTTATCCCTCCATTCTCCCGATAATCATTGAGCCTGTTATGGATGGAGATGTTCCTTACACTATCCTGCATCCTGACATGCCCACCTCTCTTAAAGACTTACAAAGAGATTAGATACAACTCAAGGGGGAGCGAGACACTTTCGAGACCCAGTTCTACGCCAGCGAGAAGAAGAATCTGGAGCTCACCAAACAACTTCATGAGGAGCGAACTCTGAATGCCTACATCGCACCAAAGAGGATGTGTACAACCTTTTTATCTTATAGTTTTTGTATTGTTTTGCCCAAAGAGGCATGGATGTACTCAAGCTTTAATTTATTAATATAACGTGTGTTTCCTTTTTTGTCTAAAACAAATTTGAATCTTTAAAATTCTTGAAATCATTGCATATGCATCTACCATTCATCATAACATAAGCAGGTTTCTTGCAACAAGTCTCCTCATCTTTATACTATTTATTTCAGTAAGGTGGATCTCGAGCAGACGGTGAAGGACCTTCAAGCACAAAATTCTCAGTTTCAACAGATGTTCTTAACTTTAGCCAAAGGACAAGAAGAGTTGAAGACCTTGCTGGTTGAAGAAAAAAAGAAGAAAACAAAGAAAATAACCGGAGTTCTAAATATGGGAAGAAGATTCCAAGGACAAGAAAGAAGGACCCTAGACTTTGCAACATCATCTGGTGAGAAAGATAATCAAGATAGGAAAGGTAAGGAAGCAGTTGTCCAGCCAGATTCAGAAGAGGAAGAGGAAGAGGAAGAAGAAGATTATTCTGAAGAACAATATCCTCCAGCCGACAACAAGTATAAGCATCTGGAAGAACGGTTAAGTGCAATAGAAATTCAAAAAGTGCCTGGAATGGACTTTGAGGAGTTAGGTTTAGTGTCTGGGATTGTCATTCCTCCAAAATTCAAGGCACTGGTGTTCGCCAAATACGACAGAGTTTCATGTCCCAAAATGCATATCTGGTCCTATGTGAGAAAAATACAGCCTCATACTGTTGACAAGGATTTACATGTACACTTCTTTCAAGACACTCTGTCTGGAACTCAACTTGATTGGTTTTATCAGCTAGAAAGAGCCAATGTTCATAATTGGAAAGATATGGCCGCTTCCTTTTACAAACAATACCCATATAATGTAGACCTTGCTCCCACCCGTACTCAACTCCAGAGTATGGCCATGGTTTCAAGTGAAGGCTTCAAAGACTACGCTAAAAAATGGAGGGATTTAGCAGGAAGAGTCCAACCTCCCCTATCTGAAAGAGAGTTAGTAGATATGTTTTTGGGTACACTGTTCGGTCCTTTCTTTAATCACATAATTGGGAGTTCCTCGGCAGGTTTTACCGAATTGATATTGACCGGAGAAAGAGTGGAAGTCGGGATAAAGAATGGGAAGATTCAAAAAGACGCATCCTCTGATGCTGTAAGGAAACCATTTATTAGAAAAAGGAAGTTGTTGTTGTATATCCTCAGAGAAATCAAGATAGGACTGAACATCGTCCAATGGTGGGGGCTATCATGATTCCTAAACATACGCCTGCTCAACAAAGAAGCAACCAGCCGAGAACAGAAATACCAGTCAGAAAGTTCACTCGAATTAATATGACATTATCTCAAGTATTTCCACATTTGTTAAGATCCAATCTAGTGACTTTGAAAGAAGCTCCAAAGAATCCTAACACAACCTCTCCTCACTATCATCCTAATGCCCGCTGTGCATACCATTCTGAGAGTCCCGACCATGACACTAACAATTGTTGGGCTTTGAAAAACAAGGTACAAGACCTTCTTGAAGCCAAAGAGATTAAATTCGATGCGCCAGAAATTCCCAATGCCATCACTGCCCCTATGCCTAAGCACGACCATGATGTCAATGCCGTTGAGGAAGATATGTTTGTTACTTTAGTTGATGAACTTGTGACCCCACTCCTGACTATCAAAAATAACTTGTTAAATGGAAGTGTATTCCCAGGCTGTGATGAAAGCTGTCATTTCTGTTTATCCTCACCAACCAGCTGTCATTTGTTAAAAGCAGACGTTCAATGCCTAATAGATGACAAGGAGATTTTGTTCGAGAAGACTTCTATTCAAACTGTTTCTTATAATGATGTTTCCATAGTGACCATTTCCGCCAATTCTTCCAGGGTCTCCACCAAAAGACCCGTTAGAATTACATCAGTTCCTAAAGTAGCTCCGTTGATAATTACAATGCCTGGACCAATCCTGTATTCGTCAGACAAAATCGTCCCATGGAATTATGGAGGTGATGTCTACTATCACGGTATCAAGCAAGATTGGCTAGCTGCTGGAAATTCAAGCTCTAAGAAAGTTGACTCCAATATCAGTAACATCGCAGGGACTAGCAAGATAACCCGAAGTGGAAGGGTATTCTCTCCAAAAATTACTCCTCCAAAAGCTATTTCTGGACCTGTAATCATTCATGTTGTTGTTGCTCCTCCAAAGGCTATTCCCAGTCCTGCAATCATCTCTGCTAATACTCCTGTTGACAAAACTGTTACAGTCCCTATTATCACCCCTACTGACATTCCTACTGCTGAGTCAACCGAGACTTGAGGCAAAGGTATTCTAGTTGAGCCTGTCTGGATGAAGGCACAATCAGTATCTATCCCTGAGACTTCCCGAAAAGAGATGGAGGAAATTCTAAATATTATAAAAAGAAGCGACTACAACGTAGTCGAATAACTGGGGCGAACTCCATCAAAAATTTCCATGCTGGCTTTATTGTTATATTCTGAGGCTCATGCAAAGGCCTTGGTAAAATTCCTTAAAACTGCCCATGTACCCCAAGAATCATCTGCCGATCAGTTCCAAGACTGCGTAGCCAGCTTGACCGCAGATAATGGTTTAGGTTTTTCGGATGTTGATTTAATGCCAAGGGGGAGGAAGCATAACGAGGCATTACATGTCTCAGTCGAATGCAGGAACACGACTTTGGCTCATGTCTTGGTTGACACTGGTTCGTCTTTGAATGTGTTGCCTAAAAAGGCTCTTGATAGGCTTGACTGTGAAGGATTGACCTTGAAACCTAGTAACATAGTGGTGAGGGCCTTCGACGGATCAAAAAGGATGGTGCATGGGGAAGTGGACATCCCCATAAAAGTTGGAACCCAAACATTTGATTCAACTTTTTATGTAATGGATATTCTCCCTTCATATTCCTGCTTATTAGGCTGACTGTGGATTCACAATGTTGGCGTCGTTACCTCTACGTTGCATCAAATGCTGAAATATCCAATTCAGGGGAAAATCATCACTGTTCATGGAGAAGAAGAGTATATGGTCAGTCATCTAAATTCCTTCAGATATGTGGAATTATTGGTGAATTTATTGAAACTCCATTCCAGCACTTTGAAGAAGTACTGCAAACTGTGGCAGTAACCAAGGCTGTTTCCCAAGTCCCAAAGATTACAAGGCCTCCGCTCAAGATGTCGTCTTTGAAAGATGCCAAGACAATGATCGAAGAAGGTGGGTGCAATATTTGGGGCCAACTCCTAGATATCCCATAAAAATATGACAAATTTTGTTTGGATTTCACTTCAGAAGCCCATAAAGCTATACGTCGCGCTCGTGCCGGAGGACCACCCTTGAAGATCAGAAACCACAAAGTCAACACAGTGGAGGATGATGAAGACAACTATAGCCTGGAGGATTGGATTTTCCCAACTGTCAATGGAGGGCTCAGCAACTGGGAAGCTAGAGATTTTGTCCCAGTCACTTTTATCCAACAGTAATTTGTCTTAAAATTTTGTCGGATCTATAATATTAAACAATTCAGACTCTTAAAACCTTGTGTCTTACCCGAGGCACAATGGTCCATTTGTAAGGGTTATTATCTCATTTCCATATGACATCAATGAATCATGGACGTTTTTGCATACAAACTTTGTGCTCATTGTTTTTCTTTTTTATATTTTTCATTTCTTTCAAAGATAGCTATACTCTTACACACACTCACATTCAAATTGTAGATCTACATCCATTCAGGATCCCATGGGTAACGATTCTTCTATGGCCTTCTGTGATTCTGAAAATCTAATCTATCAAGCCGAAGACGAAGGTGAGGAAGATTGTGAAGTACCAGGGGAACTCGCCAGGTTACTACAACAAAAAGAGAGGACCATACAGACCCACGAAGAACCAGTGGACACAATTAACCTAGGTATCGAAGAAGACAAGAGAGAAGTCAAGGTGGGTGCCAATCTGGAACCCAGTGTAAAAGAGCGTCTGATTCAGTTGCGACATGATTATGTTGAGGTATTTGCCTGGTCGTACAAAGACATGCCAAGACTTGATGCAGATATCGTAGTACATCGTCTACCTACAAAAGAGGATTGCCCTCCGGTAAAACAAAATGTCCATCGTATGCGACCAAACATGTCAGAGAAGGTTAAAACTGAAGTCATGAAACAATTCAACGCCAGATTCTTGGCCATCACCTCCTATCCACAATGGGTCGCCAATGTTGTTCTCGTACCTAAAAAGGACGGCAAAGTGCGAATGTTCATAACTACATAGATTTGAATAGGGCAAGCCCTAAGGATGATTTTCCACTTCCCCACATTGATATTCTAGTTGACAATATGGCGCATCATAAAGTGTTTTCCTTCATGGACGATTTCTCCGGCTACAACCAAATCAAAATGGCGCCTGAAGACATGGAGAAAACAATCTTTGTCACACAATGGGGCACATTCTGCTACAAGGTTATGCCATTCGGGCTGAAGAATGCTGGGGCAACCTATCAGCGTGCCATGGTGGCTTTATTTCACGACATGATACATCACGAAATAGAGGTCTATGTGGACGACATGATAGCCAGATCTCAAACAAAAGAATAGCATCTTGATCATTTGCAGAAATTATTTGAGAGGCTAAAAAAGTACAAGTTGAGGTTAAACCTAAATAAATGCACATTTGGGGTGAGGTCCGGTAAACTCCTAGGCTTTATTGTCAGCAATAAAGGTATCGAAGTGGATCCTGCCAAGGTAAAAGCGATACAAGAGATGCCTGCTCCTCGTACTGAGAAGGAAGTCAGAGGATTCTTGGGAAGGTTAAACTATATTTCCATATTCATTTCTCACCTAACAGCTACTTGTGAACCGATCTTCAAATTAATGAAGAAAGATCAAGTAGTTAAATGGAATGATGAGTGTCAAACTGCCTTCGACAAGATCAAAGAATACATGTAAGAGCCTCCGGTTTTGATGCCACCAGTCAAGGGAAGACCCTTGATCATGTATCTAACCGTTTTGGAAAATTCAATGGGGTGTGTGCTGGGGCAGCATGACGAGTCTGGCCGAAAAGAGCATGCTATTTATTACATGAGCAAAAAGTTTACCGACTGTGAAACAAGATGTTCACTGCTCGAGAAAACTTGTTGCGCTCTGGCATGGGCTGCTCGCCAGCTAAGACAGTATATGTTGACCCATAATACCTTATTGATATCTAAAATTGATCCAATAAAATAAATCTTCGAGAAACCTGCCCTCTATGGGAGAATAACGAGATGGAAGATGATCTTGACAGAATATGACATACAATATACTACCCATAAAGCAATAAAGGGTGGTGTACTAGCTGATCACCTGACTCACCAAGCTGTGGAGGACTACCAGTCCATGAAGTTCGAATTCCCAGATGAAGACATCATGATGGTAAACAACTGTGAAGAATTCAGACCATATGACGGACCTGAACAAGGATCCCGATGGACCCTGGTTTTTGATGGGGAGTCCAACGCACTCGGAAATGGTATAGGTGATGTACTCATATCTCCTTAAGGATTTCATACTCCCTTTACAATAAGAATTTTCTTTAATTGTACAAATAACATGGCAGAATACGAAGCATGCATTTATGGTCTCAAAGCTGCCATAGATTTTGGGATCAAATCCTTAAATGTATTCGGAGATTCAACTTTGGTCATCAGCCAGATCAAAGGGGAATGGGACACCAAACACCCTAACCTTATCCCCTACAAAGAACATGTGTTGACATTGAACCCACACTTTGAGAAGATTACCTTCGAGCATTTCCTGCAAGAAGAAAATCAACTAGCAGATGCACTAGCCACAATGTCATCCATGTTTAAACTTAAATGGGATAACGAGGCTCCCCAGATCAACATTGAATGAATGGATTAACCAGCTCACTGTCATGAGATCAATATTGAAGGAGTAGTGGACCAGCCTTGGTTTCACGAAGTCAAGAGGTATCTCGAGGCTCAAGAATATCCGGAAGGAGCTTCAGTCAATGATAAGAAGTTCTTAAGGAGATTCTCTGCTAAATTCTTCCTTAGTAATGGCATTCTCTACAAACTCAACCATGACTCTATGTTACTTCGGTGTGTAGACAAGGTTGAAGCGGAAAATATCATGGCTGAGTTACATGAAGGCACTTTTGGCACCCATTCCAGTAGGCATACGATGGCAAAGAAAATCCTACGGGCAGATTATTACTGGTCTACCATGGAAGCAGATTGCTATCAACACTCTTGAACCTGCCACAAGTGTCAGATTTATGCTGATAAGGTGCACGTACCTCCGGTTCCTTTGAATGTCTTGACGACTCCTTGGCCCTTTGCTATGTGGGGTATCGATATGATTGGGGAAATCAAACCAACAGCCTCTAATGGACACCGCTTCATCTTAGTGGCCATTGACTATTTTATAAAGTGGGTTGAGGCGGCCTCTTTCGCTTCCGTTACCAAGAATGTTGTAGCCCGGTTCATTAAACAGAATCTCATATGTCGGTATGTGTGATACAATGGGAGAACTGACTTGAGGTTTTGCGTTTGTATTCGCAAATGTTTAGGTTTAGCAAGAGTCGCCACCGACTTTTATTTTATCCAAAGGAAAGGTCAAAAGGCACAGGAAAGACCTTTGAGATGTTTTCTTGGGTTCGGGGGGTAGATTATGAAAAGGGAAGGTGCAAGCACCCTTTTCATCCATGGTTATCCATGGGCTCTTAGTTACTTGTTTAGATCACTTGCTTTTGCTTTTCAATTGTTTGAAATGGTGCTTTGTGTGTGGTTTTGAAAATGTTTTGAAAAGAGGCCATCGTTGTGGCAACCTTTATAATGATTCTTGTTTGAATATATACAAAGGTGTTTGTCTTTTGAAAAGATATTTCAATGTTTGAAAGTCTGTTTTGGGAAATGTTTTGAAATTGTGTTGTGAGGTGTGTTTGAAAATAGCAAGGATGTTTTTGTAAGTTTTGATCAAGTAACTAGGAGTTATTTACCCTATCTACTCAAGAGTCTTTCCTACACATTTTAAACCCTTTTGACAGTGTTGTTTTACCATTGTATTTGGTAAACAACCTTGTATTTGGATGTTAAACGGGACAGGCACGAGTCATCGTATTGACCATGATAGCAATTGTGCTAAGTATCTTAGCAAATTTTTGAGGGACTAGATCATTTTGTATAGGCAACCAAGATAGCGTCATCGAGGGACTATGATCTTTTGTTTTGTTTTTGTTTTGCCAAGATACTCAACATGCATACCATGGCCATTTTCAAGGCAACAAGTGGATGAAACCCTAGGGGTGCATGTGTGCATTGTGTTGTCAATTTACATGCTTTTATGTCTTGTATTAGGTCTAACTATTTGTTTTGATTTTGGATATTGCATACAAACCCTAATCTCTATCATGGCATATTTGAAAGCATAAAGTGCGTAAAATAAATCTACACTATTACAACATTGATATGGGAAGGGGGGATACAATTTTGAATGGGGAGTATTTGCAAGAAAATAAAACCCTAAGATTTACTATTACATCCAAATTGAATTCTTTGCATCAAATAATAAATAAGCAATATTTAAATAAACAATTTAAATATAAATGCAAAAATATTATAAGTATGCAAAAAATGTTTTTTTGTTTATATTTATATGTATAAAAATATAGTATTTAATGTATTAAAAAAAACAAAAAGATTATTTTTATTAAGCGTAAAAACCCTAATTTTCTTTAAGAAAGTATATATATTAATTATATTATTTATGTACAATAAAATAATAAAATATATACAAATGTCAAAAAATAAAAATAAAAATAAAAATATATTAGAAAAAATATTATGTAAGTATGTAAATAATAAAAATAAAAATAAAATATTTTTATGTATTATTTTCAAGTTTTTATTAAAGAAAATAAAAGTATGTTATTCAATAATTATTTCTATGTCTAAAAATAATAATAAAAATATTAAAGCTATAGTCCATTGCAAAATCTACAACTTTGATTCACAAAGTTTCCTCAAAAGAAGCTTGTAGCTCAAGTTATGATTTTTGGAACAAGGGTGCAAAACATTCTTAACTTAGAAATTTTTTTTGACCTATTTTAGGCAGGATTTTTGCCTAACTTCATGGCCACTTTTCACATGCTTCCACTTGGAATTTCAACTTGAATTACAAATATGGATTATGGTACACATTCCAAGCTTTCCAAATTGTCCAAGAACTTCTCAAACACCCTTGTGGTTAGGGAGAATTGAATTTGTCAATATGGGCAAAAGTCACTTTGTTCACGGCCATTTTCATGTTCATAACTTAGGCATTTTTGAACTCAGCTTGCACAACTAGATTACAGGCCTTTTATCTCATCCACACTCAATAATTAAATGCCAATCCATTGTGTTCTAGCATTATTTTGTGCATTTGGTCATTACATGAAGAATTAAGCCATATTTGGAAAAAGCAAGTTATCCATTCTTGTAAAGAGTTGCTTTATGTCAAACACAAATCTAAGAAGTACCAAAGCATATCTTCTAGGCACAAAGTCAGGAACCAATTCCACTGATCAAGAGTGATTTGTGCAGCATGCTTGAGGGGCCTGTGGTAGCCTATATTGAAACTTGACAAACTTTGCTTAAGATAGAAGAAACTTGCATTTTGAAACACAACATTGAGTTCCTGTCAACACAAGCCTAAACAAACTTCTTGAACATATTCTAAACATCAAACCTGATTTGAAACACGACCTAACCACCAACAATACCTCCTCAAACACAGAAACACCATCCTCTTGCAAAAACAGGGCACCTGCTGCAGATTGAGGTCCACAACTCAATCCACTCGTGCACTTTGGCTAATAACCTTGCAAACACATTCCATACCATCCCTTGAAACTGTTCCAAGCCCTAAACACCAGCTGTAACACTCCTAACCCCATCTGCCATTTTCATTTTTCAGTTTTGCAGGTGAACTTCCATAGCTCGTTTCAGTCAGTTTCAAAGCAAGCTAGAGGTTGGAGAAGCATCCCTGGACCTCAAGAAAGCTATACCATTCCTCACATTGCATTGAAAGTACCTCCATTGTCATACACGATTCAAGCTGAACAGGTAAGTTTTTGAACTTATATCTCTCTATCCAGGCATAGTTAGGCTTAAGTTTGTGAAGAAAGCATGTTCTAATCATAGCCCTGAAGCCATCCATATAGTTACTTTTCATTTATATTGTGTGTGCTAAGAGTATTTTGAACCTGAACATTGGAAAAAACTTAGGTCAGAAATTGGGGGAGAAGAAATTCTCTCTCATTTCTGAAAGTTAGATCATGTTCTTTATATGTATGAATCCGTGATTTAATGCTCTACATAGTTTATGTTGTAAGTTTTGGCTGAAAATCAAAGAATCAAGAGCTTGTTGTTGAAGCAAAGAGGCGCGCGAATTTTTAAACAAAACTGTCTGGAGGTTGAAGACAACCCTTTTGGGCTGGGCTTGGTTCTTTTTTTTTGTTTGCACCACTTTATTTCACATACACCCCCCTGGCCCATTGCATGATATACTTGTCATTTTTGATTTTTTTCTTTTTGATTTTGATTTTATATTTTTATCCAAACATGAAAAAACATTAAAAATATTTTTCTCACATTTTTTTGCATTTTATTTGGTATTTATTTTGTTTCATTTAGTTTCATACATAAATAAACAAAATACCTTTTTTTTATTCAAAATACAAAAATAATACAAATACATTTTTATTTTCTGATTTTTATTTTATTTTATCTTTTGAAAACATTTTCTAAAAAAATATACCTTTTTGTAAATAATAAATATTTTTATTTTTGTGTATATTTAATATATTTGATATATAATTTAAATACTTATATAATTATTAGATTATTTAGGATAAAAAAAACATAAAAATAATACATTTTTATTTTTATTAATATTCAACCTCAAAAATCACTTTTTTACAATATACTTTCTTTTTATTTATTTTTTGTATATAATTAATAAACATTGTATATATTAAATAATAAATACCTTTTATTTGCAAAATTAGGGTTTTGCCCTAAACATGAAAAATACCCAAAAATTATCCTTTTTATTTTTGTTTATTTATTCACATGAAAAATACTTTTACATACATATAAAAATCATTTTTTTGCATCTTGCATATTTATTGTAATTTTATTCAATTATTGTATAATTAATTAACTTGTATATTCAATTTGGATGTAATAGCTTAGATTTTAATTTCTTGCTAAATATCCCCATTTGAACATTTGTACCCCTATCCCATAATTGTGTTGTAATAATTTAGGATTTTTATTTTCGCATTAAAAGATTTCTAAATATGCCATGATAGACTTAGGGTTTTGTATGCAAATCAACCAAACAAATAGCTTGACCTAATTCAAAGATAACAAAGCATGAAAATGGACAACACCAATCACACTTGCACCCCTAGTGTTACTTCACTTGTTGCCTTCAATAATGGGCCATGTTGCATGTTGGGTGTCTTTGGCAAAACAAAACAAATCAAATGATCATAGTCCCTCGATGACGCTTTCGAAAGTTGCCTAATCAAAATGATCATAGTCCCTTCAAGCAAATTGCGAAAGACACTTAGCACTATTGCAATCATGGTCTAAACGATGACCCGCGCCCGTCCCGTTAACATCCTAACACAAGATTGTCCACCAAATACAATGGTGGAACAAAATTGTTAAAAGGGTTAAAACATAAAAAAAAACCTTTGAGTAAATTTAGGGGTAGACAACTCTTAGTTACTTGAATCAATCTTGCAAAAACAACAATTGCCTACTTTTCAAAAACCACACATCACAACACACTTTCGAAATAATTTTCAAAACATTGAAAACTTTTCAAAAGAAGTACACCTTTGTATACATTCAAACATGGATCATTACAAAGGTTGCCACAACAAATGGCCCTCTTTTCAAAACATTTTCAAACCCACACACAAAGCACCATTTCAAACAATTGAAAGCACCATTTCAAACAATTGAAAATCAAAGGCAAGTGATCTAAGCAAGTAACTAAGAGCCCATGGATAACCATGGATAGAAAGGGTGCTAATACCTTCCCTTTCTATAATCTACTCCCCGAACCCAAGAAAACATCTCAAAGGTTTTTTTGCTGTGCTTTTAAACCTTTCCTTAGGATAAAATAAAAAGTCGGTGGCGACTCTTGCTCAACCGAAACATTTGCGAAAACAAACGCAAAACCTCAAGTCAGTTCTCCCACCGTATCACAGAACTGGCGACTCTGCTGGGGAGAATTTTAAAGTGGAGTAACCTTAGGGCTTAGATCACCCTCTTGCATGACTAATTGTTTGCTTTGATTGCATTATATCTTGGTTCTCTTGTTTTGGGCTTGAAATCCTACACCCGGATTTGGGGAAACATTCATAGATAGCAATACGTTGTGGAAACTGTGCAGGGTATACCGACAGGTTGAAGCAATAGCTATATTAGTGCGACATATTTGTGAGTACCGGTAACCCTTGAGTTCAATCAAGGAGAGTACGGGGCCGCTGAGTGATGTCACTAAGCACTAATGACCTAGAACCTTACTTGACCATCTTGGCCTTTTATTAGGGGTAGTGAGATGACCGGCTTTGGTGCAGTCCGAAGTTGGTAGATACTCGATACTACACTCATTGAGGGTTGTTTTCTTGGAATATTTTGGTCGCTAGTTAAGTGGCTAAACCAAAACAATGAACATGGAAAACAATCCAATGATATTGAGCTCCTTAGAACCCGGTTACTATTTATAGGACAGGTTTTTAAGCCAACTTCACTCAAGAGGGTACTTACCTATGAAACCCCATGCAAGCCTGAAACTAGGGTTTTGTGTGAATTGCTTGTACATATGTTTGTGCATGCATCATGAACATCATAAAGCATCATATGCATACACTAACCATTTCAAGGGTTTAGATCTTCATCTTTGTTCTTGTTTTGTAGGTCATGGAAATTCTTCGCAGGAAAACTATCCAAGTCAACCTTGTGAGAATCCCTCCTCAACTAAAGGAGCTCACATCCAGAATTCCCGAAAGCTCTCCCTTCAGTGAAATACATGGTAGACTGCTCAGCCTAGTCAACACCAACATTGAAGAGGACATGATGAAGGTGTTGTTCCAGTTCTTTGACCCCCTTCACCACTGTTTCACTTTCCCCGACTACCAATTGGTGCCCACTTTGGAGGAATTTTCTCAACTCCTGAGAATTCCTATTCTTAATCAACTACCCTACAACGGTACGGAAAAAGAACCAAAGCCTGAAGATGTTGCTCAAGCACTACACTTGCAACCATCTGACATCAAGGGGCATTGGGAAACTAGAAGTGGTGTCAAAGGCTTCTTGGTAAAATTCTTGTTTGAGAAGGCACAAGAGTGTTGGAATTCATTAGATCTACAAGCCTTTGAAGAAATTGTGGCACTCCTCATTTATGGGTTGGTCTTGTTCCCAAATCCTGACCAGCTTGTAGATGTCAACGCCGTCAAAATCTTCTTATCCAGGAATCCAATACCAACATTGCTTGGGGACATTCTTCACTCATTTTACACACGAACAATGAGAAAGAGGGGTGTTCTCATGTGTTGTACTCCTCTCCTTGCAAGGTGGTTTATTTCGCACCTTCCACAATCTGTCTTGAAGAATGACCAAGGCTTAAGGTGGTCACAACGGTTGATGACCCTCACTCACTCTGATGTACATTGGTGTTCTCGGTCCAGAGAAAATGTCATCATCATCGATCGTTGTGGAGAGTTCCCTAATGTTCCATTGCTTGGCATTAGAGGAGGCATTACCTATAACCCTTGTCTAGCTTTGAGACAATTTGGATATGCACGGAGGGATGGCCCTCACGACATGTTGATTCCGGACCTAGTTTTTGACTTCGACAACGATGCGCAAGGACTTCGCCAAAGATTCATCAGAGCTTGGAGGATGCCTAACAAGGTAGACAGCAAGACACTGGGGCACAAGAACTCCATCCCTCTTGAGCCTTATCTCCAGTGGGTACGAACCCGAGCCCAGAGTCTAATGATGCCTTACCCTCACGTTCTCCCTGTGATTAAAGAGCCCGTTAAGGAAGGAGAGGTTCCCTACACCATCCTATATCCTGACATGCCAACATCATGGGAGGAGATACAGAAGAGCTGGATCCAACTCAAGGAGGAACGTAATACTTTTGAAGCCAGCTTCTACGCCAGTGAGAAGAAGGTTTTAGAGCTTACCCTCCGACTCCATGAGGAAGAGACCCTCAACACCTACATCGCACCAAAGAGGATGCGCAACGTCTTTTTACCTTGAGAAGTTTTTTGTAATATTTGGCCCATGGGGCATTTATGTACTGACAAATTTCTTCTTATTAATATGACGTGCGTTCTTTTTGTTTGCAACAATTTTGAATTTTCTAAATCCTTGAATGCATTGCATAAACAAACATATCATTCATCATATGCATAATAGGTACCCTTCTTCTACAGGTTGCTTAATCTTCTTCGCTGTTTATTTCAGCACTCAATCATCATGTCTTCCGAACCTACTACCGAACAAGCTATCAAGGCCCTCCAGGCCCAGAACGCCCAGTTTCAAGAGCTGGTCATGAGCTTAGCCCAGGGTCAACAGGAGTTGAAGACTCTGCTCTTGAAGAAGAAGAAGAAGAAGAAGAAGAAGAAGAGGACTGTGCTGTTTAACACTGGACGAAGGTTTGGGAATACACTGCAGAATGAGGCTGATCAAGCAACTTCCTCTGGAGAGAAAGACAGTCCCCAAGGGGGAAGGGCTCATAGTCCTGTGGTCTCCAACAACGAGACGGATTACAATGATGAATAGTACCCTCCTGCTGAAGACAGGTACAAGAAACTAGAGGACCGTTTAAGTGCCATGGAGATTCAACATGTGCCGGGGCTGGATTTTGGAGATCTAGGTTTATCTTCTGGGGTGGTGATCCCACACAAGTTCAAGGCACATGCCTTTGCGAAGTACGATGGGGCTTCCTGCCCTAAGTTGCATCTCAGATCATATGTAAGGAAGATCCAACCTTACACTGCAAACAAGAACCTATGGATCCATTTCTTTCAGGATAGCCTTTCGGGGTCTCAACTCGAATGGTTCTATCAGCTGGATGGCGCCAGTATCCGAAACTGAGAAGACTTGGCTACTGCATTTTATAAACAATATCAGTACAATTCTGACCTTGCTCCCACGCGTACCCAACTCCAGGGTATGTCACTAGGAACGGGCGAAGGATTCAAGGAGTATGCGCAAAAGTGGAGAGACCTGGCTGGCTGGGTGCAGCCGCCGCTGACTGACCGTGAGCTTGTCGACATGTTCTTAGGGACCCTGTCTGGTCCGTTCTTCAACCATCTGATTGGTAATTCTTCTGCTGGGTTTACAGATCTGATCTTAACGGGTGAAAGGATAGAAGCTGGTATCAAGTCGGGGAAGATACAGAAAGGTGCCTCCGTGAGTACTGAAAAGAAGCCCTTCAAGAAGGAAGCCAGTGCTGTTTATGGTCCCAGAAGACAAATTAAACCGGAACGCCGCCAAGCTGTCAACGTGTTGGTAATTTCAAAGCCTGCTGCTGCTCCTCAGCAATACAACCAACCAAGGGGTGAGAGACCCAAAAGGAAGTACACTCGGCTCAATATGACCCTGTCTCAGATTTTGCCACAACTACTGTCAACCAATCTGGTAACTGTCAAAGAAGCTCCGAAGATAGTGAACACAGCTTCTCCAAAGTACAACCCCAACGCCCGTTGCGCTTATCACTCTGATAGCCTGGGGCATACTACGGACGATTGTTGGGCTCTGAGGAATAAGGTTCGGGACCTTATTGATGCTAAAGAAATACAGTTTGAGGCGCTCGAAAGGCCCAATGTTGTGACTGCTCCCATGCCCCAGCATGGAGTTAATGTTGTGGAAGAAGACTGGTATGTAGCCTCCATAGAAGAGATTGTTACTCCGTTATTGACTATCAAAAGGAACCTGTTGCTAGCCAGTTTATTTCCGGGATGTAGTAAAGGTTTCCTTCTATGTGCTGTTTCACCTGTTGGTTGTCCTTTGCTGAAATCAAGTATCCAAAGCATGATGGATAGCAAAGAAATCTTGTTCGAGAAGATTGTTGTTCCTGCTATCCCTGCTGAAGAAGTTTCTATTGTCACTATTCTCAACAAACCTCCCAAGGCTCCTTCAAAGAAGCCTGTCAAAATCATATCCACTCAGAAGATTGCTCCTATCATCATCACTGTTCCGGGGCCTCTCCCTTATACATCCGACAAAGCTGTCCCATGGCACTATGGGGCAGATGTTTATGTTCTTGGAGTAAAGCAAGAGTTTGATGCTAGTACCGGTGTCAGCAACATCACCGGGCCTGCTAAAATTACTCGCAGTGGTAGGCTGTTCTCACCAGATATTGCGCCACCAGCTATTCGGAGACCTCTTGTCATCACACCTGCAAGTGTTCCTGTTCCCCTTTCTGATAAAGTTCCTGTTTCTACCCCTGCTGCCGAGTCATCTGACGCTCGGGGCAAAGGGATTGCTACTGATTTGCCTGCCCTGACGGAGGCACCAAAGACAACCAATGTTGAAGCTTCCCAACAAGAGATGGAAGAGATTCTCAAGATCATTAAGAAGAGTGATTTCAATGTAGTTGAGAAGTTGGGGCACACCCCATCAAAAATTTCTATGCTATCACTGTTGTTGTGTTCAGAGGCCCATGCCAAGGCCCTGATTTCCTTCCTAAAGACGGCTCATGTGCCACAAGAAACGTCTGCTGATCAATTTACCGATTGTGTAGCCAACTTGACTGCCGATAATGGATTGGGCTTCTCTGACGCCGATCTGACTGCCAAAGGAAAGAACCATAACGACGCCCTGCATGTCTCCATTGAATGCAGGGGCACTACTCTTGCCCGTGTGTTGGTAGACACCGGTTCTTCATTGAATGTATTACCCAAGAAGGCACTAGACAGACTGGATTGTGAGGGTTTAGAGCTCAAGCCTAGTAATATTGTTGTTCGGGCCTTTGACGGTTCAAAGAGGATGGTACATGGCGAAGTTGACATTCCAATCAGGGTTGGTTCTCAAGTTTTTTATTCTACTTTCTATGTGATGGACATTCGTCCATCCTATTCTTGTTTTTTGGGTCGTCCATGGATCCACAAGGCTGGAGCTGTGACCTCCACACTACATCATAAGCTTAAGTATCCGGTCAGAGGGAAGATTGTTATAGTGCAAGGGGAGAAGGAGTATATGGTCAGCCACCTCAACTCGTTTCGGTACATAGAAATGGATGGGGAGTTCATTGAGACCCCCTTTCAACACTTTGAAGAGGTGCCTCAGACATTGGCGTCAGCAGAAACTGTGATTAAAGACCCTCCTTTGAAGGTGGCTTCCTTAAAGGATGCCCGGGCTGTTATTGAGAAGGGCGAGTGCGCAAACTGGGGCCGACTTCCTGATTTCACTCCGAAGACCGACAAGTTTGGTCTGGGTTTCACCGCAGAGGCTCAGAGGGATGTGCGTAAGGCAAGGATTGGAAGACCTCCTGTGTTCATCACCAACCCGGGAGTAAATGCTATTGAAGACGACATGGAGGAATCTGAATTCGACAGCTAGATCTACCCAACAACCGACAGTGGACCAAGAAACTGGACTGCCAAAGACTTCACACCTATTACTTTTGTCACTCAGTAATGAACTCTTTTGTTTTGAATTTGTAACAGACAATATTTTGAAACTTTTATGGCTCGATGCCTTACCCGGGGCACCGTGGCTTCATTTGTGAGGGCTTTTGTGTGTCATTTTCATATATCATCAATAAAAACATTGGACGTTTGTTGCATTTCAAAAAAAATCTTGCGCTCCTTTTCTTTCTTTATTATATATTGCAAAACAGCTATATTTACACACACTCACCTATACAGGTTCCAATCCACTCTGGATCTCACTGGTAACGACTCTGCTACTGCCAGTTATGACTTCGAAAATCCGATCAACTTAGCCGAAGACGAAGGTGAAGATGATTGCGAAGTGCCTGGTGAACTTGCAAGACTGTTACTCCAGGAAGAGAGGGCCATTCAGCCACATGAAGAGCCAGTGGAAACGGTAAATCTGGGTACTGAGACAGACAGAAAGGAAGTCAAGATTGGTGCCAATCTAGAGCCTAGTGTGAAACGACGGTTGATTCAGATGCTGCATGACTATGTGGAAATCTTTGCCTGGTCTTACAAAGACATGCCTGGGTTGGATACCGATATTGTGGTTCACCACCTGCCTACCAAGGAAGATTACCCTCCGGTTAAGCAGAAGGTCCGCCGTATGCGTCCAGAAATGTCCGAGAAAATCAAAGCTGAGGTTATGAAACAATTTGATGCCGGGTTTCTAGCAGTGACTTCTTACCCTCAGTGGATTGCCAACGTAGTTCCAGTGCCGAAGAAGGATGGTAAGGTCCGAATGTGTGTTGATTACAGGGATTTGAACAGGGCCAACCCTAAGGATGATTTCCCTCTGCCTCATATCGATGTCCTGGTTGACAATACTGCTCAGCATAAGGTATTCTCCTTCATGGACGGCTTCTCCGGTTATAACCAGATCAAGATGGCTCCTGAAGACATGGAGAAGACCACTTTTGTTACTCAGTGGGGCACCTTTTTCTACAAGGTCATGCCTTTTGGGTTGAAAAATGCTGGGGCAACCTACCAACGTGCCATGGTTGCGTTGTTTCATGACATGATCCATCACGAGATAAAAGTATACGTCGACGATATAATTGCAAGGTCCCAAACTGAGGAGGAACACCTTGACCATCTACGGAAGCTGTTTGATCGTCTGAAGTTGTACAAGCTGAGGTTGAACCCAAACAAGTGCACCTTTGGGGTGAGATCTGGAAAATTGCTAGGCTTCGTCGTAAGCAACAAAGGAATTCAAGTGGACCCTGCCAAAGTGAAAGCCATACAGGAGATGCCAACTCCCAAGACAGAGAAAGAAGTCAGAGGCTTTCTAGGATGGCTGAACTATATTGCCCGATTCATCTCACATCTAACTGCTACCTGTGAACCAATCTTCAAGCTACTGAAGAAGGATCAATTAGTACGTTGGAACGATGAATGTCAGGCCGCTTTCGAAAAGATCAAAGAGTATCTCCAAGAACCACCCATTCTTATGCCGCCGGTTGAAGGGAGACCTCTAATCTTATACTTGACGGTACTGGACAACTCAATGGGGTGTGTGCTGGGGCAGCATGACGAGTCTGGCCGAAAAGAACACGCCATTTATTACCTTAGCAAAAAGTTTACCGACTGTGAGACCCGGTACTCACTGCTCAAGAAAACTTGTTGCACTTTGGTATGGGCTGCTCGCCGGCTGAGACAGTATATGTTGACTCACACTACTCTGTTGATTTCAAAAATGGATCCAATCAAGTACATATTCGAAAAGCCTGCTCTGTCCGGAAGAATAGCAAGATGGCAGATGATCTTGATGGAATATGACATCCAATACACGACTCAAAAAGCAATCAAGGGAAGTGTATTGGCAGACCACTTGGCACACCAGGCAGTGGATGATTACCAGTCGATGAACTTTGAATTTCCAGATGAGGATATTATGGTAGTGACTGATTGTGAAGTACCTGGACCGGATGAAGGACCTGAGGAAGGATCCCGATGGTCTATGCACTTTGACGGAGCCTCGAACACTTTGGGTAATGGAATCGGCAATGTGATCATATCCCCTAAAGGCACTCATACTCCACTTACCGCCCGGCTATATTTCAACTGCACCAACAACATGGCAGAGTATGAAGCATGTATCATGGGTCTTCAAGCTGCAACCGACTTAAGGATCAAGTTTCTGAGTGTCTTCGGAGATTCCGCTCTCGTGATCAATCATATCAAAGGCGAGTGGGATACGAAACACCCGAATCTTATTCCTTACAAGGAGTATGTGCTGACATTGCTTCCCCACTTCGAAGAGATAACTTTTGAACACTTCCCAAGAGAGGAGAATCAGTTGGCGGACGCGTTAGATACGATGTCTTCTATGTTCAAAGTCAAATGGGACAACGAAGCTCCCCGGATCATTATCTAGAAGTTGGATGAACCTGCACATTGCTGCAATCTCGAGACCGAAGAGGTAACAGAAAAACCCTGGTATCATGAAGTGAAGAGGTACCTTGAAGCTCAAGAATACCCCGAAGGCGCGTCTGTTAATGACAAGAAGTTCCTGAGAAGGTTTGCGGCAAAGTTCTTCCTCAGCAATGGCATTCTCTACAAGCGAAACCATGATTCAACCTTGCTGCGTTGTGTGGATAAGACTGAAGCAGAAAGGATCATGGCAGAGCTACATGAAGGTACTTTCGGAACATATTCCAGTGGACATACTATGGCAAAGAAAATCCTTCGGGCAGGATATTTCTGGTCCACAATGGAAGCCGACTGTTATCAACATTCGCGAACCTGTCATAAATGCCAGATCTATGCTGATAAGGTGCACATTCCTCCGGTTCCTCTGAACATCTTGACAGCACCTTGGCCTTTTGCAATGTGGGGCATTAATATGATCGGCGAGATCAGACCTACGGCATCCAACGGGCACCACTTCATCCTGGTAGCGATTGATTACTTCACAAAATGGGTTGAAGCAGCTTCCTACGCTACGGTAACCAAGAACGTCGTGGCACGGTTCATTCGGCACAACCTGATCTGTCGATACGGTGTACCTGAGAGGATCATTACGGATAATGGTACCAATCTTAACAACAAGATGATCACTGAACTCTGCGAGCAATTCAAGATACAGCACCACAACTCTTCTCCCTACCGACCGAAGATGAATGGGGCTGTAGAAGCAACGAATAAGAACATCAAGAAGATTATGCAAAAGATGACAGTGACCTACAAAGATTGGCACGAAATGTTACCGTTTGCTCTTCATGGGTACCGTACCTCAGCACGGACGTCAACAGGGGCAACTCCCTTTTCCTTGGTCTATGGCATGGAGGCAGTCTTGCCTATTGAAGTCCAGATACCCTCTCTCCGGATAATGAAGGATGCAGACTTGAGCGAAGATGAATGGATCCAGACTCGGCTTGATCAATTAAACCTAATTGACTAAAAGAGACTCACTGCTATTTGTCATGGTCAGACGTACCAAAAACGGATGATCAGGGCATTTAACAAGAAGGTCAGACGACAAGAGTATCAAGTCGGAGACCTGGTAATCAAGCGCATCATTCTTCCTCAAAGTGATCCCAGGGGAAAATGGACCCCTACGTATGAAGGGCCATTTGTGGTTAAACATATCTTCTCAGGAGGAGCTATGATTCTAACCACCATGGATGGTGACGACCTCCCTCACCCCGCCAATGCAGACATAGTAAAAAGATACTACGCATGAATTAAGGACCCGCTAGGTTGACACACCTAGGCAAAAATAAGGGCTTCCCGGCGAACCAAAAGGGTTCGGGAAAAAATAAGGGATGAAAATAAAAAAAATCTGTACACCCGGCAAGTCGAAAACCTGAAAAGGCGGCTTGGGCAAAATGGGTATCCCGGTGGACTGAAAACCTGAAAGGGCGGTCCAGGCAAAAGTTAGGGATAAAGCGTAATACTATGTCTCATTGGATCACCTTGTATCCAGAATTCGGCATCAATCAATCAGCTTCATCTTCAACTAAGCAGCAGAGTGATGAGACGCTTGAAGATATAAAGGCGATAGCAGAGTTGGAACCCAGTGGGATTATTTTTCACATAGCTGTTTTGTTTCCTTTTCACAAAATTGTATAAACTCTATTTTACTCGGCGGCGTTCTCTTACTAGGACGCCAGCCTCTTGTACAAAAACGCCTATTTACAGGCAAATTTCAAAATCAATACAAGTTCAATTTTTCAGACAAATTATCCATTGTTTTTCCTTTTTCTGTTTTGTTTTACGAAGAACGTCCAATGTTCATTTTTGATATATGCATTTGACATTAATTGCTAATCATGAATAGTTGCATGCGAAATAAAGGACTGATTACAGGTGACATCAGAAACAGGGGCAATTTAGAATTGTCTAAGCGATCTAGTTGCTCTGTCCACCAAGGTACCAAGGTAGGTTCGGCTGAAGAACGTAACCAGGATACCCTCACTCCCCACAGAGTAAGACCAGATTCAGCAATACTCTCCCCAAGTAGAGTTGGTTTCCCATCAGCCCTGAAAAGGCACAATATTCCCCTAGCAAGTCAGCGATATTCTCCCCAAGCAGAGTTAGTCTACTGTCAGCCTTAAGGAAGTTGGGTATTCCCAGAAGATCTCAACATTCCCCAGTAGAGTATAGACATTCCTCAGCAAGCATCCCCGACAGTCTTAATATAAGATTGTTCCCCGGTGGAATACCAGACATCCCAGTGGAATCCATATCCCCAGTAGATTCTGAAGCTTATCCCCAGTAGATTCTGGAAGTTTATCCCCTGTAGAGTACGAACGCATCTCCCCGACTTTATTCAAAGGTTATTTCCCACCAGGGCTTATAACTGGGTTATCCTCAGCTAATTACCACAGAAAGATCGTCCTCGGCGAAGTTCTTCCTATCCCCAGCGGAGTTCATCAAATTCCCCAACATAACTTATCAGTGGAATCCCCAGCGGAGCTCTCATCAAAACCCCAGCGAAGTATCTCTTCCCACAGAGTAATTCCCCACAGAGTAATCTCTCCAACAAGTTTATTCCCCAACGGAGTCATCTTCTCCTACTGGTTTATTCTTGCAATCAACATCCCCAACGGAAACGAAGAACTCTACTCTTCAACATCAAGCCCAAGATTCAACAAGTCCCCGGCACTTGTCAAGGATTTATTTTCCGAGTCAAAAATACATTTATAGACATTTCAAATTTCATACATCCTGCTTACATACATGATAAAGTGCATACAACACTGTCTCATTTTGAGCATCATGACATCATGACATTGCATACAGCTAATGTTTTGCCTTTTCAGGAAAAAGTTCAATCCAAAAATGATTACTATCAACTATCGCAATTCCAGATTCGATACCTGTATCTAGACAGGGCATATCTGTGAGTAATTGATTGTAGATTCGATACCTGTATCCAGCCAGGGCATATCTGCATGAAGAGTTTCCAGATCCGATTCCTGTATCTAGCCAGGGCATATCTGTAGACGACCAATTCCAGATCCGATTCCTGTATCCAGCCAGGGCACATCTGTAGACGACCAATTCCAGATCCGATTCCTGTATCCAGCCAGGGCACATCTGTGGACGACAATTTCCAGATTCGACACCTGTATCTAGCCAGGGCATATCTGTGAGTGATTAATTGTAGATTCGATACCTGTATCCAGCCAGGGCACATCTACATGAAAAGTTTAGAGATTCGATACCTGTATCCAGCCAGGGCACGTCTGTAAGCAACCTTTTGAAGTTCCGGATTCGACTCCTGTATCCAGCCAGGGCATATCTGTGAGCGTTTGATTGTAGATTCGATACATGTATCTGGCCAGGACATATCTGCATGAAGAGACTGAAGATCAACACCTGTAGCAAGCCAGGAAACCATCTTTCTTTCTCAAAACACGCAAGTTCTCGCTAAGGAATCTCTTACGCGATCAACACTTCCAGATGGCATCTATAAGCCCATCCTCTTATCCACCATCTCTCCAAATGGCATCTATAATCCCATTTCCGACATCACACTGCTGATACTCCAGCATGCGAGTGCAAATTTCTGGGCACTTTAGTGTTCAATCATCTTCCACCTTCGGATCACGGAAGGCACGCAAGTCAATCTACATCCTCAGGTCTAAGAAGATTGAACAGGGGCAACTGTTGTACCCCAAAATTTTCCCTCCCATTTCCTCAACATTTTCTCATCACAAGAGCCTTGGAGCTCAAGATCAAGTTAGGGTTTGCTCTGCTCAAGACCCCTCCTTGCACTGTTGACCCAAATTAGGTTTTGAGTTTGTACAAAGATGTTTTGACCTAAAAGGCCCAAAGTGACTTTCATGATTCATGTTGGACTCACAAGTTTATTCATACCAAGTTTCAAGCCTTGATTCCAATCTTTGCCCAGTCAATTGGACAGTTGACCTAGAAATCAGCTGTATTGGGGAAAAAGTCAATTGTGGTCAATTGACAGTCAAACCTCATGATTTTTGACCCTCATCAACATTGTGAACTCATATGGACCATTTGATCAAGTTTGGATCACAATTCCACAAGAAATTTGATCAGATCACCAAAAGGGCAAAATGGTCATTTTTAGGGTTTTGACTGCACAAAGGCAGTTTTTGACTGTTTGACCTAGACAATGGCAAACCAAGCTCACATATGGACTCAAGGACTCAATGACATGGTATTGACATGTTCAACAAGTTCAAAAGATCCCAAATGCACAAGATTGACAGATGAATTTTCCAGTCAACTGAGCAAAATTTGACTGTATACTGAAAAGTCAAACTTTGACTTTTTTGGTCAAAATCAAGTGTCAAGATTCATTTTTCATCAAGACATGTCAAATTATGAAACTTGTTCATCAAGAAATCAAAAATCACAAATTAGGGTTTGAAATGAAGAAATTTCATAACTTAGAAATTTTCTAAGTTATGAAATTTCCTAATTTTTTCCTAACTTTGTCCCATTTTTTCATCAAGATACATTTGGATTCAAACAAAACTCAAAACATTAAAGTTATAGTCCATTGCAAAATCTACAACTTTGATTCACAAAGTTTCCTCAAAAGAAGCTTGTAGCTCAAGTTATGATTTTTAGAACAAGGGTGCAAAACATTCTTAACTTAGAATTTTTTTTGGACCTATTTTAGGCAGGATTTTTGCCTAACTTCATGGCCACTTTTCACATGCTTCCACTTGGAATTTCAACTTGCATTACAAAGATGGATTATGGTACACATTCCAAGCTTTCCAAATTGTCCAAGAACTTCTCAAACACCCTTGTGGTTAGGGAGAATCGAATTTGTCAATATGGGTAAAAGTCACTTTGTTCATGGCCATTTTCATGTTCATAACTTAGGCATTTTTGAACTCAGCTTGCACAACTAGATTACAGGCCTTTTATATCATCCACACTCAATAATTAAATGCCAATCCATTGTGTTCTAGCATTATTTTGTGCATTTGGTCATTACATGAAGAATTAAGCCATATTTGGAAAAAGCAAGTTATCCATTCTTGTAAAGAGTTGCTTTATGTCAAACACAAATCTAAGAAGTACCAAAGCATATCTTCTAGGCACAAAGTCAGGAACCAATTCCACTGATCAAGAGTGATTTGTGCAGCATGCTTGAGGGGCCTGTGGTAGCCTATATTGAAACTTGACAAACTTTGCTTAAGATAGAAGAAACTTGTATATTGAAACACAACATTGAGTTCCTGTCAACACAAGCCTAAACAAACTTCTTGAACACATTCTAAACATCAAACCTGACCTGAAACACGACCTAACCACCTGAAATACCTCCTCAAACACAGAAACACCATCCTCTTGCAAAAACAGGGCACCTGCTGCAGATTGAGGTCCACAACTCAATCCACTCATGCACTTTGGCTAATAACCTTGCAAACACATTCCATACCATCCCTTGAAACTGTTCCAAGCCCTAAACACCTGCTGTAACACTCCTAACCCCATCTGCCATTTTCATTTTTCAGTTTTGCAGGTGAACTTCCATAGCTCGTTTCAGTCAGTTTCAAAGCAAGCTAGAGGTTGGAGAAGCATCCCTGGACCTCAAGCAAGCTATACCATTCCTCACATTGCATTGAAAGTACCTCCATTGTCATACACGATTCAAGCTGAACAGGTAAGTTTTTGAACTTCTATCTCTCTATCCAGGCATAGTTAGGCTTAAGTTTGTGAAGAAAACATGTTCTAATCATAGCCCTGAAGCCATCCATATAGTTACTTTTCATTTATATTGTGTGTTCTAAGAATATTTTGAACCTGAACATTGGAAAAAACTTAGGTCAGAAATTGGGGGAGAAGAAATTCTCTCTCATTTCTGAGAGTTAGATCATGTTCTTTATATGTATGAATTCGTGATTTAATGCTCTACATAGTTTATGTTGTAAGTTTTGGCTGAAAATCAAAGAATCAGGAGCTTGTTGTTGAAGCAAAGAGGCGCACGAATTGTCAAACAAAACTGTCTGGAGGTTGAAGACAACCCTTTTGGGCTGGGCTTGGTTCTTTTTTTTGTTTGCACCACTTTATTTCACATACACCCCCCTGGCCCATTGCATGATATACTTGTCATTTTTGATTTTTTCTTTTTGATTTTGATTTTATATTTTTATCCAAACATGAAAAAACATTAAAAATATTTTTCTCACATTTTTTGCATTTTATTTGGTATTTATTTTGTTTCATTTAGTTTCATACATAAATAAACAAAATACCTTTTTTTTTATTCAAAATACAAAAATAATACAAATACATTTTTATTTTCTGATTTTTATTTTATTTTATCTTTTGAAAACATTTTCTAAAAAAATATACCTTTTTGTAAATAATAAATATTTTTATTTTTGTGTATATTTAATATATTTGATATATAATTTAAATACTTATATAATTATTAGATTATTTGGGATAAAAAAAACATAAAAATAATACATTTTTATTTTTATTAATATTCAACCTCAAAAATCACTTTTTTACAATATACTTTCTTTTTATTTATTTTTTGTATATAATTAATAAACATTGTATATATATTAAATAATAAATACCTTTTATTTGCAAAATTAGGGTTTTGCCCTAAACATGAAAAATACCCAAAAATTATCCTTTTTATTTTTGTTTATTTATTCACATGAAAAATACTTTTACATACATATAAAAATCATTTTTTTGCATCTTGCATATTTATTGTAATTTTATTCAATTATTGTATAATTAATTAACTTGTATATTCAATTTGGATGTAATAGCTTAGATTTTAATTTCTTGCTAAATATCCCCATTTGAACATTTGTACCCCCCATCCCATAATTGTGTTGTAATAATTTAGGATTTTTATTTTCGCATTTAAAAGCTTTCTAAATATGCCATGATAGACTTAGGGTTTTGTATGCAAATCAACCAAACAAATAGCTTGACCTAATTCAAAGATAACAAAGCATGAAAATGGACAACACCAATCACACTTGCACCCCTAGGGTTACTTCACTTGTTGCCTTCAATAATGGGCCATGTTGCATGTTGGGTGTCTTTGGCAAAACAAAACAAATCAAATGATCATAGTCCCTCGATGACGCTTTCGAAAGTTGCCTAATCAAAATGATCATAGTCCCTTCAAGCAAATTGCGAAAGACACTTAGCACTATTGCAATCATGGTCTAAACGATGACCCGCGCTCGTCCCGTTAACATCCTAACACAAGATTGTCCACCAAATAAATGGTGGAACAAAATTGTTAAAAGGGTTAAAACATAAAAAAAAACCTTTGAGTAAATTTAGGGGTAGACAACTCTTAGTTACTTGAATCAATCTTGCAAAAACAACACTTGCCTACTTTTCAAAAACCACACATCACAACACACTTTCGAAACAACTTTCAAAACATTGAAAACTTTTCAAAAGAAGTACACCTTTGTATACATTCAAACATGGATCATTACAAAGGTTGCCACAACAAATGGCCCTCTTTTCAAAACATTTTCAAACCCACACACAAAGCACCATTTCAAACAATTGAAAGCACCATTTCAAACAATTAAAAATCAAAGGCAAGTGATCTAAGCAAGTAACTAAGAGCCCATGGATAACCATGGATAGAAAGGGTGCTAATACCTTCCCTTTCTATAATCTACTCCCCGAACCCAAGAAAACATCTCAAAGGTTTTTTTGCTGTGCTTTTTAACCTTTCCTTAGGATAAAATAAAAAGTCGGTGGCGACTCTTGCTCAACCGAAACATTTGCGAAAAGAAACGCAAAACCTCAAGTCAGTTCTCCCACCGTATCACAAATATCAAATAATAATGAAATGGGCCAGGGGGTGCAGTCAGCAAGCTGGAGGTGTCAAAAGCAAGTCAAGGCCAAGCCCAGCCCAAACTGGTCTTCATCTTCAACCTTTGAACAAAACGCGTGCCCTGTAACTCCAACTTTGTTCTCTCTATTCTTTGCATGAAATCAAAAACTCAAAACATGAAACTTATAGAGCATTAAACCACGATTTTAACCATATAAAAAACTTAATCTAACTCTCAAAGACCAGAGAGAATTTCTCTGGCCCTAATTTCTAACCTAACTTTTTTAGGAAGTTCATCAATCAAATTCTCTTAGCACACTTAACTTAAATGAAATCTATGCATATGTACAACTTAAGGGCTATGAGTACTACATTTTTTATTCACAAACCTAAGCCTAATGATTCCTAAATAGAGAGATAAGAAGTTGAAAAATACTTGTTTCAGTTGAACACGAGTATGGCAATGTAGAGCTTTTCAGTGAGGCCTGAGATGCTTGGGAGCTTGCTTGAACCTCCTTTGACCTTCCCCAATACTTAGTTTGCTTTAGATTTGCTTGAACAAGCTTGTAGAAGTCAACCCGCACAAGCTGAAAACAGAAATGGTGAAGCTTGCAAATGGAGTTACAGTTAATGGACAATGGTTGGGATAGCTCAGGTGGGTTATATGGAATGTATTTGAACAGGTTTTGGGCAAAATGCACGAGTAGTTTTTGTTATGGAACTCAAAGTGCAGAAACGGCCTTGTTTTGCAAGAGGAAGGTGATTTTATGTTTTGGAAGGCTCGAGGGTTAAATAACTCGTGTTTCTGCCTCAAGGAAATGTGCAAAACTTATTTCAAATGCTTGTAAGAGTTGGTTATAACAGATACTCAAGTTGTGGCTCTTTGGCAAGTTTACTTGTTTTTTAAGTAAAAGTGTGAAGTGGTACAAGACAGGCCTGTACAGGCTATCTTCCAGCATGCACTTGGTGATCTTGGCCTCCTAAGTTTGTGGATATTGTTTGCTGTCCAAGATTTGGTTCAAGGCTCAAGGGATGCAATTTGACATAAAGCAAGTTTTGACAAAAATGGCAATGTTGCCTTTTTGCTATTTTTGGATTAATCTCTTGTGTAATCCTCTAATGATCAGAACAAAGCTTCAATCCATTGGGTTTACATTTAATTCTTGAGTTTGGAAGGGTTTAGGGACCTGTAATCAAGTACAAACAATGCTGGATGGAAATTGCAACTCGTGTCAACATGAAACATGCCATGGATCAAAGTGAGTTTTTGCCAAATTCAAACCTTCGATTCTCCCTAACCATAAATGATTTTGGAGAGTTCTTAGACATTTTGGAAAGCTTGTAACATGCTCTACAATCCATATTTGAAATGAATTTTGAGATTCCAAGTGGATTTATTTTCCCCAATCCAACAAGTAGCGCAGTAGATTATCTCACATACGCATACATCGCATCCATATATCATAAACATCGATAACACGAATGCATGTATCACAACCTCATTATACCATGCATTTCATACAACATGACATTGCATATTAGCTAACATTTTACCCTTTTCAGGATAAGGTTAATCAATAGCTACCATTAACAATGTTTAAAGGCTTTTCAGATACAATTCAGATACGCTCCGGACACGGATGCCATCCTGATACTCATTCAGATTTAGCTCTCATATACAGTTCAGATACACTCCAGACACGGATGCCATCCTGATACTCATTCAGATTCAACTATCAGATACAGTTCAGATACGCTCCAGACATGGATGCCATCCTGATACTCATTCAGATTCAACTTTCAAATACAGTTCAGATACGCTTCAGACACGGATGCCATCCTGGTACTCATTCAGATTCAACTTTCAGATACAGTTCAGATACTCTCCAGACACGGACGCCATTCTGATATTCATCCAGTTTCATCTCTCAGATACAGTTCAGATACGTTCTAGATACGTATGCCATCCTGATACTCATTCAAATTCAACTCTTAGATACAATTCAGATACGCTCCAGACACAGATTCCATCCTGATACTCATTCAGATTCAACTTTCAGATACAGTTTAGATACACTCCAGACACGGACGCCATTCTGATATTCATCCAGTTTCAGCTTACAGATACGGTTCAGCAATCATTTTTGGATGGAATCTACAAGCCCATCTCCAACAACTTTCCATCATCCCTCTAAATGGCATCTTTATGCCCATTCGCTATACCATCAATCATTACATCACCGAGTGCAAATTTCTGGGCACTCTAATGTCCAATCATCTTCCACCTTCGAGTCACGAATGGCAAAACTCGCCAATCTAACTCTTCAGGCTTAAGAAGATTGAACAGGGGCCGCTTTTGTACCCTAAAATTTTCCCTCTCACTTATCAAGAATTTTATCACAAGATCTCTTTTGGCTCAAGACTGCACTAGGGTTGATCAGCTCAAGACACCTCCTTAAGCACTGATGACCAAAATTAGGGTTTGAGATTGCACAAGGATATTTGAACTTCCAATGCCCCATATTACTTTCATGGATCATTATGTACCCTCAATATTACTCATGTCAAGTTTCAAGCTTTGGATCACACTTATGCTCAGTCAATTGAGCAGTTGACCTAAAAATCAATTGTATTAGGGAAAAAGTCAAATATGGCCAATTTATAGTCAAACTTCATAATTTTTGATCCACATAAACATTTTAAACTCATATGTATCATTTTATCAAGTTTGGACCATAATTCCTCAAGAAATTTGATCAAATCTTCAAAAGGGCAAAATGATCAAAATTAGGGTTTTGACTTGGAAAGGGAAATTTCTGATTTTTGACTTAGAAAATGATCAATTGGTTTAAAACATGATCTAAAGAGTCCAATTGCATCATTTTTACCTAATGACATGGCTCAAAACATTTCTCAAGTCCAATGGATTGACAGATGAATTTTCAATCAACTGATCAAAAGTCAACTGTATACTGAAAAGTCAAACTTTGACTTTTTGGTCAAAATCAAATGTCAAAGATCACAATTCATCAAATCATGTCAAAATATGAAACTTATTCATCAAGAAATCAAAAATTCAAGATTT
The DNA here is from genome assembly GCA_948472305.1 of Vicia faba. Classification (NCBI taxonomy): domain Eukaryota; kingdom Viridiplantae; phylum Streptophyta; class Magnoliopsida; order Fabales; family Fabaceae; genus Vicia; species Vicia faba. The sequence continues at coordinate 660,333,918 of OX451740.1, forward strand.
CATTTTGAAAAGTTAAAATTTCTAAACTTAGAAATCTTTCTAAGTGTTGAAATTTCTTATTTTTTCACAACTTTGAGCAAAATTTTCACCATGATGCAAGAAGATTCAAAAGAAACTTTCATCATGAAAGTTGTATATCTCCATGAAATCTACAACATTGATTTACACAACTCCTTCCAAAAGTTCTTGGATCTCAAGTTATAATTTTAAGAACACATGGTCATGAAACAAAACACTTAGTGAAATTTTACCCTAATTTGGTCGGGATTTTGACCCAACTTCATGGCACTTTTTCATATAGTTCCAACGGGAATTTTCAAAAACGATTCAAAGAGGGATTACAGAGTACATTACAAGATTTCCAAAATGTTCAAGAACTCCTTGAGATCACTTTTGAGTAGGGAGAATCGAAGAGATGAAGTTTGGGTTTTCACACTTGAATTACAAGTCATTTTGTGATGAAAAAGATTCAAAATTCAAACTTATGTAGCATAACCTCTACTTCGCAAGCCTCAAACTTGTTAGGCACTCCATAATTAATTGCTTGCACAGCTGTTATAGGTCTCAATTCAAGCATTCAATGCAAGGCCATGCTTTATATCCATTTTGGGAAGAAAGTGCACAATGCCATTTTGATAAAGTAGCTTTTTACACAAAACTTGTACTTGAGCCTTGCAATTGCTTTCTTCTGATGATACAAGTCCCATAACTCGAGAGAAGCTTGTCTAGACACTTATAATCACTCAGTCCATGCTTGTACTTCATCTTGAAACTTGTTTTCCCACTTTTCTGGAAAATCAAGTAACATAACAATTAGCTTGTAACTTGTACTTCTCACTCTCAAAAGCACTCAAGACCCTTTGCTTTTACATACACAAGTTATTTGCCACAAATCCCACGCATGCTTAAGCCCTGAAAACATCAAGAACATAGAATCACCAAAAACACCTCAAAACTTGACATTTCTGAGTTTTGAATCCAATCTCCAAATTTGCTCGTGCGAATCTTGGCCTTTTACTTTCAAAAGCTTCTAAATAACATACACAAACAATTCCAACACCTGTAACACCACTGTAACACCTCCATCATCATCCACCATTTTCAAAAAAAGCACCTTGCACCTTGACTTCTCCAGAACTCCTCAGGCACCTTCAGCTCAAGCTAAGCATCACATTAGCTTCCTGGAAACTTGAGGAAGCTAATCCAATCATTGGAACTCACTAAAAGCTACTCAAATTCCAAACATGATACCCTCTTGCAAGGTAAGTTATCTCAACTTTGAACTTTTCATACAAGCATCATTAAAGGTTTATTTGTGAATGAAAAATGTAGATATCATTGCCCTAAAGCTAACCATGTCTGTAGTTTTCATTTATATTGCTTGAGCTTAGAGAATTTTAAGATTGAAGTTTCTAAAAATTTTAGGGTTCAGATTAGGACCATTAAAATTCATGCTTGTCTTTGATCTATAATTTTATTGCTTTGCATTTCTGAAATCGTGAGGAAATTTGCTACAAGTTTCCTGTTTACATTTTTCATTTTTGTTGAGAATTGAATAAGATACAGAGGTTTGGGTTGGGCGTGAGGTTGAAGATGAAGTTGGCCTCAGAAACATGTTTACCATATATATTTATGGTTTGATATTAATAAACGGATGTATAGCCACCCCAGTGGTAGAAGCGCGTGCATGTGACAATAGAGACCTGGGTTCGAGCCCCAGTGGTACCCTTTTGGATTTTTTTCTTCATATTTTTTTATATATTCTGACTTTTTTGGCAGCGCTGGGCCTCATACCCTTGGGCTTTATTTTTTTACTTCTAACCCCCCTTGCTGGCTATTCACACCCGTGGCCCATTTTATTTTATTTTTTTTCTCATTTTTATTTATTTGTTTTCTTAAATATTTTATCTAATATTAAAAAATCAGAAGAAAAAAATATAAAAAACATTAGATTTATATTTTGATGTAGTTTATTTATTTTTTACACAAAAAAAATATTTTATTTAATCATACTTGATTTATTTTACTAATTGATTTCTAAATTTAATTTAAAAAAACTATGGTTTTAGTTATTTTCTTTTACACAATTTAAATATTTTATTTTAAAATGTAAAAAGACCAAAAATATTTTATAATACTATAAATTATTTTTAAGACAAAAATACCAAAAATATTCTTCTTATAAACTTAATTTCCTTTTTAATCAATTAATAGATTAGGGTTTTATTTAAATTCTTTTCCTAGTAAATTTAGGTTTTACTTTTTACTAATTTAATTAATTATTTTTATTTTAGTTAATTAGGTTAAAACAAAACTCCTTTTCCCTAAAAAAATCCAAATAAACATTCATTTTCTTTATATTTTCATTCTTGTATATTTATTCATTTTTGTACATTATTTATCCAAATTCAATATGGTTGTAATAGATAATTAGGCTTTATTTTATTACAATCCCCATTTGTAATTTGTACACCCCCCATCCCACAAGTATTGTAATAGTGTATTAATTTTAAATTCCTCAATTTACCGCTTTATATACAAATGCTAGTAATTAGGGTTTGTATGGAAAGATTAAAACCAATCAATTAGAAAACCCTAATCAAAGACAAAACCAAGCATGAAAAACAATGCACTTGCACACAAGCACCCCTAGGGTAAATCCACTTGGTTTCCTTACAAAATGGCCATGTTACGCATGTGAGGTATCTTAGAAAAAACAAGCAAAATACAAGATCATAGTCCCTCGATGACGCTATCTATGTTGCCTTTCAAATGATCTTAGTCCCTAAAAGAGAATGCTAAGATACCTTGCAACATTGCTAATCATGGTTATACGATGACCCACACCCGTTCCATTTACATCCAAAGATAGGGTTACTTACCAAATCAATGTTAAGATGACAATGTAAAAGGAAAGAGGAAATGAACATGAAAGACTTTTGAGTAGGTAGAATGTTCCTAGTTACTTGCTTACTTTCAAAACAAAACATCCTTGCTATTTTCAAAACAAACACCTACACTTTCAAAACATCTTTCAAACTTGAAATTTTTTTTCAAAAGATCAACATCTTGATATACATTCTTACGAACGATAATCATTACAAAGTTTGCCTAAACAATGGCCTCTTTACAAAATACTTTCAAAAACCACACAAAGCATAATTTCAAACAAAAGCAAGTGATCTAGCAAGTAACTAAGAGCCCATGGAAAACCATTGATGAAAAGGGTGCTAATACCTTCCCTTTTCATAATCTACCCCCTGAACTCAAGAAAAAATCTCAAAGGTCTTTCCTGTGCTTTTTCACCTTTCCTTTTGGATAAAAGAAAAGTCGGTAGCGACTCTTGCTAACGCAATATTTTCGATAAAATGCAAAACACCCAAGTCAGTTCTCCAACCGTATCACAGAACTGGCGACTCTGCTGGGGAAAATTCTAAAAGTGGGTGTTGTACTCCAAAATTTTCCCTCTCATTTTATCAAGATCTTCCTCACAAGACTTCTTGCACTCAAGACAAGACTAGGGTTTGGTCAGCTCAAGACACCTCTTCTTGCACTGATGACCTGAAATTAGGGTTTGAGTTTGCACAATGATTTTTGGACCATAAATGCTTCATGTGACCTTCATACACCATCTTGGACCCCTAAGGTTGCTCATACCAAGTTTCAAGCCTTGAATCACATTTTTGCCCAGTCAATTGGAGAGTTGACCTAAAAATCAACTGTATTGGGGGAAAAGTCAACTATGGCCAATTTACAGTCAAACTTCATAATTTTTGATCCACAACAACATTCTAGACTCCTATGTACCATTTTATCAAGTTTGTATCACAACTCCTCAAGAAATTTGATTAAATCATCAAAAGGGCAAAAGGGTCAAAATTAGGGTTTTGACTGAGAAAGGGCAATTTCTGATTTTTAACCTAGCCAATGACCAATTGGGTTCAAACATGATTTCAAGGACTCAATGGAATCATCTTGACCTAATTACACATTTCAAAAGATCACAAGTTCATAGGATTGACAGATGAATTTTCCAGTCAACTGGTCAAAAATCAACTGTACACTGAAAAGTCAAACTTTGACTTTTTGGTCAAAATCAAGTGCCAAAGGTCATAATTCATCAAGATATGTCAAAATGTGAAACTTGTTGACCAAGAAACCTAAAATTGCAAATTAGGGTTTTAATTTGAAATTTTTCATAACTTAGAATTTTTCTAAGTATGGAAAATTTCTTATTTTTTCCCAACTTTTCCCAAATTTTTCACCATGATGCAATTGGATTCAAAGAAAAATTCCTACATGAAAGTTGTAGTCCTCCATGAAATCTATAACTTTAATTCACAAAGTTTTCCCAAAAAATTCTTGGATCTCAAGTTATGATTTTATGAATAGGAGTCCATAAACTAAATAACTTAGTGAAATTTTGCCCTAGTTTAGGCAGGTTTTTGACCTAACTTCATGGTAACTTTTCACCTAGTTCCAAGAGTTATATCAAGTTGCATTTCAAAGATGGATTGTAGATCATGTTGCAAGCTTTCCAAAATCTCCAAGAAATCTCCAAGATCATTTGTGGTTAGGGAGAATTGAAGAAGAGAAAATGGAATTTTGTCACTTTTGTTCAAGCCATTTTTCACAATGCACCAAGTTGCAAATCTGATCAAGCATGCTTGTACCTTGCATTACAGGTCCTAAATCCCTTCTACACTCCATAATTAAATGCTAACTCAATGGATAATGGCTTTGTTTTGGCTTTTGAGGCATTGCACAAAGAATAATTCCACAAATGGCCAAAAGTTCACAATGCCATTTTGATAAAGCAAGCTTTTCCAACTTTACAATTCTTGAGCCATGGACCTGATCTTTTGTTGCAAGCAATATCCACAAATATCAGGCAATGTTTATCAACTCTCATCAGCCCTAGAACTAGCAAGTACAACACTTTGGCATAGTCACTTCAACCTTTCTTCAAAAGTAAGAAAATAAGCAAAAGGGATCAGAACTTGCACATTTGTTAAAGGGAAGGCTTGGCATCATTCTACAGGACTTCACAAACTTGTTGCAAGCAAGAACACGAGTGCATAGCATATGAAACTAACCAAAACTCCAAAAACACAAATTTCTGCCCAAACAGGGCAGCTTCTGCAAAACACTTGCCAACTTAAAATTTGCTCGTGCGTTTTACCTTGTAATACTTCAAACATCCTCCATACATCCCACCTAAGATATCCAAGCCCTTGTCCTGGTTCTGGAAGCTCAGTTTCAGACATCACCATTTTCATTTTGGAAGGTTGCAGGTTGACTTCTATAGGGAGCTTCAAGCATCCTCAGGGCCAACTAAGCATTGGAAAAGCTTGAGGGAACTTCAAGGAAGCTCACATGATCTTCAGGCCTCCCTCAAAGTCCCTACATCGCCATATCCAAACTCAGTTGAACAAGGTATTTTTCAAAACTCTATCTCTCTATTTAGGAATCCTCAAACTTTGATTTGTGAAGCAAAAATGTAGTCATTAACTTGTTGAAGCTATACATATGCATAGTTGTCATTTATATTAACTGAGTAGTGAGAATTTGAAGCTTGAAGTTCATGAAAAAATTAGGTCAGAAATTCTCCATGATCCTTGAGAGTTAGATTATGTTTTTTATATCATTGGAATCGTGAGATTCCAAGCTACATTTTTTATGTTGCAAGTTTTTGTTTTTGCGCAAAAAAATAGAGAGTTACAGGTTGAAGGTAAGAACGCACGCGTTTGGGAGAGGCTGGAGGACAGGGATGAAGTCCTGGGCCTGGCGCGCCTTTGGCCTGTTTGTTCTACTTTCCACACCCCCTGGCTACTATCCACACCCCCTTTGCATATTTTTATATTTTGCATATATTTTCATTTCTTTTATGTTTATTGACTTTAATATTTTTTTCTGAACATTAAAAAATCACAAAAATATTTTCTTAATTTTTTTCATTTTATTTTATTTTTTATCTTATTTTTTTGCATAAAATATTGATTATTTAGAATAAATAGAATCTATTTTCTTAAAATAAATAGTAAATACATTTAAAAATATCATACATTTTTATTTTTATTATTCATACACATAAAATATTATTTCCACACATATTTTATTTTTTAATATTTGTTAATAATATTATTTATTTATTTCTAGTATAAAAATGGACAAATAAATATTAGAAAATCTAATTTTCTTTTAAATCAAAAAACTAGGGTTTTTCACCCTTTCAAAAATAACAATATAATTTTTTCTTATTTTTAGGACTTAAATAATTTATTTTTCTCATACATAAAATAAATACAAAACATTTTGCATAAATACATTTTATTTGCATATTTAAATAATTGTATGTTTATTTATTTATTGTGCAATAATTCAATTGGGTTGTAATAATTTTTAGGGTTTTATTTTGAGCAATATCCCCCATTCAAAACTTGTATCCCCCTTCCCATAATATTGTTGAAATAACTTAGCTTTACTTTACGCAACTTATCGCATTATATACATGTTTAGTAAATTTAGGGTTTGTATGATAAGACAAAAAAATCAAACAAATAGAATGACCTAATCCAAGACAAACAAACATGTAATATGACACACATTGCACACAAGTACCTCTAGGGTTTCACCCACTTGGTTGCCTTACAAAATGGTTATGGTATGCATGCAAAGTATCTTGGCAAAACAAAACAAAACAAACAAAAGATCATAGTCCCTCGATGATGCTATCAAAAGGTTGCCTAAAAACAAATGGTCTTGGTCCCTCAAACAAGCTAAGATACTTGGCAACATTGCTATCATGGTCATACGATGACCCACGCCCATCCCGTTTAACCTCCAAAGATAGGGTTGTTTACCAAATCAATGGTAAATCAACAATGTCAAAGGAATAAAAATACATAGGAAAGACATTTGAGTAGGGTAGATAGTTACTAGTTACTTGCTCTCTTCAAAACAAATCCTTGTTATTTTCAAAAACACACAACACATTTCAACACCTTTCCAAACAACTTTCAAAACATTGAAACATTTTTCAAAAGACAAACATCTTTGTATACATTCTTACGAACGAGAATCATTACAAAGATTGCCAAAACGATGGCTTCTTTTCAAAATACTTTCAAAATCACACCAAACACAGAGCACCATTTCAAACAATTTCAAAAGCGAAGCAAGTGATCTAAGCAAGTAACTAAGATCCCATGGAAAACCATGGATGAAAAGGGTGCTAGCACCTTCCCTTTTCATAATCTACCCCCTGAACTCAAGAAAACATCTCAAAGGTCTTTCCTGTGCTTTTTTACCTTTCCTTTTGGATAAAATAAAAGTTGGTGGCGACTCTTGCAAAACCAAAACATTTGCGATGAAACGCAAAACCTCAAGTCAGTTCTCCCACTGTATCACAGTGGGGTTACCTTAGGGTTAGATCAAATTTACTTGCTTTCTTTGTTTGACTTGTATGCTTTACATTATGGTTCTTTGTTTGGGTTTGAATCCTCTACCCGGATTTTGGATACCTTATAGGTAAGTAGTAATACATTGTGGAAACTGTGTGGGGTATACCGATATGGTCTAAGCAATAGCTACGTTAGTGCGACATATTTGTGGGTACCGGTAGCCCTTGAATAGTCAAGGAGAATACGGGGCCACTGAGTGATGTCATGAAACACTAATGAACTTTTAGAACCTTTACTTGACCAACTTGGCCATTAGGACGTAGTGAGATGACCGACTTTGGTGCATTCCTAAGTTGGTAGATACTCGACACTACACTCATTGAGGTTTTTTTTGGGATATTTCGGTCGCCATTAAAGAGGCTTGTGCTGAAACAATGACCAAGGAAACAAACCAGTGATATTGAGCTTCTTAGAACTCAATTACTATTGCTAGGACAGGTTTGAGCCAACTAAACTTCAAGAGGGTACTTACCTATAAGACTCCATTCAAGCCTAAACCTATGGACTTGTTTGCTTTGTTTGTATATACATACTTGTACACAACATCATGAACATCATAACATCATACTCATATTCACCGCTAACTTGCATTCTTTTCCCTTATCAACTGCAGGAAATAAAATGCCATAGTCGAGAGTTCCTTTGAGATACCTTATTATCCTATTCACCGCTACTAGATGTGATACATTTGGCTTCTGCATGAATCTACTTATCATACCTACAATGTATGCTAAGTGAGGCCTTGTGTGACAAAGGTATCTTAATGACCCAATAAGTATTTTGTATTGCCTTGGGTCGACATCATCTTCTTCTGCATCTTTCGACAGTTGCAACCTTGGTTCTGGAGGTGTCGAAGTTGACTTGCATTCTTTCATCTTAAATATCTTGAGAATTTCTCCTGCATATCTTCTTTGATGCATCATCAAACCTCTACTTCTCTTGTAGAATTTGATACCAAGGAAATATGAAATGTTACCCAGATCAGACATTTTTAATTCCTTGTTGAGATCACCTTTGAAATCTTCAATCTCCTTCTTGCAACTACCTATTATTAATAAGTCATCAACATAGAGACATAGTATAAGCAATTCAATATTGTTTTTTCTTTCATATACTCCATTTTCAATTGTGCACTTCACAAATTCCTTCTCCCTTAGAAAACTATCAATTTTCTTATTCCAAGCTCTTGGAGCTTGTTTCAATCTATACAGGACTTTATGCATCCTGTACACCTTTCTCTCTTTGTCATGTTTCACAAATCCAATTGGTTGTTTAACATAAACTTCTTTGACTAAGGGTCCATTCAGGAATGCACACTTTACGTCCATCTGACATATGTGCCAACTGTTCATTTCTGCTAGACCAATAACCAACCTGATTGTTTTGATTCTAGCCAGAGGTGAAAAAACATCATCAAAGTCAATTCCTTCCCTCTGAAGAAATCATTTCACCACAAGTCTTTCTTTGTGTCGAGTTACTTCCCCTTTGGGATTAATCTTCACTTTTTATACCCACTTGACATCAATTTTCTTCTTGCCTTGAGACAATTCGACATGTGTGTAGCGGTAGAAATGTTTAAGTCTAAGCCATTGGATTGACTAGACTTTATAAAAATCAAAATCAAAATTGCCACCGCGCTTTATTGTTTCCAAAGGAATGGGAAAAGAGCGAATAACCCAAAAAAGGGGGAAAGATTCAAGGTAAGGGGGTTGGTTATGTAAAGGGAAGGTATTAGCACCCTAAACATCTACGGTACTCCACGGGAGCCTCTTTGTAAAATCTGTATATTTTGGCTATATAAAAAAATGTTGTATATAAAAAATGGATGGTGGAGGTGAGGAAAGAAATATATTTATTTTTATAGTTTTTGCACCCGCCGCGGTTGCAAACCTTTAGGGCCTACGTACCACCTTTTCGTGCAATAGGGGATCAGGGTACACGTAGTTCCTCTTTCAAAAATTTAAAACACAAATGTGTTGGTTAATTTTATGAGATAAAACATCATTGTCATTGTCCGTGTGGAAAACAGCCTACTACCCACAATCATAAGAAAGGAGAATTTGCAGCATCTCAAAGTGGAGGATATGGCTTGGATTTTAAAATCAACAATACCTCACTCAACACCCAAGTGTAAAATATCTCTCTTCACTACATATTGTAGAAGTATAGTTGTTTGCATCACTACAAGGATTGATAAGAGTTCAACCTTTTTGATAAAAGTTTAAAGATAAAAGCCAAAGTGGCAAAATAGTTTTAAATGAGATTGATTGAATTTTAGTCTTCTCAAAAAAAAAGTCAAGGTATTATTAAGTTGATTGGAGTTTATTTATGAAAAATGTTTTAAAAATGCATGGACATAAGTCCGAGTTTATTATGAAAGTGGTTCAAGTTCAAAAACAAGAAGAGTTTTCAAAAAAGGGGGAAGTAGATTTTTGAAATTAAAGAAGATGGGAGGAGAAGAAGGGACTATCCTAAAGCATAAGGTAAAATCTAGGGATAAGAACCATATAACCAACAAGAAGCCAATACTTGACATCATGAGCCAAGATAGAATTCCCATTCCTTGGATTGGAACCAATCAAGCAAAAAAAATAATAGACCTCTTGAGAGAACCAAACTTCAAGTGTATTAAGTCTTCACAAAAATTGGGCAGAGTAACGGCAGTATACGGGTGAATTCCATATTACAAACAAGGGGTGTAATCACGAAAACCTGCACACAAAAACAAACAAGCAACCCAATGTCTTAAGGTAAACCTCAAGAACTTCAGACAGAATAATCAGATAATATCACAAGGTCTCCAAGATAGTCCAAGGTTTCTAATCCTAAGTCCAAGAAAAGTCCCATACTCCATAATGCCAAGGATAGTAACCAAATAGTCCAAGTACCATTGAAGATTTTTTAGGGTTTATGTTGATTATTAAGTATCTTAAGAAAGGGAAAGAAAAGCTCAAGTGAGGAAAGTAAAAATGGCAAGAAAGTAAATTCTCAAATGAGAAAAGATGAAAATGACATGAAATGTAAATGCTAAAAGTAAATGGTACATAAAGCATAAAAAAAAGAATAAAAACATAAAGTAAGACAAGTCAATAATTAGTGGTTAGTTGGATGGCCATCTTGAAGCTTGAATTTGGAACTCATTAGAGGATTGGTAGAACCAAAGCATCCATACAACAAGTTGCATTTGCTTTTTGTCAAGTATATCATCCATTTGGAATTCTCACAAGTGCCATTTAATGATCAACGATGTTTAAGTGATCCGCGTTGACCAAAGGTGTTGTAGATCCATTAGAGGATTGGCAGAACCAAAGCCTCCACACAATGAATCTCAAGGTTATTGGATCAAAGAGATCAAATTAACATAATTGGGCTTGCAATCATAATTTTGGACCACGAATGATCATTTATTCGAATTGGGACAAAATTTAGCACTATGTTAAGCAATCGTAAGTGGAACTATATAGAAGTCGCACCTATTTTGAGGCCGGTCAATAGCAATCTATGCACCATTTGTTTTGAGACATGATATAGAGATCAAGCTCCAACAACATCTAGTGCAATAAGAAAGGGATGAGATGAAGAGGGGTGGGGAAAAAATATACAAACCACATTTGAACTAAATTTTAATCAAACTATTATTAAAATCATTCATCCATTTTTGTGGAGTTAAACTCAACACCATGGATCCAATGATGTTAATAAAGTTCACGATCCAAAATCTAATCCAACATCAGCCAGAAAATAGTCACAAAATAATATCACATTTTAATATACACAAAAGGGTTTAAAAATAATGTTTAAAAATAGAAAATAAAGAGAAAAATATCAACTATGTTCAAATTAATCAAGAAATGAAAAGTGAGACCATAGAAAAATTAGAAAAAGGCTCAAATAATTCTACAATTTTTTTTGGTAATTTTTTTAAGTCAGAAACTATTTTTAAAATTAAAATAAATGGGTAAAATAAACAAGAGATGATAAAAAATAGTAAAGTCAGAAAAAAGAAGAAAAAAAATAAGGTCACCAATATTTGTCACAATATCACTGGATCATTCCATAATTTTTTCAGAATTTAAAAATGTATAAAAGTATTTTTAACATTTTAAACAAATTAAATAAAGTGTAAAATTTATAAAAAATACCAAAACACAAAATTAAATTGTAAAAAAATAAAAATCATAAAGAGAATAATCAAAAATATTTTTCATAATTTTTTTAGATTTTTTGGACTAAAAATGAATTTTCTATGATTTTTTGAAATTTAAAACAATTAAAATATAAAAATTAGAAAAAGAAAATAAAAGTAAAATATGTGGACCATTGGATGAAAGTCAAAACGCGTTAGTAATCAAATCCAAGGGATCTGGCGCGCTGTGCATATCATGGTCATTAGTGAATAATATACAAAATCATTAATTAAATCAGAATTTGAAAAAAAACAGATGGCGCGCCTTCATTGGTTGGAAGATGACACGTTGGTCATCTTCAACCTCCAGCCATCACGAATTGTAGGTGTGATACGGTGGGAGAACTGACTTGTGATTTTACGTTTGTATTCGCAAATGTTTCGATTTAGCAAGAGTCGCCACCGACTTTTTATTTTATCCTAAGGAAAGGTCAAAAAGCACAGGAAAGACCTTTGAGATGTTTTCATGGGTTCGGGGGTAGATTATGAAAAGGGAAGGTGCTAGCACCCTTTTCACCCATGGTTATCCATGGGCTCTTAGTTACTTGTTTCAGATCACTTGCCTTTGCTTTTCAATTGTTTGAAATGGTGCTTTGTGTGTGTGGTTTTGAAAATGTTTTGAAAAAGATGCCTTGTCTAGGCAACCTTTGTAACGATTCTTATTTGAATATATACAAAGGTGTGTGTCTTTTTGAAAAGATAATTCAATGTTTTGAAAGTTGTTTTTGAAGTTGTGTTGTGGAGTGTGTTTGAAAAATGGCAAGGATGTTTTGCAAGATTTTTGATCAAGTAACTAAGAGTTGGTCTACCCTATTTTACTCAAAGATTTTTCTTATGTTTTAACCCTTTTAACAGTGTTGTTTCACCATTTTTTTTATGAACAACCTTGCGTTAGGATGTTGAACGGGACTGGCGCGGGTCATCGTATGCAATCATTGAAGGCAACTTGTAAGACGCTCTAGCAATTTCGTAAGGGACGAGATCGTTTTATCGAAGGCAACATCGAGGGTCATCGAGGGACTACGATCTTTGTTTATCGAAGGGGCAATTGCTAGAGTGTCTCATAATCGAGGGACATGATTGCATTTTCCGAGGCAACAAGTGGAATTACCCTAAGGGTGCATGTGTGAATAGTGTGTTTGATTTGCATGCATTTTGTCTTGATTAGGGGTTTCCTACTTGTTGGTTTTATCTTTCCATACACACCTATTTACTAGCATTTGTATAAAGCAATAAAAATGTAGCAAATAAATACCCTACACTATTACAACCATATTGAAGTGCAGAAGAATATAAAGGAAAAATAAGATAAAAAGAAGAAAAAATGAGCTCCTTCGATTTGGGCAGGAGCAGCCTTCGATTTTCATTTCTAGGCTTCCTTTGATTGGGAGTTTGCACCAGTGAGGTCATGGCCTTCGATTGGGATTTGGCACCAGTCAGGTCATGTACTTCGATTGGAGGCTGGCACCAGCATGGGATTTCCTTTCGTCTGAGCCTGGACTTAGTGCAAGTGTGCCTCTGGCTGGGCCTTTCTGCCTTGTTGTCTTCTTCGATTGGGCCAGTGAAATCAGTGTGAGCGTGTCTCTGGCTGGGCCTGGAAGTCAGTGTGGAAACCAAAGGCTTCGTTTCATACTCCTGTCTCCTGTTTCTTTCGTTTGAACTTTTTGAACAGCAGCATGGCATAAGGCCATGCTAGTATTGCCTTACAATCAGTTAATAATTAATGCATATTTAAGTAAACAAGCAGCAAAACGAAAGGGGTTAGCTCTGAAAACATATTAAGTAGGTGGAAACGAAAAGAACCAAAGTGTTATGTACATGTTTTCAAATGAAAGGGAAGATTATTCACATACTATGCCATGAAACGAAAGGTTCAAGGGTAAGAGTGACTTACCTTGCTTCAGGCCTTGAATGGATGTGGGATTCGAACTTGAACTTCTACCTGGACGTTTCTGGAATTCAAAGAGTAGTCACAGGGGGTTTGCTTTTGGTTCGAAGAGTTAACACACAAGGTTGTCTTTGAGTTTGAACAAACTTCTATGTGTGGGGATGTTCTTTAGAATCGAAAGAGGTGAGTGTTTGGGATTCTGGGTTTTTTTTTATTGTTCAAGTGTTGATGAACTTGAGAGTTTTATTGTGTTTGAGAAAATTTGGGGGATTCGTTCCTCTGGTCCAAAGATCCTCCCCTAGCTTTGTAAATGTTCCTCTATTTATAGAGAAAGAATGGACATGTTGTCCAAAGCCATCCTTGCAAATAAATGATAAAATAATGTAACGTAAAAGTACATGTGGGGGGCCTCTTAGCAGTTGGGGTACAGAAGATGTGACTTGTGTTTCTGACATTGCTTGTGCTCAGACCAAAATCAGGTTGAAAGCTAATTTTGTGACTAAAGTACTCTCTATGAAAAGAAAGAGTATGTAGCCTTTAACCAAGAATAGTAGTATCTAAAAGACAAAGTTTAAAACCCTTGTACAAACTTCTGATTATGTAAAGATTTGGACGCAACATAGCCTGGAAAACGAAATTTGGTCTTGTGTCAAATGCAAGAATGAGATCGAAGCGCACTTGTTCGAAGGAAGCCTTTGCCTCAGTCGAAGCTTGTGGTCGAAACAAGCTTACTCGAAGGAAGCTAATGCCTTGTCGAAGCTTGGATCGAAACAAACATATTGCCCAATCGAAAGACTGTGTTCGAAGGAAGCAATGTTTCCCAATCGAAGCTTGGGTCGAAACAAACATAAAGGGAGTCATTGCCTTTTAGCGTGAGGGACGTTCCTGGCTTCTGAGTTGAAAGGCGCTTTTTTCAAGGGAAGCAAGAACTTAGTCACATCTTGTACGAAGATACTTCTTGGATCAAACGAAGCTTGTATGAAGCAAAGTATGCAACAAGCCCTTGGTGTAAGTGGATTTGAAGGATGCATAAAGATGGTTACTTTGTCCCATCGAAACTTGTCCAAACGAAGCAAGCATGCAGGCAGCAAACTTGTCTAGTCGAAGCAGGCTTATAGGCAGTAAACTTGTCCAAATCGAAGTAGGCTTTGCAGGCAGCACACTTGGTGAATCAAAAAGGTTTCCTTACAGGGGGCATGTGTGGCCAACATGTCACGGCCTTTGATTGCAACCATGTAGGCAGCACACTTGTCCAATCAAAAGGCTGAATCGAAGGAGGTTTCAAATCCAAACGAAGGATGTACCTAAGTTGCGTTCGAAGGAGGTTTCAAATCCAAACGAAGGATGTACCTAAACTGGCATTCGAAAGAGGATTTCAGTTCAAAATGAAGGATGTAATCCAAGTTGCATTCGAAGGAGGTTTCAAATCCAAATGAAGGATGCACCTAAACTTGCATTCGAAGGAGGCTTAGAGTCAGTCGAAGGGTGCTGGATCGAAGGAGACCTATTTTCCTTCAAATTTGTCAAAATGTTATTTTTATCTGTTTTCTCCCTTTTTGACAGTTTCCTTTTAATTTTGGTACTAGAAAATTCCAAAGTACTTGTGCAAGCTTGAACCTTGAGAATCCTTATGAGAAAGGCCTTGATAATTGAGAGGGAAAATTTTGGGGTACAACAATAGGTCTCTCAAACTGTAAAATCAGAAGCTCGGACTTATGCCATTCGCTTTGTCTCTTCAAGACAAAGACAACCACACCCTCGTCCCAAATTTATATAAACTGTAGCTCAAGTAATTTGGAAGGAAAGTTTTGAAAAGGGATTTGAAATTTCATGGTCAAAACGTGTTTCCAGTAAAAGGTAAGTGTTGTGACTAGAACCAAGGAAATGAGAGCAACACAATGATATCATAGTTTTGAAGAATTAATGAAGGAATCTACCTATTGAAGTTGAGTTGCAGAGCTCTGAAACTGGACTTCTATGGAGTAGTATAGGGCACGATTCTTGAATGTAATTATGTGGTTAGCTTTAGGGAAGATCAAGGAAGGTGAATTGATGGAAAAATTGGATTGAAAAAGGCTTGAGAATGGATTTTGAAGTTACTGAATTCTGAGTTATGGAACAAGTTTGGCAGGGTGATTCTGGCTATCCAAGCTTAGGAAAATGAATGGGATAGTACATGTATTTATAGGAGAAGCAAATGGGATCAAAAGAAAGAGTAAATGATGTGTTTTGGAGGGAATTCGTGCAAACCTGATGCACGAGTGAAGTGTGATCCAAAATTCACCAAAACTCATCCAATTATTGTATTTTGATGCACCAACCCAATTGGGAAAGTTAGCTAATCATGTTTAGACCCAAAACACATGTTAACTTGAGGTTTAGAGGTTGTAACATGAAATTCAAATTCTGACTTGCAAGGAAACTTCAATTCCAAGTTACCATTTTTGAAACCATGGCATTCTCAGCTCAAGGGGTCTTAAGGCATGATTCTTGATGCTAGGTCACAAACTTTGTAATGGAAAAAAGAATGGAGTTAAATGGATGCTTGAGCTGAAATTTGCATTGAGTCAAAGTTGGAGAAAAAGGGTTGACTTTCCATAGTTAGAAATATTTCAAATTCTTCTTTAAAAATGACCTATAATGTCTTGCATCCAAACATGACTTTCCACTTAGAATTTGGTCTTGACCAAAACAGATGGCATGAATTAGATCTCTTGAATGACATTTTGAAACTTTAACCATTCAAAATATCCAAAAATTGAGAAAGTTATGACTTGTTGAAGTTGGCAAAAAAATCATGAAATGACCTATAATCTTTTGCATCTTTAAGGCAACTTCCATCCATTTTCTCACTTTGCATATAAAATAAGATATAAAGTTCACATCTTCAAGATCATTATGGAAAAAGAATGGACTCAAGGTGATAAAAAATGGCCAATTTATGATCATTTGAAGTCACACATGGGAAATTGGGGATTCATCTGGAGGACTTGTAATATTTCTTCCTCCTCAAGTCTCTTCCTCATGAAAACTCCTTGGAACTTTTGAAGTGATTTTTTGATAACCCTTTGAAGAGAAGGATGTCTTTGGAATCACTCAAAAATACCAAAAGATGAGCAAGATATACCCCTTTGAAGTTCAAAACCCTAGCTCCTAGATCAAGAAAATGCTTTGAGGAACTTGGACAAGCTTGAACAAACTTCTTGTACCAACATTCTTTATTTGTGAATAGAAGTTGTTGAGGATGATAATGAGAACTCATATCCACCAAAACCACTTCCATATCTTGAGAATTGATAGAAATATACTCTTGTGACCAATAGGAACAAGGCCTTGCCATGCCAATTCTTCCAAAACCAATCCAATAGTGAGATTTTGAACTTCTCAAGCTATATTGACTAGGGCATGGAAATAAACTCATGAACCCATGGGGTAACTAGTTAGATATCATTGCCTTTACCTATATGGATAACAAGTAAAACAAACCAACATTGAATTTTATTAGTTAAATGAAGAAATCAAAACAATATTCATGATCACAAAAGGAACATAAGTCAAGGTGCTTGGTAATCTCTTAAAAGGGCAAAACTAAATGTAGGGAGGGGAACCAAGAATCCTAGTGTGATCTTGTTGTGAATGAATCAACATGGTATGATGAAGGGATCTTAGGGGCAAAAATTGGGGTACAACAATGTGACCAAGTGTTGTTGTCTTTGATGGATTTCACTTCTTCATTCATTTCTTTCACCCACTTAGAATCTTTCAATGCTTCAGTTGCATTGACAGCTTTGACACATGCATAGAAAGCATAATGTACCAGATCACCTTCATTATCAACCATATCATCCGATGTAATCACACAATCTTGCAACCCTGCAGGCATGTGTATTGTTCTCTGAGGTCTGCTTGTACTTGGTTAATCTCTAACCTCCCCTTGTCTAACTTCCTCTTGTTGAACTTCTTTTTCGACTTGAGTTTCTGGTACTTCAAGTAAGATTCTCACTGAATCTTTCTTGACATTTTTAGTCCAATCTCATTCTTTAGGCTCATCTATTATCATGTCCCTAATGATTACAATCTGCTTGTTCACTGGATCAAACAACTTGTAACCTCTTATCGAATGATATCGTACTAGGATCATCTGACTCGACTTGTCATCAAGTTTTCTTTTCAACTGATCTGGCACATGTCTATGTGAAATAGATCTAAATATTTTGAGAAGACTCAAGCTAGGCTTCATACCAGACCAACATTCTTCTGGAGTAATTCCTTCTAGCTTCTTTGTACGACATCTGCTCAAAATATAAATTGCAGTCGACACAACTTCACCCCAAACACTCTTTAGGTAAATGCTTACCTTTCAACATACTTCTCACTAAATTCATGATGGTCTGATTCTTCTTTTCTGCAACTCCATTCTGTTATGGAGTGTAGGATGTCACCACCTCACGCACAACCTCTTTTTCACATAATTTGTCGAAGTCTTTCCACACATATTCTCCACCACCACCAGTTCTCAAAACATTGAGCTTTCGACCACTTTGTCTTTTGACCATAGACTTAAACTTGGAAAATACCTTGATCACTTCACTTTTCTTCTTGATCAGGTAAGTCCACAGTTTTTGATTGAAATCATCTATGAATGTGACAAAGTATTTATCACCTCCAAACAAATCCACATACATCAGAGTATACGACTTCGAGGATAGCCTTCGACCTGCTTCCTGCATCCTTATTGAAGTTATTCTTGTGTTGCTTCGCCTTTACACATTCCTCACACACTTTGTTTGGAATGTTAATTTATGGAAATCCTGAAACCATATTTCTACTCTTCAAATATCTGATGTCTCTAAAGTTGAGATGGCCTAACCGATAGTGTCATATCCATTCATCTCTGCTAGTTGCAGTCAAAAGGCACTTGTGCTCCATCACATTAAGATCAATATTTTGATACATGGGAGCATTCAAGATTAACCTTTTATTTGTGTTGACGGTGTAACGCGGTGGGAGAACTGACTTGGGTGTTTTGCATTTGATTGCAAATGTTACGGTTAGCAAGAGTCGCCACCAACTTTTCTTTTATCCAATAAGGAAAGGCTGAAAAGAATAGGAAAGACCTTTCGAGATGTTTTCTTGAGTTCATGGGGTAGATTATGAAAAGGGAAGGTATTAGAACCCTTCTCATGTGTAGTTATCTACGGGCTCTTAGTTGCTTGCTAGATCACTTGCTTTTGTTTGAAAGTGTGCTTGTGGTGTGGGTTTTTGAAAGTATTTTGAGAATGTCTTTGTAATGGTTCTCGTTTCTATGAGAACGCGTACAAAGTGTTGTTTTGAAAATAGTTCAAAGAGGTATTTGTGGAATGTGTTTCTGAAAGTGATTTTGAAAAGGTGTCTTTGTAATGGCTCTCGTTTCTATAAGTACGCGTACAAAGTGTTGTCTTTTGAAAATGTTTCAAAACGAGAGTGTTGGTGTATAAAATGTTTTTGTTGTGAGCAAACGAGCAACTAGGAGAAATCTACCTACTCAAAAGGTCTTAGGTGTTCTTTTCCTCCTCCTTTAGATGTTGCTATCTTACTCTTTTTTTGGTAAGAAGCCCCATCGTTGGACGTGAAGGGATGGGCGTGGGACGTTTGTATAGTCATAGAAGGCAACCCATGGGACGTTTTAGCAATATCATTTTAGGGACTAGATCGTTTACCGAAGGAGACATTGAGGGTTATTCGAGGGACTACAATCTTTTATCGAGGGTCTTTGCTAAAACGCCTGTATTCGAGGGACATGACTATTTTTCCGATAGGTAACAAGTGAGATTACCCTAAGGGTGCATGTGTGAATAATGTGTTTGACTTGCATGCATTTTGTCTTGATTAGGGGTTGTCTACTTGTTGGTTTTTAATCTTGTCATACATCCCATTTACTAGCATTTGTATAAAGCAATAAAAATGCAGAAAAGAAAAACCCTACATTATTACTACCATATTGAAAGGCATAAAAATATGAAGGCAAAAATAAGATAAAAAGAAGGAAAAAAAGTGTCTTTCGATTGGGGCAGGAGAACTAGTCTCTGATTTGCATTCTGTTGGAGTTCTTCAATTGGGGCATGGAGTCAGCAGTCATGGCCTTCGATTGGGAGTTTCCGCCAGTGAGGTCATGGCCTTCGATTCTGGAATTATGGGGCTGGGAAGTCAGCATGTGGTATCCTTCGAATGGGCCTGGAAGCAGCAGGTTTTGCCTTTCAATTGGGGGGATGGCACCAGTGAGGTCATGTCCTTCGATTGGCCTGGAAGTCAGTGTGTGGCGAAACCCAAGGTTCTGCCTTTCGATTCTGCATGGAAACCAGTGTGGTGCAGCGTGCCTTTTTGTCTTCTTCTACTGGGCCAGTGAAATCAATGTGAGCGTGCCTCTGGCTTGGCCTGGAAGTCAGTGTTGAAGCCAAAGGCTTTGTTTCATACTCCTGTCTCCTGTTTCTTTCATTTGAGTTTTTTGAACAGCAACACGGCCCAAGGCCATGCTAGTATTGCCTTACAATCAGTTAATACTTAATGCATATTTAAGTAAACAAGCGGAAAAACGAAAGGGGTTATGTTGTACCCCAAAATTTTCCCTCCCATATTTCTCAAGACATGGCAAGAATAATCTCCAAGTTGCTCAAGATTGCTCAAGACTTGGACAGTCAAATCATCTCCTAAGGCAGTCAATCTCAAATTAGGGTTTTGTGTTGCATCAAGGTCCTTGAATCCAAATGACATCAAGTGCTCCCCAATGTCCTAATATGTTATCAAGATCATCCATGTCAAATTTCAAGCCTTGCAGAGGAAGTTTGGTCAGTCAATTGCTCAAGAGGCCCAAAAATCGATTGTGCTAGGGCAAAAGTCAACTGTGACCTACAAATAGTCAAACCTCAAGATTTTTTGTCAACATTCTCATATTTAAGGATAATTCATCATTTGATCAAGGGTTTATCATGATTCATCAAGGATTGCTCAAAATTCATCAAGACTCAAAAGTTGCTAAATTAGGGTTTTATAGGAAAAGTCAACTCAACTTTGACCAAGCATAACTTTCTCATACTTTATGAGAAATGACCCATCAAAATCTCATTTTGAAGAGGATGCAATTTACTACAATCCATCTTCACACCCCAAGATCAATAAATGCACTCACAAGAAGTTACTAATTTGGACATTATAGGTCATTTTTGAAAGTCAACAAAAACACTTTTTTTTCCAAAGCTTATAACTTGAGCATGGAATATCAAAATGATATGAGACTAAAATGGTTGGTTATAGGACATCTCAAGGTTTCTAAAAAGTCCAAGAACACCTCCAAAAGTTCAAAATTGAAGAAGTTATGCATTGTTGAAGTTGGGCATTTTTCCAAAATTGCCAAAAGTCAATTATCCCCAAAACTTCAAATTTTGTCAAATGGACCCACTTTTTTCCACTTGATTTGATCTTCTCACACTACACAAGTGTCATATCTTTAGCCTTGTGCCCAATTATTAATTTTTCCATTTTATTTGATTTTTATTGAATTAATTCATTTTTAATCAATTTAAATCCAAATAAAATCCAAATCTTGATAACTTGGTATCTTTTTTATTGATACAGGTCTTAAATATCATTATGGACATGATCAAATCCAAATCAAGCCATATCATGCACAAAATATTGGATTTGGAATCAAATTGGAGGCTTTTTAATGGAGGATCATATCATATCTCTAAGCATTAATTTACAAAGATTCAAGTCCAAGTATTTAACCTAATGCATTGCCTTATACATATACAAGCTAAAGAGGCACGAATTAGAGGCTAGAGGTTGCAAAATCAGAAAAGCCAAACTTGAAAAAAAACTTGAAAAAGCATGAATCTGAAAACGTACTTAGAGGTGTTTTCAAGGCCAAAACTCAACGCTATTTAATTGCTAGACATCCACTGAGTGAGAAGGAATCAAAAGCAAGCTATCTCCCTCCCAGAATCGCGCTGTAAGTCTCCAGAAAAACGCCCCTGTACTCGAAAACGCATCCTCTTATTCTTGCACTTTTTTGCCAAAATCTTTACACCATCATGTTTATCGTTCCATTTAGAACCTTTCTGTATCATTTGATTGTATTTTTATAGCCTGTAATGCCATACCCGAACCTAGGGTTTTGGAAGTTTGTTTTTGGGCGTTTTCTTTGCAGGAAAAATTGGAACCAATAATGGACATGAATGAAATCAGGAGAGGAAGACGAACATGGTTATGGTCTTAGAATTAATTTCCATGGCCTAGAGCTCGTTTTAGGATGAACCCATGGATTTAGCTACAGATAAAAATCCACGGGTAAATATCCAGGGGCCAACGAAGAAGATGATTACGTGCCCCCTCCCCATTCGTTGGTTCAAATCTCGCGTGTTTTTTTTAATATTTGTTGGCATGTTAATTGTTTCCAATATAATAATTGCCATCTGTTATACTAACAATATAAGCGCGTTGGCTCAGTGGCTAAGGCATGTGTTCGAAGTACCAACAGGACTTGGGTTCGAATTCCAGGTCCCCAATATCTTTGCTATCATTTTCTTTCACGTATTCCATGTACCTCATGCCTTGCAATGCATCATACTCCTTCATATCCCAAGCGCCAGATGGCCTCCAGGCCAAATTTGATGGCCCAAAGGTGATGACCATCATAAGGCCTAGTCAACGTGCATGCAGGGAATTCCAAAAGTCATCCCAGGCCAACGTTAATGGGCCTCTGAATTGCCAATCTCACTCCCTTTCCAGGCCCAACACCCCCCTTGGTTATTTCTTTTTTCTTTCTTTCTTTTATTTAATTATTTGTTTTATTAATCATTTTTATTACCACTAACCAATTAAATTTTTTCCTCATAAAATCAAAAAAATCAAAAAAATATATTTTATTTATTAAAATTAAATTCATGACTTTATTTTTGTAAATAAATTAATTTAATTAATTTAGTGTTAATTAGGTTTAACTTTTAATGTTTTTTGCAATATTTAAAATCAATGTAGATAATTAGGTTTTACTAACTTTAAATCAAATTTATTTTATTTCTTTAAATATCCAAAAATCCAAAAATATTTTTTAATTAATTAATTTATTTATTTAATAATTAACTTAGATATAATTCCATTTAATTCAAAATAAACCAAAAAAATGCTTTCTTTTCAAAAAGGGTCAAAACCCTAAAAAATGCGCCCGATTTAATTTTCCTGCACGCGATCTATTTTGCCATATTGATGTAATTGTTTCCCGGAATGTAATAGCTTTTAATTAGGACTTTGAATTATTTTATCGCTTTCTTTTATTTTCCGCAATTTAATTTCAAGGGTTGTTTTTGGCGATGTAAATACCCGACGCCTTGTAATAGTTAGATTTAATTTCCGCAATTTAAATTCCGCAATCCATTAACTGTAGATGTTTGATAATAGGGAATGCATAACAAGATCGAAACTTTAACCTAAAATCAACATAGATAACCCATGACATGTACAAAGATAAAATTAACCGAAATAACACACTCACACATGCACACTCTTAGGGTACACCTCGCTTGGTTGCCTTCGAACGTGGTCATTGAGTATAGGAAGTTTTAGAGGTCGCCCTCTTGTCCAAAGATCATAGTTTCCTCGAAATGGTTGCCTCGGAAAAATGATCTAAGACATTAGGGTCACCGCTAAGGCGTCCTAACATTGCTTTAGTGACCACACGTCCCTTAATCGAATTGACCCTTAAAACTCCAACGACGATGCTACCTACTCTTCAATAGTGGGATAGCATTGTCTAAAGGACATTAGCACCACTTAATTCCTTTTTCGAGTAGGTAGATGGTTCTTAAGTACTTGCTCTTTCTAAAACAAAATAAAACTTTTCGCACTTACACCTTTCAAACAAAAACTCTTTTCAAACCCACAAACACAAAGAAAAGAAAATTTTGAAAACACTTTGAGCAAGTACCTAAGAGCCTGTGGATAACCACGGATAGAAAGGGTGCTAACACATTCACTTTCTATAATCTACCCCCCGGACCCGAGAAACATCTCGAAAAAGGAATTTTTCTGTGCTTTTTTCCTTTCCTTGTTGGATAAAATAAAAGACGGTGGCGGCTCTTGCTTACCGTGACATTTTGCAAAAACAAACGCAAAATGCAAACCAGCATTCCAAAAAACAGTCAGTTCTTTCCCACCGTATCACAGAATTGGCGACTCTGTTGGGGACTTCTTAATAAGTGGGGTGTACCTTAGGATTGGATCATTGTGTTTTCAATTGTATGCTTTGTATGATTTATCTTTGTGGGCTTGTATCGGAGTTTCTATAGATCCTAACCCGGATCTGGGGGATACCCTTTAGGTAAGTAGCAATAAACTGTGAGGGAATTGTACGGCGTAGATCGATACGGTTGAAGCAGTAGCTACATTGGTGTGGCACTTTAGTCTGTACCGATATCCCTTGTGTTGGAACGAGGAGAATATGGATCTTCTAATGGGTCATTAAGCACCAACTGACCTTAGAACCTTTAAATTGACCAACTTGGCCATAGAACAGTAGCAGTATGCTACACTCATTGAGACTAAACTCTCGCGATGATTCCGGCCACAAGAAAAGGTTGCTAAACTGGAATTATGACTGATTGAGGGTAGTCAATGATATTGAGATCCTCTAGAACCCGGTTACTATTTTTTGGACAGGTTTGAACCAACTGAACTGAAAGAGGGTAGTACCTAAGCTCCTTGCCAGCCTGAAATCTAAGGGCTCTCTGTGTGACTTGTGTGCCTTTACCATGTTTGTTGTTTGTGGATAATTGTGGTGTGCTTAATATCATGACATCATGACATCATAACATTGCATACATCTTGCATTGGACTAACCTATTTCAAAGACAGGAGGGATTCACCTTTGTTCTGTTTTGTAGGTCATCATGATGCCCATGCGTAGGAATACCATCCGGATTAACTTTGTCCAGGTTCCCACCTTGTTTAAAGAGTTGATTGCAAAGATTCCTGATACTACTTCCTTCCTCAGAAGACATGGTTATCTTCTCAGTTTGGTCACCTCCAAATTGGACGAGCAGATGATGAGTGTCCTAGTCCAGTTCTATGATCCGGTGTACCATTGCTTTACTTTTCAAGACTATCAGCTGGTTCCCACCCTAGAAGAGTTCTCTGAACTGCTCGGTATCTCTATTCTGGAGCAGACCCCATTTACTGGTTGGGAAAAGATTCTGAGACCGGAAGAGATTGCTGCAGCCCTT
Organism: Vicia faba; assembly: GCA_948472305.1. Taxonomy (NCBI): domain Eukaryota; kingdom Viridiplantae; phylum Streptophyta; class Magnoliopsida; order Fabales; family Fabaceae; genus Vicia; species Vicia faba. Next base: position 660,358,710 of record OX451740.1, read on the forward strand.
CATTTGACCAAGGAAGAGGTAATGGCTAATTGGGAGACTAGAAGTGGGGCAAAGGGCTTTCTGACTAAGTTCTTGGTTGGTAAGGCTAATTACTTCGGGATAGTCTAGACTTCAAGGCATTCGAGGATATTCTGGCTTTTTTGATATATGGCTTGGTTTTGTTTCCGAACTGTGACTCTTTTGTTGATGTGAATGCGATAAAGATCTTCATCTCTCGGAATCCGGTACCCACTCTCTTGGGTGACATTCTTCATCAGCTCTATGCTCGTACTGCCCGAAAGCGGGGAACCTTGATGTGTTGTGCTCTATTATTGGCAAGGTGGTTTATTTTTCACCTTCCCAAGTCAGTATTGAAGAACAAAGAAGGAATGGGTTGGGCTTATAGGGTTATGTCTCTATCTCATAATGACATCGTCTGGACTCTCAAGGGTATGGACGAGGTGACTATCATTGATCGATGTGGAGAGTACCCCAATGTTCCACTGATAGGAACCTGTGGGGGAATTTCTTACAATTTGTGCTTAGCTCTATGTCAGTTTGGGCGAGCCAGAAGAGAAGGACCTCATGAGTCGTTAATGCCTAGCATCACCTTTGATTTTCAAGGGGATAGCGACGAGCAGCGTCGCAGATTCATAAGGGCTAGGGATAGATTTCACCAATCTGATCCACATGAGTTGGGCCCAAAGACTTCTCTTCCAATGGAGCCATATCTCAGATGGGTCCGCATTTGTGCCCAAAAGCTGGGTATGCCATATGAAGTCGTCCGGCCTATCATTGTTGAAGTTGCTAATGAAGAAGGGGTTCTTCCGACCATCCTCCATCCTCATATGCCCACTGACATTAGGGCACTGAAAAGATCTTGGATGCAACTGAGAGAGGAACGGGATTCTTACTGGGAAAAGTTCAACGAGCAAGAGCAGAAGATCCAAAAGTTGACTAGGCAGTTGGAGAACGAGCGGATTCTCAATGACTATGTTCGCACCGATAAGAAGAGACCATGGGAGAACTGATGGACCTTTGATTGTTTCTTTTCCAGTTTTTATTTACTTTTCAGTATTTCCATTCTTGTAACACCCTGAAGGCATCAGTTGAACAATTTGAATTCCAAAGTTTATCTAATAAAGTGTGTTTCCTTTCTTGTTTACAAATTTGAATCTCCCAATTGTCTTTGAAATCTTAATCATACGCATTTCATCTCATGCACTTCATAACAGGTACCCATTACAGGTCTCTTATCTTCTTCGTTGTTTATTTCAGCACTCACTCATCATGTCTGCTGAACCTTCAACTGAGCAAGCAATCAAGGCCCTCCAGGCCCAGAATGCCCAATTTCAAGAGCTGCTCATGAATCTAGCTAAGGGTCAGCAAGATCTGAAGACCCTGATTCTGAAAGAGAAGAAGAAGAAGAAGAAGAAGAAGAAGAGGACAATCCTGTTTAACACAGGGCACCAGTTTGGAAACAGGCTACAGAGTGAAGTTGATCTGACCACCTCATCCGGAGGGAAAGATAGTCAAGAAGAAAGGAGGGCTCCTAGCTGATAACACGAATTTATATAACATATTTGGCTTAATTTTCATAGGTAATGTTAGTATTTTTATTTAATTATTTCATTTTATTTCCATATTACGCCGGTATTTCTATTGTTTCAGGTATTTTATTTTAATTAGACAAATTGAGCAAAGTGAAGAAATTCAAGAATTATTGGACTAAGGGTGCAAGAAATGAAGAGAAGGGGTGTGCAAAGCAATGATGATGGATCAAAAAGGGTCTATTATCTCCAAACGGGCCCAAACGAATTCAAACCCACGCAGGCAAGAAAACCCTAAAAGCGCATGCAAGAGTGAGACGCACGTCTCAACTCTCCTCCTATAATTGAGGCGCCCGCCTCGGACTTTCCCCTTAGTGGGAGGCGCCCGTCTCAGCATGGTCAAAGGGAGAACAAGTCAATGGAGGCGCCCGTCTCAACGTGGGCAAGTAAGAAACGAGAAATTCATGGATATGTGTCCCATGTTCTCCCATGATTCTGGTAGTTATTCCCATGTTCTCCCATGATTTTGGTAGTTATTCCCATGTTCTCCCATGATTCTGGTAGTTATTCCCATGATCTCCACTAGCCTTCGTACAACATGGAAGCGGGAAGTTACAAATGAAGCCTATAAATACAAGTTCAACCTTCAGAGCAAGGGTCGGCAATTTTACCGAACAACCGTTATTTAGTCTTTCTTTATTTTTCTGTTTTCGTATTTTCTTTTCAGTTTTGTATTTCTACCATACTTTTCTAGTTCGGTTTCTTTCTTTAGTTTTTATTTTAGTTTAAGTTTCTATAATTTTCACTGATCTAACCTTACGTTAGACCTAGTGCTTTTTTATTTCTTGTCGTAATTTTTCTTTTCAATTCAAGAAGTCTCCGAGCAGATCCAACCGACTTGTGGGGGAATGCTCGTTTATTTCGAAGAACAAGATTATTCAAGCATTATTATATCCAGGTTCTTAATATAATTATTTTAATTTATTTAATTAATTATTTGCATGAGAGATATTTATTTAGCCATGAATTTATTTATGAATGTTAATTCCTTTAATGTATTCATGTCTGCTTTTATGAGTATGTCTGGCTAAATTATTTAAATATCGGTATGTAACGAGTTAATTCGAATGGATCCGGAATAAACAGGCTTGATTATATTTTATAAAATAAACACTTTTTCTGATTTAGTTATCTAGTTTATTTTGTTAAAAAGGTTTAGAAACCAACAGAGCGAAAGTTTGAGGTTAATAAACCGACTAAGATTAGAAACCAATAGAGCGACAGTTTGAGGTTTAGAATCAGATAGTAGATACTAGGTATTGTTTTTAAAGACTGCGACAGCGTTTTAAAACCAATTAAACTTTATTTATTTTCAAAAAGTAATTTTAAAATCAATGGGATAGCGAAAGCATACATCAGAGTTTAAAATTATAATTTACTTCAATAGAGCAAAAGTTTGAGAATAGATTTTTGAATAAATACTTTTTGCTGAAAAAGATATTATTATCATTTTTAGAAAATAAGCCTGTGGAAAGCCGGATTCTCTAGTGTTAACGAAGTACATACCGATATCCGTTTTATTTATATTTATATTCCTTAACCAATATTCTAAAAGAACTATTCGCCTTAGCTGTGTACCGTAACTTAGGATAACAATAGATCGATTTATAGTCTCTGAGGGTTCAATATCTTTTAAAACTACGCGATAGGACTGTGCACTTGCAGTCTCCCGATTAATTTAGACGATAAAGTCGCGATCAAGTTTTTGGCGCCGTTGCCGGGGACTATTTAAGTCGATATTGTAACTCTGGTGTTACACCGTATAGACTAAGGCACCTTTACTTTATTTACTATGTATAACCCAAATTTTTCCTACGCCCATTATCAGTATTTTGAGGAACCACAAGAATATCATAGATCCAACCTTGAAATACTGATGGAAGATTTCAATGCTTCACAAACCTACTCTTACCCAAATTACCTCCAAAACTACCAATCCCCACATTTTGAGGAACCACAAGAAACTTATAATTTCAACCAAACTTTTCCTCAACCCAATTCTCTCTATAATTACCACACCCAATATTTTGAAGAATCACCTGAACCATATAAATCTGATCTCGAAATATTAATGGAAAATTTTAATGAAACATCTAGGATGATAAAACACTTAGGGGAAACACAAAAGGAGACTTTAACTTACTTCCAAGACTCTGAATAATCGCAAGATTTTAACTTCGAAACACCAATAGAGGATTCTGATGAGATGATAACCAATGCTAGGTTAGAGTCTATGATTGAGCATTTTATAGAAACACAAACTGTCCAAAATGAAGAGGCAAGAAAACAAAGTCTTCAAAATAATGAAAACTTTAGCCAACTAACCGTTGTGGTTGAGTCCCTCACGACTCACAACTTGGCCTTAGAAACTCAAATCTCCCAACTTGAGCAAAACCTTCTAGGACCATTCCCCAAAGAAGATGTGGATGTTGAAACAACCATTATAGAAAAACTATTTGAAAATATAGAGAGTGATGATGAGTTTGAAGAGAGTGATATTGCGGCCAAGGAAAGTTCTGACGAGAAAATAGTGGAGATTGAGACAGATTCACCAACGCTGTTCGAAAAGGAGGTTGTAAACGAGGTAGAGAAGGAAGCGCAAATTGTAATCCCAAATCACTACATCCCACTGATTCCTTTCCCGAAAATTTTTATGGAAACTCCGGTAGACTCCCAATTTAAAACGTATGTTGAGGTATTAAAAAATATCCACATTAATGCACCACTATTTGAAGTCTTGCCTAAAAAGCAAAAATTAGAAGACCATAAAATTAATGGTATAATTGCTGTTAAAAGGGTGAGGTTAACTTATGAGGCGATGGATAAAATCACTAAGCCCAAATTTGAAAAACTTATACTTATGATAGATCCAGAACCACTACCACAATTTCGAAAGAATAAACCACCCTACAGAAGAAAGAAAAGAAAAGGTGAGGGATATGTGAGATGGCTTGATAAGTGGCCATGGAAAATCAACCAGTAGTCGTCCTGGTTTCTAATTTTAAATTTTCTCTTCCATATTTTCATTTTTTCTATTTTATGTTAAATTTTATATTTAAGTCGATTATCGGTTGCACCCTTTCATCTGATGCGTTTGAACTATTTCCCTGTAATACCGATAATTATACTCAATTAAATAATTCACGTTAAAATTTATAATTATAATTGAGTATTATTTTAATTATCGTATTTCCTCGTCTCGTATTAATATACTGAACTAATACTTCCCAATATCTATAGTATCAATCATAATGCATTATATACTAGTATTATATATATATACTATTAATTAAAATTATAGATTTATCTATTATACATATATATATATATATATATATATATATATATATATATATATACAGTATGTAGTATGTATGCATGTGAGCTGAAATACAATTCCTTGTTCCTTATTCTGCCTAAATTCAAATCGCTGCCCAAGACGGTCGCCTCAAGTCATCACACCATGCTCTGGAATATATCTGCACTAGTTTCACACATGCGTAAATGCGATCGGTACCAACCCATTTGTCTTCGGTGGAATCATCACATCTTTAGCATATGCTTTAGGCCTTTTCGACGAGCTTTTGTCCTTGGGACAATATATGATGCCGGCCCAGACGCTAGATGTTATGTACTGCCGCGATTCACATCTGATTCCCAATATAATACTTCCATGTCCAAATCATATTAATGTGCAAAATTTCCAAAATTGGCATTTCAGTTTGAATGCACCAGTCAAGCCGGCTGCACAACCAGATAATGATCATCCTTCGGCTACTCTAGAAGCAATGTATGCTACAATTCTACAACAAGATCAACGTTTCCAAGCAATGGAAGTCGTTCAAAATGAAACATTGCGCCTAGTTCGAGAAATGCAACGCGACCAACACGACTACGCACATTGGAATAACCGTAATTACGAAGCGATATCAAATCAAATGGAAGATTTCAACGAGTCCATACATGCCTTAAACCTTAGAATCGATGAATTGCATGATTACGACTCTGATAGACGTAGAGGACAACGAAATAAAAATAGAGGAGCAAGAGGACAAAATTCTCCAAGCGACGAGTGATCACCCCTCTCTTTTCTGATTTCTCCTGGTACTATCGCATTGAGGACAATGCTTACTTTAAGTTTAGGGGAGTCAGAACATTTCTTACTTCGTTTTTATTATCTTTGCTCTATTTAGTATCCCCTTTTAGTTTCCTTTTTTTTTTCCTATGTACTGCAAAATTTCCATTTAATAAAATACATGTTTATAAAATTTTAGCCTTTTATGTAAAATTCTCGTGCTTATTCGAATTCCTCCATATTCTTGAGCCATAAAGAAAAAATTCAAACGTTATATTAACATATTCAACTAGTATTAAGGTTGCTTATTTTTATAAATAAGAACTCGAGCGCGACTAAAGCAAAATTATTATCATCATAACACTTCAATACCCCAACGTGTTAGATTGATTTAAGTACTTATTATACCAACACCTTAAGACTTAGTTTTAAAGTAATCCCGAGTAGTTTATAAAAGCAGTCAGCACCGCCTTGAACGACAAACTACGTGGAGAATCGATGAATATAAGTGTTTGATCAAGATTTTTAAAGAGAATTTTTTATTAGAAGATGCACTTATTAAGTTAGATGATCCTTACCAGATCATTTAATTCAACGGTTGCAGAAACTATAAAATATTTATGCAAACAACCATTATGAATTGGTTCAGTGGTCTCTGGTGCTGAACTTGGTAGGGAGGACGACGGTCCGATCCCCCACAATTTGTAATTGGATAAAGGAGTACCAAATATAACTACCAGAACTCCAAGCTAGATTGTAAAGATCAAAGTCACTAACCGGTTACTCCACTATGTGCGCGTAAGGTAAAGGGCTTAATGTGATTGCACCAGAATGAAAACGGGTGAAACGAAACGAAAGTATTAGGTCGAGTTATAATTCATGACTTAATTTGGTCTGCATAAATGAGGGTATCTAGTGTCATTACGGTAATTTTGGTGTCGAAGTCTGAACTTGAGTTATCCAAACAAAAGAATTGACCTGCAACCAAATACGAATTGAATTGTGTTTTATATCTACGTTTGACTTATGCTTAAGTAATTTTTCATTTTCAATTTTTGCTTGAGGACAAGCAAAGGTTTAAGTATAGGGGTGTTGATAACACGAATTTATATAACATATTTGGCTTAATTTTCATAGGTAATGTTAGTATTTTTATTTAATTATTTCATTTTATTTCCATATTACGCCGGTATTTCTATTGTTTCAGGTATTTTATTTTAATTAGACAAATTGAGCAAAGTGAAGAAATTCAAGAATTATTGGACTAAGGGTGCAAGAAATGAAGAGAAGGGGTGTGCAAAGCAATGATGATGGATCAAAAAGGGTCTATTATCTCCAAACGGGCCCAAACGAATTCAAACCCACGCAGGCAAGAAAACCCTAAAAGCGCATGAAAGAGTGAGACGCACGTCTCAACTCTCCTCCTACAATTGAGGCGCACGCCTCGGACTTTCCCCTTAGTGGGAGGCGCCCGTCTCAGCATGGTCAAAGGGAGAACAAGTCAATGGAGGCGCCCGTCTCAACGTGGGCAAGTAAGAAACGAGAAATTCATGGATATGTGTCCCATGTTCTCCCATGATTCTGGTAGTTATTCCCATGTTCTCCCATGATTTTGGTAGTTATTCCCATGTTCTCCCATGATTCTGGTAGTTATTCCCATGATCTCCACTAGCCTTCGTACAACATGGAAGCGGGAAGTTACAAATGAAGCCTATAAATACAAGTTCAACCTTCAGAGCAAGGGTCGGCAATTTTACCGAACAACCGTTATTTAGTCTTTCTTTATTTTTCTGTTTTCGTATTTTCTTTTCAGTTTTGTATTTCTACCATACTTTTCTAGTTCGGTTTCTTTCTTTAGTTTTTATTTTAGTTTAAGTTTCTATAATTTTCACTGATCTAACCTTACATTAGACCTAGTGCTTTTTTATTTCTTGTCGTAATTTTTCTTTTCAATTCAAGAAGTCTCCGAGCAGATCCAACCGACTTGTGGGGGAATGCTCGTTTATTTCGAAGAACAAGATTATTCAAGCATTATTATATCCAGGTTCTTAATATAATTATTTTAATTTATTTAATTAATTATTTGCATGAGAGATATTTATTTAGCCATGAATTTATTTATGAATGTTAATTCCTTTAATGTATTCATGTCTGCTTTTATGAGTATGTCTGGCTAAATTATTTAAATATCGGTATGTAACGAGTTAATTCGAATGGATCCGGAATAAACATGCTTGATTATATTTTATAAAATAAACACTTTTTCTGATTTAGTTATCTAGTTTATTTTGTTAAAAAGGTTTAGAAACCAACAGAGCGAAAGTTTGAGGTTAATAAACCGACTAAGATTAGAAACCAATAGAGCGACAGTTTGAGGTTTAGAATCAGATAGTAGATACTAGGTATTGTTTTTAAAGACTGCGACAACATTTTAAAACCAATTAAACTTTATTTATTTTCAAAAAGTAATTTTAAAATCAATGGGATAGCGAAAGCATACATCAGAGTTTAAAATTATAATTTACTTCAATAGAGCGAAAGTTTGAGAATAGATTTTTGAATAAATACTTTTTGCTGAAAAAGATATTATTATCATTTTTAGAAAATAAGCCTGTGGAAAGCCGGATTCTCTAGTGTTAACGAAGTACATACCGATATCCGTTTTATTTATATTTATATTCCTTAACCAATATTCTAAAAGAACTATTCGCCTTAGCTGTGTACCGTAACTTAGGATAACAATAGATCGATTTATAGTCTCTGAGGGTTCGATATCTTTTAAAACTACGCAATAGGATTGTGCACTTGCAGTCTCCCGATTAATTTAGACGATAAAGTCGCGATCACTAGCCCTGTGGTCTCCGACAACGAGACAGACTTCGACGAAGAACAGTATCCTCCGGCCGAGGATAGATACAAGCAACTGGAAGACCCGTTGAGTGCTACAGAAGTTCAGAAAGTACCTAGTCTGGACTTTGATGATCTGGGTCTATCATCTGGGGTAGTGATTCCACACAAATTCAAGGCACCGACCTTTTCTAAGTATGACGGAGTTTCTTGTCCGAAGCTACACCTCTGATCATATGTGAGGAAGATTCAGTCGTACACCGCTGATAATAACCTATGGATCCATTTCTTTCAAGACAGTCTCTCAGGGACTCAGCTTGAGTGGTTTTATCAGTTAGATGGAGCCAGTATCCGCAGTTGGGAAGATTTGGCTATTGCTTTCTACAGGCAGTATCAGTATAACTCTGACCTCGCTCCCACGCGTACCCAACTCCAGGGTATATCAATGGGAACGGGTGAAGGATTCAAGGATTATGCTCAGAAGTGGAGAGTCCTCGCCGGAAGAGTACAACCACCCTTGGCTGATCGGGAGCTTGTGGACATGTTTCTGGGGACCTTGTCAGGTCCATTCTTCAACCATCTAATTGGAAGCTCTTCGTCTGGGTTTACAGAGCTAATTTTGACCGGTGAGAGGATTGAGGCTGGTATTAAGGCTGGTAAGATACAGAAGGGTGCCTCATCAAGCACCGAGAAGAAGCCCTTTAAGAAAGAGTCCAGTGTTGTCTACAGTTCGAAAAGATAGAATAGACCTGAACACCGCCAAGCTGTTAATGTGGTTGTTATTTCAAAACCTGTTGGTGCTCCTCAGCACAACAATCAACAAAAGGACGAGAGACCTCGAAGGCAATTCACTCGTCTCAGCATGACCTTATCTCAGATTCTGCCACAGTTGCTGAAGACTAATCTGGTGATTCTAAAGGAAGCCCCAAAGAATCTAAATACAACGTCACCAAGGTATAACCCTAATGCCCGCTGTGCTTACCACTCTGATAGCCCGGGGCATAATACATATGATTGTTGGACTTTGAAGAATAAGGTACAAGACTTGATCGATGCGAAGGAGATTGAGTTCAGAGCACCAGAGAAGCCTAAATAAGATGCAGGGGTGAATGCTATCAGGGATGACGATGATGAAGAGTTTGATATTGACAGTTGGATCTACCCGACTGCCAATGGTGGATTAAGAAACTGGACAATGAAGGATTCTATGCCCGTTTCAGTTATCACCCAGTAATGAAACTTTTTGTTTTGAATTTGTAACAGACAATGTTTTGAACTTTACGGCCCGATGTCTTACCCGGGGCACCGTGGCTTCACTTGTGAGGGCTTTTGTGTGTCATCTACATATATCATTAATAAAAGCATTGGACGTTTTCTTGCATTTCAAATTTTTCTCTCCTTGTTTTTCTTTATTATATATTGCAAAACAACTATTTTACACACACTCATATATACAGATCTACATCCACTCTGGATCTCACTGGTAACGACTCTGCTACGGCCAGTTATGACTTTGAAAATCCGATCAACTTAGCCGAAGACGAAGGTGAAGATGATTGTGAAGTGCCTGGTGAACTTGCAAGACTGCTACTCCAGGAAGAGAGGGTTATTCAGCTGCACGAAGAGCCGGTGGAATCAGTGAATCTGGGTACTGAAGAACACAAAAGAGAGGTCAAGACCGGTGCAAATCTGGAGCTTAGTGTGAAGCAACGGTTGATTCAGATGATGCACGACTATGTTGAGATCTTTGCCTGGTCTTATAAAGATATGCCTGGTTTGGATACTGACATTGTGGTTCACCGCCTACCTACCAAGGAAGACTGTCCCCCAGTAAAACAGAAGGTCCGCTGAATGTGCCCAGAGATGTCTGAGAAAATCAAGGCTGAAGTTATGAAACAGTTCGACGCCGGTTTTCTAGCAGTTACTTCTTACCCTCAGTGGGTAGCCAATGTGGTTCCTGTGCCGAAGAAGGATGGTAAGGTCCGGATGTGTGTTGACTATAGGGATCTGAACAGGGCCAGTCCCAAGGATGATTTCCCTCTGCCTCATATCGACGTTCTGGTTGACAACACCGCTCAGCACAAGGTATTCTCCTTCATGGATGGCTTCTCCGGTTATAACCAGATTAAGATGGCTCCCGAAGACATGGAGAAGACAACTTTTGTTACTCAGTGGGGTACGTTTTGCTACAAGGTCATGCCTTTTGGACTGAAAAATGTCGGGGCAACGTATCAGCGTGCCATGGTTGCTTTGTTTCATGACATGATCCATCATGAGATTGAAGTATACGTCGACGACATGATCGCGAGGTCCCAAACTGAGGAGGAACACCTTGACCATCTGCAGAAGCTGTTTGACAGGCTAAAGTTGTACAAGCTGAGGTTAAACCCGAATAAGTGCACCTTTGGGGTGAGATCTGGTAAGCTGTTGGGTTTCGTCGTAAGCGACAAAGGTATTCAAGTGGATCCTGCAAAAGTGAAGGCTATATAGGAGATGCCAGCTCCTAGAACAGAGAAAGAAGTCAGAGGCTTTCTAGGACGACTGAACTACATTTCCTGATTCATCTCACACCTGACTGCTACTTGTGAGCCAATCTTCAAGCTACTGAAGAAAGATCAAGTAGTGCGTTGGAACGATGAATGCCAGGTCGCTTTAGAAAGGATCAAAGAGTATCTCCAAGAGCCACCTATTCTGATGCCACCATTTGAAGGGAGACCTTTGATCTTATACTTGACAGTACTCAACAACTCAATGGGGTGTGTGTTGGGTCAGCATGACGAGTCTGGCCGAAAAGAGCATGCTATTTATTACCTTAGCAAAAAGTTTACCGACTGTGAGACCCGATACTCACTGCTCGAGAAAACTTGTTGCGCTTTAGCATGGGCTGCTCGCCGGCTGAGACAGTATATGTTGACCCACACTACTCTATTGATATCAAAGATGGATCCAATCAAGTATATCTTCGAAAAGCCTGCCTTGTCCGGAAGAATAGAAAGATGGCAGATGATCTTGACTGAGTATGACATCCAGTACACGATGTTGTACCCCAAAATTTGCCCTCCCATTTTCTTCAAGATTTGTCAAGATCAAGGTTCAAAATATCTCAAGGGTTGCACAGTCCAATGGCCTCCTAACAGTAAAAAATTAGGGTTTTGGTTCTGGCAAAGAAATTGAAGTTTTCAAGGGTCCAAACAAGTCCCACATGCCTACAAACATTGTCAAGCATCCTCATGCCAAGTTTAAAGACTCACAGCACCAGATTGCACAGTAAAAAACCCTAATTGCCCTACAGTCAACTGCAGGGGCAAAATGGTCATTTGACAGTCAAAAGTCAAAAAATTTGGTCAACATCTTATTTTGAAGCCACAAACATCATTTGATCAATTCTTGATCATGATTCTCAAAGCATGGCTCAAAAAGTCTCAAGATGCAAAAGTTTCTACTTTTGGACAACTGAAAAAGTCAACTGCAAATTGACCAAGGCATAACTTCCACATGGTTTATCAGAAAAATTCCATCCAAATCTCATTTTGAAGAGAATGACATTTCCTACAACTCATCTTCACATTCCAAGTCCAAGAAATGCTCTCACAAAAAGTTATCAATTTCAACATTATAGGTCATTTTTAAAAGTCAACAAAAAGGCACTTTAAGTCAAAGACCATAACTTGAGATTGGTAAATCAAAATGACATGGGACCAAAGACATTGGTTAGAGGACTTCAAGACCTTTCCAAAATGTCCAAGAACATGTTCATAACTTCAAAATTGAGCAATATATGCATTGGAGAAGTTGGGAAAATTTTGTGAAATGGCCAAAATCATTTATCTTTGAAATTTCATTTTTGACAAAAGGGGCCCACTTTTTCCACTTGAATCATCTTGGCCATGCTTCCCACGTGTCCCACATTTTATTTCAAAATTTAAAATTAATTTTTTCATTTTTATTTGATTTTATTGGATTTAATTCATTTTAAATCTTTTAAAATCAAATGAAAATCAAAAAGATTAATTAAGGGACATATCTTGCTTTGATTAGCTTTGAACCACCATTATACACATCCCAAATTCGTGCAAAGGGCTAAAGCTAGCAAGAATTCAAATTTGGCTCAAAAATGGAAGGTGTTTTAATGGAGTTTATAGCAAAATCTTAAGCATGAATGCAAGGCATTATTGGCCATAATTCTTATCAAAACACATTACATAACATGTATACAAGTTAACACAAGCAACATCACGACCTAAGAGCTCCAAAAACGGCCATACAAAATTGCAAAATTGTCACACAAACTTGAAATCTGAAAACCTAGTTGCAGTGCCTCTCAAGCCTCCATTCCAATCCAAATACATTCCTGATATCCCAAGGAAGCTCTAGCAATCAAAATCAAGCCCAAACGCGCAAAGAACCATTCACACGAAGCCATACGGTTTGTCATTTTTTTCAGAAATACATAACATGGTTCATGCATTTTTAATGATTTTTCTTATTTAATTTGCATTAATGAGGACTCTCTGAAGCTATTGGTACCACCCAATTGAAATATAGGCGCCTGAACAAGAATTCACCATGGATTTTTCTTAGGGTTTCAGAGCTCCAATTTTGGGGTTTTACGCATCTGGAAAAATTGGCCAACCAAAATAGTACCATTGGATTCAGGACATCCAGACGAAACTAACCCACCATTCGCGCCCTATTTATGTTTGCGTATGAGCTATTCGCTATTTTTTTGGCAGGTGTTGTTTTGGGGGGGTTTAAAACCCCCGCTATCTCATTTTGTTACAGGGACAAACGAAGACGAAAGCTAGCGTGGCTTGTTGTCATTGGATGGTTCATAATTCTGGCGCGTTTTTTGGTTGTGTACCTCTAATTCTTGTTTTGTTTCATATTATTTATTTTCCATTTTATATCCAAAACGCGCAATTAGCTCAACTGGTAGGCAGATGGCTTGGTAAACACTGGAACCTGGGTTCGAATCCCAGGTCCCCTCAAATTATTTCTATTATTTTGTTTCACATGTTTCCATGCAGTGCACATTCCAGGGCTCACCATACACCCAACGCCTTGGCTTGCCACGCGCCCTGAAGCCCCAATCCAAAGGCCATAACCTAGAGTCCACCATGCACGTTAGTCAACTGAGGCACACGTGACCATAAAAAGTCAAACAAGGCCTGGATTGCAATGGGCCAAATTGCTTCAAAAAAACCCCCTTTGTTTGTATTTTCTTTCTCTCATTTTTTTTCTCTTTTATTTATTTTAATTTAATTATTTTCTTTTAATTCACCAAATTAATTTTCATAATACAAAAATACAAAAAAAATCAGAAATCAAGAAAATAAAAAATGTTTGTTTAATATTTAATTCACTAATTATTTTGTAAATAAATTTTATTAATCAATTTAGTTTAATTTAGGGTTTTAAATTTTAATGTTTTCTTAATAACTAAAAAATATAGAAATTAGGGCTTTTAGCATTTTTTATTCTTTTTTTTCTCAATAAATATTTCCTCTTATCATTATTATTGTTAACTATTAATTAATTTTGTAAATAAATATGTCATTAAATAATTAGGTTAAATTAGGTTAAAACTTAAATATTTTTTTCTTTAATAATTAAAAACAATTTAGAACTAGGGTTTTATTTCTGATTTTAATTAATTTCCTTTTATTTTCATAAATACCAAAAAAACACAAAAAACAATTCATGTTCTTATTAAATAATTAATTAGCATTTTCAATTTCAATTTCATGTCTTCAAAGGGTCCAACGCCCTCGCGTATCCGATTCTAATTTCTTTTCGCGCGCTTGTTCTTACGCTTCTTTTAAATCTTATGTAATTGCCCCAAAGCCTTGTAATAGTAATTAGGACATTTACTTTCCGCACTTTTATTCAAAATCGGGTCTTTGTTAATTTGGCGATGTATAGACCCACGCCTTGTAATAGCGTAGGAATTTTATTTTCCGCATTTTAATTTCCGCACCCTTTAAACTGCTAATCACATGAAAGAATGTATGCCCAAATAAAATCAAAGCGTAGATCACCAAAAGCATGATCAAGATAAAATACAACTGAAAATGACACGATTCACACACCACTCTTAGGGTACGCCTCACTGTTGCCTTGCCCCTCGAAACGTGGTCGTCGAGTAGAGGACATTTTAGTAAGTCCTCATGTCCATGAACATGGCATGGGGGTAGCTTCTAAGGTGTCCTACTATTGCTCTGGTGACCACACTGTCCCTAAACTCGAATTGACCCGAACACCTCCAACGGTGGTGCTACCTACCTCTCAATGGTGGGATGGCACTATCTAAAGGACTCTTACACAACCTAATTCCTTAGGGTAGGTAGATGACTCATGGGTACTTGCTCTCTTTCAAAAAACAAAAACAACTTTTCGCACCTACACTTTCAAAAAGTTTTCAAACAAATACTTCATACACTCTTGAGGACTGATACAAGAGTTACCTAGAAGTTTTCAAAACGAAACTTTTTCAAACCCACTCACTTTGAAAAGCAAACAAACATTTTGAAAACACAAATGAGCAAGTATCTAAGAGCCCATGGATAACCATGGATAGAAAGGGTGCTAACACCTTCCCTTTCTATAAATCTACCTCCCGAACCGAGAACTAATCTCATAAGGAATTTTTCTGTGCTTTTGTCCTTTCCATATTGGAGAAAATAAAAGACGGTGGCGACTCTTGCTTCCGCGACATTTCGCGAACCAGCGTTAAACAGTCAGTTCCAGATCCACCGATCACAGAACTGGCGACTCTGCTGGGGAAACTTTTAAAGTGAGGTGTACCTTAGGACTAAGATCACTGTGTTTTCAATTGCTTTGACTTGTTTGCTTTAAATTGTGGGACTGTCTTGGGAGTTCTATAGATCCTAACCCGGATCTGGGGATACCTTCTTAGAAAGTAGCAACAAGGTTGTGAGGGAACTGTGCGGGGTATACCGACATGGTTGAAGCAGTCTGCTACGTTGATGTGGCACTTTGGTATGTACCGGTAACCCTTGAGTCCAGTCAAGGAGAGTACGGGGCCGCCGCGTGGTGTCGTGAAGCATCAACTGACCTTAGGAACCTTAATTGAACTATCTTGGCCTCTTTAGGGTAGTGAGATAACTGACTTTGGTGCAGTCCGAGGTTGGTTGATACTCGATACTACGCTCAATTGAGGGTTGCTTTCCTGGAATATTTCGGTCGCCAGTTCAGTGGCTAAATCGAAACGATGAACAATGAAAGCAATCCAGTGATGTTGGGACCCTTAGAACCCGGTTACTTCTGATAGGACAGGTTGAGCCCACCAACTTCAAGAGGGTAATACCTAGACCCCATGCTGGCCTAAACTCTAAGGGTTTCTCTTGTGTGACTTGTGTGCTTTCATATTTGACTACTTGCATGCTTGTTATCTGACACTTGAGTTTCTTGCAGGTTTTGTTTATAGTCCTTAATTGGGACTCATAACAGGGTTTACTGGATTTTCTTACAGGTTTTGTTTATAGTCCTTAATTGGGACTCATAACATGGTTTACTGAGTTTCTTGCAGGTTTTGTTTACAGTCCTTAATTGGGACTCATAACAGGGTTTACCTACGTTACCCCATGCATAGCATAACATCATACCATTGCATACATCCCGCATAAGGACTAATCCGTTTCAAGGATCTCAAGGGCTTGTGATGCAGGTCATGATGAATCAACTATCCAGCAAGGGGCAAAGAGGATTTATTTTCCTCTAGACAAGGTTGTCAGGGGCTATGACCCACTAGATATGGTGAGCCTTTGACCCTTGAAGAAGGACTCTCAACAAACTTGGAGTTCCTTCAATCAAGCTACAAATTCAAATGCTAACAATCTTCTTGTTTACCCTACGAGGTCCTTGAAAACATTGCATACATATCATACATATCATCGCATTACAGGTACCCTTGTTGCAGGTCACTTACCCTCTTCGCTGTTTATTTCAGCAATGGCTTCCCAATCAAACAACCAGGAGTTCCCTACTCAAGAGACTCAGTTCAGAGAGATCTTCCTAAACCTATCCAAGGGGCAGGAAGAATTGAGAACGCTCCTCATGGGGAATTTGGCCAAGAACAGTGCTGAGGACGGCAAGGACGAACGACTGAAACGCCTACAAGCTGAGGTAGATACAATGAAAACCCAGATGCTGGGGCAAAGGGCTCTCATCCAAGGTTTAGTTCGGGAGAAAGGAGAGCTGAGGGCCATGATCAGTCAGCTTCATCAAGACATGAAGCAACCAGCCCAAGTCAGGGACCAAGTCATTAATCAGCCTCCAAGAAGTCAAAGGTTTGGTTTAATGAACAGGACTCTCCAAGCGGCTACTACTTCACAAGTCCAACAACGACCTCGCCAAGAACAACGGGCTGATCAGAGCAAGCCGGACAATCCTAAAAGGCAGTTCACCAAGCTCAACGTGTCACCATCTCAAGCTTTACAACAATTGTTGAGGTTGAATCTAGTGACGTTAAGGGACCCTCCTAAGAATCTCAACACAACCTCCCTAAAGTACAATCCTGAGGAAAGATGTGCATACCACTCTGACAGTCCAGGACATGACACCGACGACTGCTGGGCTCTAAAGAATAAGATCCAAGATTTGATTAATGAAAGAGATGTGGATTTCACCCAGATGGGCCAGGCTGAATGCTCCTGCCATCCCTACAAGATGCACCAGTCGAAGTAACAAGCCCCGAGACTAGAAGACTTTTGTTCATTAGAATTTTTCAAGTTGTGATTTTCTTTTGATTGTTCAAACATTTATTCATGTTAAACATTGTTATTTCATTAATGCACTACACATGTCTGTTTTGAAGTAATTATTTCGTATTCACCATTTAAAATAGCTTTCATTTTTTGTGATGTTCAATGCTCGATTAATAATTCTAAGCCTCTTGAGGGAGGATGACGAAAATGATACCACGACATCTACAATATGCTTTTGAACAGACCCCGCTGATGAGGTACAGGCATTGTTTCAATTCCTAAACACTGGAGTTATAAGGAAGATAATCCCTCGTCAAGCCCTCTGAGCCAAAGAAGTAGGAGTTTTTCTTTTCGAAATTTAAAACCCTTAATCATAACCTGGGGCAGGGTAGTCTCTCAGTTGATCCAAGTGCATGACAAATGACACCAAAGAGGTCCTTACAAAAAAGAAGACAGTGACGATTCCGAATAATCATAAGGATAGGCAGTCATTATATCTCAAAAATAAAAACCCAATAAGTCAAAACCTATGAAGGAGACTTACAAAACGGGGGCATCCCGCTGACTGTAATCACAAAAGAGACAGTTCAGGCAAAAAAATAAGGATAATAAAATCAAAAAAAGAGGTCACACAAACCCTCAACAAAAAGAAATGACTGCCTATTCAGAATAAATCATCATTATCTAAACCATCATTGGAACGTCAGGACAAAGACTCAAACAAAGTCTAACGCATGATCAACTGAGTTTAGGTTTGAAGAATATCACGAAGAGCGGGTGAGTACAAATAAATTTGAGCCTTTATCCTTTGTTTCTTGAACCGTGAACCAGGCCACGTTATAACCCTTAAAAGTCCTAGCTAGAGCATGGGTTAGTTCGAAAGCATACTGTTACGAAAGGTATCCTGACTCCTTAAGGCTTGCGGTAAAATAACGAGTTGACATCACAGTTTACAAAACTTACTTGTTTTACTAAAAACTCATTTTCAAAAATTTCAAGACAGACATAAGCGTTGCATTTTTAACATAACCTTGTTTGCATATGACTTCTTGTTTGAACAGCGGAGAAATTCGCACGACGAATGTCTAATGAACAAAAGCACATCCAATCAAGGGACATGGCCTGATCATTGTCCATCATCTGGGGCAGTCCAGTCAAGATTCAAGGAATCTCTCAAGATGCCAAACAGCCAGGGGCAAACCTCCGCCTAAGCCACTTGGGGCATTGGACACGAATTCCCAGCAACGAATCTTGCATAACCAAACATCTTCTGGTAACATGGCAAAACACTTCTAACAGGGGCAACTCCCTACATCCGGAGAGTGTGGACATAGTCGAAAAAATACTACGCATAATCAAAGACCCGCTAGGTTGACATACCTAGGCAAAAACAAGGGCTTCCCGGCAAACCAAAAGGGTTCGGGCAAAATAAGGGATGAAATGAAAAAGATCTGTACACCCGGCAAGTCGAAAACCTGAAAAGGCGGCTTGGGCAAAAATGGGTATCCCGGTGGACTGAAAACCCGAAAGGGCGGGCCAGGCAAAAGTTAGGGATCAAAAGCGTACGACTATGTCCCGACATTTCGACACTTTCCTATCAGAAGATTTATCAGTCGGCAGCCGTCAAGGACCTCCACAGGTATCTTCTCCCACAGAAACAGGGGCAATGATGAGTTGTCCAAACGATCTAATTGCTCTGTCCGCCAAGGTATCAAGGTGAGTTCAGCTGAAAAACATAACCAGTATATCTTAACTCCCCAGAGAGTGAGCCAGCAAGTCAATGCACTCTCCCCAAGCAGAGTTATCTTGTAAGCCTTAAGGAAGTTGGGCCTCCCCAGCAGGTCTCAACATTCCCCAGCGCAATATACAAACATTCTTAACAAGCATCCCCGGCAGTCTTGATCTAAGATTGTTCCCCGGCGGTATACCCGACATTCAGTGGAATCTCTTCCCTAATATATCTCAAAAAATTTCCCCAAGAAAGTTTGAATCAACCTCCCCAGCAGGAAGCTTATCCCCAGTAGATTATGGAAGCTTGCCACCCGCAGAGCACGAACGCTCCCCCCAGTTTTATTCAAAGGTTATTTCCCTACCAGGATATAACTGGGTTATCCTCAGCCAAAAGCCACGGAAAGATCGTCCTCGGTAAAGTCTTCTTATCCCCAGCGGAGTCCATTAACACTTCTAACATAACAACGGTATCCCCAACGGAATTATCATCAAGCATCTCAACAGAATACCTCTCTTCCCACAGAGTATTGTTCCCCATCAAGATCGCTAGAGTAATTTTCTCCCCGCAGAGTAATCCATTCGCCAAGTTTATTCCCCAACGGAGTCATCTTCTCCTACCGGTTCATTCTTGCAATCTTCATCCCCAGCGGAAACGAAGAGCTCTCTTCAACCATCAGCCCAGGATTTAATTTCCCGGCACCCGTCAAGGATTTATTTTCCTAAGACGAAAACATACATTCATAAACATCACATACATCATGATACATGCATAAACGCATCATATCTTACAATCTTATTTATGTTGAGAACATCATTGCTTGATCCATATCATGTATTGCATATGACTGACCTTTACCTTTCAGGAAAGATCCAGTTAAGTTCTCAGCTATGTCCAAGACCTCCTCTGGTTCAGTTAAATCGATTCCTAAAGATTTTTCTGATGCCGATCCAGTTGAAGTTAATCCAAGACTTTCGTCTGGTTCAGTTAAATCGACCCTAAGATTTTTCTGATTCTTATCCAGTCAAAGTTAATCCAAGACCTTCTCTGGTTCAGTCAGATCGACCCTAAGATCTCCCTGATTCTTATTCCAGTTGAAGATTCCAAGACCTTTCCTGGTTCAGTTAAATCGACTCCTAAAGATTTTTCTGATGCCGATCCAGTCAAAGGCCTTCTCTGGTTCAGTCAGATCGACCCTAAGATCTCCCTGATTCTTATTCCAGTTGAAGATTCCAAGACCTTGCCTGGTTCAGTTAAATCGACTCCTAAAGATTTTTCTGATGCCGATCCAGTCAAATGCCTTCTCTGGTTCAGTCAGATCGACCCTAAGATCTCCCTGATTCTTATTCCAATTGAAGATTCCAAGACCTTGCCTGGTTCAGTTAAATCGACTCCTAAAGATTTTTCTGATGCCGATCCAGTCAAAGGCCTTCTCTGGTTCAATCAGATCGACCCTAAGATCTCCCTGATTCTTATTCCAGTTGAAGATTCCAAGACCTTGCCTGGTTCAGTTAAATCGACTCCTAAAGATTTTCCTGATGCCGATCCAGTCAAAGGCCTTCTCTGGTTCAATAAGATCGACCCTAAGATCTCCCTGATTCTTATTCCAGTTGAAGATTCCAAGACCTTGCCTGGTTCAGTTAAATCGACTCCTAAAGATTTTCCTGATGCCGATCCAGTCAAAGGCCTTCTCTGGTTCAGTCAGATCGACGCTAAGATCTCCCTGATTCTTATTCCAGTTGAAGATTCCAAGACCTTGCCTGGTTCAGTTAAATCGACTCCTAAAGATTTTTCTGATGCCGATCCAGTCAAAGGCCTTCTCTGGTTCAGTCGGATCGACCCTAAGATCTCCCTGATTCTTATTCCTGTTGAAGATTCCAAGACCTTGCCTGGTTCAGTTAAATCAACTCCTAAAGATTTTTCTGATGCCGATCCAGTCAAAGGCCTTCTCTGGTTCAGTCAGATCGACCCTAAGATCTCCCTGATTCTTATTCCAATTGAAGATTCCAAGACCTTGCCTGGTTCAGTTAAATCGACTCCTAAAGATTTTCCTGATGCCGATCCAGTCAAAGGCCTTCTCTGGTTCAGTCAGATCGACCCTAAGATCTCCCTGATTCTTATTCCAGTTGAAGATTCCAAGACCTTGCCTGGTTCAGTTAAATCGACTCCTAAAGATTTTTCTGATGCCGATCCAGTCAAAGGCCTTCTCTGGTTCAGTCAGATCGACGCTAAGATCTCCCTGATTCTTATTCCAGTTGAAGATTCCAAGACCTTGCCTGATTTAGTTAAATCGACTCCTAAAGATTTTCCTGATGCCGATCCAGTCAAAGGCCTTCTCTGGTCCAATTAAATCGATTCCTAAAGATTTTCCTGATGAAGACTCAGTAGAAGACATCCAAGATTCTCTCATCGTCACTGTTGAGGTAGTAATCGCCCAAGGTTCTCTCATCGTTACTGTTGAGGTAGTAATCATCCGAGGTTCTCTCACCGTCCCGTTAAGGTAGTAACCATCCCTTATTCATTCATAACCTTTTGAAGCTCCCGGCTCGATTCCTGTATCTCGCCAGGGCACGTCTGAAGAGTTCAAAGATTCGATACCTGTATCCAGCCAGGGTGCGTCTATATAAAGAATTTTAAAGTCAAACTCCTGTAACAGGCCAGGTAATTATCTTTCTTTTTTCAGGTACGCAAGTCCTTGCTAAGGAAACTCTTACGCGATCGACGCCCAGATGGCATCTATAAGCCCATCCACCTATCCAGCACCTCTCAACATGGCATCTATAAGCCCATCTTCCTATCCATCAATCTCCAAATGGCATCTGTAAGCCCATTCCCGTCATCACACTGCTGACACTCTACAATGTGAGTGCAAATTTCTGGGCACTCTAGTGTTCAATCATCTTCCACCCTCGGATTACGAAAGGCATGCCAGCCAATCTACATCCTCAGGTCTAAGAAGATTGAACAGGGGCAACTGTTGTACCCCAAAATTTGCCCTCCCATTTTCTTCAAGATTTGTCAAGATCAAGATTCAAAATCTCTCGAGGGTTGCACAGTCCAATGGCCTCCTAACAGTCAAAAATTAGGGTTTTGGTTCTGGCAAAGAAATTGAAGTTTCCAAGGGTCCAAACAAGTCCCACATGCCTACAAACATTGTCAAGCATCCTCATGCCAAGTTTCAAGACTCGCAGCACCAGATTGCACAGTCAAAAACCCTAATTTCCCTACAGTCAACTGCAGGGGCAAAATGGTCATTTGACAGTCAAAAGTAAAAAAAATTGGTCAACATCTTATTTTGAAGCCACAAACATCATTTGATCAATTCTTGATCATGATTCTCAAAGCATGGCTCAAAAAGTCTCAAGATGCAAAAGTTTCTACTTTTGGACAGCTGAAAAAGTCAACTGCAAATTGACCAAGGCATAACTTCCACATGGTTTATCAGAAAAATTCCATCCAAATCTCATTTTGAAGAGAATGACATTTACTACAACTCATATTCACATTCCAAGTCCAAGAAATGCTCTCACAAAAAGTTATCAATTTCAACATTATAGGTCATTTTCAAAAGTCAACAAAAAGGCACTTTAAGTCAAAGACCATAACTTGAGATTGCTAAATCAAAATGACATGGGACCAAAGACATTGGTTAGAGGACTTCAAGACCTTTCCAAAATGTCCAAGAACATGTTCATAACTTCAAAATTGAGCAAGATATGCATTGGAGAAGTTGGGAAATTTTTGTGAAATGGCCAAAATCATTTATCTTTGAAATTTCATTTTTGACAAAAGGGGCCCACTTTTTCCACTTGAATCATCTTGGCCATGCTTCCCACGTGTCCCACATTTTATTTCAAAATTTAAAATTAATTTTTTCATTTTTATTTGATTTTATTGGATTTAATTCATTTTAAATCTTTTAAAATCAAATGAAAATCAAAAAGATTAATTAAGGGACATATCTTGCTTTGATTAGCTTTGAACCACCATTATACACATCCCAAATTCGTGCAAAGGGCTAAAGCTAGCAAGAATTCAAATTTGGCTCAAAAATGGAAGGTGTTTTAATGGAGTTTATAGCAAAATCTTAAGCATGAATGCAAGGCATTATTGGCCATAATTCTTATCAAAACACATTACATAACATGTATACAAGTTAACACAAGCAAGATCACGACCTAAGAGCTCCAAAAACGGCCATACAAAATTGCAAAATTGTCACACAAACTTGAAATCTGAAAACCTAGTTGCAGTGCCTCTCAAGCCTCCATTCCAATCCAAATACATTCCTGATATCCCAAGGAAGCTCTAGCAATCAAAATCAAGCCCAAACGCGCAAAGAACCATTCACACGAAGCCATACGGTTTGTCATTTTTTTCAGAAATACATAACATGGTTCATGCATTTTTAATGATTTTTCTTATTTAATTTGCATTAATGAGGACTCTCTGAAGCTATTGGTACCACCCAATTGAAATATAGGCGCCTGAACAAGAATTCACCATGGATTCTTAGGGTTTCAGAGCTCCAATTTTGGGGTTTTACGCATCTGGAAAAATTGGCCAACCAAAATAGTACCATTGGATTCAGGACATCCAGACGAAACTAACCCACCATTCGCGCCCTATTTATGTTTGCATATGAGCTATTCGCTATTTTTTTTGGCAGGTGTTGTTTTGGGGGGGTTTAAAACCCCCGCTATCTCATTTTGTTACAGGGACAAACGTAGACGAAAGCTAGCGTGGCTTGTTGTCATTGGATGGTTCATAATTCTGGCGCGTTTTTTGGTTGTGTACCTCTAATTCTTGTTTTGTTTCATATTATTTATTTTCCATTTCATATCCAAAACGCGCAAATAGCTCAACTGGTAGGCGGATGGCTTGGTAAACACTGGGACCTGGGTTCGAATCCCAGGTCCCCTCAAATTATTTCTATTATTTTGTTTCACATGTTTCCATGCAGTGCACATTCCAGGGCTCACCATACACCCAACGCCTTGGCTTGCCACGCGCCCTGAAGCCCCAATCCAAAGGCCAGAACCTGGAGTCCACCATGCACGTTAGTCAACTGAGGCACACGTGACCATAAAAAGTCAAACAAGGCCTGGATTGCAATGGGCCAAATTGCTTCAAAAAACCCCCCTTTGTTTGTATTTTCTTTCTCTCATTTTTTTTCTCTTTTATTTATTTTAATTTAATTATTTTCTTTTAATTCACCAAATTAATTTTCATAATACAAAAATACAAAAAAAATCAGAAATCAAGAAAATAAAAAATGTTTATTTAATATTTAATTCACTAATTATTTTGTAAATAAATTTTATTAATCAATTTAGTTTAATTTAGGGTTTTAAATTTTAATGTTTTCTTAATAACTAAAAAATATATAAATTAGGGCTTTTAGCATTTTTTATTCTTTTTTTTCTCAATAAATATTTCCTCTTATCATTATTATTGTTAACTATTAATTAATTTTGTAAATAAATATGTCATTAAATAATTAGGTTAAATTAGGTTAAAACTTAAATATTTTTTCTTTAATAATTAAAAACAATTTAGAACTAGGGTTTTATTTCTGATTTTAATTAATTTCCTTTTATTTTCATAAATACCAAAAAAACACAAAAAACAATTCATGTTCTTATTAAATAATTAATTAGCATTTTCAATTTCAATTTCATGTCTTCAAAGGGTCCAACGCCCTCGCGTATCCGATTTTAATTTCTTTTCGCGCGCTTGTTCTTATGCTTCTTTTAAATCTTATGTAATTGCCCCAAAGCCTTGTAATAGTAATTAGCACATTTACTTTCCGCACTTTTATTCAAAATCGGGTCTTTGTTAATTTGGCGATGTATAGACCCGCGCCTTGTAATAGCGTAGGACTTTTATTTTCCGCATTTTAATTTCCGCACCCTTTAAACTGCTAATCACATGAAAGAATGTATGCCCAAATAAAATCAAAGCGTAGATCACCAAAAGCATGATCAAGATAAAATACAACTGAAAATGACACGATTCACACACCACTCTTAGGGTACGCCTCACTGTTGCCTTGCCCCTCGAAACGTGGTCGTCGAGTAGAGGACATTTTAGTAAGTCCTCATGTCTATGAACATGGCATGGGGGTAGCTTCTAAGGTGTCCTACTATTGCTCTGGTGACCACACTGTCCCTAAACTCGAATTGACCCGAACACCTCCAACGGTGGTGCTACCTACCTCTCAATGGTGGGATGGCACTATCTAAAGGACTCTTACACAACCTAATTCCTTAGGGTAGGTAGATGACTCATGGGTACTTGCTCTCTTTCAAAAAACAAAAACAACTTTTCGCACCTACACTTTCAAAAAGTTTTCAAACAAATACTTCATACACTCTTGAGGACTGATACAAGAGTTACCTAGAAGTTTTCAAAACGAAACTTTTTCAAACCCACTCACTTTGAAAAGCAAACAAACATTTTGAAAACACAAATGAGCAAGTATCTAAGAGCCCATGGATAACCATGGATAGAAAGGGTGCTAACACCTTCCCTTTCTATAAATCTACCTCCCGAACCGAGAACTAATCTCATAAGGAATTTTTCTGTGCTTTTGTCCTTTCCATATTGGAGAAAATAAAAGACGGTGGCGACTCTTGCTTCCGTGACATTTCGCGAACCAGCGTTAAACAGTCAGTTCCAGATCCACCGATCACACACGACCCAAAAGGCAATCAAGGGAAGTGTATTGGCACATCATTTGGCACATCAGGCAGTGGATGATTACCAGTCTATGAACTTTGAGTTCTCGGACGAGAATATCATGTTAGTAACTGATTGTGAGACACCTAGACCGGATGAAGGACCGGAGGAAGGATCCCGATGGTCTATGTATTTTGATGGAGCTTCAAACACTTTGGGTAATGGCATTGGCGCAGTGATCATATCTCCTAAAGGCTCTCATACTTTGTTTACCGCCCGACTATGTTTCAACTGCACCAACAACATGGCGGAGTATGAAGTGTGCATTATGGGTCTTCGAGCAGCAATTGACCTAAGGATTAAGTTTCTAAGTGTCTTCGGGGATTCCGCTCTCGTGATCAGTCAGATCAAAGGCGAATGGGATACGAAACACCCAAATATGATTCCTTACAAGGAGTATGTATTGACATTTCTTCCCCACTTTGAGGAGATAACCTTTGAACACTTCCCTAGAGAGGAGAATCAGTTGGCGGACGCGCTAGCTACGATGTCTTCTACGTTCAAAGTCAATTGGGACAACGAGGCTCCCTGGATACTGAAGAGGTAGCGGAAAAGCCCTGGTTTCATGAAGTAAAGAGGTACCTTGAGGCTCAAGAGTACCCCGAGGGTGCATCTGTTAATGACAAGAAGTTTCTGAGGAGGTTTGCGGCAAAGTTCTTCATCAGCAATGGTATTCTTTACAAGCATAACCATGATTCGACCTTACTGCGTTGTGTGGATAAGAGTGAAGCAGAAAGGATCATGGCGGAGTTACATGAAGGTACTTTCAGAACTCATTCTAGTGGACACACCATGGCAAAGAAAATCCTTCGGGCAGGATATTATTGGTCCACAATGGAAGCCGACTGCTATCAGCATTCTCGGACATGTCACAAGTGCCAAGTCTATGCTGATAAGGTGCACATACCTCCAGTTCCTCTGAACGTCTTGACGGCACCTTGGCCTTTTGCAATGTGGGGCATTGATATGATCGGCGAAATCAGACCTACGGCATCTAACGGGCATTGTTTCATCCTAGTAGCGATTGATTACTTCACGAAGTGGGTTGAAGCAGCTTCCTTTGCTACTGTAACCAAGAACATCGTGGCACGGTTTATTCGGCACAATTTGATCTGTCAATACGGTGTACCAGAGAGGATCATTACGGACAATGGTACAAATTTCAATAATAAGATGATCAACGAGCTCTGCGAGCAATTCAAGATACAGCATCACAACTCTTCTCCCTACCGGCCGAAGATGAATGGGGCTGTTGAAGCGGCTAATAAGAACATTAAGAAGATTGTGCAGAAGATGACAGTGACATACAAAGACTGGCACGAGATGCTACCATTTGCTCTTCATGGGTACCGTACCTCAGCTCGGACGTCAACAGGGGCAACACCCTATTCTTTGGTATATGGCGTGGAGGTTGTCTTGCCCATCGAAGTTCAGATACCCTCTCTCTGAATCATGAAGGATGCAGGTTTAAGTGAAGACGACTGGATTCAGACCCGACTTGATCAGCTAAACTTAATCGATGAAAAGAGACTTACTGCTATTTGTCATGGTCAGACGTACCAAAAACGGATGATCAAAGAATTTAACAAGAAAGTCAGACGACAAGAGTATCAAGTCGGGGATCTGGTAATCAAGCACATTATTCTACCTCAAGGTGATCCCAGGGGCAAATGGACCCCTACTTATGAAGGGCCATTTGTGGTTAAGAACATTTTCTCAGGAGGAGCTAAGATTCTAACCACCATGGATGGTGACGACCTTCCTTACCCCCTCAATGCAGACATAGTGAAAAGATACTACGCATGATCAACGACCCGCTAGGTTGACTGGCCTAGGAAAAAATAAGGGCTTCCCGGCAAACCAAAAGGGTTCGGGCAAAAATAAGGGATGAAAATAAATAAAAAAGCTATACACCCGACAAGTCGAAAACCTGAAAAGGCGGCTTGGGAAAAAAAGGGTATCCCGATGGACTGAAAACCCGAAAGGGCGGTCCAGGAAAAAATTAGGGATCAAAGTGTAACACTATGTCTCATTGGATCACCTTGCATCCAGACTTCGGTATCAACTATCAAGCTCGGACGACACTGATCAATCTGATTCATCTTCAACCAAGCAGCAAAGCGATGAGATGCTCGAAGACATAAGGGAAATAGCAGAGTTGGAACCCAGTGGGATTATTCACATAGCTGTTTTGTTTAGTTTTTCACAAATCGTGTAAATTATATTTGTTCGGCGGCGTTTCTCTTACTAGGGCGTCAGCCTCTTGTACAAAAGCGCCTATTTCCAGGCCAAACTTCAAAATCAATACAAATTCATTTTCAGACAAATTTCAAACTGTTTTTCCTTTTTCTGTTTTGTTTTGCAAAGAACGTCCAATGTTCATTTTTGATATATGCATTTGACATTAATTGTTGTTCATAAATAGTTACATGCAAAACAAAAGACGAATTACTGGTAATAGCAGAAACAGGGGCATAAGAAATTGTCCAAGCTGTGTAGTTGCTTTGTCCATCAGGTACAAAGGCAGATTCAACTGAAGAATATGACCAAGATACCTTCACTCCCCGTAGAGTAAGACAGTAATGTTAGCTCTCTCAGCTGAGACTTGCAACTGTGAACGAATCAATAATACTCTCCCCAAGCAGAGTTGGTCTACCATCAGCACTAAAAAGGTCTTAATATTCCCCAGCGGAGTATAAGAATATTCCTCAATGGAGTATAAGAATGTTCCCCGGCAGAATACAAGATACCCCAGTGGAGTCAATATTTCCCCAGCACGGGCTAAAAAAAGCTTCCCTAACGGAGTTGAAGCATTATCCCCAGTAGACTCCGGAAGTTTATCCCCAGCGGAGTACGAAAGTAAATCTTCCCAGCCAAGTTCAAGGGATCATTCCTAGCAGAACTCAGAGATTTATCCCCACATGAGTCTAACAAGATTATCCCCAGCAAGTTACAACTGAAAGATCATCCCCAGCAGAGTTCTTTCCTTTCACAAACAGGAATTCGATCCTCAACAGATTCAATATCACCAGCAACGGTAATCCATCCCCAACGGAGTTTATCAATAGAATCTTCAACAGAGCGTCTCTTCCCCACAGAGTAATCTCCTCATTAGTTTATTCCCCAACGGAGTTCTCTTCTCCTGCAAGTTTATCACCTTTGTTCATCACCCCCAACGGAAACGAAGAATTTAGCTCTTGTCTCCAGCAGCTATCCGAGATTTATTTTCCCCAGCTAGAACATCATATTTCCATACATGCATATACGCATCATACCACACAATCTCATTTATGTTGAGAAAATCATTGCTTGATCCCCATCATGCATTGCATATGACTGACTTTTACCTTTCAGGAAAGATGCAGTTAAGTTCTCAGCTATGTCAAAAAACCTTGCCTGGTCCAGTTAAATCGATTCCTAAAGATTTTTCTGATGTCGATCCAGTCAAAGGCCTCCTTTGGTCCAGTTAAATCGATTCCTAAAGATTTTTCTAATGCCAATCCATTCAAAGAAGACAAAACCTCCTTTGGTCCAGTTAAATCGATTCCTAAAGATTTTTCTGATGCCAATCCAGTCAAAGAAGACAAAACCTTGCCTGGTCCAGTTAAATCGATTCCTAAAGATTTTTCTGATGTTGATCCAGTCAAAGGCCTTGTTTGGTCCAGTTAAATCGATTCCTAAAGATTTTTCTGATGCCAATCCAGTCAAAGAAGATAAAACCTTGCCTGGTCCAGTTAAATCGATTCCTAAATATTTTTATGATGCCGATCCAGTCAAAGGCCTTGTTTGGTCCAGTTAAATCGATTCCTAAAGATTTTTTCTAATGCCAATCCAGTCAAAGAAGATAAAACCTCCTTTGGTCCAATTAAATCGATTCCTAAAGATTTTTCTGATGCCAATCCAGTCAAAGAAGACAAAACCTCCTCTGGTCCAGTTAAATCGATTCCTAAAGATTTTTCTGATGCCAATCCAGTCAAAGAAGACAAAACCTCCTCTGGTCCAGTTAAATCGATTCCTAAAGATTTTTTTGATGCCAACCCAATCAAAGAAGACAAGACCTCCTCTAGTTCAGTCAGGTCGCCGATAAGATCTCCATGATTCCTATTCCATGTAAAAGTTCAGACCACCTACCAACAATCTCCAAATGGCATCCGTAAGCCCATTCCCGTCATCACCAGGCTGATACCACTTCATGCGAGTGCAAATTTCTGGGCACTCTAGTGTTCAATCATCTTCCACCTTCGGATCACGAAAGGCCCGAAAGCTAATCTATATCCTCAGGTTTAAGAAGATTGAACAGGGGCAACTGTTGTACCCCAAAATTTTCCCTCCCATATTTCTCAAGACATGGCAAGAATAATCTCCAAGTTGCTCAAGATTGCTCAAGAGTTGGACAGTCAAATCATCTCCTAAGGCAGTCAATCTCAAATTAGGGTTTTATGTTGCATCAAGGTCCTTGCATCCAAATGACCTCAAGTTCTCCCCAATGTCCTAATATGTTCTCAAGATCATCCATGTCAAATTTCAAGCCTTGCAGAGGAAGTTTGGTCAGTCAATTGCTCAAGAGGCCCAAAAATCGACTTTGCTAGGGCAAAAGTCAACTGTGACCTACAAATAGTCAAACCTCAAGATTTTTTGTCAACATTCTCATATTTAAGGATAATTCATCATTTTATCAAGGTTTGATCATGATTCATCAAGGATTGCTCAAAATTCATCAAGACTCAAAAGTTGCTAAATTAGGGTTTTGTAGGAAAAGTCAACTCAACTTTGACCAAGCATAACTTTCTCATACTTTATGAGAAATGACCCATCCAAAGCTCATTTTTAAGAGGATGCAATTTAATACAATCCATCTTCACACCCCAAGATCAATAAATGCACTCACAAGAAGTTACAAATTTGGACATTATAGGTCATTTTTGAAAGTCAACAAAAACACCTTTTTTTCCAAAGCTTATAACTTGAGCATGGAATATCAAAATGATATGAGACTAAAAGGGTTGGTTATAGGACATCTCAAGGTTTCTAAAAAGTCCAATAACACCTCCAAAAGTTTAAAATTGAAGAAGTTATGCATTGTTGAAGTTGGGCATTTTTCCAAAATTGCCAAAAGTCAATTATCCCCAAAACTTCAAATTTTGTCAAATGGCCCCACTTTTTTCCACTTGATTTGATCTTCTCACACTACACACGTGTCATATCTTCAGCCTTGTGCCCAATTATTAATTTTTCTATTTTATATGATTTTTATTGAATTAATTCATTTTTAATCAATTTAAATCCAAATAAAATCCAAATCTTGATAACTTGGTATCTTTTTTATTGATACAGCTCTTAAATATCATTATGGACATGAACAAATCTGAATCAAGGCATATCATGCACAAAATATTGGATTTGGAATCAAATTGGAGGCTTTTTAATGGAGGATCATATCATATCTCCAAGCATTAATTTACAAAGATTTAAGTCCAAGTTTTTAACCTAATGCATTGCCTTATACATATACAAGCTAAAGAGGCGCGAATTAGAGGCCAGAGGCAGCAAAATCAGAAAAGCCAAACTTGAAAAAAAACTTGAAAAAAGCTTGAATCTGAAAACGTACTTAGAGGTGTTTTCAAGGCCAAAACTCAACGTTATTCAATTGCTAGACATCCACTGAGTGAGAAGGAATCAAAAGCAAGCTCTCTCCCTCCCTGAATCACGTTGTAAGTCTCCTGAAAAACGCCCATGTACTCGAAAATGCATCCTCTTATTCTTGCACTTTTTGCCAAAATCTTTACACCATCATGTTTATCGTTCCATTTAGAACCTTTTTGTATCATTTGATTGTATTTTTATAGCCTGTAATGCCATACCCGAACCTAGGGTTTTGGAAGTTTGTTTTTGGGCGTTTTCTTTGCAGGAAAAATTGGAACCAATAATGGACATGAATGAAATCAGGAGAGGAAGACGAACATGGCTATGGTCTTAGAATTAATTTCCATGGCCTAGAGCTCGTTTTAGGATGAACCCATGGATTTAGCTGCGGATAAAAATCCGCAGGTAAATATCCAGGGGCCAACGAAGAAGATGATTATGTGCCCCCTCCTCATTCGTTGGTTCAAATCTCGCGCGTTTTTTTTTTATATTTGCTGGCATGTTAATTGTTTCCAATATAATCATTGCCATCTGTTATACTAACAATATAAGCGCGTTGGCTCAGTGGCTAAGGCATGTGTTCAAAGTACCAACAGGACCTGGGTTCGAATCCCAGGTCCCCAATATCTTTGCTATCATTTTCTTTCAGTTATTCCAGTGTACCTCATGCCTTACAATGCATCATACTCCTTCAGATCCCAAGCGCCAGATGGCCTCTAGGCCAAATCTGATGGCCCAAAGGTGATGACCATCATAAGGCCTACTCAACGTCCATGTAGGGAATTCCAAAAGTCAGACCTGGCCAACGTTAATGGGCCTCTGAATTGCCAATCTCACTCCATTTCCAGGCCCAACACCCCCCTTGGTTATTTCTTTTTTCTTTCTTTCTTTTATTTAATTATTTGTTTTATTAATTATTTTTATTACCACTAACCAATAAAATTTTTTCCTCATAAAATCTAAAAAATCAAAAAAAAATATTTTATTTATTAAAATTAAATTCATGACTTTATTTTTGTAAATAAATTAATTTGATTAATTTAGTATTAATTAGGTTTAACTTTTAATGTTTTTTGCAATATTTAAAATCAATGTAGATAATTAGGTTTTACTAACTTTAAATCAAATTTATTTTATTTCTTCAAATATCCAAAAATCCAAAAATATTTTTTTAATTAATTTATTTATTTATTTAATAATTAACTTAGATCTAATTCCATTTAATTCAAAATAAACCAAAAAAATGCTTTCTTTTCAAAAAGGGTCAAAACCCTAAAAAATGCGTCTGATTTAATTTTCCCGCACGCGATCTATTTTGCCATATTGATGTAATTGTTTCCCGGAATGTAATAGCTTTTAATTAGGACTTTGAATTATTTTATCGCTTTCTTTTATTTTCCGCAATTTAATTTCAAGGGTTGTTTTTGGCGATGTAAATACCCGACGCCTTGTAATAGTTAGATTTAATTTCCGCAATTTAAATTCCGCAATCTATTAACTGTTAGATGTTTGATAATAGGGAATGCATGACAAGATCGAAACTTTAACCTAAAATCAACATAGATAACCCATGACATGTACAAAGATAAAATTAACCGAAATAACACACTCGCACATGCGCACTCTTAGGGTACACCTCGCTTGGTTTCCTTCGAACGTGGTCATTGAGTATAGGAAGTTTTAGAGGTCTCCCTCTTGTCCAAAGATCATAGTTGCCTCGAAATGGTTGCCTCAGAAAAATGATCTAAGACATTAGGGTCACCGTTAAGGCGTCCTAACATTGCTTTAGTGACCACACGTCCCTTAATCGAATTGACCCTTAAAACTCCAACGACGACGCTACCTACTCTTCAGTAGTGGGATAGCATTGTCTAAAGGACATTAGCACAACTTAATTACTTTTTTGAGTAGGTAGATGGTTCTTAAGTACTTGCTCTTTCTAAAACAAAATAAAACTTTTCGCACTTACACCTTTCAAACAAAAACTCTTTTCAAACCCACAAACACAAAGAAAAGCAAATTTTGAAAACACTTTGAGCAAGTACCTAAGAGCCCGTGGATAACCATGGATAGAAAGGGTGCTAACACCTTCCCTTTCTATAATCTACCCCCCGGACCCGAGAAACATCTCGAAAAAGGAATTTTTCTGTGCTTTTTTCCTTTCCTTGTTGGATAAAATAAAAGACGGTGGCGACTCTTTCTTACCGCGACATTTTGCAAAAACAAACGCAAAACGCAAACCAGCATTCCAAAAAACAGTCAGTTCTTTCCCACCGTATCACAGGTTAGCTCTAAAAACATATTAAAGAGATGGAAACGAAAAGAACCAAAGTGATATGTACATGTTTTGAAACAAAAGAGAAAATTATTCACATACTATGCCATGAAACAAAAGGTTCAAGGGTAAGAGTGACTTACCTTGCTGCATCACTGAAGGTGAACTGGACTTTGAGTGGTGGCCCTGGATTCTTCTGGATTCGAAGGTAGGGGCCTGAAAGTTGGGCTTTGAGTGCTGGATTCGAAGGAAGAAAGAAACAAGTCTTATATTTCTTTCCAAGTTGCATTTGAAGGAATGTAAAGTGTTTGTTCTCCAGAATCAAAAAAAGTGACAAAGAGATTCTGGGTTTATTCTTCACAAGTGCTGAAGGACTTGGGAGATTTTGTTGTGTTTGAGAAAATTTGGGAGATTCGTTCCTATGGTCCAAAGATCCTCCATTAGCTTTGCAAATATTCCTCTATTTATAGAGAAAAAGAATGGACATCTCTTCAATAACCAGCCTTGCAAAACAATAAAATAATGAAACGTGAAAGGTACAAGTGGGTGCATTTGGCAGTTGGGGCACAAAAGATGTGACTTTTCCTTCTGGCCTTGCTTTTCATTCAGACGAAATTCAGGTGGAAAGCTGATGTTATGATAAAAATACTTTCTATGAAAAGAAAGGGTATGTAGCCTTTTTCCATTTCGTCCAGGAATGGTACTATCCAGTGGATAAACTTTTGAACCTTTAGGAAATGTATCCTAAACTTATGTAAACATCTGATTATGTGAAGATTTGAAAGCAAAGTAGCCTGAAAAGTAGCTGGTCATGGGATTTCCTCAGATTTACTTCAAAGAAAAACTGCTTCGAATGGCTCAAATTGGGTTCGAATGGAGTTGTTTCAAAGGGAATCAAAGCTCCAATCGAAGCTTTGTATGTAGGTTGCTTCTGTCTAATCGAAGGGTTGCCTTCCCATGGTCATATGTGGCCAATCGAAAGAACGTACGTGAGGGGTCCCTGTCTTGTGACTGCTTAGCATGAGGGAAGTTCCTGGCTTCTGAATCGAAGGGTGCTCTTTCAAGGGAAGCAAGAACTTAGGCAAATCTTGTATGAAGATACCTATTGGCTCAAACAAAGCTTGTATGAAGCAGAGTCTGCAAGAGGCCCTTGGTGCAAGTGGATTCGAAGGAGGTTTCAAATCCAAACGAAGGATGTACCCAAGTTGCATTTGAAGGAGGTTTTAAGTTCAAAATTAAGGACATACCCAAGTTGCATTCGAAGGAGGCTCCTGCTCAAAACGAAGGATGTAATCCAAGTTGCATTCGAAGTAGAATCTTGCTCAACTAAAGTTTGCATGCAAGCACGCAGAAGGTGAGTGCCTGTTGTACCCCAAAATTTGCCCTCCCATATTCTTCAGAGTTTTGACAAGCATCATCTCAATTTGTTCAAGATCTCTCAAGGGCTACCCAGTCAAGCACCCTCCTAAGCCAGTCAAATTAGGGTTTTGGTTCTTGCAAGAAAGTTGAGGTTTTCAAGGGCTCAATCAAGTCCCATATGCTCATATACATTGTCAAGCACCTACATGTCAAGTTTCAAGGCTCACAAGGTCAAGTTGCACAGTCAAAAACCCTAATTGCTTCACAATCAACTGTAGGGGTAAAATGGTCATTTGGCAGTCAAAAGTCAAAAAATTTGGTCAACATCTTATTTTGAAGCCACAATCATCATTTGATCATGATTCCACAAGCATGGCTCAAAAATCATCAAGATGCAAAAGTTTCCATTTTTGGACAGCTAAAAAGTCAACTGTAACTTGACCAAGGCATAACTTTTTCATGGTGCATCAGAAAAATCCCATCCAATGCTCATTTTGAAGGGGATGAAATTTCCTACAACTCATCTTCACATTCCAAGTCCAAGAAATGCTCTCACAAAAAGTTATCAATTTCAACATTATAGGTCATTTTCAAAAGTCAACAAAAATGCACTTTAAGTCAAAGACCATAACTTGAGATTGGTAAATCAAAATGACATGGGACCAAAGGCATTGGTTAGAGGACTTCAAGACCTTTCCAAAATGTCCAAGAACATGTTAATATGATCAAAATTGAGCAAGATATACATTGGAGAAGTTGGGAAATTTTTGTGAAATGGCAAAAGTCAACTATCCTTGAAACTTCAATTTTTGACAAAAGGGCCCACTTTTTTCCACTTGATTCAGCCTTGTCATGCCACCCACGTGTCCCATGATTAATTTCAAGACCAAATAATTATTTTTCTATTTTTATTTAATTTTTATGGATTTAATTCATTTTAATCCATAATAATTCAAGTAAATCTAAAAAAATTAATTAAATGGTATCTTATGGTTTGAATAGCCTTCATGAAGCATTTGCAACCTACCAATTTCGTGCTAAGCTCATTTAGGCATGAAAATTCAAATTTTGAACAAGCTTTGAAAGGCCTTTAATGGTGGTTAAGATAAAATCCAAAGCTTAATTGCAATGGTTAAAGGCTCCTAAATGTGACTTATTCTCACTCATTACTATATATGCAAGCCTTGCAAGCCTCATTCACAACCTAAAAGTGCACAAAAGGCCAGAGCAAAGTTCAAAATTTGTCAAAAAAAGTGTGAGATCAAAAGGAGTTTTGCAAGCATTTCCAGGCCAAAAGGAGAACGTGACTCTCTTCTTTGCCATATCCTGAAGCTAAAGCAACCCTTACCACGTCCTAGGGTCCATTATCAAGCACTGTAAGTATTCCCAGGTCCCCTCAAAGTCCTATATTATTTTTTTCTTACATACTTGTGTGCAGGCTTCAAAGAAGGCTTATCATGCGCCTCACAAATCCAAAGCGCCAGGTGGCTACAGGCATGCATCCAAAGGCCAGGAAGTGATCCTCACCATGCACTCAGTCAACCAACAAACACTTGAACTAAGGAGTCAATGTGGCTGGATGAGTAATGGGCCTCAGATTCCAATTTTCACCTCCATATTAGGCCCAGACCCCCTCCCTTGGTTTATTCTTTTTCTTTTCCTTTTTTTTATATTTTCTAATTTAGTTATTAACTTTTTTTTAATTATTATTATTACCACCAAAATTAATTATTTAACCCTTTCACAATAAAAAATCAAAAAAAAGAACTAATATTATTGTTATTATTAATTCCATTTTATTTTTGTAAATAAATACTAATAAATTGAATTAGTTTTAATTAGGCAACTTTAACCTTTTTTTTTTCTTAATAACTAAAATAAATTTAGAATTAGGTTTTTATTAACTTTTAATTTTATTTCCTTTTATTTTATTTCATTAAAAACATAAAAATACAAAAAAACATTTTTTCTTTTAATAAATTAAATAATTAGTTTTAATTCCATTTCATTAAAAAAGACAAAATTCAATTCTTTCTTAGAAAAGGGTCAACACCCTTAGGACGTTCCCGATTTAATTCTTTCGCGCATTATTCTTATTTTGATTATTTATGTAATTGTCTCAAGATATGTAATAGTTAAATAGGAATTTTACTGCTTTATTTAATTTCTGCATTTACTTTTCAAAACGGGTTATTGTTTTTGGCGATGTATAGACTCGCGCCTTGTAATAGTTAGATTTATCTTTCCGCAATTTATTTTTCCGCACTCCTAACTGCTAAAAAATGCTTGAAAGAATGTATGTAAATAAAATCAATCAGTAGCTCACAAATAACATGTACAAGATAACCTTAACTGAAAAACAACACACAAAGCACATGCCACTCCTAGGGTACGCTTCACTCGTTGCCTCGAAACGTGGTCATCAAGTATAGGGTGTCTTAGAGGTCGCCCTTCTGTCCAAAAGATCCAGTTGCCTCGAAACGGTTGCCTCGGATACAAAGGACCTAGGACATTAGGGTTACTTCTAAGATGTCCTACCATTGCTTCGGTGACCACACTGTCGCGATAATCGAATTGACCCGAATACCTCCAACGATGGTGCTACCTACCTCTCAATGGTGGGATAGCACTATCTAAAGGACTCTTACACAGCCTAATTCCTTAGAGTAGGTAGATCTCTTAAGTACTTGCTCTTTTCAAAACAAACAAAAACATCTTTTCGCACCCCACACTTTCAAAAAGTTTTCAAACAAAACACTTCATACACTCTTAAGGACTGATACAAGAGTTACTTAGAAGTTTTCCAAACGAACTTTTTCAAAACCCACACACACTTGAAAAGCAAACAAATTTTGAAAACATAAGAGCAAGTACCTAAGAGCCCGTGGATAACCACGGATAGAAAGGGTGCTAACACCTTCCCTTTCTATAAATCTACCTCCCGAACCGAGAAACATTCTCGAATAAGGAATTTTGCTGTGCTTTTGTCCTTTCCATGTTGGAGAACATAAAAGACGGTGGCGACTCTTGCTTACCGCGACATTTCGTGAAACCAGCTAAAAAACAGTCAGTTCTATTCCCACCGATCACAGAACTGGCGACTCTGCTGGGGATAAATAAAAGTGAGGTGTACCTTAGGATTAGACCACTCTCATGTTTTCAATTGCTTGATCTGTTTGCTTTAATATTGTGGGCCTGTTTTGGGAATTTTATAGATCCTAACCCGGATCTGGGGGATACCTCTTAGAAAGTAGCAACAAACTGTGAGGGAACTGTGCGGGGTATACCGACACAGTTGAAGCAGTTTGCTACGTTGATGTGGCACTTTGGCGAGTACCGGTAACCCTTGAGTCAAGTCAAGGAGAGTACGGGGCCGCCGCGTGGTGTCGTGAAGCATCAACTGACCTTAGGAACCTTACTTGACCATCCTGGCCTCTTTAGGGGTAGTGAGATGACTGACTTTGGTGCAGTCCGAAGTTGGTTGATACTCGATACTACACTCATTGAGGGTTGTTTTCTTGGAATATTTTGATTGCCAGTTCAGTGGCTAAATCAAAACAATGAACACAGAAAACAACCCAATGATATTGAGCTCCTTAGAACCCGATTACTTTTGATAGGACAGGTTTTTGAGCCCACCAACTTCAAGAGGGTAGTACCTAAACTTCATGCTGGCCTAAATCTAAGGGCTCTTTGTGTGACTTGTGTGCCTTCAAACTTGACTACTTGCATACTTGTTATCTGACACATGAGTTTCTTGCAGGTTTTGTTTATGGTCCTTAAACTGGACTTATTACAGGGCCTACTTACATCACACCTTTGCATCCGCATAGCATAACATCATACCATTGCATACATCCTGCATAAGGACTAACCCATTTCAAGGTGTTGTACCCCAAAATTTGCCCTCGCATTTCTCCCCAAGAAATCACAGCTTCAAGCTTTTCTTGATTTTTCAGATTGGCTCAAGAATCGGTCAAACAGACTTTTCTCGTCAGTCAGACAAAATTAGGGTTTTCGTTGGTTTTCATGGCCCTAGAATATTTCAAACAGTTTGCTTAGAGTTTTGGTTGATTTTGACTCAACTTTGATCAGGCGAACGCTTCTTTGGCATTTAATCAGGAATTAGGGTTTTCATGCGCGGTTCCTCAGAAAGATTTAATTCTACGGTGTTTTGCAAGATATTCCGAGACTTGGATGGAATTCGCATTGTGTGACTAAATTAGTGAAAGGATGTGTGATACGGTGGGAGAACTGACTAGTGTTTTGCGTTCGTATTCGCACTTGTGCGGTTGAGCAAGAGTCGCCACCGACTTTTTACTTTATCCTAAAGGAAAGGTTAAAAAAGCACAGCAAAAACCTTTTGAGATTTTTCTTGGGTTCGGGGGGTAGATTATGAAAAGGGAAGGTATTAGCACCCTTTTCATCCATGGTTATCCATGGGCTCTTAGTTACTTGATTT
Source organism: Vicia faba (assembly GCA_948472305.1). Classification (NCBI taxonomy): domain Eukaryota; kingdom Viridiplantae; phylum Streptophyta; class Magnoliopsida; order Fabales; family Fabaceae; genus Vicia; species Vicia faba. The sequence continues at coordinate 660,398,156 of OX451740.1, forward strand.
TTTAGATCACTTGCCTTGATTTTTGATTGCTTGCAAATGGTGTGTGTGTGTGTGTTTTAAAAAATGTTTTTGAAGAAGATGCCTTGTCTTAGGCGACCAATGTATTTGACTCGTGTTTGAGTGTTTTACAAAAGTGTGGATCTTTTCGAAAAGATGTTTCAAATGTTTTTGAGAGTTTGTTTGAAAGTGTTGTGGATTGTGGTTTTTGAAAAGAAGGCAAGTGTTTTTGCAAGTCAATCTCAAGTAACTAAGAGTTTTATCTACCCTATTGTACTCAAAGGTTTTTGTTATGTTTTAACCCCTTTTTAACAATTTTGTTTCACCATTGAATTTGGTGGACAATCTTGCGTTTAGGAAGTTTATTCGGGACGGGCACGGGTCATCGTATGGACCATGAATGCAATGGTGCCAAGTGTCTTTGGCAATTTGCTTTGAGGGGACTATGATCATTCCGTTTAGGCAACATTTTGAGGGACTTATGATCATTTGAATTTGTTTTTCCAAAGATACTCGACGTGCAAGCATGGCCCATTTTTGAAGGCAACATGTGGGATTACCCTAGAGGGTGCAAGTGTGATTGTGTATTGATTTCATATATTTGTCTTGTATTAGGTTATCTAGCGTTTGATTTTATGTCCATACAAACCCTAGGTCTAACCATGGTATAATTGGAAAACTGTAAATTGCGGAAATGTAAAGTCTACGCTATTACAAAATAGGTATCCGGGAGTGGGGGTACAAGTTTATGAATGGGGATGAGACTTATAGTATCCAATAAGTTACAACCAAATCTAATTTGCAATCAAATGTAAATGACGAATATCAAATATAAGATAAACAAATGTGTATAGGGCAATGGGAATGTATTTGTATTATGTAAGTGTGAGATGTATTGTGTAGGTATGTAATTATTTACATGTGCGGCAATGCGAATTTAAGAAAGTATTGTTAGGTATTTGTTTTGACCTATATATGTGTTTAATGAATCTTTGATTTGTATATTCTTAATATGTACAAAAGAAAAGGTTTTAATTGAATGCTTATGAATTTAATATTAGAAAAAATGTATTTATCTATTATGTACAAAGATATATAAAAAAAGTATTTTCAACTTTAATTATATGATAGAAAAAGAAAAAAAAAGTGTATCTTTATTGTTTATGTACAAAAGGAGATGTTTTAATCAAAAGAAAAATCTTTTCAATCTTATAAAGATATATTTCTATGTATATACAAAGATAATTTAAATTAAATATTTTAAAGAAATAAAAACATATTTCATGGTATTTTAGTATTAACGAAATAATATACAATGCTAACAAAAATTAGGTTAGAGGAAAACCATTATAATTAAAAAGTATTAAACGTTTTAAATTAATTAAAAAAAAGTAGGTTAATTAACTTGTTTTATAAAAGAAGAGAATTTAAACCTCTTAATGGGCCTGTTCAGTTGGAATCGTGCTTTGCAATGGAGGAGTTTTCAGAGCAAGATGATGATTTGTATAGCTTCCTTGAAGTGTAAGGATGCTATTCCAAGTTCTACTTTGTCTTGAAACTCCCTGAGTCGTGCTAGAGAACTTCAACTGCAAAACAGAAAAATAAAAATGGTGAAGTGGCTTGGAGATGTTACAGATCGTGTTTTAGCTTTTGGATAGCTTGCATAGATGGTAGGGAAGGTGTGTGAACTGGTTTGGGCAAGAATGCTTGAGAGGATTGAGAGTTGGAACTCAATCTGCAAAGGCAACTCTGTTTTTGCAGTTTGATGGTGTTTTTTGGTTTGATGAGGTTTGGAAGGTGTTTAGCTCGTGTTTTAGGGCAAGGTGATTGTTTGGAATGTGTTTGATAACTTTGTCTAAGCGTGTGTAAGCTGAGATGGAAGTTGTATTGTGTTGTACCCCAAAATTTGCCCTCCCATATTCTCCAAGAAATTGCCAAGCCAAGTCACAAAACTCCCCAAGGGTTGCACAGTCAAAACCCTAAATTGCACTACAGTCAACTGTAGGGGCAAAATGGTCATTTGACAGTCAAAAGTTCAAATTTTTGGTCAACATATCATTTTGAAGCCACAAACATCATTTGATCAATGCTTGATCATGATTCTCAAAATTTGGCTCAGAAAATCATCAAGATGCAAAAGTTACTATATTTGGACAGTTGAAAAAGTCAACTGAAATTGACCAGGGCATAACTTTCACATGGATTATCAGAAAAATTCCATCCAAAGCTCATTTTGAAGAGAAAGACATTTCCTACAACTCATCTTCATACTTCAAGTCCAAGAAATGCTCACACAAAAAGTTATCAATTTCAACATTATAGGTCATTTTCAAAAGTCAACAAAAAGGGACTTTAAGTCAAAGGCCATAACTTGAGATTGGTAAATCAAAATGACATGGGACCAAAGGCATTGGTTAAAGGACTCAAATACCTTTCCAAAATGTCCAAGAACATGAGAAAAGATTAAAAATTGAGCAAGTTATACCTTGTGGAAGTTGGGAAATTTTTGGATATTTTGAAAAGTCAACATTACTTCAAATGACCTAAAAATGCTAATGGGCCCATTTTTCTTCCATGATTCATCATTCTAAGCATGTGCACGACCACTTGGCCCAAAGGGAAGTATTTTATCATTTTTTATTTATTTATTTGAATTATTATTAATATTAATTCATTTAAATCATTTAAATATGTGGAAAATATATAACTTGACCTAAAAAATCTTTTTATACATGTTTTAAGGTCAATATTTCGTGTAAAGGCAAACTAGGAAAGATTTGGTCTGATTTGAGATAATTGATACAAAGAACACATGAAAAAGATTCAAAAAAGATCCTTAGAAAATCAATTATCAAAAATCATTATGGCAAGAGATTTGATGGAATTTTGTTGACCTAATAGCTTCACTACAAAGCCAGGAACACAAACCTAATCGTGCTAGACTAAAAGCTGCGCTAGAGACCAATATACAAACTTGAAAAATTCTCCATAAAATTCAATTCTGAAATCATTGGTAGGAGGCGATTCAAGGCACAAAAGCTTTTCCAATAGCTTCCTCAAGTCTTCCTGATCACATTCCAATCAAGAACAACCATTCAAACGCCAGGAATTGGTATATAGAACCTTCCCTGTACAGAGAAAAAGTCACAATCGTATTTTTGATTCTATGCACTCTCATGGCATTCTAATCATGGATTTGTGTTCCTTATGATGTTCTGAGACTAACCATTATGTTTAATTGAATTTTCATGCTGCACACGCGATTCCACCATGTTTATTTTCTAGGGTTTGCAGGGTGTCAATTTAGGGCTTTGGTAACGAAGCAAAATTAGAACTCCAGACCAATGCCATTCAACTCAGCGCATGAAGACGAAGATGATGGAACCCTCGCGCTCAATTTATGAGCGTTGAGGGGCCAATCGTTATTTTCTCAAAGGACCTCTTCTGAAACGCATCCAAAACCGTTGCCTTACAGTCTTGTTTCAGAAAGAAAATAAAAACAACGAAGAAGACAACCTCGTTGTCAAAACGTGATAGGCCGGTTTGAAATTCGCGCCAGAAATCCACTAACGCGTTTGTTTTCCTTTTATTATCTATTCGTCATAACATGTTAACGTGCGTTTCATGGTTCAGTTGGCAAGCGAAGAATGCATTCACGTCCAAGACCTGGGTTCGAGTCCCAGGTCTGTATAATCCCTATATTATTTTTCCATATATATTCCCATGCAGCGTAAGCATCATAGATCATCATATTCTATCTTAATACAAGCGTCCACGCGTCCAGCATATTCAGATCAAAGGTTCAAGGCTGATGAACACGTTACACCCTAGTCACCGCGTCACACATGATTCAGAAAAGTCAACGAATTCAAAGCTAAATGGGCCAGATTGCTAGGCCTATACCTCACAATTGGGGCCTGAACCCCCCCTGGTTTGCCCTCTCTATTTTTTATATTTTATTTTTTTAGTTGTTATTTTATTTGCTTTGTTGTTATAAATTAATTAATTATTTTTCTACAAAATATAAAAACTTCATAAAAATCAGAAAAAAAGATAAAAACATAATAAAATATTTAATTTTCATATTTTCTTGTAAATAATTGCTTGTAAATAAATTTAGTATTAAATAGGTTTTAATTTTAATTCTTTTTAATAACTAAAAATCCAAAAATATAGAATTAGGTTTAATAACTTTTTATTCCTTTTTAATTTTCCCTTTTTTCATAATAATAATATTATTTATTTTATTCTCATAATTAAATTGTACATAAATTAACTTAGGTTTAATTTAGGTTATATTTTAATATTTTCATAACAAACTTAAAAACCATTAGAATTAGGGTTAGTTAATTTTAATTAATTCTTTTTTCTGTTAAATCTTAAAAAACATAAAAAACCAAAAACATTTTATTTTTAATTTTAATTCCTCGTTAATTTTAATATTTTGCAAAAGGGTCCAACGCCCATATTTTTAATTGTTTAATTTCGCATCTTTATTCTATTTCGCTTAAATAATTATGTAACTCTCCCAAAGCCATGTAACTCGGACAATTTAACTTCTCGCACTTTTATTTCCTTTGCTTTATTTATTTTCTGTCAAATCGGGTCCGGTTTAATTTTGGCGATGTGGACCCGCGCCATTTGTAATAGCTTAGATTTACTTTTTCCCGCAAATATTTTAACTGTTAACAAAGCATGCAAGAATGAATGGTCTTAAATAAAATCAAGCGTAGATCACAATGAACATGACAAGATAAATACAAATGAAAACGACACACAATTCGCACACACCACCCCTAGGGTACGCCTCACTGTTGCCTTGCCTTCGAAAGGTGATCGTCAAGTAGAGGATGTCTTAGTAAGTCCTCATGATCCGGGAACCTGGCATGAGGGTAGCTTCTAAGGTATCTTCCTATTACTCTGGTGATCACCATGTCCCAAACCTCGAATTGACCCGAACACCTCCAACGGTGGTGCTACCTACCTCTCAATGGTGGGATGGCACTACTTTAAAGGACATTTACACAAACGAATTCCTTAGGGTAGGTAGGTTCTCGTAGATACTTGCTCTAAATTCAAAACAAATTCAAAAATACTTTTCACACCGACACCTTTTCAAAAAGCTTTCGAAAGCAATTTTTCAAACACTCTTGAGGACCGATACAAGAGTCGAACTGGAATTTTCAAAGAAACCTTTTTTAAAACCCACAGTTGAAAAGCAAACAAACACTTTTGAAAACACAAATGAGCAAGTATCTAAGAGCCCATGGATAACCATGGATAGAAAGGGTGCTAACACCTTCCCTTTCTATAACCTACCTCCCGAACCGAGAGCAATCTCTATAAGGAATTTTTCTGTGCTTTTGTCCTTTCCATTTGGAGAAAATAAAAGACGGTGGCGACTCTTGCTTCCGCGACATTTCGCGAACCAGCGTTAAACAGTCAGTTCCAGATCCACCGATCACAGAACTGGCGACTCTGCTGGGGAATAACTTAAAAAGTGGGGTGTACCTTAGGGCTAGGTCATAACTATGTTTTCAATTGTCTTCTTTGCTTGCTTTATTATTGTGGGTTGCTTGGGAGTTCTATAGATCCTAAACCCGGATCTGGGAGATACCTTCTTAGAAAGTAGCAACAAGGCTGTGAGGGAACTGTGCGGGGTATACCGACATGGTTGAAACAGTCTGCTACATTGATGTGGCACTTTGGTGTGTACCGGTAACCCTTGAGTTCAGTCAAGGAGAGTACGGGGCCTCCGCGTGGTGTCGTGAAGCATCAACAGACCTTAGGAACCTTAATTGAACTATCTTGGCCTCTTTAGGGTAGTGAGATAACTGACTTTGGTGCAGTCCGAGGTTGGTTGATACTCGATACTACACTCAATTGAGGGTTGCTTTCCTGGAATATTTCGGTTGCCAGTTCAGTGGCTAAATCGAAACGATGAACAATGAAAGCAATCCCGTGATATTGGGAACCTTAGAACCCGGTTACTTTGATAGGACAGGTTGAACCCACCAACTTCAAGAGGGTACTACCCAGACCCCATGCTGGCTTAAACCCTAAGGGTTTCTCTTGTGTGACTTGTGTGCCTTTGTACTTGCCTACTTGCATGTTTGTTAGCTGACACATGAACTATTTGCAGGTTTTGTTTATAGTCCTTAACTAGGACTCATGACAGGGTTTACCAAATTACTTGCAGGTTTTGTTTATAGTCCTTAACTAGGACTCATGACAAGGTTTACCAAATTTCTTGCAGGTTTTGTTTATAGTCCTTAACTGGGACTCATAACAGGGTTTACTAGATCTCTTGTAGGTTTTGTTTATAGCCCTTAATTGGGACTCATAACAAAGTATACTGAATTTCTTGCAGGGGTCTGTTTATAGTCCTTAATTGGGACTCATAACAGGGTTTACCTACATCACCCCATGCATAGCATGACATCATACCATTGCATACATCCTAACCCATTTCAAGGATCTCAAGGGCTTGTGATGCAGGTCATGATAAATCAAACATCTAGCAAGGGGCAAAGAGGATTTATTTTCCTCTAGCCAAGGTTGTCAGGGGCTATGACCCACTGGATATGGTGAGCTTTTGACCCTTGAAGAAGGACTCTTAACAACACGAAGTATCTTCAATCAAGTCACCAGTTTCCAACTTTAACAAATTTTCTTGTTTACCCCGTGAGGTCCTTGAAAACATTACATGCATGCCATACATCTCATTGCATTGCAGGTATCCCTTTGACAGGTTGCTTACCCTTCTTCGCTGTTTATTTCAGCCGATCATCATGAATCCTGAATCATCAGCTGAGCAGTCCATCAAGGCCCTCCAGGCTCAGAACGCCCAGTTCCAAGGGCTGATCATGAACTTGACCCAGGGGCAACAAGATCTGAAGGCTCTGCTCTTGAAGAAAGAAAAGAAGAAGAGGAGGACTGTTTTGTTCAGCCCTAGACGCAGATCTGGGAATGCACCGCAGATTGAAACTGAGAGGACAACTCCATCTGTGAGGGAAGGTAGTCATCAGGGGGAAAGGGTTCCCAGTCCAGTGGTCTCCGACAACGAGACAAATTTCAACGACGAACAATACCCTCCTGCCGAAGACAAGTACAAACAGTTGGAAGATAGGCTGAATGCTATGGAGATCCAACAGGTACCTGGGTTGGATTTTGGAGATCTGGGTTTGTCAACTGGTGTGATTATTCCTCGGAAGTTCAAAGCACCATCCTTTACCAAGTATGACGGGGCGTCTTGTCCCAAGCTGCATCTAAGGTCCTATGTTCGGAAAATTCAGCCGTACTCTGCGGATAAGAATTTATGGATCCACTTCTTCCAGGAGAGTCTTTCAGGGACTCATCTCGAATGGTTCTATCAGCTAGATGGGACCAAGGTTCGTAACTGGGAGGAGTTGGCTACTGCTTTCTACAAGCAGTATCAATATAATGCCGACCTTGCTCCTACGCGTACCCAACTCCAGGGTATGTCGTTAGGATCAAGCGAAGGTTTTAAAGAATATGCGCAGAAATGGAGGGATCTTGCTGGAAGGGTACAACCACCTCTGACTGATCGGGAACTTGTCGATATGTTCTTGGGGACCCTGTCTGGTCCGTTCTACAACCACCTAATTGGGAATTCGTCTGCTGGATTCACAGATCTTATCTTGACCGGAGAGCGAATAGAAGCTGGTATCCGGTCTGGGAAAATTCAAGAGGTTGCACCTTCTGATAAAAAACCTCATCATGGAAAGAAAGAATCCAATGCTGTGCACGGTAAAAAGAGCCGTCATGAGGTAGGGGCAATCCAGATCTCCGATCCCAGACCTGCTCAACAAGGACAGGGGCAGCAGCGCAAGGAGAAACGACAGTATACCAAACTCAACATGTCGCTGGATTAAGCACTACAACAAATGTTGAAGGCCGGGCTGATCACCTTAAGGGCTCCCCTTCGGAATCCGAACACTTCGGCTCCTAACTATCATCCCAACGATAGGTGCGCATATCATTCTGATAGCCCGGGGCATACTACGGACAACTGCTGGCCTCTCAAGAACAAAATTCAAGACATGATCGACGCCGGGGAGATTCAGTTTGAAGTGCCTGAGACTCCGAACATAATCACTGCTCCGTTGCCCAATCATTGAAGCCTTTTGTTTATTTGAATTTTTGAGTTGTATTTTTCTTTGCTTATACAAACAATTAATGTCATAGCAAACTCTTTTATTCTATTAATGCATCGCATATGTCTGTTTTGGGAATTAATACAATTGTTTTCATTATATTCAAAATTCTTTTCATATTTTTTCTGATGATCAACTCTTGGTTAACAATTCTGAGCCTCTTGAGGGAGGATGACGAAAACGATACCGCTATCTTTACAGTATGCTTTTGAACAGACCCCGCTGATGAGGTACAGGCATTGTTTCAATCCCTAAACACTGGAGTAATAAGGAAGATAATCCCTCGTCAACCCCTCTGAGCCAAAGAAGTAGGAGTTTTTCTTTTCGAAATTTAAAACCCTTTATCATAACCTGGGGCAGGGTAGTTCTCTCAGTTGATCCAAGTGCATAACAAATGGCACCAAAGGAGTCCTTACAAAACAAAAGACAGTGATGGTTCTGAATAAATCACAAGGACAGGCAGTCATTATCAAAAAAAAAATCATAAATGAAAAGCCCAAAAAAGTCAAAACCAATAAAGAAGACTTACCAAACTGGGGCATCCCGCTGACTGTAATCCCAAAAAGGAAACAGTTCAGGCAAAAAAGAAAGGGATAACAAAAATCAAGAAAGAGGTCTTACAAACCCTCGACAAAAAAAGGGAATGACTGCCTATTCAAAATAAGTTATCAACATTCGAATCATCATCGGAAAATCAGAGCAAAGACTCAAACAAGGTCTAACGTATGATCAACTGAATTTAGGTTTGGAGAACATCACGAAGAGCGGGTGGGTACAAATAAAATTTGAGCCTTTATCCTTTGTTTCTTAAACCGTGAACCAGGCCACGTTATAACCCTCAAAAGTCCTAGCTGAAGCATGGGTTAGCTCGAAAGCATACTGTCACGAAAGGTATCCTGACTCCTGAAGGCCTACGGTAAATACGGAGTTGACATCACGTTTTACAAACATTCATTTGTTTTATGAAAAAGAAGAATGCGTTTTCAAAATCTTCAAGACAGACATGAGCTTTGCATTTTTAACATAACTTTGTTTGCATATGACTTTTTGTTTGAACAGCAGGGAAATTCGCACGATGAATACCTAGTGAACAAAAGCACTTCCAACCAAGGGGCAGACATGATCATGGTCTACCATCTGGGGCAGTTAAGTCAAGATCCAGAGAATCTCTCAAAAGGCCAAATAGCCTGGGGCAAATCTCCGCCTGAGTCACTTGGGGCATTTCAATAACAAATCTTGCATGATCAGACATCTTCTGGTAATATGGCAACATAAACAGCCAGGGGCACTTCCCTGCATTCTAAGAGCGTGGACATAGTCGAAAAATACTACGCGTAATCAAAGACCCTCTAGGCTGACATGCCTAGGCAAAATAAGGGCTTCCCGGCGAACCAAAAGGGTTCGGGCAAAAATAAGGGATGAAATGAAAAAATCTGTACACCCGGCAAGTCGAAAACCTGAAAAGACGGCTTGGGCAAAAATGGGTATCCCGGTGGACTGAAAACCCGAAAGGGCGGTCCAGGCAAAAGTTAGGGATCAAAGCGTACGACTATGTCCTGTCATCTTGTCACCTGCCTACCAGAAGAAGGTCTGTCCTTCAACAACTATCAGCACCCCACAAGTGTCTCCCCCATAGAAACAGGGGCAATAAAGAATGGTCTAAGCAATCTGATTGTTCTATCCTCCAAGGTATCAGGGTGGGTTCCGTTGAAGAACATAACCAATACAGTTCAAACTTCCCCAGGAAAGTCCAATCCAGTTCCCCAGGAAAGATGGAATTTGTCTCCCCAAGCAGTAAGCTTATCCCCAGTAGATTCTGGAAGCTTATCCTCGCAGAGCACGAACACGTGTCCCGGCTTTATTCCAAGAGTTATTTCCTTAACAGGATATAACTGGGTTATCCTCAGCCAAAAGCCACGGAAAGAGCGTCCTCGACAAAGTCTTCCTACCCCAGCGAAGTCCATCCGCACTTCTAACAACAAAGGGTATCCCCAGCCAGTTATTATCAACAATTCAGCAAAAGTATCTCTCTTCCCACAGAGTATCACTCCCCAGCCTGGTCGCTAGAGTATCTTTTCTCCCCGCAGAACCCTCCATTCGCCAAGTTTATTCCCCAACGGAGTTATCTTCTCCTACCGGTATTCTTGCAACTATCATCCCCGGCGGAAGCAAAACCTATTCTTCAACATCAGCCCAGGAGTGACTTCCCGGCATCTGTCAAGGATTTACTTTCCTAGACGAAAACATATATTCATAAACATCACATCTTCATACATTATAGCATGCATATGCATCATACTACACGAATCTCATTAATTTTGAAGACATACAGTTCATGCATCATGATTTTGCATACAATTATGTTTTGCCTTTTCAGGAAAAAGATCAATACAAAAATGATTACTATCAACTATCGCAACTCTTTCTAGATATAGTTTCAGATATGAACCAGATAGGGTGACGTTCTGATGCTGCTTCCAGATTTCTTTCTAGATATAGTTTCAGATATGAACCAGATATGGTGAAGTTCTGATGCTGCTTCCAGATTTCTTTCTAGATATAGTTTCAGATATGATCCAGATATGGTGACGTTCTGATGCTGCTTCCAGATTTCCTTCTAGATATAGTTTCAGATATGAACCAGATATGGTGACGTTCTGATGCTGCTTCCAGATTTCTTTCTAGATATAGTTTCAGATATGAACCAGATATGGTGACGTTCTGATGCTGCTTCCAGATTTCTTTCTAGATATAGTTTCAGATATGATCCAGGGATGGTGACGTTCTGATACTGCTTCCAGATTTCCTTCCAGATATAGTTTCAGATGTAAACCAGATATGGTGACGTTCTGATGCTGCTTCCAGATATCCTTCTAGATATAGTTTCAGATATGACCCAGATATGGTGACGTTCTGATGCTGCTTCCAGATTTCCTTCTAGATATAGTCTCAGATATGATCCAGATATGGTGACGTTCTGATACTCCTTCCAGATTTCTTTCCAGATATAGTTCAGATATGACCCAGATATGGCGACGTTCTGACAATTATTCCAGTTGAAGATATTCCAAGGCCTTCTCTAGTCCAGCTAAGTCGACTCCCAACAGATTTTTCTGATGAAGACTCAGTAGAAGTTATCCCAGATGTTTCCCTCTCCGACGATGAGTGTGAGGTGATAGTCTCCTATGGTTCCCTCTCCGACGGTGTGTGAGGTGGTAAGTCCTTTTCAGATGTTTCCCTCTCCGACGATGAGTGTGAGGTGATAGTCTCTTATGGTTCCCTCTCCGACGGCGTGTGAGGTGGTAAGTCCTTTTCAGATGTTTCCCTCTCCGACGATGAGTGTGAGGTGATAGTCTCCTATGATTCCCTCTCCGACGGTGTGTGAGGTGGTAAGTCCTTTTCAGATGTTTCCCTCTCCGACGATGAGTGTGAGGTGATAGGCTTCTATGGTTCCCTCTCCGACGGTGTGTGAGGTGGTAAGTCCTTTTCAGATGTTTCCCTCTCCGACGTTGAGTGAGGTGATCATTCCTTTCAGATTATAATTGCCTATGGTTCTCCTCCCAATACGGCGAAGATAATAATTCCCATCAAGATTTTCTCAACGAGCGTTGTTGAAGTTAAAATCACCCAAGGTTCTCTTATCATTCATGCTAAGGCAGTAACCATACCTGGTTCATTCATCATCTTTTGAAGCTCCAGATCCAGCTCCTGTAACCAGTCAGGACACATCTATACCAAGCATCTGAAAACCAGTTCCTGCAACGTGTCAGGTACTCATTTTTCTGTTTTGCAGGTATGCAGGTTCTCGCTAAGGAACCTCCTACGCGATCAACATTTAGATGGCATCTATAAGCCCATCATCCTATCCCGCAATCTCCAAATGGCATCTATAAGCCCATTCCCCCATCACCGCTAACATGTGAGCGCAAATTTCTGGGCACTCTAGTGTCCAATCATCTTCTACCCTCGGATTACGAAAGGCACGTCCGCCAATCTGCATCCTCAGGTCTAAGAAGATTAAACAGGGGCAACTGTTGTACCCCAAAATTTGCCCTCCCATATTCTCCAAGAAATTGCCAAGCCAAGTCACAAAACTCCCAAAGGGTTGCACAGTCAAAACCCTAAATTGCACTACAGTCAACTGTAGGGGCAAAATGGTCATTTGACAGTCAAAAGTTCAAATTTTTGGTCAACATATCATTTTGAAGCCACAAACATCATTTGATCAATGCTTGATCATGATTGTCAAAATTTGGCTCAGAAAATCATCAAGATGCAAAAGTTACTATATTTGGACAGTTGAAAAAGTCAACTGAAATTGACCAGGGCATAACTTTCACATGGATTATCAGAAAAATTCCATCCAAAGCTCATTTTGAAGAGAAAGACATTTCCTACAACTCATCTTCATACTTCAAGTCCAAGAAATGCTCACACAAAAAGTTATCAATTTCAACATTATAGGTCATTTTCAAAAGTCAACAAAAAGGGACTTTAAGTCAAAGGCCATAACTTGAGATTGGTAAATCAAAATGACATGGGACCAAAGGCATTGGTTAAAGGACTCAAAGACCTTTCCAAAATGTCCAAGAACATGAGAAAAGATTAAAAATTGAGCAAGTTATGCCTTGTGGAAGTTGGGAAATTTTTGGATATTTTGAAAAGTCAACATTACTTCAAATGACCTAAAAATGCTAATGGGCCCATTTTTCTTCCATGATTCATCATTCTAAGCATGTGCACGACCACTTGGCCCAAAGGGAAGTATTTTCTCATTTTTTATTTATTTATTTGAATTATTATTAATATTAATTCATTTAAATCATTTAAATATGTGGAAAATATATAACTTGACCTAAAAAATCTTTTTATACATGTTTTAAGGTCAATATTTCGTGTAAAGGCAAACTAGGAAAGATTTGGTCTGATTTGAGCTAATTGATACAAAGAACACATGAAAAAGATTCAAAAAAGATCCTTAGAAAATCAATTATCAAAAATCATTATGGCAAGAGATTTGATGGAATTTTGTTGACCTAATAGCTTCACTACAAAGCCAGGAACACAAACCTAATCGTGCTAGACTAAAAGCTGCGCTAGAGACCAATATACAAACTTGAAAAATTCTCCATAAAATTCAATTCTGAAATCATTGGTAGGAGGCGATTCAAGGCACAAAAGCTTTTCCAATAGCTTCCTCAAGTCTTCCTGATCACATTCCAATCAAGAACAGCCATTCAAACGCCAGGAATTGGTATATAGAACCTTCCCTGTACAGAGAAAAAGTCACAATCGTATTTTTGATTCTATGCACTCTCATGGCATTCTAATCATGGATTTGTGTTCCTTATGATGTTCTGAGACTAACCATTATGTTTAATTGAATTTTCATGCTACACACGCGATTCCACCATGTTTATTTTCTAGGGTTTGCAGGGTGTCAATTTAGGGCTTTGGTAACGAAGCAAAATTAGAACTCCAGACCAATGCCATTCAACTCAGCGCATGAAGACGAAGATGATGGAACCCTCGCGCTCAATTTATGAGCGTTGAGGGGCCAATCGTTATTTTCTCAAAGGACCTCTTCTGAAACGCATCCAAAACCGTTGCCTTACAGTCTTGTTTCAGAAAGAAAATAAAAACAACGAAGAAGACAACCTCGTTGTCAAAACGTGATAGGCCGGTTTGAAATTCGCGCCAGAAATCCACTAACGCGTTTGTTTTCCTTTTATTATCTATTCGTCATAACATGTTAACGTGCGTTTCATGGTTCAGTTGGCAAGCGAAGAATGCATTCACGTCCAAGACCTGGGTTCGAGTCCCAGGTCTGTATAATCCCTATATTATTTTTCCATATATATTCCCATGCAGCGTAAGCATCATAGATCATCATATTCCATCTTAATACAAGCGTCCACGCGTCCAGCATATTCAGATCAAAGGTTCAAGGCTGATGAACACGTTACACCCTAGTCACCGCGTCACACATGATTCAGAAAAGTCAACGAATTCAAAGCTAAATGGGCCAGATTGCTAGGCCTATACCTCACAATTGGGGCCTGAACCCCCCCAGGTTTGCCCTCTCTATTTTTTATATTTTATTTTTTTAGTTGTTATTTTATTTGCTTTGTTGTTATAAATTAATTAATTATTTTTCTACAAAATATAAAAACTTCATAAAAATCAGAAAAAAAAGATAAAAACATAATAAAATATTTAATTTTCATATTTTCTTGTAAATAATTGCTTGTAAATAAATTTAGTATTAAATAGGTTTTAATTTTAATTCTTTTTAATAACTAAAAATCCAAAAATATAGAATTAGGTTTAATAACTTTTTATTCCTTTTTAATTTTCCCTTTTTTCATAATAATAATATTATTTATTTTATTCTCATAATTAAATTGTACATAAATTAACTTAGGTTTAATTTAGGTTATATTTTAATATTTTCATAACAAACTTAAAAACCATTAGAATTAGGGTTAGTTAATTTTAATTAATTCTTTTTTCTGTTAAATCTTAAAAAACATAAAAAACCAAAAACATTTTATTTTTAATTTTAATTCCTCGTTAATTTTAATATTTTGCAAAAGGGTCCAACGCCCATATTTTTAATTGTTTAATTTCGCATCTTTATTCTATTTCGCTTAAATAATTATGTAACTCTCCCAAAGCCATGTAACTCGGACAATTTAACTTCTCGCACTTTTATTTCCTTTGCTTTATTTATTTTCTGTCAAATCGGGTCCGGTTTAATTTTGGCGATGTGGACCCGCGCCATTTGTAATAGCTTAGATTTACTTTTTCCCGCAAATATTTTAACTGTTAACAAAGCATGCAAGAATGAATGGTCTTAAATAAAATCAAGCGTAGATCACAATGAACATGACAAGATAAATACAAATGAAAACGACACACAATTCGCACACACCACCCCTAGGGTACGCCTCACTGTTGCCTTGCCTTCGAAAGGTGATCGTCGAGTAGAGGATGTCTTAGTAAGTCCTCATGATCCGGGAACCTGGCATGAGGGTAGCTTCTAAGGTATCTTCCTATTACTCTGGTGATCACCATGTCCCAAACCTCGAATTGACCCGAACACCTCCAACGGTGGTGCTACCTACCTCTCAATGGTGGGATGGCACTACTTTAAAGGACATTTACACAGACGAATTCCTTAGGGTAGGTAGGTTCTCGTAGATACTTGCTCTAAATTCAAAACAAATTCAAAAATACTTTTCACACCGACACCTTTTCAAAAAGCTTTCGAAAGCAATTTTTCAAACACTCTTGAGGACCGATACAAGAGTCGAACTGGAATTTTCAAAGAAACCTTTTTTAAAACCCACAGTTGAAAAGCAAACAAACACTTTTGAAAACACAAATGAGCAAGTATCTAAGAGCCCATGGATAACCATGGATAGAAAGGGTGCTAACACCTTCCCTTTCTATAACCTACCTCCCGAACCGAGAGCAATCTCTATAAGGAATTTTTCTGTGCTTTTGTCCTTTCCATTTGGAGAAAATAAAAGACGGTGGCGACTCTTGCTTCCGCGACATTTCGCGAACCAGCGTTAAACAGTCAGTTCCAGATCCACCGATCACATATTGAAAAACTGGTTTTCTGGTTTTTGACACTTTTTACACTATACTTCCACCAGTGGAAGTTGTATTGAAAAACTGGTTTTCTGGTTTTTGACACTTTTTACACTATACTTCCACCAGTGGAAGTTGTATTGAAAAACTGGTTTTCTGGTTTTTGACACTTTTTATACTATACTTCCACCAGTGGAAGTTGTATTGAAAAAACTGGTTTTCTGGTTTTTGACACTGCTAGCAGGTTAAAAGGCTTAGCCGGTTTATGCTTGCTTAGCAGGTTTATGCTTGCTTAGCAGTTTTGTATATTTCTTTGGTGTTTTTTGTTTTTGACAGTTATGATGTTGAGGCCGTTTGTATCTCAGTTTTGTATTGGTTTCCCCTCCTTTGAACTGTGTTGTTCTTCTTATTATATCTTTTTCCTATCTCTGCCTGCCTAAAGCCTGAAAACCTGCATCTTTTTTCTCTTCTCTCTCTCTCTCTTAGTACAGTTGCATTATAATATTATGCTTTTTGTACTTAATTCTGAAAGTGGCTACTGATGGGAAATGATGATAAAAGAGTTTGCTTGCATATCATGCTTTCCTCTGCATTCTTTATCTCTTCTTTGACAGCTTTTGTATTTTGTGAACTTTCCATATCTTTGCCAAATCCTCTTTATGACAGCTTTGAGTAGACTTTGGCATTTTTGACAGCAAACTGTACTTTTTGGATTTTGATAGAAAGTTGTAACTTGGATTTTCAGTTTGGTTTGAACTTGGAGTTTGAGATTGAGTTTGTGCAGTTTGACATTTGAACTCATGTATTTTTGACACTTTGCATTTTCTCAACTTTGCATAAAAAACTCTTCCCTCTTTGTGAACCGGGAGAAATCCCGTGATTTGCAGAGAGGGTTAACTGATCCCAATCAGTGGCCCTTAATGATGAATTTATTTTATCTGTATTTAATTAATTATCAGTCACTGACTTTTCTTCTTTTGCAGATAAAAATGGATGGAGGGGTACTAAATGAAGACTGAAGAATTAGAAAAAATAGGATAGTTTTCTTTTTATTTAATATTTAAATTAATGTAAACCATTGTTTGTAATTAAATTATAAACAATATTTGTACAAATAATTCAAATATCAATAAAAGTCTTTATTATCCAACCAATTCTATTTCCTCTTTCTTTATTGTTTATTTATTTATTTAAAACTCTTTGAATTAAAATAATTGAAAAAATAAATTTCAATCACTTAATTTAGAATAATAAATAATTTAAATAAAAAATACTTTAGCACATTGATCAATTAAACCTGGTATCTTCAAAGCGAATCAATAGTTAATCAAAATACTGATCAGGCGCGTTCTCTCTTTTCACTGATTTTCAACAAACACTGTAATTCCAAACTGCGCATATCCTTTGACTGGTGAATTCAAACCAACTGCCTCCTCTTACTGATTAAATTAAAAACAATGCGAATTCGACCCGAATCTCGGAGTAACTTGCAAAGTGCTTGTGGAATTTTAATCTTTCTGAGAATATGCCCATAAAAACTTAATTCCTGATTAAATGCCAACGAACATTCGCCTGATCACAATTGAGCCAAAATCAACCAAAACCCTAAGCCAACTGTGTGAACTGTTCCAGAGCCCTGAAAACCAGTAAAACCCTAATTTTGCTTGAATGACAAGAAAAGTTCGTTTGTCCGATTCTTGAGCCAATTTGAAAAATCAGGAAATGCCTGAAGCTGAGATTTCTTGTGGAAAAATGCGAGGGAAAATTTTGGGGTGCAACAGGATGCATTGGGTTTGAATTTGCAATGTTTGATTAAAGTCAGTAAAGGGAAAAAGCGTCTGGGCAATTGCTGTGATTGACTGTTGTTTTGCTTTGGATGTCGGAAGCGCCAAGTTTAATTGATCAAATGTTGAAGCATTGTTTATTTAATTATTTATATTCTAAGATTAAATAGTTGGAATTTATTTTCAATTATTTAATTTAAAGAATTATAGATAGTAAAGTAAACAAGTAAAAAGAGGAAAAGAATTAATTGGATAAAAAACTTTTTATTTATTTGTAAATTATTTGTACAATTGTTTTGTTTACAAATTATTTACAACAATGATTTTACAGTAATTTAAACCTAAAAAAGACTATCCTAATTTTTTTCTAAATCTTCAATTCTTCATCTTTTGCTATTCCTCTCCATTTAATTATTTATCTGCAAAGAAAAGAAGGAAAAAGTCAGTTGAAGCGGATAAACAATTAAAGAGACAGATAAAAATAAAGGTCATCATTAAGGGCAACTGACTGGAATCAGTTAGCCCTCTCTGCAAATCACGGGATTTCTCCCGGTTCACAAAGAGGGATGAATATTTGCTTGCTAAACTTGGAATGCACAAAATTGAAAAATGCACAAATTCAAAGTTTGTCAACATACTGCATAATCAGAAAGGCAAACTGAACTAGGCCTAACCATAAAGTCCAAACTGAATCACAAATTCCAAATTGTCCACAAACTGTCAAAAATATCAAACAAGTACAAGGCTACTCAAAGCTGTCAAAAGAAGATATGGAAAGATAACAGAAGCATAAAAGCTGGAAGAAGTACAAGATATGCAGAGAAAGATTAGTATGCAAGCAAGCCTTTCAGATTCATCATTTCCCAAGCAGCTGCCCTTTCAGCTTTAAGTACACATAAAACATTGTTTATTATTTTAATTGTACTGGAGAGAGAGAGAGAGAAGAGGGAAAAGAATTGGGCTTACTGGCTTTAGGCATGAGAAACAAAATATAAAACTAACTGCAATAGAACAGTACCAGGAGGAGAGCAGAAATCACAAGAAAAATATAACTCAAAAATTGCCTCCACCCTGCAAAAGCAAGACAGAAGCAAGCTAAATCCAAAAACATCATAACCTGCATTAACCAAGCTCAACCTGTTACAGCAAACTAAAACCATGCCAAGCTGAAGCATAGCTTCATCAGGCCCAAAACCAGTATACCCTGTCAAACCTGCTGAAAGCCATGTCCAAACAGCATCAAGCCTAACCAGAAAACTATCCAAACACATAACCTGCATAAAGCTTAAGCCAAAATATTCAAATCTTGAACCAAAGCAAAATTGTCCAGTCTAAACCCTGCCTGAGTTTTCAAACCTTACCATTCAAAACCTGTTAAGCCTCAATCACAACCTGAAGCAAGCATCCAACCATAAACAAAGCCTAAAGATTTCAAAGTCCATCAAACCTTGAACCAAACTCAAACCAAATCCAGACCTGCATCAAGCCACAACGCCCTCACACCCATAACTTGTTTCCTAAGTTTCTCAAGGCAACTCAAGCCCTCAGAACTCAAGGAATTCATCATTGGGTAACCAACTCAAGCAAAAAGCCAACAAATCAACAATAGCATATTCAGAAGCATACTCATAGCATATCAGAACTCAGCATTTCAAGGCAAATAAACCCTCAGAATTGCTTCATCATTGGGCCAATAACACAACATATCAAATATCTCAGTACACAAGCATTCAAGGTATCAAAACATTCAAGCATATCATCAACAAATATCTCAAGGCAACTCAGAGGCAACTCAAAGTCAAAGCGATACAAACCCTCAGATTGGAATCATCATAGGCATTTTCATCAAGAGAGCATACAGAAAAAGCAAGCAAGCATAATCATATCACAACTCAGAATAGGCATTCGAGTAAAAGAGAAAGAAGAAGAAAAGAAGATATATTAGGCTTTCAGAGAGGCATCATTAAGCAACAACAGAAGAACGAAATACCAGGAGTCCAGCCAAAGCCCAGCATCACGCGTCTCATCCCCTCGCCTTGGCCTCCGGAGCGCCTCCGACCCCATCTCTTCCTCCGTCTCCAAAAGGTAACTCTTTTGTTTCTCTATCCTTCCACAACCTCCATGACAATAATAACAAAGCTTAAGGTCAAATTTCAAAACGAAATAAGCATGCAAATCGTAAAAAAGTATAAAATGTCAAAATCAAACCTTGCTTCGTAAGACCACTGGGCTCGAACTATGGAGGAAAGAGAGATTAGGTGATGGCGCTGGTGGCTCTAGGCGGGGAATCGCGTCTCAGTGACCATTCCATGGCAAAGAGAAGATGAAGAGGATAGAAGTGGAGCGAACGGCGCCTCTGTCTCACCAAACCCTAGTCTGATCCAAATGAACACAAACATTGAAACCCTTGGCCAAACATTTGTCAACTTGCTTTGGGCCTTGCCCTTTCTGAAACGCTTAAGCCCATTGTCAAACTAACAAGCGCACCCCCTCATTCCCAAACAAGCCAATTCTGTCTTGGACCATAAGACGCTCCCAATCCCATCCATTTCTTCTTTTCTTTTTTTTTTACTTTATACAAACTATAACTTTTGTTTATTTTCTTTTTAACATAACTCTTTTTTTGAATAATACATTAGTTTTTTTTCATATAAAAATATTAAATAGAAGTACATAAAATACATAAAAACACATTATTTAAAACACTTTTTTTTTATCTTATTAAAACTTATTTTGATTTATACATAATTTCTCTTTAAGTTAATACAATTTCTTTTCTTAGAAATATTTGTACATAATCAATTAAAATACATTTTTTAATATACATAATTTAATTAAAATTTAAAACATTTAATTAAAATATTCTTTTTGTACATATTAAAGAAAAATACAAGATTACAAAGATTAAATAAATAAACATCTAATTCTTTTCATTTAGGTTAAACAATACTTAATAATACCTTTAAAATTCACATTTTCTTAACTTATAAATAATTCTCATACATGAACAATTACACTTACACAATACATTTTACATCTTATACATGTACAATTGCTATTCTTATACGTTACTATACATTGATTACAATTGATCGCAATTCGATTTGGTTGTAAATTATTGGACACTACATTCCTAAAGTCTCATCCCCATTTGTAAATTTGTACCCCCACTCCCGGATACTATTTGTAATAGCGTAGACTTTAAATTCTTACAATTTATCGCTTTCCAATTATACCATGATTAGACCTAGGGTTTGCATGTACATAAAATCAAACGCTAGATAACCTAATAAAAAGACAAATACATGAAATCAATACACAATCACACTTGCACCCCCTAGGGTAATCCCACATGTTGCCTTCCAAAAATGGGTCATGCTTGCACGTCGAGTTTCTTTGGCAAAACAAATTCAAATGATCATAAGTCCCTCGATGACGCTTTCGAAAGTTGCCTAAATGGAATGATCAAGTCCCTTCAAGCAAATTGCCAAAGACACTTGGCACTATTGCATTCATGGTCCATACGATGACCCGCGCCCGTCCCGTTAAACATCCTAAACGCAAGATTGTCCATCAAATTCAATGGTGGAACAAAATTGTTAAAAAAGGGTTGAAAACATAAAGAAAACCTTTGAGTACAATAGGGGTAGGCAAAACTCTTAGTTACTTGAGATCAACTTGCAAAAACACTTGCCTTCTTTTCAAACCACACTCCACAAACACTTTCAAAACAAACTCTCAAAAAAAATTTGAAACATCTTTTCGAAAAGATACACACCTTTGTAAAACATTCGAGTAAAGAATTATTACAAGGGTTGCCTAAGACAAGGCATCTTCTTCAAAAACATTTTCAAAAACACACACACACACACACCATTTTCAAGCAATCGAAAATCAAGGCAAGTGATCTAAAAAACCAAGTAACTAAGAGCCCATGGATAACCATGGATGAAAAGGGTGCTAATACCTTCCCTTTTCATAATCTACCCCCCGAACCCACGAAATATCTCAAAAGGTTTTTGTTGTACTTTTTAACCTTTCCTTTAGGATAAAATAAAAAGTCGGTGGCGACTCTTGCTCAACCGAACAAGTGCGAATACAAACGCAAAACCTCAAGTCAGTTCTCCCACCGTATCACACAAGGATCTCAAGGGCTTGTGATGCAGGTCATGATGAATCAAAATGTCTAGCAAAGGACAAAGGGGATTTATTTTCCCCTAGCCAAGGTTGATAACTTGAGTCAGGGGCTATGACCCACTAGATATGGTGAGCCTTGACTCTTGAAGAAGGACTCTCAACAACACGAAGTTCCTTCAATCAAGCTACGAAATTCAAATACTAACAACCTTTCTTGTTTACCCCACGAGATCCTTGAAAACATTGCATGCATACATACACATCATTGCATAACAAGTACCCTTGTTACAAGTCACTTACCATCTCCGCTGTTTATTTCAGCAATGGCTTCCCAACAAGACAACCAGGATCTTCATGCTCAAGAGACTCGGTTCGGGGAGATCCTCCTAAATCTATCCAAGGGGCAGGAAGAGCTGAGAACACTCCTCATGGGGACTTTGGTCAGGAACAGTCCTGAAGACGATAAGGACGAACGGCTGAAACGTCTACAAGCTGAGGTGGATACAATGAGAACCCAGATGCTGGGGTAAATGGATCTTATCCAAGACTTATCTCAAAGACAAGGAGAGCTCAGGGTTCTCATCAACCAACTGCTTCGAGATAACCAACTGGGGCAAACATCTAAGGTTGAAGAGCAAGCCATCATTCAACCACCTGTGGTGCAAGAAGACAAGGGAAAAGCTCCTCAGTTTGCTTCAGGGTCACAAGCCCAGCATCAACCTCACCAGCGTCAACAGGGTAATCGGCGTAAGTGAAATATGTCTGGAAGACATTTCTCGGAGACTGGTATACCATCATCACTGATACTGAGACACTTGTTGGAGGTCAAGCTGATTGCTTTAAAAGATCCTCCTAAGAATCTCAACATAACCTCCCTGAAGTACAATCCTGATGAAAGGTGTGCCTACCATTCTGACAGTCCTGGACATGACACTGACGACTGTTGGAGCTTGAGGAATAAGATCCAGGACTTGATCAACGGAAGGGTGCTGGAGTTCATGCCGGGTGGCAAAATGAAAATCTTCTGCTGAGAATCTTCCATCTGAGATGACTAGTGCAAACTAAGAAGCTTTTGTTCATTCGAATGTTCAAGTTGTATTTTTCTTTGATTGTTCAAACATTTGTTCATGTCAAACTCTTTTACTTTATCAATGCATCGCATATGTCTGTTTTGAATCAATATATTCGCATTCGCTATATTCAAACTGCTTTCATTTTTTGATGTCAACTCTCAATTAATAATTCTAAGCCTCTTGAGGGAGGATGACGAAAACGATACCACGATCTTTACAGTATGCTTTTGAACAGACCCCGCTGATGAGGTACAGGCATTGTTTCAATTCCTAAACACTGGAGTTATAAGGAAGATAATCCCTAGTCAACCCCTTTGAGCCAAAGAAGTCGGAGTTTTTCTTTTCGAAAATTAAAACCCTTAATCATAACCCGGGGCAGGGTAGTTCTCTCAGCTGATCCAGGTGCATAACGAATGGCATCAAAGGATTCCTTACAAAACAAAAGATAGTCATGGTTCTGAATAATCATAAAGATAGGCAGTCGTTATCTCTCAAAGAATAAAAGCCCAATAAGTCAAAACCTATGAAGGAGACTTACAAAACTGGGGCATCCCGCTGACTGTAATCACAAAAAGGAACAGTTCAGGCAAAAAACAGGGATAACAAAATCAAAAAAAAGGAGGTCCTACAAACCCTCAACCAAAAAAGAAATGACTGCCTATTCAGAATAAACTGTCAATGTCTGAACCATCACTGGAATATCAGAGCAACAACTCAAACAAGATCTAATGCACGATTAGCTGAAGTTTAGGTTTGAAGAACATCACGAAGAGTGGGTGGGTGCAAATAATTTGAGCATTTATCCTTTGTTTCTTAAACCGTGAACCAGGCAACGTTACAATCCTTAAAAGTCCTAGCGGAGGCATGGGTTGGTTCAAAAGCATACTGTTACGAAAGGTATCCTGACTCCTTAAGGTTTGCTATAAAATACTGAGTTGACATCACGCTTTACAAAATTCAATGGTTTTACTGAAAAAACACATTTTCGAAAACTTCAAGACAGACATGAGCTTTGCATTTTAATATAACATTGCTTGCATATGACTATTTGTTTGAACAGCATAGAAGTTCGCACGACAAATGTCTAATGAACAAAAGCACCTCCAATCAAGGGGCATGGCATGATCATTGTCCATTATCTGGGGCAGTTAAGTCAAGATTCGGAGAATCTCTCAAAAGGCCAACCAGCTTGGGGCAAATCTCCATCTGGATCACTTGGGGCATTGGACGATCAAACGAAGATCTTCTGGTGGTATGACGACACAACACTACTAACAGTTACAACTCCCTACATCCTGAGAGCACGGACATAGTCGAAAAATACTGCACATAATCAAAGACCCGCTAGGTTGACACACCTAGGCAAAAATAAGGGCTTCCCGGCGAACCAAAAGGGTTCGGGCAAAAATAAGGGATGAAATGAAAAAAATTTGTACACCCGGCAAGTCGAAAACCTGAAAAGGCGGCTTGGGCAAAAATGGGTATCCCGGTGGACTGAAAACCCGAAAGGGCGGTCCAGGAAAAAGTTAGGGATCAAAAGCGTACGACTATGTTCCGGCATCTCGGCACTTGCCTACCAGAAGAAGATTGGTCAAGTCGGCAGTTATCAAGCACCTCCACAGGTACCTTCTCCCGCAGAAACTGGGGCAATAATGAGTTTTCTAAGCGATCTAGTTGCTCTGTCCACCAAGGTACTAAGGTAGGCTGAAGAACGTAACCAAGATACCTTCACTCCCCGCAGAGTAAGACAGGTTTCAGCAATACTCTCCCCCGAGCAGAGTTGGTCTCCCATCAGCCCCGAAAAGGCACAGCATCTCTAGCAAGTCAGCAATACTCTCCCCAAGCAGAGTTAGTCTATTGTCAGCCTTAAGGAAGTTGGGTACCCCCAGAAGATCTCAATATTCCCCAGCGGAGTATACAGATGTTCCTCTACAAGCATCCCCAGCAGTCTTGATCTAAGATTGTTCCCCAGCGGAATACCAGACACCCCAGTGGAGCCATTCCCCAGTACAGTTCAAAATTTTCCCCAGGAAAGTTGAATCAATCTCCCCAGTAGATTCTGGAAGCTTATCCCCTACAGAGTACGAACGCATCTCCCCGGCTCTATTCAAAGGTTATTCTCCACCAGAGCTTATAACTGGGTTATCCTCAGCTAATTACCACGGACAGATCGTCCTCGGCGAAGCTCTTCCTATCCCCCAGCGGAGTTCATCAAATTCCCCAGCAAAACTTATCAACGGAATCCTCAGCAGAGTTATCATCAAAACCTCAGCGAAGTATCTCTTCCCACAGAGTAGATTCCCCTTAGAGTAATATCTTCACCAAGTTTATTCCCTAACGGAGTCATCTTCTCCTACCGGTTTGTTCTTGCAATCATCATCCCCAGCGGAAATGAAGAACTCTACTCTTCAAACATCAGCCCAGGATTCAGCTTCCCGGCATTCGTCAAGGATTTATTTTCCTATACGAAAATGCATTCATAAACATCACATTGACATACATTATGACATATTCATATACGCATCATAACACAAATCTCATTTATTTTTGAGAACATCTTAAAATCATGCAGTTCATGCACCATGACATTGCATACAACTGATGTTTTGCCTTTTCAGGAAAAAGGTCAATCCAAAGACGATTACTATCAACTGTCGCAATTCCAGATTCGATTCCTATATCTAGCCAGGGCATATCTGTGAGTAGATTCGACACCTGTATCCAGCCAGGGCATATCTACATTAAAGAGATTGAAGAGATAGCCGAGAAATGCTCCAGATATGGATGTCGTTCTTTTGCTTATTCAGATTTATCTCCAGAGATAGCTTAGAAATGCTCCAGAGATGGATGCTGTTCTTTTGCTTATTCAGATTTTCTCTTCAGAGATGGCTTAGAAATGCTCCAGAGATGGACGTTATTCTTTTGCTTATTCAAGAGTTTCCTTTCAGATATAGCTGGGAAATGCTCCAGATATGGACGCTATTCTTTTGCTTATTCAGATTTCCTCTTCAGAGATGGATTAGAAATGCTCCAGAGATGGACGTTATTCTTTTGCCTATTCAAGAGTTTCCTTTCAGATATAGCTGGGAAATGCTCCAGAGATGGATGTTGTTCTTTTGCTTATTCCGATTTTCTCTTCAGAGATAGCTTAGAAATGCTCCAGAGATGGATGTTATTCTTTTGCTTATTCAAGAGTTTCTTTTCAGATATAGCTTGGAATGCTCCAGAGATAGATGCTGTTCTTTTGCTTATTCAGATTTTCTCTTCAGAGATGGCTTAGAAATGCTCCAGAGATGGACGTTATTCTTTTGCTTATTCAAGAGTTTCTTTTCAGATATAGCTTGGAAATGCTCCAGAGATGGATGTTGTTCTTTTGCTTATTCAGATTTTCTCTTCAGAGATGGCTTAGAAATGCTCCAGAGATGGACGTTATTCTTTTGCTTATTCAAGAGTTTCCTTTCAGATATAGCTGGGAAATACTCCATATCTGGATGTTATTCTTTTTCTTATTCAGAGTTACTTTTCAGAGATAACTTAGAGATGCTCCAACCACGGATGCTATTCTATTGTTTATTCAGAGATTCCTTCTAGATATAGTTCAGATGCGATCCAGACATGGCTACATTCTGATACTTATTCCAAATTCCCTCTCAGAGATAGCTAAGAAATGCTCCTGATATGGATGCTATTCTTTTGCTTATTCAAGAGTTTCCTTTCAGATATAGATGGGAAATGCTCCAGAGATGGATGCTGTTCTTTTGCTTATTCAGAGATAGCGAAGAGATGCTCCGGACCCGGATGCTATTCTTTCGCTTATTCAGATTTTATCTCCAGAGATAGCTTGGAAATGCTCCAGAGATGGATGTTGTTCTTTTGCTTATTCAGATTTTCTCTTCAGAGATGGCTTAGAAATGCTCCAGAGATGGACGTTATTCTTTTGCTTATTCAAGAGTTTCCTTTCAAATATAGCTGGGAAATACTCCATATCTGGATGTTATTCTTTTGCTTATTCAGAGTTTCTTTTCAGAGATAACTTAGAGATGCTCCAACCACTGATGCTATTCTATTGTTTATTCAGAGATTCCTTCTAGATATAGTTCAGATGCGATCCAGACATGGCTACATTCTGATACTTATTCCAGATTCCCTTCTAGAGATGGTTCAGATGCGACCCAGATATGGCTACTTTCTGATACTTATTCCAGATTCCCTTTCAGAGATAGCTTAGAGATGCTCCAGATCCGGATGCTATTCTATTGCTTATTCAAATTCCCTCTCAGATAGCTTAGAAATGCTTCGGACCCGGATGCTATTCTATCGCTTATTCAAAGTTTCTTCCCAGAAATGGCTTGGAAATGCTCCAGACATGGATGCTATTCTTTAGCTTATTCAAAGTTTCCTTTCATAGATGGCTTAGAGATGCTCCAGATCCGGATGCTATTCTATTGCTTATTCAGATTTCCTTCTAGAGATAGTTCAGATGCAACCCAGACATGGCGACATTCTGATACTTATTCCAGATCTCCTTCCAAAGACAACTTAGGGATGCTCCTAACCCGGACGCTATTCTATTGCTTATTCAGATTCAAACTTCTAAAGACAACTTAGAGATGCTCCAGACCCGGATTCCATTCTATTGTTTAGTCCAGATTCATTCAAAAGACAGTCCAGATACGATCCAGATTCGGATGACATTCTGTCACTCATTCAAACACAGTATGGATATACCCCAGACACGGCGGTTGTTCTACTACTCGTTCAGACGTCAGCAATTAGATATAGACTAGATATACTCCAGACACAGAAGTTATTCTATTTCTTACTCAGATTCAACCATCCCTTACATTTCCAAATGACATCTATAAGCCCATTCCCGACAAGGCTCTGTCACAACTCCAGATGGAATCTATAAGCCCATCCTCCTATCCATCATCTCTCCAAATGGCATCTGTAAGCCCATTCCTTCCGTCACGCTGCTGATACTCCACTATGTGAGTGCAAATTTCTGGGCACTTTAGTGTTCAATCATCTTCCACCTTCGGATCATGAAAGGCACACAAGCCAATCTACATCCTCAGGTCTAAGAAGATTGAACAGGGGCAACTGTTGTACCCCAAAATTTTCCCTCCCATATTCTTCAGAGTTTTGACAAGCATCATCTCAATTTGTTGAAGATCTCTCAAGGGCTACCCAGTCAAGCACCCTCCTAAGCCAATCAAATTAGGGTTTTGGTTCTTGCAAGAAAGTTGAGGTTTTCAAGGGCTCAATAAAGTCCCATATGCTCAAATACATTGTCAAGCACCTACATGTCAAGTTTCAAGGCTCACAGGGTCAAGTTGCACAATCAAAAACCCTAATTGCTTCACAATCAACTATAGGGGTAAAATGGTCATTTGGCAGTCAAAAGTCAAAAAATTTGGTCAACATCTTATTTTGAAGCCACAATCATCATTTTATCAAGTCTTGATCATGATTCCACAAGCATGGCTCAAAAATCATCAAGATGCAAAAGTTTCCATTTTTGGACAGCTGAAAAGTCAACTGTAACTTGACCAAGGCATAACTTTTTCACGGTTCATGAGAAAAATCCCATCCAATGCTCATTTTGAAGGGGAGGACATTTCCTACAACTCATCTTCACATTCCAAGTCCAATAAATGCTCTCACAAAAAGTTATCAATTTCAACATTATAGGTCATTTTCAAAAGTCAACAAAAATGCACTTTAAGTCAAAGACCATAACTTGAGATTGGTAAATAAAAATGACATGGGACCAAAGGCATTGGTTAGAGGACTTCAAGACCTTTCCAAAATGTCCAAGAACATGTTCATATGATCAAAATTGAGCAAGATATACATTGGAGAAGTTGGGAAATTTTTGTGAAATGGCAAAAGTCAACTATCCTTGAAACTTCAATTTTTTACAAAAGGGCCCACTTTTTTCCACTTGATTCAGCCTTGTCATGCCACTCACGTGTCCCATGATCAATTTCAAGACCAAATAATTATTTTTCTATTTTTATGGATTTAATTCATTTTAATCCATAATAATTCAAGTAAATCTAAAAAAATTAATTAAATGGTATCTTATGGTTTGAATAGCCTTCATGAAGCATTTGCAACCTACCAATTTCGTGCTAAGCTCATTTAGGCATGAAAATTCAAATTTTGAACAAGCTTTGAAAGGCCTTTAATGGTGGTTAAGACAAAATCCAAAGCTTAATTGAAATGGTTAAAGGCTCCTAAATGTGACTTATTCTCACTCATTACTATATATGCAAGCCTTGCAAGCCTCATTCACAACCTAAAAAGTGCACAAACGGCCAGAGCAAAGTTCAAAATTTGTCAAAAAAAGTGTGAGATCAAAAGGAGTTTTGCAAGCATTTCCAGGCCAAAAGGAGAACGTGACTCTCTTCTTTGCCATACCCTGAAGCTAAAGCAACCCTTACCACGTCCTAGGGTCCATTATCAAGCACTGTAAGTATTCCCATGTCCCCTCAAAGTCCTATATTATTTTTTCTTACATACTTGTGTGCAGGCTTCAAAGAAGGCTTATCATGCGCCTCACAAATCCAAAGCGCCAGGTGGCTACAAGCATGCATCCAAAGGCCGGGAAGTGATCCTCACCATGCACTCAGTCAACCAACAAACACTTGAACCAATGAGTCAACGTGGCTGAATGAGTAATGGGCCTCAGATTCCAATTTTCACCTCCATATTAGGCCCAGACCCCCCCCTTGGTTTATTCTTTTTCTTTTCCTTTTTTTTTTATATTTTCTAATTTAGTTATTAACTTTTTTTTAATTATTATTATTACCACCAAAATTAATTATTTAACCCTTTCACAATAAAAAATCAAAAAAAAGAACTAATATTATTGTTATTATTAATTCCATTTTATTTTTGTAAATAAATACTAATAAATTGAATTAGTTTTAATTAGGCAACTTTAACCTTTTTTTTCTTAATAACTAAAATAAATTTAGAATTAGGTTTTTATTAACTTTTAATTTTATTTCCTTTTATTTTATTTCATTAAAAACATAAAAATACAAAAAAAAACATTTTTTCTTTTAATAAATTAAATAATTAGTTTTAATTCCATTTCATTAAAAAAGACAAAATTCAATTCTTTCTTAGAAAAGGGTCAACACCCTTAGGACGTTCCCGATTTAATTCTTTCGCGCATTATTCTTATTTTGATTATTTATGTAACTGTCTCAAGATATGTAATAGTTAAATAGGAATTTTACTGCTTTATTTAATTTCTGCATTTACTTTTCAAAACGGGTTATTATTTTTGGCGATGTATAGACTCACGCCTTGTAATAGTTAGATTTATCTTTCCGCAATTTATTTTTCCGTACTCCTAACTGCTAAAAAATGCATGAAAGAATGTATGTAAATAAAATCAATCTGTAGCTCACAAATAACATGTACAAGATAACCTTAACTGAAAAACAACACACAAAGTACATGCCACTCCTAGGGTACGCTTCACTCGTTGCCTCGAAACGTGGTCATCAAGTATAGGGTGTCTTAGAGGTCGCCCTTCTGTCCAAAAGATCCAGTTGCCTCGAAACGGTTGCCTCGGATACAAAGGATCTAGGACATTAGGGTTACTTCTAAGGTGTCCTACCATTGCTTCGGTGACCACACTGTCCCGATAATCGAATTGACCCGAATACCTCCAACGATGGTGCTACCTACCTCTCAATGGTGGGATAGCACTATCTAAAGGACTCTTACACAGCCTAATTCCTTAGAGTAGGTAGATCTCTTAAGTACTTGCTCTTTTCAAAACAAACAAAAACATCTTTTCGCACCCCACACTTTCAAAAAGTTTTCAAACAAAACACTTCATACACTCTTGAGGACTGATACAAGAGTTACTTAGAAGTTTTCCAAACGAACTTTTTCAAAACCCACACACACTTGAAAAGCAAACAAATTTTGAAAACATAAGAGCAAGTACCTAAGAGCCCGTGGATAACCACAGATAGAAAGGGTGCTAACACCTTTCCTTTCTATAAATCTACCTCCCGAACCGAGAAACATTCTCGAATAAGGAATTTTGCTGTGCTTTTGTCCTTTCCATGTTGGAGAACATAAAAGACGGTGGCGACTCTTGCTTACTGCGACATTTTGCGAAACCAGCTAAAAAACAGTCAGTTCTATTCCCACCGATCACAGTGCCCAAACGAAGACTTGCATGTAGGAACTGGTGTCTAAAAGAAGACTTTGCCTTGCAGGGGGTACATGTGGCCAGCAAAAAATGGTTTTCAAAGAAAGCATGCAGGAAGCATGTTAGGTTAATCGAAGGGTTTGCCTTGCAGGGGCACTTATGGCCAGAAAAATTGGTGTTCAAAGCAAGCAATGTAGGCAGCAAAAGACACAAACGAAGCCTGCAACAAGAAGTCACATACACAGGCGAAAGAGGCACGCTAGCAGCCATTTTGAGCAATCGAAAGAGGCCAAAATTCAATCGAATGGGACTTATTTTTCTCCAAATTTGTCAAAATGT
Source organism: Vicia faba (assembly GCA_948472305.1). Taxonomy (NCBI): domain Eukaryota; kingdom Viridiplantae; phylum Streptophyta; class Magnoliopsida; order Fabales; family Fabaceae; genus Vicia; species Vicia faba. The sequence continues at coordinate 660,429,447 of OX451740.1, forward strand.
TATTTTTATCTGTTTTCTCCCTTTTTAACAATTTCCTTTTAATTTTGATACTGGAAAATCCCAATGCACTTGTGCAAGCTTAAACCCTGATAATCTTTGTGAAAAAAGCCTTGAGAATTGAGAGAGAAAATTTTGGGGTACAACAACTGCCCATGTTCAATTTTCTTACACCTGAAGAGTTAGATTGACAAATCTTCCATTCGTGACTTGAAGGTGGAAGATGATTGAACACTAGAGTGCCCAGAAATTTGCACTTGATGATGTGGTGGTCTATTGTGTAGGGAATGGGCTTAAAGATGCCATTTGGAGAAATGATGGATAGTTGTTGTAGATGGGCTTATAGATGTCATTAGAATGTGACGGAGAGTGTTCAAAGACGGGCTTAAAGATGACACCAAAAACAATGTTGACTTCATGAGATATCCCTTTGTGGGAATTCCTGCTCTTGCTATTAGAGAGGATTCCGCTAAGAAATGTTGGCCTCTGTCTTGGAACATAGAGTTTTAGGAGCTTTAGTTGTTTGTTACTCTACTGGGGAGTCCTCACTTGATTGAAGAGACAGAAGTGAACTGCTATCTGGTCAGGATCCAGGATTTACAGTGTCTTGCTGAGTACAATAAGGCTAACTGTTATCTTGTCATTCTCTAGGCTTCACAGTGACTTACTGGGGAAATGAGATTAAACCGTTATCTGGTCGAGATCCCGACTTCACAATAATTGAACTGTTATCTGGTCGTATCCAGGCTTCAGAGGTTTGAATAAATTAAGTTGTTATCTGGTCGGGTCCAGGCTTCAACTTGAATTTGAGGTATACTATTATCTGGTCAAGTCCAGGCTTCATAGTAACTGAAATAATAAACTGCTATCTGGTCGGATTCCAGGCTTCGCAGTGCTTTATACTGTTATCTGGTCGAAATCCAGGCTTCACAATGTCTTTGAAGAAATGAACTACTATCTGGTCGGATTCTAGGCTTCGCAACACCTTATACTGTTATCTGGTCGAAATCCAGGCTTCACAGTGTCTTTGAAGAAATTAAGGTGTTATATGGTCGAGTCCAGGCTTCAAATTGAACCTGAGGTGTACCATTATCTGTTCGTATCCAGGCTTCAGCGATTTGAAGAAATTAATATGTTATCTGATCGGGTCCAGGCTTCAACTTGAATCTGAGGTATACTACTATCCGATCGAGTCCAGGCTTCATAGTAATTGACATAGTAAACTGCTATCTGGTCGGATTCTAGGTTTCACAATGCTTTATACTGTTATCTGGTCAAAATCCAGGCTTCACAGTGTCTTTGAAGAAGTGAACTACTATATTGTCGGATTCCAGGCTTCGCAACACCTTATACTGTTATCTGGTCAAAATCCAAGCTTCACAGTGTCTTTGAATAAATTAAGCTGTTATCTGGTCGAGTCCAGGCTTCAACTTGAATCTGAGGTGTACCGTTATCTGGTCATATCCAGGCTTCGATGATTTGAAGAAATTAAGCTGTTATATGGTCGGGTCCAGGCTTTAACTTGAATCTGAGGTATACTACTATCCGGTTGAGTCCAGGTTTCATAGTAACTGACATAGTAAACTGCTATCTGGTTGGATTCTAGGCTTCGCAATGCTTTATACTGTTATCTGGTCAAAATCTGGGCTTCAGAGTGTCTTTGAAGAAGTTAACTACTATCTGATCGGATTCCAGGCTTCGCAGCACCTTATACCATTATCTGGTTGAAATCCAGGCTTCACAGTGTCTTTGAAGAAATTAAGTTGTTATATGGTCGGGTCCAGGCTTTAACTTGAATCTGAGGTGTACCGTTATCTGGTTGTATCCAGGCTTCGGTGATTTGAAGAAATTAAGTTGTTATCTGGTCGGGTCCAGGCTTTAACTTGAATCTGAGGTATACTACTATCTAGTCGAGTCCAGGCTTCATAGTAACTGGCATAGTAAACTGCTATCTGGTTGGATTCCAAGCTTCACAATGCTTTATACTATTATCTGGTCGAAATCCAGGCTTCACAGTGTCTTTGAAGAAGTGAACTACTATATGGTTGGATTCCAGCCTTCGCAGAACCTTATACTGTTATCTGTTCAAAATCCAATCTTCACAGTGTCTTTGAAGAAGTGAACTACTATTTGGTCGGATTCCAGGCTTCGCAGTACCTTATACTGTTATCTATTTGAAATCCAGGCTTCACAGTGTCTTTGAAGAAGTGAACTACTATCTGGTCGGATTCCAGGCTTCGCAACATCTTATACCGTTATCTGGTCGAAATCCAGGTTTCATGGTGTCTTTGAAGAAGTGAACTACTATCTGGTCGGATTCCAGGCTTCGCAACACCTTATATTGTTATCTGGTCGAAATCCAGGCTTCACAGTGTCTTTGAAGAAGTGAACTACTATCTGGTCAAATTGCAGGCTTCGCAACACCTTATACCATTATCTGGTTGAAATTCAGGCTTCATAGTGTCTTTGAAAAAGTGAACTACTATCTGGTCGGACTCCAGGCTTCACAGCACCTTATACTATTATCTGGTCGAAATCCAGGCTTCACAGTGTCTTAAATTGTTGATTGACTATTATCTGGTCAGTTTCCGGGCTTCATAGCTTCCTTAACTGGAATAGAAATCTTAGTATTGATTTGACTGGACTAGAGAAAGGTCTCGAATTGTCTTCAACTGGGATAGAAATCTTAGTATCGATTTGACTGAACCAGGGGAAGGCCTTGAGTTAACTTTGACTGGCATAGTAATCAAGAGAATCTTAGCATCAATTCAACTGACCCAGACAAAAGTCTTGGAACATCTTCAACTGGTATAGTAATCAGAGAGATCTTAGTGTCGATCTGGCTGATCCAGAGAAAATCTTGGGTTAACTTTGACTGGCATAGTAATCAGGAGAATCTTAGCATTAATTCAACTGACCCAGACAAAAGTCTTGAAACATCTTCAACTGGCATAGTAATCAGAGAGATCTTAGTGTCGATCTTACTGGTCAAGAGAAAATATTACGAGGACATCTTTCTGTGGAAAATCTAGGAATAACCCTTTGTTAGACGTAGCTTGTTGATTTGATATTTTCCCTGAAAGGTAAAGAGTTAGTCGTATGCAATGTCATGATGTATGAAATGCATTGTGATGATGTTCTCAAAATAAATGAGATTGTGTTATATGTATTTTGTATGCATATGCTATGAATGTTGTTGAAATGTAATTATGTCTTGGAAAATAAATCCTTGACAAGTGTTGGGGAGCCTTGGGAGGTTAAATCCCGGACTGTTGTTGAAGAGTAGGTGTGTCTTCAAACTTTGCTTAGAATGTTTCCACCGGGGATTCCTATTTTATTGTTTAAGGAGAACTCCGTTGGGGAATGCTGAAAGCTCTGTAGAGAGTGTTGATTCCTGCTTGGGGAAAAGAGTTTAGGAGTCTCAGTTGTCCGTTGCTATACTGGGGAGTCGAAGTTAAACTAATGTCTGGTCGGGTCCAGGCTTCATAGTAACTTGTTGGGGATTGTAGAGTAGTCTACTAGGGAAGAGGAGTTGTGGTCCTCTGATTTGTAATAGTCAGAGGGACAAACTCAAGCTGGGGAATCCTGCTGTTTGTTGGGGAAATAAACCTTGTTGCCGGTCTGTTGGAGAGGTAACGACTTCACTGGGGAAAATCCTCGAGGATTCTTGAGGTCGAGTCAGCTGGGAAGAAGTTTTCAGAGATTGAACTCTGGCTGGGAGTTATCCTATGAGAAGGATTTTGGGGAGATTTGTCGCTGCCCCTAGTAGCGAGTGTTTGTGGCACTGCCAGGAAATGTTTGATTGTAAGTAAACCTTTGTCGAGATTTGCGTTCAATGCCTCAAGTGATGGAGATGGAGCCCTGCCCCTGGTTATTCAGCACTTCTTGAGAGATTTCTTGGAATCTTGACTTGACTTCCCCAGGTGTGCTGGATAGTGACATGTCATGCCCCCTTATAGATAGGAGATTTGTCATTGGAAGTATCATTCCACCTGAAGTGATTTTGTTCACTGAGAGAGCTTTCGTTCATCGGATATTCGTTGTGTAAATTTCTCTGTTGTCAAACAAATAGCCATATGTAAATAGTTATATTCAAATAATGCAAAGTTTATGCTTGTCTTGAAATTTCGAAAATGCGTTTTTAGCAAGTGAAGAAATTTTGTAAGAAAAATTTAACTCAGGATTTTTAGTAAAGCCTTACAAGAGTCAGGATACCTTTTATAACAATATGCTTTCGAACTAACCCATGCTTCAATTAGGACTTTTTAAGGGTTGTAACGTGGTTAGGTTCACGGTTTAAGAAACAAATGATAAGGCTCAAAGTGTATTTGTACCCGCTCGTTCTTCATGATGTTCTTCAGCCCTAAACTCAGTTAATTGTGCGTTTGAACTCCAATTGAGTCTGGAATGACGTTTTGGTGATGGTTCAGACAAGTTAAGTTTGTCGGAAGGCAGTCACTTTTTTTGTAACATTTTTCATGTTGTCGAGGATTTGTACTGACCTCTTTCTTTTGATTTGTTATCCCTAATTTTTGCCTGACTGTTCTTGTTTTGAGATTACGGTCAGCGGGATGCCTCAGTTTTTCTTAAGTCTCCTTTGTAGGTTTTGACTTAGTGGGCTTTTCTTTTTGAGAGATAATGACTGCCTATTTGGTAGGGAACCATCACTATATTTTAATTCCAGAGGAAAGTTTTTAATGTCATTTGTTGTATACAAAGTGAAAGTTTGCGGCTAAACGCGCATTTGAATTAACTGAGAGACTACCCTGCACCAGGTTTTAATTAAAGGTTTCAATTTGTGTAAAAAAGAAAAATTCTACTTCTTTGGCTCAAAGGGGTTGACTAGGGATTATCTTCCTTATAACTCCAGTGTTTAGGATTTGAAAGAACGCTTGTACATCGTCAGCAAGGTCTGTCCAAAAGCATACTGTATGAGATTATGGTATTTTTTTCGGCATCCTCCCTCTAAAGGCTTGTAACTTTTACAAAGAGTTGAATGTCATAAAGAGAGTAAAAATAATAGTTTAAATATAGTGAAAACGAATGGATGAATTTAAGACAAACATATGCAATGCATTAATGAAACAAAGTTTGACATTAATAGATAATTGTTTGAATAACAAAAGAAATTACAATTAAAAATTAAAAATGAACAAAACACTCTCAATGATTCGGCATAGGAGCAGTGACCACGTTTGGAGTCTCCTAAGGGTCAAACTCGATCTCCTTGTCGTCAATCAAATTCTGAATCTTGTACTTCAATGCCCAACAATCGTTAGTATCATGTCCGGGACTGCCGAAATGATAAGCACACGTTGCATTAGGATTGTAGTTAGGAGAAGAAGTTTTGGGGTTTGGATGAGGTCCTATCAACGTGATCAAGTTCATCCTCAATAAGTGTTGTAGCTCTTGAGACAACGACATGTTTATGTTGGTAAAATTCCTTTTGGGCTCGTTTGGCCTTCGTTGATTTCCCATTTGCTATTGTCGGTGCGACGCAGAACCAGAGATCAGGACTGCCCCCACATGTTGGTCATGACGACTCTTTTAACCATACACAACATTGGACTCTTTCTTTCCATTGTATGGCTTTTTCTGAGCATCTGAGGGTGTAGCTCCTTGGATCTTTCCGCTTTTGATGCCAGCTTCGACCCTTTCACCGGTCAGTATTATCTCGGTGAACCCGGCTAAGGAGCTTCCAATTAGGTGATTGAAGAAAGGTCCTGTCAAATTTCCCATGAAGATGTCAATCATCTCCCTGTCAGTTAAAGGGGGCTGCACCCAACCAGACAGATCTCTCCACTTTTGGGCGTATCCTTTGAAGCTCTCGTTGGAACCCATGGTCATGTTCTGCAATTGCACATGAGTTGGTGCAAGATCATCGTTGTACTTGTACTACTTGTAGAAAGCAGCAGCGAAATCCTCTCAGGTGTGGATGCGAGAACTCTCCAATTGATAGAACCATTCAAGTTGAGTCCCTACTAGGCTCTCTTGGAATAAATGGATCCAATGCTTCGGATCAGTTGTATATGGTTGAATCTTGCGGACATAAGACTTTAAGTGCATCTTAGGGAAAGAGACTCCATCGTACAGGACAAAGGTAGGGATTTTGAACTTTGGAGGGATGACCACTTCAGAAACAAATCCCATGTCTCCTAAATCCAAGCCAGGTATCTATTGAATCTCCATAGCATTGAGGTGATCCTCCAACTGTTTGTACTTGTCATCAGTGGGAGGATATTATTCCTCAGAGTAGTCAGCTCCGACTTCATCAATCTCCAGACTGTTGTCTTCTTCATGACTATCCCCCATGTTGGATGGAGTTGAAAGATCTAGAGCTCCCTTGACTGGTCCTCTAAGTCTTCTTCCCAAGTTCAGGATGCCTACTGACTTCTTAGGCTTCTTCTTCTTGTCTTTTAGAAGGAGAGTCTTCAGGTCCTGTTGCCCCTTAGCCATGGCCAGGAACATTTGTTGGAATTGAGTGTTTTGAGCTTGGAGATCTTTCACCATTTGTTCCATATCCATCTTACTGAAATAAACAGTAGGAAGATAAGGAGACCTGTATGGGAGAAACCTGTCATGATATGATGCATGATATGTGGATGCATGTTTTCAAGGATCTCGCGGGGTAAATGTTAGTAGTTACTTACAGCTTTGATTGGAGAACTTTGTATCGGTGGATGTCCTTCCACGAGAATTAAGCTCACCATGTCAAGTGGATTGTAGCCCTTAACTCAAGTTGTTGTACTTGATTTTTGACGGTGTTTGGTTAGAGGAAAATAAATCCTTTTCCCCCTTGATAGATGTCTGGTTCAATGTGACCTAGCATCAAAGACCCTTTAGATCCTTGAAATGGTTATTGAAAATTCTATGGTATGATATTATGATGTTATGTACAAATATGCAAAGCAAGCAAGTTGTTATGTCCAAATAGTCATATATACAAAGCAGACAAGACCTTATGTTTAGGCTTGCATGGAGTTTGATAAGTAAGTACCCTCTTGAAGTTTAGTTGGCTCAACATGTCCTATTAAAAGTAACGGGTTCTAAGGAGTCTCATATCACTGACCTTTCTTTTAGGCATTGTTCTAGCTCAAGCACCGAAGTATTGCGGCCAGAATATCCCAAAAGTCCAATCTCAATGAGTGTAGCATCGAGTATCAACCAATCTTCGACCGAAACCAAAGCCAGCCATCTCACTAATTTCTAGTGGCTTAGGATGAGTCAACTAAAAGGTTCTAAAGGTCAGTTAGCGCTTAATGACGCTAAGGAAGACTAATGTTATCCTTGAATGACTCAAGGAACATTAGTACAAGCCAAAGTATCACGCTAACGTAGTTATTACTTTGTCCATATCGGTCTACGCCGTACAACTTCCATGATTTATTGCTACTTACTTAAAAAGGTGCCCCAGATCTGGGTGTAGGGTCTTTAACAGTAACCCTAACAAGGACCCAAAATGTAAAGCAAGCAAGCCAAACCATGAAAATCAAGTAAAGGTGATCTAGCCCTAAGGTAACCCCACTTTTAAGTATTTGTCCCCAGCAGATTCGCCAGTTCTGTAACGCAGTGGGAGAACTGACTTGGGTGTTTTGCGTTTGATCGCAAATGTTGCGGTTAGCAAGAGTCGCCACCGACTTTTCTTTTATCCAATAAGGAAAGGCTGAAAAGAACAGGAAAGACCTTTCGAGATGTTTTCTTCAGTTCGGGGGGTAAATTATGAAAAGGGAAGGTGTTAGCACCCTTTTCATCCGTAGTTATCTACGGGCTCTTAGTTGCTTGCTAGATCACTTGCTTTTGTTTGAAAGTGTGCTTGTGGTGTGGGTTTTTGAAAGTATTTTGAAAATATCTTTGTAATGGTTCTCGTTTCTATAATAACGCGTACAAAGTGATGTTTTGAAAATAGTTCAAAGAGGTGTTTGTGGAATGTGTTTTTGAAATTGATTTTGAAAAGGTGTCTTTGTAATGGGTCTCGTTTCTATAAGAATGCGTACAAAGTGTTATCTTTTGAAAATGTTTCAAAATGAGAGTGTTGATGTATAAAATGTTTTAGTGTGAGCACGCGACCAACTAGGAGAAATCTACCTACTCAAAGGGTGTTAGGTGTTATTTTCCCCTCCTCCTTTAGATGTTGCTATCTTACCATTGTTTTGGTAAGAAGCCCAGTCGTTGGATGTGAAGGGACGGGCGTGAGACGTTTGTATAGTCATAAAAGGCAATCCATATGACATTTTAGCAATGTCGTTTTAGGGACTAGATAGTTTACCGAAGGCAACATTGAGGGTTATTCGAGGGACTACGATCTTTTATCGAGGGTCTTTGCTAAAACGCCCATATTCAAGGGACGTGACTATTTTTTCCAATAGGCAACAAGTGAAATTACCCTAAGGGTGCATGTGTGAATAGTGTGTTTGATTTGCATGCATTTTGTCTTGATTAGGGGTTGTCTACTTGTTGGTTTTTTATCTTGCCATACATCCTATTTACTAGCATTTGTATAAAGCAATAAAAATGCATAAAAGATAAAATCCTACACTATTACAACCATATTGAAAGGCATAAAAATATGAAGGCAAAAATAAGATAAAAAGAAGGAAAAAAATTGTCTTTCGACTGGGGCAGGAGAAGTAGTCTTTGATTTTCATTCTGTTGGAGTTCTTCGATTGGGGCATGGAGTCAGCAGTCATGGCCTTCGATTGGGAGTTTGCACCAGTGAGGTCATGGCCTTCGATTCTGGCATTCTGGGGCTGGGAAGTCAGTGTGTGGTATCCTTCGACTAGGCCTGGAAGCAGCAGGTTGTTCCTTTCAATTGGGGGACTGGCATCAGTGAGGTCTTGTCCTTCGATTGGCCTAGAAGTCAGTGTGTAGAGAAACCTAAGGTTCTGCCTTTTGATTCTGCCTGGAAACCAGTGTGGTGCAATCTGCCTTTTTGTCTTCTTCGATTGGGCCAATGAAATTAGTGTGAGCGTGCCTCTGGCTGGGCCTGGAAGTCAGTGTTGAAGCCAAAGGCTTCGTTTCATACTCCAGTCTCCTGTTTCTTTCATTTGAGTTTTTTGAACAGCAACATGGCCTAAGGCCATGCTAGTATTGCCTTACAATCAGTTAATACTTAATGCATATTTAAGTAAACAAGCAGAAAAAAAAGAAAGGGGTTAGCTCTGAAAACATATTAAAGAGATGGAAACGAAAAGAACCAAAGTGCTATGTACATGTTTTGAAACGAAAGAGAAAATTATTCACATACTATGCCATGAAACGAAAGGTTCAAGGGTAAGAGTGACTTACCTTGCTGCATCCCTAAAGGTGAATTGGCCTTTGAGTGGTGGCCCTGGATTCTCCTGGATTCGAAGGTAGGGGCCTGAAAGTTGGGCTTTGAGTGCTGGATTTGAAGGAAGAAAAACAAGTCTTATATTTCTTTCCAAGTTGGATTCGAAGGAATGTAAAGTGTTTGTTCTCCAGAATCGGAAAAAAAAAGTGACAAAGGGATTCTGGGTTTGTTCTTCACAAGTGCTGAAGGACTTGGGAGATTTTGTTGTGTTTGAGAAAATTTGGGAGATTCGTTCCTCTAGTCCAAAGATCCTCCCTTAGCTTTGCAAATATTCCTCTATTTATAGAGAAAAAGAATGGACATCTCTTCAATAACCAGCCTTGCAAAACAATAAAATAATGAAACGTGAAAGGTACAAGTGGGGGCCTTTGGCAGTTGGGGCGCAGAAGATGTAACTTGTCCTTCTGGCCTTGCTTTTCGTTCAGACGAAATCCATGTGGAAAGCTGATTTTATGATAAAAATACTTTCTATGAAAAGAAAGGGTATGTATCCTTTTTCCATTTCATCCAGGAATGGTACTATCCAGTGGATAAACTTTTGAACCTTTAGGCAATGTATCCTAAACTTGTGTAAACTTCTGATTATGTGAAGATTTGAAAGAAAAGTAGCCTGACAAGTAGCTAGTCATGGGATTTCCTCAGATTTGCTTCAAACAAAAACTGCTTCGAATGGCTCAAATTGGGTTCGAAGGGAGCTATTTCGAAGGGAATCAAAGCTCCAATCGAAGCTTTGTATGTAGGTTGCTTCTGTCTAATCGAAGGGTTGCCTTCCCATGGTCATATGTGGCTAATCGAAAGAACGTACGTGGGGGGTCCCTATCTTGTGACTGCTTAGCATGAGGGAAGTTCCTGGCTTCTGAATCGAAGGGTGCTCTTTCAAGGGAAGCAAGAACTTAGTCAAATCTTGTATGAAGATACCTCTTGGATCAAACGAAGCTTGTATGAAGCAGAGTCTGAAAGAGGCCCTTGGTGCAAGTGGATTCAAAGGAGGTTTCAAATACAAACAAAGGATGTACCCAAGTTGCATTCGAAGGAGGTTTTAAGTTCAAAATGAAGGATGTACCCAAGTTGCATTCGAAGGAGGTTTTAAGTTCAAAATGAAGGACATACCCAAGTTGCATTCGAAGGAGGCTCCTGCTCAAAACGAAGGATGTAATCCAAGTTGCATTCAAAGGAGAATCTTGCTCAACTAAAGTTTGCATGCAGGCACGCAGAAGGTGAGTACCCAAACGAAGACTTGCATGCAGGAAATGTTGTCTAAATGAAGACTTTGCCTTGCATGAGTTACATGTGGCCAGCAAAAAATGGTTTTCAAAGCAAGCATGCAGGAAACATGTTAGGTTAATCGAAGGGTTTGCCTTGCAGGGGGCACTTGTGGCCAGCAAACTTGGTGTTCAAATCAAGAAATGTAGGCAGCAAAAGACACAAACGAAGCCTGCAACAAGAAGTCACATGCCTAGGCGAAATAGGCACGCTAGCAGCCATTCTGAGCAATCTAAAGAGGCCAAAAGTCAATTGAACGGTGCCAAATCGAAGGGGACTTATTTTTCTCCAAATTTGTCAAAATGTTATTTTTATCTATTTTCTCCCTTTTTGACAGTTTCCTTTTAATTTTGGTACTGGAAAATCCCAATGCACTTGTGCAAGCTTAAACCCTGAGAATCTTTGTGAAAAAAGCCTTGAGAATTAAGAGGGTAAATTTTGAGGTACAACAGACGACTCTCATCATCTTGTCTTTGACCGACACTTTGTTCTTCTTTTTAACCAACCGCCCTATACTGAGCAAAATGCTCTTCATGCCTGGTATGTACAACACATTGGAAATTACTAACCTTTTTCCATCTTTCCTCATAATCAAAACATCTCCAATACCTTCAGCTGCTAGAGTATTGTCATTTGCAAATTTTACCATGTTCTTCATTGAGGGTTTTAGGTTAACAAACCAATCTTTCCTTCCAGACATATGTGATAAGCATCCTGAATCCAAGTACCATTGATCCTTGAATTCATCTTCATCTCTTGTTGTGACCATCAGCAACATCTCTTCTTCTTCGTGTTTTGAAAACTTTGCATCACTTTCTTGATTATTTCGCTTTATGGATAATCACTAGAATAGTGACCATACTTTTGACAATTGTAACACTGAATGTGACTCTTATCAGGTTTTCGACCGCCACCTTTTCCTCTATTTGCAACACCGCCTTTTTGGTTACTTTGGTATGGTCTTCTCTGATTCAACATGTTTTCTTCGTGCTGATTTCCTCTACCAGTCGAATTATTATAGCCACCTTTACCTTTGTTGTCGAACCATTTTCATTTGCCTTTCTTATCTCTTGCTGATTGAGTCTGCAAAGCCACATCACTCTTCGACTTTCCTGCAGCTCTTTCAGCCATTCTTTGTTCGTGAGATTCAAGCGTCCCTTGAAGCTCTTCCTTCAACAAAGATGACATGTCCTTCGAATCTTCCATGGTAACTACCACATGGTCGAACTTCGGAGCCAAAGATCTTAAGATATTTAAAACAACAACTCTTGTTGTTAATGTCTCTCCACAAGTCTTAATTTGATTCACTACTTTCGTAACCCTAGTGAAGAAATCAGATATACTTTTACTATCTTCCATCTGAAGCAATTCATACGTTCTTTTGTGAGTTTGTAACCCCAACTCTTTCACCTTCTCAGCACCTCCAAACGATTTCTTCAGAATCTCCCAGGCTTCTTTTGCAGATTCAACATCACTAACCTTTTCGAAATTGTCTGGGCTGACACATTGGTGAATTATAAAGAGAGCTTTATAATTGTTATTATTTAATTCTCTATATACAACTTCTTCTACCTTTGAAGCGTCTTCATCAAGTGGTTCTAATCCATGTTTCACAAGATTCCAAAGACCTTGAAAATAAAATATAACCTTCATTTGTTTGCACCAATTCTCATAGTTATCACCTTTAAGAATTGGGATACTTTCTAGAAATTTTCTATTAGCGTAATTCATCGCCATTGTGAATTTCTTATTTTTCTTCCTCGATCGTTCTTCCCTTGAATCACTCAACCAGAGCTCTTGATACCAGATGTTAGAAATCCACCAAAACCTATGATGAATTTCTATAAATCTTAATGAACAAGATTTTTATCACCATACAATAATAATGAATTATATGAAAGAAAGAAAGAATGAGAAGATAATTATTTTCTGTAGAGTTTCTCTCTGTCCATAATCTGTGAAAAACTTTATTCACTTGCAACTGCAAATTCTGTGAATACAACTTAATTGACTTGATTACAAAAATAGGGGTTACTCCCTCTATTTATAGATTTAGGTTAGCTTGCTTCCTAAATCAAAGCCCAAAACCATGAAAGTCCAAAATGCCTATTTTGGAACTAAATCAAATCTATTTGTTTTAAATCTAAATCACATCTAAATTTAAAACCAAATTAAATCTATGTGTAGCCTATTTCGATACTCAAGCTCTTCGATTGGGTAATAGTTTCCATCGAGCAACCTGCTTCAAGAACCTCTAACCCTTCGACACACATAGTTTCGACACACAGAAATTACAATTTAACAGTTTCTTCACCATTTCCAATAACTTTACACATATTATTATATAACCACTTCCGGTAAATTTACCTTCTTCCTTATCCAAGGCTTGCAAGTCTCTCCACCACAAAGAACTAAACTTGTCAACCTTACTACAATCGAAACAACTTACCCCATACTTACTCTCCAGAATTCTCACCCAAAGACTATTTTTTGGGCCAGCAATCTCCATTTCCATTTCCCTATTAAAGCCAGATTGAAAGCCTTGATATTCTTGATTCACAATCCTCCACTAGCTTTATCGCGACAAAATTTTCCCCCATTGTATCCAATGTATTTTCCTCCGCTCAGGCTCACCACCTCAAAGGAAATTTTTGAACATTGATTCCAATGTTCTACTAATGCCATTTGGAGCCTTAAAAAAAGAGAAAAAATATACCGGCAATGCACTTAACACTGGCCTTAAAAGAATAATACGTCCACCAATCGACAAATGCTTGTTATTCTAAGACAATAATCTACCTCTATTGTATCTATAGCCGATTTCCACACCCCTTCCCTACGATGATTTTTGCCAATTGGTAGACCTAAAAATTTTAATGGTAAACCTCCAACCTTGCAATTAAATACGGACGCAGCCTCCTCCAACCACTCCTCCGAAACATTAATACCAATTAGAGAGCTTTTGTGGAAATTTACTTTCAGATCAGAGATAATTTCAAACATATGCAAAGTTGCTTTTATGGACCACACATTCTTCCAACTTTTATTCCCCATCAAGATGGTATCGTCCGTATATTGAATATGCGACACTTTACTCCATTATTACCGAATTCAAAACCATCTAATTTTCTACTCTAAATACATGTATCCATCATTAAGCTAAATCCTTATGCAACTATAATAAATAAGAACATGGACATGCCATTGGAGGCTAACATTGAGATCAATAGCATTTATATTTTTTTAAGGATGAAGATGTTGATTTTTCGATATCATCTTGCAATCAGTTTTGAAAATTTGTCTTGTAAATGACTTTTTTGCATTGTATTCCCTACAAAAGCATTGTTTTCACTTTGAGGTAAACTTGACTCAACATTTGAATTTGCTACAATATTTTCTTCATCGACAACAACTTTAAGATTTGCAATTGTTGAGAGCTTACTTGATTATTTCTATATATGTTGTTGTCTGGGATAGAGTATTTGAAGTCGTTTCAGCTATGTTTCACAAGTTATGTATTTTGATTTCAGTCAAATCTTGTTTTTATTTATTGCATTGGCTTATAATATTTATATTTTGTTGATTGGTAATTCACTAGTATAGTTAGTGGTTTATAAAATGAATTTAGGATAAAATTGGTAAAAATAGCGATTGATTGATAAGTTAGTTTATAGTTTATGATTAACGGGTGATGACTGATAGTTTATAGTTTATATATGACAGTTGATATTGAAATATTTGATAAAATTAGTGGTTTAACTAACTTATAAATGTAAAATGACATAAAAAATATTTAATATATAATTATTTTATTTTAAATTAAAATAAATTATAATAGATAAAAGTGAATTTTTAAATAAGGATAAAAAAAAGAAGAAAAAATGATAAATTATAAATAATAAATTAAAACATTATTTAAATAGTGTACGAAAAATAAACTATGAGATAGCAAAATAAGTTATAAATTTGTGATAAAAAAATAGTTACCAAATATGTTTAAATTGTCATATAAGCTTATAAACTATAAACTTAAAAATATCTCTTATCAAATAGATTCTTAATATTTTTTTACTTGAGATCCACTTGTAACCCCACGATCTATCGTATTTTTTATAGTCAATTATGATGTTGATATTAATTACATGAAACATCAACATATTTGTCATGCTAGCATTACCATGTGTACATTTAGTCATCGATTTTTTTGTTGAGAGAAATCAAAAGTGTGAACAGAAATATTAAGAGGATTATTCTTTAAATTCTTTTTTTTTTTTAAATTGAAAGTGATGTTTGACATATTTAAGGAACCATAATTTATTCTTTTAGCATATTTATTTAAAACCATAAAAAAATTTATATACTAATTAATTAAAAAATTGGCTACAAAATAGAGATTTTCATTTGATTTTTTTTACATATAAATTGTGCTTATCTCCTTCACTTTATATCTTCATCACACACACAAAGTTATCACCTCAAACCATGGAACTCTTCTTCTCCCTCCAATCATTTCTCATCCCCATTCTCTCTTTTCTCTTCTTCTATCTCTACCTTCGTTTCTTCACCATATCAAACAAACCCGGCTTCAAAACCTACCCTCTTCTCGGAGCGTTACCCTCATTCATATCAAACCGCCACCGCTTCCTCGAATGGACCACCCAAGTCCTCCGCGACTGTCCCACCAACACCGCCGTCTTCATCCGCCCCGGCAAAGTCCACGGTATCATAACAGCCAATCCAGAAAACATACAACACATCTTGAAAACCAAATTCGAAAACTACCCGAAAGGCGAAAGATTCATCAGTTTACTCCAAGATTTTCTCGGCACAGGAATCTTCAACTCCGACGGTGATCTCTGGAAGCTTCAGAGAAAAACTGCTAGCTACGAGTTCAACACGAAGTCCTTAAGAAACTTTATCATGGAAAATGTAACAGTTGAAACGCAAACTAGGCTCATTCCGATTCTCTCTAAATCAGCGGAGAAAAACAACGTCCTTGACTTGCAGGATCTTTTAGAATGTTTCGCATTCGACAACGTTTGCAAACTCGCCTTCAACGTCGACCCTGGATGTCTCGGCGGGGAAGGCACCACCGGAAACGCCTCCTTCATGCGTGCTTTCGAAGATGCAGCATTGTTGAGTTCCGGAAGGTTCATGTCTCTTTTCCCATCGTTATGGAAAGTGAAAAAAATTCTCAACGTCGGAACAGAACGGAGATTGAAACAATCAATCACAACCGTTCATGAGTTCGCTGATGAAATCATACGGTCAAGAATGGAAGCGAAAGAAGGTCCTTCAAAAGGTGAGGATTTATTATCTCGTTTCATCGGAACAGAAGAAGCTTCGCCGGAGTTTCTCCGTGATATCGTAATAAGCTTTATTCTGGCCGGACGCGATACGACTTCGTCTGCATTGAGTTGGTTTTTCTGGATCCTATCTTCGAGGAATGATGTTAAGGAGAAAATAAGCAAAGAGATCGAAACCGTGCGTTCGAGAAGTGATGATAAAGTGGCGTCGTTTGGTTACGAGGAGTTAAAGGAGATGCATTACTTGCATGCGGCGATTACGGAGGCGATGAGATTGTATCCGCCGGTTCCGGTTGATACGAAGGAGTGTTTAGGCGACGATGTCTTACCGGACGGGACTAGAATTAAGAAAGGTTGGTTTATTTCTTACCATACTTATGCTATGGGGAGAATAGAGAGTGTTTGGGGAAAGGATTGTAATGAATTTAAACCTGAGAGGTGGTTGGAAAATGAGAAGGTTGATGGTTTTGGTGTTTGTAGAAGTGAGAGTCCGTTTAAGTTTCCGGTGTTTCATGCGGGTCCTAGGATGTGTTTAGGGAGAGAAATGGCGTATATTCAGATGAAGTCTATTGCGGCTTCTGTTATGGAGAGGTTTGAGGTTGTTGCAGTGGAGAAAGAGAATTCTCCTCAACATGTTTTGTCTTTAACTTTAAGGATGAAAGATGGGTTGCGTGTGCGTGTGCGAGTGAGGTAAGGTGTGAATGTGAAGAGTGGTGATGATGCAAGTGGCAAGGGCTAGTGGGTGTGTAGTGATAAGGAAAAAAAAGTATACATGTATAAAAGTGATTAAAGTGATTTTCATGCAATCATAGAGAAGTGTTTTGCGTTAGAATTATGTTAACAACCCTTTCTAGAGGGAGAGTTTGGCCACCCTTGCATTTTATTTGAAGACCAAAAAATTATATTAATTTAAAGGCTTAAATGTTGATTCTCTATTTTGTTTTTTCTAACTTTTTTAGTCTTAATAATAAGAATTCTGTCTTTTCTACCGAAAAATAATTAAAAATTCAGTCTTTTAATTCATTATTTTATTTTTATCTATACTTTTTTTTATTTCTTTACATTTAAGTAGTTGACATATTTATATAGAGCCATGATATATGAATATCTAAAATCGACACCTTGTATAAACCTCGTATCCCATAAGTTCATTATAGTTGTTATGTTGACACTAAACAATTATTCTTTTCATTCTCTTTTATAAGAAAATTTTAATTTTTTAGATTAATTTAATAATTGATGTATCTAACTTATATATAATCTAAATATATTATTTATTTAATAAATTTAAAAAATTAAATTTTTTTATAAAAGAGAATGGAGGAGTACATTACACCTTATTTTATTTATTTGTATTAATAAGTGATATTGTAATTGATTTTCTCTCTCTTATCTTTTCATCTTTTACCTTTTTTCTCCGACACATTTTCTACCTCACACACAAAAAGCTTTATATCTCTTCCACAGTTAATTCTTCAATTTTTTCCATTAATTTTTTATAGAGTTCAAAAATAAGTTAATAAACTAGTAAAAAAATTTACAATACAAAGTTGATTAATTGTGTGTAAATAATTAGTTAATATAACTTAAATGTTGGTTAATATGTTTCCAGATATAGTATTAAAATTGGTTAGTTGTGCGTAAAAAACATATTAATACAACTCATAAATTAATTAATGAATTTCTAAATAAATTATAAATAAAACAAAGTTAATCAGTTGTGTATGAAAAATTGGGTAATACGTTTAGAAGTTAGTTAATAAATTCTTAGACGCAAAAATATACCAAAGTGTATAGATAACAGTTCTCCTTAAAACTATCCTCTTTTAATATATTTCATCTTAAAATTATAAATATGATTGAAATCAAGTCATAAAGGTTATTGGTTAACTTTGGTGAGAATGTGAATGATAGAGAATGATATCAAGTTATAGAAGTTAAGACGATCAAATTTTGTTTGATGAGAAGAAATGAGACGGCAATTTTGATTTTATAAAGAGAAGAGAGAACAATTTCATAATGGTAGAATAAAAGAGTACATGGTCAGCCTGTAGCGATAAAAAGTTGAGATTAAGTTATTGATTGACTTAATTTATAAAGTGAAAATCGTCACCGCACTTTATTGTTTCCAAAGGAAAATAGGAGAAGAGCGAATAAAATTTAAAATAAAATAGAGATCAAGGTAGGGGGATTGCGATCGTACCTGGCCAGAAGGGATTGTCAAATCCCACAAACTTTAAGTCGAGCAACAGTTGAATGTGAAGTGAGAAGGGTACCTGCAAGACACACTAATGTCAAAGTGAGGTTCAGAGCAAATGCAAGCAAGTATGAGAATATGAGTAAGTGAAAAATGAATACCCGATCCTCTCAAGTGGGAGGGTATTTTTAACCCTCCAGTGTTGGGCCAAGGTCTTCAATGACGGACACGATAAGGCCCAACAACAAAGATTGTCAGGGTTTACGTATGTATGGAGTCCAACACATGGCCTCCTCCCTGGTCAACTTCCCTGAGAAAGCAGGAGCTGGACCCGTTATTCTCTGAGGGCAGGATGATGATATGGGCACGTGAGCTACGTTCTCCTAGTAGACACGTGGGGAAATTCCCAACAGTCGTTAGATTGGGCTGTATGCTTTTGAGTCTTTGATAAAGGCGTTGGATTGGGCCTCCCCAATAGTAGGGCAAGTGTCGGCCCAGTTCAGAACAGGAGCCCCCCAAGTTATTGCCCTTAGGTGAAAGGGTGATGACTTAAGTTCAGGTCCACTGTCGGGGAAACATCGCCTGAAAAGGGAAATTGCCCAACTCCATCAGGGATAACTCGTTGACTTGTGTCGAGGATCCAGAAAATATGCATGCAGCATGGATGACCAGATCAGTGGGTGATCCATTGATCAATTTTGGTTCTGATATTGTTGGTTTGGTGCTCGTCAGGAATATATATCCATATGACGCGAGGAATTTCCCCGAGATTATTTTTTGACATGCCCATTTATGAGGCGTTACTTTGATGTCGAGCGTTTACCCCGCCTTTGGGAATAAAACAACAAAAATATGCCCGTATGTAAGGCTTTGTCATGAGGTCATGCGTTTGCCCGTCATTGAGCGTGAAACGTACCAACGTGCATATATACAATGTTTTGTAATGGAGTCAGGGATAAGTTCGTCTTCAAGAGTGGGCACGTGATTGCTTGTCAACCCCACGTGGCAGTTATTTTGGGGTGTCATCTTTTCATAGGGGAGTTCAAAAGCCCTAAGTAATGATGACTTTTCATGTGTTGACTCGTGGAGTGTAAACCATATATAAAAAGGGGAGTCCAAAGGCTCATTTGTCATTCTGAAGCTCTCTTATACAATCTTCTTCTTTCGCTCGTGGATCTGCTCCGTTCTAGCGTCACCGTAGAATTCTTCACAGATAATCTTCTTCCAAGTAAGTCATATCTTCTTGATAACACTTTTTCTCATAATTTTCAAATTAAATACTTAGTTTTTGTCATGAACGGATGAGTTACTGGATGGATATTCATGGGTTCTGCAGAGAATCTTCATGGATGTTCATCAAAGTTCATAGTTGTGGATAAAGGTTCATAGGCCTAACTTCATAGATTAGTGTCGCGGCCTGTTGCAATTGGTTTTTAAATTAGAGTCGCCGCCCTTAATTAATGGAAGGGAATATAAAGGAATAACTCTAAAGTTCAGAGATTCTGGATTTGGACTCGGTTCTAGACGAGGGGAACGTGTTAGGCACCCCTTATATACCTTATTCGCAAGGATACTAGGTTCAGAAGCGCAATGTTTAGGAAATAGGATTTTTATTATTAATAGGGGAAAAGGGTTTGAATTTTAGATAGGGGAAAAGGGGTTTGTTTTTTAATTAGTGGGACTCGCCACAATTTTAATTGTATGCCTATGTATCTTCTTAGGAGGAATCAGAGTCTCATTTCGTAGTTCGCAATGTTAGTTGGTGTTTTTTTATAGAATTGCGTAGAATTGGTTTCAAATTTATCATTGAACCTTGTCTGGGTTGAAAATTGTGTGAGCGTAGACGTAGTTCGTAGTTAATTTCGAAATAAATTCTCCTTAATCCTTTTTCGAAAATATCTTGGGTTTTTTATTATGTTAGTAAAAATGAGTTTTGAAGTTGGTTAACTGTTTTAAGACGTAGAGCGGGGAAGTGTGATATAGTCTCCTCATCACGTGGCCAGATATTGGTCGCGTGTTACTCGTCATGAAGGATGCAGAGGGAGTGTGATATAGCCTCCCTCATCACGTGGCCAGATATTGACCACGTGTTGCTCGCGGGTGGAATATTTGATGAATTGCGTGGATTTTGATATTTGATTGTGAATAATAAACTGGTAGACGATGTGTCGACTGATTTAATTACTCGAAGATGGACATCCTATTATTTGCAAAAAAAATGATTAATTTGATTGTGAAAATAGTTTGATTTTACATACATATTTATTAATTAATTTGATGAATTCTTCTATGTATTATTATATTAATAATATTAAATTATTTACTATTATAATAATAATTATTAATATTACTATTATACTAATAGTATATTATATATCAGTAACTTAAAAACACTTGCAACTAATTTATCAATTTACTTAGAATATCGCTTCAATATATAATTTTTGAACATAAGCTTCAATATACAAATATAAGTCACGCATCCTTCTCTACTAGCCATGTTGTTATTAATATCTTAATAAACCTTCTATTTTAAAAGTAATGAATTAAGGAGAATCTGTTTAATTATTAATAAGTCTACCACAAATTCTTGCTACTTATCTTAATTTATTCTAGTGACATACTACTACAATTGATTAAACAAATTATTATACTGATAATAAATCATAATTTATTAAATATGTATTATTATTTGGAAACTTCAACTTACCTTACTGACAACTCTAAATATGTCAAAATTATGCAAAACAAATAAAAGTGACTTTTAATGATACGAAACAACTCTATTGATAACTTTAACAACACTATTGACAACTCTAACAACTCTATCGAAATTAAAAATAATTTAAATTAACTCGTTAATTTAATTGTTTATCTCTAATTTCAAAACTCTTAAAAAATATTATATTATTAGTCTTAAATTATTCTTCTTATTATAATTATTAACTAATGAAACATCATATATTATAAACTTGAAACGTGATTCTCAAATTAATTCATAATGTACCGCAAAAGTATGTATCAATTGTTATATCCAATTTAACTCATAGCACCGCTTACCATTGTTATAAAGTGAAGCTGCAATATAATAATGTAAAGTGGTGCTGCAATAATAATAATAATAATAATGTAAACGATGGAATACATACACATAAGAATTGAAAAAAATAGCGCTACAATACATATACACACCTATTCATGAAACCATGTATGAAGGAATGAAAATCGCTACTGTATATACACATGCTAATGCCGCTAGAGCGCTAATCCCATTTAATTTATAAGTGTACTATAGTGTTTATATATTAAATTGAATTTTCAATCATCTCTCAATTTCAACAATATATCAATTTTAAATACAAACAGAAATAATTTTACAATCCAATCCCACATACAATTTATCACATACCCTATTATAGAGTCAGAACTCCACTCTTATCTTAGATTGAATGTTGCTCTAACTCTCTGATTGCACATAGCTTTGTCTCCTCTTTGTACTTCTATGTATCTCTTCCAAACCCTTATTTTCTCTTCTGCCAAAACCTATTTTTTTCTCCTCTTACTGCTGCTTCTACTTCTATTATTTCTAAACATCTATTAATATAACAATATTATCATTCTATTATTTTTATTGGGCTTAAATTCCTACACCTCCCTTTTTACTACTTCTAACATTAAAATAGGCCTACGTAAATAATAATAGTATTATTCAATATTAATCCTACAACTTAATCAACTAATTAATTCAATTAAGAACAACACAACTTAAATCAATATTTCACAACTTCGAAAATTTAATTGGGCGTTACATGATCCGAGTTTACTCGTGGTAAAATGCGTTGACTTTTATACTTAGAAAAATTCTAAGTTTTTTCTTCAAAAATGACCTATAATGTTTTGATTCCAAACAAGGTCTTCCTTCAAAATTGAGCTTTGATAATTTATGCTAGCTTGAATTAGACTCCCTAAAGAGTATTTTGAAACTTATATCACTCAAAAATTCCAAATATTGAACAAGTTATGATCTTATGAAATTGATGAAAATCCATGTGGTGACTTATAATCTTTTGAACTCAAAAAGCATCTTGCAATCATTTACAAGCTTATAACCAAAAAGAGAGTTAAAGTTAACATCTTTAAGATCATTGTGAAAAAAGAATGAACTCAAGATGATAAAAATTAACCAAGTTATGACCCCTTGAAATCATATAAAAGAATTTGATGGTCTATCTAGAGGACTTGTAATCTTTCTCAATCATTGGTAATCTTCCATATAAAATTTGCTTGAAACTCTTGAAGTTATTTGTTAACAACTCTTTAAAGAGAAACATGTCTTTGGAATCACTCAAAAATCACAAAAGATGAACAAGATATAGCCTTTAGAAGTTCAAAACCCTAGCTCTTAAAACATCAAAATAACTTGGGACCCCTTTCAACTTTTGACAATATTTTTTGCACAATTGATTTTGATATATGAAGAGAAGTTGTTATGGATTATAATAAGAACTCATAGAAAAATAATCACTTCCAAATGTTGAAAATTGAGAAAATTATATACTTGTAATCAAGGAATCAAGAACTTGTCAAATTAGGTCAAACTTCTTGAATCAATCTTGCATCTCTTGACTTTCCTTAGAAAAGTATAGCATGAATAGACATAGTAGGCTTTGAAATCATGTTATCTTGAAACACACACAAATATGAAGCTTAAATCTCAATGAAGCTTTGTTGAAGAAAGCACGGAAATAAACTCATGAACCTATGAATCATCCTGATGAAATATGTTGTGCCATCACCTATAATACCAACATCCATAGAGAAAATATGCTTACATTGTATTTGATAGTTAAAAGTCAATTAACACAAGATATACAAATCAGGGTGCTTGGTGATCCCACATGAGCAAACCTAAAGATAGGAAGAAGAACCAAACCCTAGTGTGTGATCTTTATATGATTGGGTTGTCATTGAAATGATGAGAGATATTAGGGGCAAAAATTAGAGTATAACAACCACACCAATCAAAGTCTAAATATCATATCAACTCTACATCTGATCTAACACCAGAAGGGAACAACACTTCATACCTCATAGTCCCTTCAGTATCTTGCAGTTTGCCAAACTCTGCAAATCTCCTTGGTATTTGTATGATTCTTTATGGCCTCTGGACTTGTTCAGAATCTCTTAATTCTGGAACAATATCTCCTTCTGGACTTTCTTCAGAAGTTTGACTACCACCAAAAGCTCCACCTTTATTAGCTTCTGGACCTCGTCCAGAACCACTACCTTCAGAAGCACAATCTTCAAAAAATTGGGTCGCCTTTAGAACACCTACCTTCTGAAGTTACTCCTTCAGAATCATGACCTTCATCAGAGGTTAGACTACCTTCAGAAGGTCCACCTTTAAAGACATGATTTCCACCAGAAACATGATCATCTCCAGAAGCTTGTTCTCTAGAACCTATGTCTTCAAAATTTTCCCTTCTAGAAGCATGATCACCACCAGATTTAAAATCTGAATCACAATCAGATTCACTATCTGACTCAACTTCAGAGTTTCTAAAAGATTCTTCATCTTTTGACTTTGACTCACCTTTAGAACTTTCAAGTTCTGACTCATCTTCAGAACTTTCAGATTCTTATTCATCTTCAGAAGCAAAATCTCCTTCAGATTCAGACTCATCTTCTGATTCTTCTTAAGACTCAGAATCACCTTCGGATTCTGACTTGTCTTCAGCTTCAGAGTCATCTTCTAACTTTGAGTCATCTTCAGAAACCTCAGATTCTGACTCATCTTCAGAATCTTCACATTCATCTTCAGAATCTTCTGATTCTGTCTCATATTCAAACACTGCAAAGTCAGAATACTCAGAGTCATCTTTTTCCCCTTTAGAATCAGAAAATGTAAATCTCACAGATTCCTCGTCAGATTCACAAGCCATCAATAGCACAGGTTTATCATCAAAATCTCCTATGGCTATTTTTGCTTCTTCTTTGTTTGAACAACAATCTTTAGCAAAGTGGCCAAACTTATTACAATAGTAACACTGGACCATTCTCTTGTCATAATTCTCATTTCCCTTCTGATGTTTCTTTTCATAGAATAGAATACTTATGACTTCTGAGACCTACCATATATTTTGTGCTTCTGGTCTTTCTTGACAAAAGAATATTTCAGAGTCTGCTCAACTTCCCTCTCAGAAGTTCTTTCAGTCAGACGCAACTCTTGCGCCTCTAGACTGCTTTGCAGCTCTTCTATTCTCATGGTGTCCAGATATTTAGAATGTTCAATTTCTACAACAATGTAATCGAATTGAGGAGTAAGAAATCTAAATATCTTCTTAATGATTACTTGTTCATAAAGGGTTTCTCCACAAGCTTTCATCTCATTAGTGATCATAATCACTCCGGAGATGTACTCAGAAACCTTCTCGTTGTTCTTCATAATGAGATTCTCATAGTGCTTTCGTAGATACTGAAGCTTCACCTTTTTCACTGATGCGTCACCACTATAACACCTAACCAGTGTGTCCCATGCATCCTTCTCTGTAACACCCTCTAAAACCCCGAATAAAATTTCGCAAATAATTAAAATTATAATTTCAGAGTACATGTATTAACGAGGATGTCACAATTCTCTTTTAATAAAAACAAGGTTCCTGTCATGCATAACATAGAAGCAACTCATACATGTTTACACAGCGGAATAATTCAATTAACAAAACCAATGTTATAATATTTTCAAAATCATCAGGGATTAACACCTGGAATATATCAACATCATATTATAACAAACATAAGGAAATAAACGAGTCTGACTAAAGCAGCTCGACAAACAAACGTTCCCGGAGTTACAACTATCAGAGCATGACCCAGACAATACTTAAACAGAAATAAACTAGAAACGACAAGCCTTCGCCAAGCACCTGAACGAAGCTCCTCAATCTGAAATGTTCAACAGTAAGGGTGAGCATCTCAACTATACATTTGATTATACGTTCATAACAATCAATTCAGAAAACCATAAGCATCACCCAAACAGTTAGCATGTTTCATAGTTTACGAAAACCTTTACAATTCATATATTCATAATCTATTACTTTTCATACTTATAATTAACATCAAACATCATTAACAATTTAGCAGCAATACATGCATACAATCAATTAAATACAACATTGGAAGGTCATCCATTCACGTTATATTCAATATAATGCAACACACCCATGCATGTGGTACCATTTTACCGCCCCATTAAATCTCGGGTCACGGATAACTCACCGTTCCATTATATCACGGACACGGCTACCATCTCAACGTTCCATTAAATCGCGGACACGTATATTGGCCACCATGTTAATTCCACACAATGGGAATTAACAAATGCAACATGATATGTAAAGTATGTAACACTCAGCATACTATTAACATCAATCAACATATCATGCAACATCAACAACATCAATCATAACAGGATATGGATAGCATGTAATCACTCAGCATACTATTAAACATCAATCATATCAAGTTATATCATAATTCATGCTTGATACATCATCTAAAAGCATGACAATAAAATCCATATAGTTTTGGTATCATAACATACAATCGTTATTCGATACAAGCATCAATCAACACTAGGAAATCAATAAACACATATTCAAAACATGTCAAACACTGCACATCAAAACAGGATCAATCCGTACATAACAGCATGCACAGAAAACAGAGTTTAGAAACCAACACAGGAGGTTTAACACGGGTGCCCGTGTAAATCAACACTGCCCGTGTGGAAATGTGTCCAGAAAACGCATTATTTTGCCAATACAGGGGATCAACACGGGCGCCCGTGTGAATCAACACGGCCCGTGTTGAAATGTGCCTGGAACACATTTTTCCTGCCAACACAGTGAATCAACACGGGTGCCCGTGTGAATCCAAACGGCCCGTGTTGATGAGCGCGAACCCAAAATTTCCTGTTCCTGCAGCAGTTCAGAACAACAGCCAAACGCGAAAATGCCAGCCAAAACACACATTTCGGTACATAACAACATCAATTATGCATAACTCAAAACAACACATCAATTGGAACACAATTCCCTTCTACGTTAGTCAATTTCCAATCTTAAGGACAACATTATTTCACTTAAGGTCTCATTTTCCAAAATCAATCAAAACTCAGAATTTTCATTTTTAAAACATCCTATTTTATCAACAATCCTTTCATCAACAACAAGTTTTATTAAAATTGACCTTAAGTTACATATTACCCGTCCTTTAGGGAAATCCTAACAACATTGAGGTTATCCTTAGAACACCTAAGGTAAATTCACGATCATACAATTTCGATCCAAATCAACAATGGGGATTATCCTACGATTACCCAACCAATTACATCTAAACCCATAAGCAAATATAAATTGAGTAGTAGCCCCCCTTACCTTATCAAATTGCAGCTTCGAACTCTTGAGCGATTGTTCGTCGTTCTTCAGAGCTCCAATCCCAAATATCTCCAAACACTTCACTAAAATACATAACAACCAAATTCACTTATAAACATAAACACTTTCTCCAATAATCACTTATTAAAATAAGATCTTAAAGCTACTTAATTCCTCATAATCATATAGAAAATTTCACTAGCTTTCCAACGCATCAAACGGCGCCTAAATCGGAGTTACGGTTCAAAAGTTATGGCCGAAACGATTTTTGGGAAAACCTACCCGAGCATCAACACAGAAGATCAACACGGGTGCCCGTGTGCATCAACACGGCCCGTGTTGATGACTCTGCAACCCCAAATTTCACGTTTTTATGCTTCCCAAAATCACCCCAACCCATTCCTAATCATCCCCAAACATCCTAAAACCATCAAAATCGAATTCCTACCATATAACAATGATCTAAGGCATACAATAGGATCAATACCACATCAATAATCAAAACACACCAAACATAGGGCAATTCGATAAATCTCATCCTACATATCATCTATCATGCATCCGATTATAGAATCAGAACTCCACCCTTACCTGGGATTGACGGTTCTTCGATTCTCTAATCGCAATCGCCTCTTCGATGGCTTTTCCGCCGTCTTCAACCTTGCCTCTTTGCACCGTTTTCACGTGACTTCTGTTTTCTCTCCAAAAACCTTATTTTCTCTGCTGACTTATCTTTTATTAATTTTCCTCCAAATAATAATAATAATAATAGTATCAATATTATTCCAACAATTAATCCAAATGGGCCTACTATCCACACCCCTCCAATTAACTGCATTTTAATGCTACTTGGCCCAACTCAATTAAATTACACCAATAAATAAATAATATTATTCTTAATATTATTTTTGCGATTAAACCGACAAAATCCAATAATTAAATTCTTAAATAATTTAATTAACCAATTAGTTAAATTCGGGCGTTACAACTCTCCCCCACTTAGGATATTTTCGTCCTCGAAAATCCAATCGACACAACCACTCTCAACACCAATTCTGGACATACCAAACACTCAACGTATTATCAACCAACAACTATTGCACTCAGGCACACAACGTCGTCTTTTCGTCTTAACAATATTACATGATCAACTTAGCGACCATATCGACACCAAAACATACACAACTAATCATAACGATATACCCGATATTAGCTCATCGACACCCTCAACACCATCTTGATACATCGCTTATGAAGTAATAACATCCGCAAACTACTTATACTTGAATATACAACCATCATATTATCATCTTGACAACATTCTTAATACAAACTCACGCGCCAATTCATTCCTTAATATACGAATTCCAATTATCAACCAAATACTTACAACTTGATTACTCTCGTCATATCACTCTTATAGTGACATCCACATAACCGACCAAATCACCTTTAACACAATCTGAAATATTACCATTCCTTTTAGTAATCAACACTGACATCACAACAACGAAAACAAAATTCTCATAACATCTGCTTACGGGTCTTAATCCAAAATTATATACAACTCTCCATAAACCAACAACCACATTAATATCCTTATTAAATCAACTGACATTTATAATAAACCAACATACTCTGGCACATCACGCTTCAGATGCGCAACTCTGATTACTTATAAAGTATCAACTCTACCAAGTTTACTCCAATTGCCACTCTTGGATGAAACATTCATATACTTCCATGAATTCCCAATTGTCATAAAACATAACTACGACTTTATCATCTTTTTAGTAACATAATCCTCAAAAATCGTCTTAAAAACATAACCACATTACAACCACATACAGTACATGGGTCCAATTAATTCCAACAAGATGACTTATCTTCTTCCAACCAAACTCGCACTTTAATAAACAAACTTATAATTTCACTTCTTTTAAATAGCAACAAGAACAAGATAACGACATATTCTTCAGAATGCACTATACTAGTCGACATAACACATCTATCCATCAACTATGATTCCGTCTACTATCAACAATAGATTAAGGGTGATCAGTTCCTCAATTTGCCAATAGATAGACGAAAACCATAACGGAGCATAAACCATCGTTACCAAACTATAATAGTGTTCCTTCCGAACTTTTTCTCAAATCATTCACAACGTCATAATCCAACAATTACCAATCATCATGAGATCCACCTCTGACACTTTCGCATCCTTCCATGCAGAACAACATGTCTCTCAACTCATTTCCAAACAACATTTTTCGATTGAACTCGTCTCAACAACTGCAATAACAACCACCCATGTCCAAAAAGTTTATAATTCCTCAACCGACTTCAAAGTCTCTTCCTATGAGAATACTCCTACCACACTTGGAAACATTTTCATATAAAGGAAATATACTTTTATCTCCTTGCAGGTTCAAACAGAACATCAATCCAACAATCCAAACACAAGATACGGATCCCAAAGTTATCCGAAAATACGAACACTAACGTCATACAACAACCTACTACAACACATCTTTCGACAACATCGGAATAAAATCCCTTTATCCATACTTTACATCCTTCTTCACTCTTTCAATTTTTCAACAAGAAACACTCAACGTCCAACACAATTATTTCCTTCGATACATGCCTCCCAAGCATAAAATTATATTCTATAATGAAGGTAATTACTTGTAGATTCTATAACTTCATGAATCGCTCAAATCCAAGTTACGAGCAAAAAGTTATCATCTTTGCAATGAGACTGGTTCATAATTCCCGCATGCAGAATTTTCCCAAATTCAGCATCAGACCCAAATATTAAAATGCATTTTTCTCCTTCTTCACGAACTTTCCGAAGACAAATCTTATATGCAAACTATATGGAATTTCGTAAGCTTTCCAAAAAGTCAATAACCGCTTTGATCGGAATCACGAGTAAAAAGTTATACCACTTTTACTAACAGCTGCTCCAAAATTACAAAAATCTGAATTTGAGATTGATGAACATAAGTTCCATCTTTCTCTCTTTCTTCCAAAATTCACCCACATCCTTTCTTTTTATCCAACTACGAAAATCATCCGATATTAATCCAACTATACTAAAGACATACAATCCGACGAGTTAATCCCTTCAACTTATCATTTTCTTTGGAATAGACTTTATTCTCAATTGTCTTAAATTCACCGTCTAAAAACCTACCCACATTTTCAACTTGACCGATACAGATTCATGAGTCCATACTCTCGCCGGTTTGCAACAACAGCGACTCAATGACCTTTGCACTCTTCCAATCAACGTCGCCTTCAACAACTTCATGATACTTGATGAAATAGTGTAAATTACAACCATCCAGAATAACTCGCACCCCAAGTTTTCAACACAATTCTTCGAACATAACAACATACATTGACTTTAGTGGCATGCTACCATAGGAGATTAGTCCAATTACTACACTAATAGTATCCAAAATATTCCTCAAGGTAATCAACTAAGGTTCAGTTCCACCTTTCGACCATTAGAGATCAAAACATAATTTAGCCATTTTCCACAAAACCACACAGTACGCGCCGTGAAGGCCAGCGCGCACTGCGATGACAGCAAAAATATGCAGTTTGCGCCGCGACCACTAGTTGGCGCCGCGAACTGTACGAGACAGAAAGGGATTTTTGCATGACGGCATCTCTTCAACGCAGTTTAATCCAATTTCCCATACGAGTTCACTAGCATACCAAAATTCTTGAATCTATATCACCTTCGCATTCAGGAAGCATCCAAACTTCAACAACATTTGCATTGTCACCGTCAGCAACATTCTGAACCGGCATATCACAACTGAAGCGCATCCGAGAAGAAAAGCTTCTCCCCCACTTATCGCAATCTTATCCCTGCAATCAAGTGATCCAAAACAAAGAAGTACCAACAGTGTTTTCAAACACTTATTGCGTACCAAGGGTAATGACACTGACATAACAACTTGGCCGGACAGACCGACCATGCTCTGATACCACTATTGTAACACCTTCTAAAACCCCGAATAAAATTTCGCAAATAATTAAAATTATAATTTCAGAGTACATGTATTAACGAGGATGTCACAATTCTCTTTTAATAAAAACAAGGTTCCTGTCATGCATAACATAGAAGCAACTCATACATGTTTACACAGCGGAATAATTCAATTAACAAAACCAATGTTATAATATTTTCAAAATCATCAGGGATTAACACCTGGAATATATCAACATCATATTATAACAAACATAAGGAAATAAACGAGTCTGACTAAAGCAGCTCGACAAACAAACGTTCCCGGAGTTACAACTATCAGAGCATGACCCAGACAATACTTAAACAGAAATAAACTAGAAACGACAAGCCTTCGCCAAGCACCTGAACGAAGCTCCTCAATCTGAAATGTTCAACAGTAAGGGTGAGCATCTCAACTATACATTTGATTATACGTTCATAACAATCAATTCAGAAAACCATAAGCATCACCCAAACAGTTAGCATGTTTCATAGTTTACGAAAACCTTTACAATTCATATATTCATAATCTATTACTTTTCATACTTATAATTAACATCAAACATCATTAACAATTTAGCAGCAATACATGCATACAATCAATTAAATACAACATTGGAAGGTCATCCATTCACGTTATATTCAATATAATGCAACACACCCATGCATGTGGTACCATTTTACCGCCCCATTAAATCTCGGGTCACGGATAACTCACCGTTCCATTATATCGCGGACACGGCTACCACCTCAACGTTCCATTAAATCGCGGACACGTATATTGGCCACCATGTTAATTCCACACAATGGGAATTAACAAATGCAACATGATATGTAAAGTATGTAACACTCAGCATACTATTAACATCAATCAACATATCATGCAACATCAACAACATCAATCATAACAGGATATGGATAGCATGTAATCACTCAGCATACTATTAAACATCAATCATATCAAGTTATATCATAATTCATGCTTGATACATCATCTAAAAGCATGAAAATAAAATCCATATAGTGTTGGTATCATAACATACAATCGTTATTCGATACAAGCATCAATCAACACTAGGAAATCAATAAACACATATTCAAAACATGTCAAACACTGCACATCAAAACAGGATCAATTCGTAAATAACAGCATGCACAGAAAACAGAGTTTAGAAACCAACACAGGAGGTTTAACACGGGTGCCCGTGTAAATCAACACTGCCCGTGTGGAAATGTGTCCAGAAAACGCATTATTTTGCCAATACAGGGGATCAACACGGGCGCCCGTGTGAATCAACACGGCCCGTGTTGAAATGTGCCTGGAACACATTTTTCCTGCCAACACAGTGAATCAACACGGGTGCCCGTGTGAATCCACACGGCCCGTGTTGATGAGCGCGAACCCAAAATTTCCTGTTCCTGCAGCAGTTCAGAACAGCAGCCAAACGCGAAAATGCCAGCCAAAACACACATTTCGGTACATAACAACATCAATTATGCATAACTCAAAACAACACATCAATTGGAACACAATTCCCTTCTACGTTAGTCAATTTCCAATCTTAAGGACAACATTATTTCACTTAAGGTCTCATTTTCCAAAATCAATCAAAACTCAGAATTTTCATTTTTAAAACATCCTATTTTATCAACAATCCTTTCATCAACAACAAGTTTTATTAAAATTGACCTTAAGTTACATATTACCCGTCCTTTAGGGAAATCCTAACAACATTGAGGTTATCCTTAGAACACCTAAGGTAAATTCACGATCATACAATTTCGATCCAAATCAACAATGGGGATTATCCTACGATTACCCAACCAATTGCATCTAAACCCATAAGCAAATATAAATTGAGTAGTAGCCCCCCTTACCTTATCAAATTGCAGCTTCGAACTCTTGAGCGATTGTTCGTCGTTCTTCAGAGCTCCAATCCCAAATATCTCCAAACACTTCACTAAAATACATAACAACCAAATTCACTTATAAACATAAACACTTTATCCAATAATCACTTATTAAAATAAGCTCTTAAAGCTACTTAATTCCTCATAATCATATAGAAAATTTCACTAGCTTTCCAACGCATCAAACGGCGCCTAAATCAGAGTTACGGTTCAAAAGTTATGGCCGAAACGATTTTTGGGAAAACCTACCCGAGCATCAACACAGAAGATCAACACGGGTGCCCGTGTGCATCAACACGGCCCGTGTTGATGACTCTGCAACCCCAAATTTCACGTTTTTATGCTTCCCAAAATCACCCCAACCCATTCCTAATCATCCCCAAACATCCTAAAACCATCAAAATCGAATTCCTACCATATAGCAATGATCTAAGGCATACAATAGGATCAATACCACATCAATAATCAAAACTCACCAAACATAGGGCAATTCGATAAATCTCATCCTACATATCATCTATCATGCATCCGATTATAGAATCAGAACTCCACCCTTACCTGGGATTGACGGTTCTTCGATTCTCTAATCGCAATCGCCTCTTCGGTGGCTTTTCCGCCGTCTTCAACCTTGCCTCTTTGCACCGTTTTCACGTGACTTCTGTTTTCTCTCCAAAAACCTTATTTTCTCTGCTGACTTATCTTTTATTAATTTTCCTCCAAATAATAATAATAATAGTATCAATATTATTCCAACAATTAATCCAAATGGGCCTACTATCCACACCCCTCCAATTAACTGCATTTTAATGCTACTTGGCCCAACTCAATTAAATTACACCAATAAATAAATAATATTATTCTTAATATTATTTTTGCGATTAAACCGACAAAATCCAATAATTAAATTCTTAAATAATTTAATTAACCAATTAGTTAAATTCGGGCGTTACATTCTCCGTCTTCGAATCAGTGATTTTCTCAAACACGTTCATATCCACACACTGATGAATGTAGAACAATGTCTTCTGATCTTTCTTCCTTTTCTCTCTCTGTACTTTTCTCTGTTCCTCTGTATCATCTGCTGCAACCGAAACATAACTTTTGGTAACAAGCTCAAGAACATCTTGAGCACCGAATAACACACGCATTTGAATCATCCATCTATTCCAGTTCCTGGCATAAAAAACTGGAAGTTTGGTACTCAGATTACCGTTTATGTTCATCTTCAACCTTTTACAAAACTCTCAGATCTCACTAAACAATGTTTCCCAACCCTACATAATCAGAAAAGGATGTGATTCTTGTTCAAGATTCAACATGGCTTTAAGAACCGAAATTAATCACACAACGGCTCACCGTTTCACTCGTGTTTCCCATGGATTCCAACTGGAGCTCTAGATACCAATTTAATAGTGCACAAGGTGATGATGAACAAAAGAATGATAATATATATTTATTACTCTGCATTGACGGCTACAAAAGTGTAAAGATTGATTACAAATGACAGATACCACTAATCTATTTATACACCAAGTAAATTGTCACGTAAGCCCTAATAAAAGGTAAACTTAAAGACTAAGTTAATAAGAAGGCTAAACTTAACAGCTACGCTAACAAAATAAACTAGAATCCTAGAAGCTAAACATACTTCTGGACGCAACCTCAGAAGCTTATGCTTCTGACTAATAAAAAATTTTGAATATATCAAACTACTTCTTCTAACTAAGCAGTCTCAGAAGCTTACAACTTCTGACTAACAACCACATAAGCTCAACTGCTTCTGAACACCACTGCTTCTGAGTAATAACATCAGAAACTTCTAACTCTAACAACAACTTCTGAATATGAATTACTTCCAACATCTAATTCTAGTTTTGTCATTTTCTCAAAATTAATATCTCTTCTATTTAATACTCACCACTTGTGATTGCCTCTTTAAACTCATCAGATGGATTTAAAGTCTAATTTAAACCTGAACTCATAATTCTTATTTAGCTTATCCATCCTAAATTTATCATAGTTTAATCTTTTTCTTTGTCTGAATCATTTGGGTCAACATAATTTAATTTTTCACTCGCATATTTTATTTCCAAATCCAAACAATGTTACACTTTGGGGACTTGTCATGTTTATTGGGTGTTTGATTTTTTTAAGTTGGAGATTTTGTTATCTATTGACATCACTCTATGATTTTCCTTCAATAATGTCTCTATTTTTACCATTTAAAGAGAGAGAATAAGTAAACCAAACCCATCATCAATCCCCAAGATTCTATGATATTCATTGTAATAAAAAATTACACCCCTAACATCATCCTCGCTACTACTTAAATTATCATCATCATTGATGTTGTATTCATTATCATTTTCAAATTCCACCAAAATAGCCTTGTTATTATCATTATACAGACCTAAGATTTTTCACCTGAGTCACTAGCATTAACATATTTAAAAACATCTACTAGTCCACTTGTTCTCTCCATACCATGCTCAATAAATATAATATTGTGAAAAACATCATACACATCTTCATATAATCTTATAAACTTAAAACTATCTCCTTTCCCATCCTTACAACACAACCTATACCCTTTTTAATTTCTGATGGTTTACTTCTGACTTGAAGTAGTAAGCTTGAAAGACATCTCTTGATCTTGTCTTTGTCTTCTTTTCTTCTTGCTGGATTGGTCCTGATATGATGATGAAAGTGATCTAGAAGATGCTTCATTGTTGTAGAGTCGAAGGCTTCTAAATAGTTGAATATTGTCTTCAGATATATAAGCAACAACTTATCTGATGAATAATGTCTTCTTTGAGAGTGAAAGCTTTTATTTTCTTGACTTCTTGAATTGATCATTGATTTCTGATGACAGCTTTTCTGAGTTGTATATCTGATGTCTACATTTTGAAGCAGAAGCTTATATCAGTATGTCTGATTTTGGCATTGAATTGTTTCTTTCTGATCTCTTGAATTTTGATCTTTGGATTGAGCTGGAAGCACAAAGTTTGTGTCAACTACTTCTTGGTTTCTGATCAAAATCTTTCTCTCTCTTTTAAAATTTATTTGATTCCTGATATGAAAGTGGCGCTTTTCTGAGAACACTTTTGATTCCCTTTCCGATGAACATTCAACATTCCTTAGAACTACTGATGTTTCTTTAGAAACAGTCACAGTAGTAATTTTGTTGAGTAGATTGGCTTGAAAGGATATTGTCTTTTGATCTTGTCTTCTGGTGGACTTTGTGATGTTTATTAGAAATGGGTCCATAAGATCTTTCTTTCTTTGATCTTTCCTTCTGATGGAATAATTTTGATGTTGAATAGAAGTGCGTATTCCAAGAACTATCTGAGTCTTCAGAATCTTGACTTTGTCTTCAGATATGTGAGCAACAACTCTTCTAATGAACAAGTATTGACTTCCGATTAGGAAGTAGAATCTTTCACTATATGTGTTCAAAATCTTAACTTCGTCTTTAGAATTATAAGCAGCGGTTTTTCTGATGAATTAGCCGTGTCTTCCGACATTTGCGTTGGAAGCTTATTTCTTGTACACTCTTGATTTCTGATCTTGAAGCAACATCTTATCAGCAACTCTTTCTTCTTGATTACTTGTGACTTTTGAAGCAGCATTTTTTTGAGAAGTACACACGTGATCCTATTTCTGGAGAATATTCAGCATTCTTCATAACTACTGGTGTTTCTTCATAAATGGATGTGAATAGTCTTTCTAATGTGCTTGGCGTGTTTCTGATTCTCCATACAACAATCCTGAACCAATTAGAATTTTTTATCTGCACACTCAAGAAACTTATTAGAACCAAAATTGTTTCTCATCAAATGTATGTGTTGTTATCATCAAAAGATCGAGATTATATTGTAGGCACAAATCTTGCTCTAATTGCTTTTAGTGCAGTGGTAAGTGCTTGATCTAGTTAAAGTGGTATCAGAGCATGGTCATGGGTTTGAATCCCCCCGGCTGACACAAGGGGGGAGATTGTTGGATTATTTAATCCAATGTAAACCTTATGGATTCAAAGGGCTTACAATCCCACCCATAACGCTTACCACTACACTAAAAGAAATTGTTGTTACTGAAGGTGGAAACTTTATTTCCATATAGTATGAGCTTTTCAGAGGTTGCGCCTAGCCTATACTAAGCGTTGTGGATGGGATGGTAATCCCTTTGAATCCCTAAGATTGACTCTAGATTAAATAATCCAACAATCTCTCTCCCCCCCCCCCAAGTGTCAGCCAGGGGGATTCGAACCCATGACCATGCTCTGATACCACTTTAACTACATTAAACGCTTACCACTGCACTAAAAGC
This sequence comes from Vicia faba, assembly GCA_948472305.1. Classification (NCBI taxonomy): domain Eukaryota; kingdom Viridiplantae; phylum Streptophyta; class Magnoliopsida; order Fabales; family Fabaceae; genus Vicia; species Vicia faba. The sequence goes on from OX451740.1 coordinate 660,466,246, forward strand.
AATTGATGTTAGTGAAGGCGCGACTTTATTTCCATATAGTATGAGCTTTCCAGGGGCTTCACCTAGCCCATACTAAGCGCCAAAGGTGGGATGTTAAGCCCTTCGAATCCCTAATTTTGACGTTGGATTAAATAATCCAACAGATTTATGTAGTGATTTAGGGGGATTTAGGTGCTACGATTATGTATGTCTACCTTGTGTATGTCACGGAGGTCCCTTTTTCCATTCTCCAGGGACTCTTTATATAAGAAATTCCTTGGTCTAATGTCCATTTAGCCATTCTGTAACGTTCATAACCACCTATTTAATGAATTGTAACATTTGTAGCCATCCATCAATGACTTGTAACGGTTTCCTGCATATCGGCCTTATTGTGTCAAGCTTATACCTGACAGTTAATTTAATGTCAGTTCTGGGTCACACCCCGATATGCCCTCAACTGCTTAGCCCATTTCGGCTTCATACCTGGTTGGGCCTAACTGAGTGGTTGGATCCGGTCTCTTAGGGATAATCTCCTATATTGACTCGTATATCATTATTTGTCTGAGTTTGTACCCCGACCTTGAAAAAAATATTATGTGATGTACATAAGCCCCTAGGAACAAAGTCTTCGGAAGGAATGGAGTGTTCGATCAAAAGAAGCTTGATGCTTTTTATCCCGAGTCCGGGTGTGAACTCGGATCATTCAACACTTATCATAGTCAGCTCGTCCCACAAAATGTCTTTAGTCGACACGGTTTTTTAACCTTCGACATTTTGATGTTGGATCCGTTATGGGGAAATTTCATGTCAACTGTATTTGTGAGAATTTTACAACTTTAATAAAGTCGTAAAAATCGTGACTTCGATGGAGAAATTAGAGAGTCCTAGTGGGATCTCAACTAGTTAAAGTCTTTGAACCTGATAGATTCTACACATAGATAAATCGAAGAGCCCCAGTGGGTGGGTTTTTGATCATTTGACAACATCCAAATCATGGAAGACTTTCCACGTTTCATAAGTTGCCTCTTCTAAGTAGTTTTTTCTTATGACTCCTAAGGACTTTTGGCATGGCTAAAGTCATAGGTCACTCTTTGTTGACTAATAATTGTTTTAGTCATCCTTCGAGAATGCATTATGTAAAACTTGGATAATTTCTTTCTAGTGCATTGTGCTTATGCTTATTTGAGTTCTCCTAGCTATTCACTTATAGCCCTGTGCGTATATCTAGTCACTTGCAGGTATGCCTTATGCCCATGTCAGAGATATATTCCACCCTACTTTAGTATAAGCAAGAGGTCTGATTTAACCAGAAATATGTTTTACTTTTATCTTGTTCACTGATTTAAGAGTTTGAATGGCAACCCTCAATTTAAGTTTTACCTTTGCATAGATGCACTTGTAGTGTTTTATGTTTCTTGGCAAATCTTGCTACTTTGTTAATTTTGACCGTAACAGTTTATTTAATAAGCCCCAAGCCATTAAGGTCGAGTTCATATTCCCTGGTGACCGGAATATTTGTTTCCTGTAATTGGTACTTCCAGTAGTTAGTGTGTTTTGGTACGAGATAGATTTTGGTCAATTGTTCAATATAAGCCTATAGAGGTGAAATGTGTAAGTAAGAATCACCCCGACCATCCTTGCTTTTTGGTTAGCCATCCCATAGGATACATTTTGAATTTTTGTAAGGGTGTGTTGGTTTTATCCTTTATTTATGACAATGTACTTCCCTTCTTCTGGCTTTATGCTTTATAATGATCTTTATGCTTTATAATGATTTTTATGCTTTCTAATTATTTTGTTTTTTGACTTCGTGTTTGCGTTTATATCTTAGCATTCAATATCACAACTTAAAATAATCTGAGGTGCATGTATCCAAGTCTCTCAGGCACGAAGTTCGCAGGGCTTAACTGCCCGATCATAAACAAGCCTGGCAATATTTTTGCCTGTTCAAAATAGAAGTTATGGCAGGTCCAATATCATGTGTTTCCATTAGCCATGTAAAGCCCCAAGCGGCTAATAACTTTGACTCATTGTTATCTTTATCATCACGTGTTTATATCAGGATATATTCAAAGTTTCCCGAGTACAAAGTCCACTGATGTGAAGCATTTTGTCTGGGTTGTGACGTAACCGAGGATTTGGTCTACTTTGAGCCCCAGGTATTCCTGAAGCGAGTAATAGGCTCCTTTTTCTCATCTTTTTCTTTCTCCAGGTTAGTCATGCAAAGCCCCATACACAGGGCCCAACCTTACACTATCTTCGGTCGAGTTAAAAAAAATCAGCAGTAGCGTTTCTTTTGGATCAAGAGCCTCCAACCATGTTTGAGGTTGGGTGTCCGTCCTTTTATCCATAGCTCCGGGCTAATGAGCCTCAAGCGACATGTCAAGATTTTTATTATATCTAAAAGTTACCTGTTTGGTTCAAAGCCCCTTTACCATGAAGGCGAGGTGACTGAATAATTACACCAGAGGTAACTGGTAGTCATCTGATAAGGATGCAATTATGTAATTTTGTTCAGGGAGTGTGGTTTCGTCCCCCTTTTTGTTATGACTGTGACTTTTTCCTGCTGGATTTTGTACTTACACTGCCCTCGTGACTTTTATACTGTCATTTTGCTTTTATCTATTTGCTTGATTTTTTTATCTTTTAACATGACAAATAATCTCATGTATGTATCTGAGCCCCTCATGCACAAAGTCCTTTGGGTCATATGTGTATGATCCTGTAGTACTGGGTAATATTTTAAGCTTATGAGCCCCATCAAATTTTATATCTTTTGTTTGGGATTTTTATAGACACTTTACAGCCCCTTCCTTCTAACGCCATATCTTTGATATATGTGGAAGACTTCCTAGATACAGAAACTACTAACGTGTCTTTTTCTGTCCGGGTTGTATCATAAGTGAGAGGTTTCCCAAATACAAAGAATGAAGGAGTAAGCGTATATGAGCTATATACTCGACTTTATACTACCTTCAGCTGCTTTTATGAAATCGACCATGAAGTCTCTTTTAAGAGCCACAAGCTCGTATGAGGTTGGGAGATTATTCACTTGTTCATTTTTCGGGATAATGAGCTCCAAGAGAACTTGTTGTGTCTTTGAAATCACTTCATTGGGCTATATCCATTCGTTTTAAAGTTCACTTGTTTTGGAATACTCAACCCTTATATGGGGAATGTCAATAATACTCGACCCTTTATATGGGGAGTGTCAACAAGTGTGGACAGATGCCCTAAGGTGTAACTGGCTTAGTGGCAGACATAGGTCACAAGGCGTAACCGGCTTAGTGGAGGACATAGGCTCTAAGGCATAATCGACTTAGTGGCGGACAGAGGACCTAAGGCGTAACCGACTTAGGGACGAACATATGCCCTAAGGCGTAACTGGCTTAGGGACGAACATATGCCCTAAGGCATAACCGTCTTAGTGGCGTACAGAGGCTCTAAGGCGTAACTGGCTTAGTGGCAGACATAGGCCGTAAGATGTAACCAACTTAATGGTGGACAGATGCCCTAAGGCGTAACCGAGTTAGTGCAGACAGAGGTTCATACGCATAACTGACTTAATGGCGGACAATTGCCCTAAGGTGTAACCGGCTTAGTGGCGGACAGAGGCCCTAAGGCGTAACTGACTTAGTGGCAGACAGAGGCCCGAAGGCGTAATCAGATTAGTGGCGGACATAGGCCCAGAGGCGTGCCCGACTTAGTGGCGGACAAAGGCCCTAAGGTGTAACCGACTTAGTGGAGGACAGAGGCCATGAGGCGTAACTGGCTTATTGACGGACAGAGGCCCGGAGGCGTAACCGGCTTAGTGGCTGAAATAGGCCCTAAGGAGTAACTGACTTAGGTTTTGGTTCAGAGTCCCTAGAAATATTGACCGAGTAGGTTCAGAGCCTCTAGAAAGGTTGACCGAGTAGGTTCAGAGTCTTTGGAGAGGTTGACGTAAAGTCTGGTTCAAAGCCCCTAGCAAGATTGACCGAGTAAGTTCAGATCCTTTTGGAGAGTTTGACCAGTGCTCAGAGCGCCTAGCAAGGTTGACCGAGTAGGTTTAGAGCCTTGACGTAAAGTTTAGTTCAGAGCCCCTAGCAAGATTGACTGCGTAGGTGTTGGCTGAAGATTTTGATAATGTTATTGGAAGCCAAATGAATTAAACGTTTTGATTGAAATAAGGTAAAGCGTCATGTTTCGAAGTAGCAGAAGTAGTGTTTCGAATAAGTATGTCAAAGCTTGGAGCTTCGAGTGGCAATTATGGGAACATATCTAAAGAAGTCTCGAAATAACAACAAGGCTGTGTCTGGGAAGAGCGTTCGAAACGGAGAAGTACCAAAGCATTTGAAATTTAAATGGAAGCGGGACTTTCGAAGTTTGAAAGTTATGTGCTGGAGCATTTGGGGACACGTGGAAAGACGAAAGAGGCATTGTCCTGCATGTTCTAAACGTGGCATAATCCTATAGCAAGACCGTTATGGTCGAATTAGTATAAATAGAAGTCTTAGTATTAGGATTTGGGGTGTCATATCTATTATACAAAATACTCAGTAACATTCAAACTACCACATGGAAAGGGAAACGAATGCAAGAGAAATGTATGTATGATAGCACCATGTATTTCTGATTTAATGAAAACCTTTTACCATTTCCAGCACTTTCCTTTATCCTTTTGTCAAATAACATTTACAAGTTTTCTCATTTACAGTCTTTTCACTTCGAAATCTCTTCTTCAAAGTTTTACATTTTAATGTTTTCTTCATATTTCAAGCACTTTATATCTCAGAAAACTGTCATATTTTCCATACCTTTACCTTCAAGTCTTATCCTTCGAACGCATATTTTTACTTAAAGTCATTTAAAGATTTCTTGCATTAAACGCTTTCTTCATATTTCAAACCTTTTACGTTCCAGAAATCCTTTATATTAACTGTTTTGTAAGTCGAAACCATTTACTTCACTTTTATGCAATTTTACATGTCTTTACAATTAGCATTTATTCATGTAACTTAGTTTTCACACACACATTTTGATTACATCTTTAGACTTTTAGAGAGAGAAATCGAAATAAGCCAAACACATATACAATATCAACCATGAATACCTGTTCGATCGTGAGAGTAACCTTAATATCCAAGGAGTCCTAGGATCAATCTAGTCGATCCTGTGAGTTACCAGAGGAATTGAATAACAGTCAGAAAGATTATTCGATAGTTTGGAAGACCAGCGGTTGTTTACCAGAAATCACTGGAAACAAATTGGCACACCTGGTGGGACCAATAATCGGATATTAGAAATAAGGATTGTTGAGACATAACCATTACAAAAACGTTGGAACCTAAGAAGTTTGTTGTTTTATGAACCTGAGAAGTGGTAAGATAACCAACAGCAACCAACCTTTATCCAGAAGAAAACGTTTGGACAAAATGTCTAATTCAGACAATCAACAAGGGGACCAAAATAGCCCACATACAACAGGAACTAATGCGTCCACTTCGATCGGAACATCTAATGTAATCCCTTCGAATGCACAGTCTGTTGCATCTTCGACCAGTAACATAGCCACCAACAGAGTAAGTGGCATATCAACTAATAGTTCGATCTTAGGAAATACTGGAACCATTGGCTACCCTGGGGGATTCGTTCCACCATCAGGGACACAATCCCCTTTCGCCACTCCATTAACTAGACCACCCGGTTTCGATGGGAATAGAACCAGAAATTCCTCTTATGGAATGCCAACATCTTTTATGGCAGGTTTACACAATTCTACATCGAATTCATCTCCACAACTAGGGTCTGGGTCTGGGGCGAATCAGTTTATGACAAATAACCAAGGGTCGGTGGGTTATAGCACAATGCCTATCTTAACCACAGACAACCAGTTGGCTTTTAGGCAATTGATGGATGACAGTAACCATAATATGATAGGGGTGTTAGCACAAACCATGCAGGAGATATTTGCCCCAATAGTGCAAAATGTGACTGTGACAAACAGAGAAAACGCTGACAATATGAGTCGAATAGCAGATTTCTTTGCTCCCCCAGAAAGGCGTAGGCAGAATCAGGCGGGATTTCGAGCAAACATGCCTGTTATAGAACAAATTGCTAATGACCCAATTTATAGACCACCCAGAGAAGAAGTTAACTTAGGGGCCAGGGCACCAAGGTTAGAAGCCCCAATAATCCCGGGCCCACAAAGGGAAATTATGGAACCAGGGGCAAGGGTCGAAAGGCTAGAAGCCCCAGAGTTTCGAGAAGAACAACCTAGGGGAGTTGTTTTGGTTGGTCGAAATCAAGATGCCGATGCTGTCGTTCATAGAATTCGAAACGATAACATCTTGGCAGAAAACAACCTAACCACCATGATAGAGAGAGTCATGGCCCAGAATGGCCTCAACACAGGAATGAGAAGGCCAAATTATGCTTCTCCTATATTGGATTGCATAATGCATACTGATTTACCAAGGGGATATAAAGTCCCTAAATTTACAAAGTTCGCTGGGGATACCAATGAGTCAACAGTCGAACACATAGCGAGATATCTAACCGAAGCGGGAGATATAGCCAATAATGAAGATCTCAGGATCAAATACTTCCCAAGTTCCTTGACAAAAAACGCCTTCACATGGTTTACCACTTTGCCTCCTGGGTCCATTGACACTTGGGCTCTCTTAGAGAGATTATTCCATGAACAATTTTACATGGGACAGTCGAAGATAAGTTTGAAGGAATTGGCCAGTGTTAAGAGAAAGTTCACCGAACCCATAGATGATTATTTGAATAGATTTAGGCTTTTGAAATCTAGATGTTACACAGTAGTGCCTGAACATGAGTTAGTCGAAATGGCCGCTGGTGGCTTGGATTATTCTATTAGAAAGAAACTAGACACTCAATATTTGAGGGATATGGCTCAGTTAGCCGATAGGGTTCGACAGGTCGAAAGACTAAAGGCCGAAAAAGCCAGAGTCTTTAAGAATAGCAAGAAAGAAAGGATTTCCTATGTTGGGACTGAGGAAGCAGAAGGATATCCTGAATTCGAATTCGAAGAGGTCGAAATCGACCTCGCTGAATTAAAACAGGCCCCGCCTTATTCCTGCAAATTGTTAGTTCCCACAAAAGGGAAAGACATTGTTGAAAATGAAAAAAGTGACAAATTTCCAAAGAAGGTTTATACCTTCGATGTCACTAAATGTGACGAGATTTTTGACTTACTTGTCAAAGATGGCCAACTAATTGTGCCATCAAATGTCAAAATACCTCCTTTGGATCAGAGAAAGAAGAGAGGATTTTGCAAATATCATAGTTTCCTAGGCCACAAAACCTCACAATGTTTTCTTTTCAGGGACCTGATTCAAAACGCGATCAAAGATGGCAGACTAAAGTTTGCTGATAAGGTGAAGATGAAAGTGGACGAAGATCCCTTGGACGTCGCAGACACCAACTACTCCGAGCCTGCATGCATTGGAGAGGTCAACATGGTGGAAACTGATCAAAGCGACGCCCTAACAGGAGAGAAGGGTACTGGAGTTGAAAACTGGGTGATGGTCGAAGTCAGCGAGGAGGTCACTGAAGACATCCAGAATACGCCAGAGACTCCGATTTCCGCACCTGTAGCTGTTGCAAGAGAAACCCAGGCTACTGAAGGCCAGGGAAATCAAAACCAAGAATTAACACAAGTCACTGAAGGCTTGAGGCTGGAATTGGAGAAAGTCCAAATCACGCAGCCAATTTCCCTTCAGAAGGAAATATGGGACACTCTAGGGGAACCCAGTGGAAAATTTGACTATTTGGTCAAATATTCTGCCCCAGAGAGTTCGAAGGTTCAGATTGAGGATATAAAGCCCACAGGATGGGGTGATGATGAAGCTAAAGGGGGAGATGTTGAAATAAATATGGTGGATATGGAAAGACCTCGCTCTGAGATGGAGGAAGTGGAAAAATACCTAGAAAAAGAAAAGTATGGAATGGGGGATAATCACACTGGAGATGCTAGTCTCAAGGATTATCTCATGACATGCCACAAAGGAGATTCAGGCATGATATTGTTCCCTAGGTGCAGCATCCTCTGCAATCAAAGAATCGCTGCGAATTTCGAAAGGATACAGAGGACTCGAACTGGCAACAATTGGCGCCAGGATAACCAGCTTTTTAGGTGTTATCCCAAGGCTGGAGAAAGTTTGCTGGAATTTGTGTTTCGCTGCTACAAAGGGGCAACCAAGTGCTTGATTTGCCCAAGGTGTTCTGCTGTGTATGACCAAAGCATGGCCAGGGCCTTCGAAACGATTCCCTTCGCCCCTTGCTGGAACCATCAAGAAACTGCCCAGATGGGCCCACGTTTCGACAGCAGACACAAACAGCGAAGGCCTGATAGCCCTCACCCCAAGGCTGCTCGAAGAGTGACTTTCAAACTCCCTGCTGAAGTGCCAACCGATAGATGGTTACAGGTCAGAAATGACAAAGGCAAAGATAGATGGAGAAACGCTGAACGAAATGCACGCCATGCTGTGACATACAGGAGGCAATTCAACACAGCAAAAAGGGAGGAGGTGAGATTAGAAAATTACAAAGGAAGGAACCCCATGTCAAGATCCCATTGGCGCAGACAACAAAGGATTCGAAAGGCTGAGAGAGAAGCTGTGGCAAACAAAGGGGTTACTTCAACGAAAAACCAAGGTGAATCTAGCACCAACAAACCAAAAAATCAAACTGAAGACAAACCTCCAGTCAATAGGAGGCTCTTCTCTGAAGAACAACGCGATGAACCAAAGGAATACACTCCAGGCCCGGAAGAGGACGAAGATATGATAACAGATAACTTCGAATCGGAGGGGGAGTCTTCATTTAACTTGAACTGTAACATGGTGTTTGTGCTTCCCTGCGAATTTGGGCAGGAAACCGAAATCAATGAATATGAGGAGGAAGACACCACAGATTTGATGAAACATAGGCCCGTGTGCTACTATGTGATGGACAATGGGGCTGTTGAGGAACAAAATGCGTTCTTCGAACGTCCAGAACCTGCAATGAAGAACCATCTCAAGCCACTTTTCATTCGGGCAAAAGTTGGTGTCCATGGTGTGAACAAAGTTCTAGTGGATGGGGGTGCTGCAGTCAATTTGATACCCCATTTCATGCTAAAAAGATTAGAGATCCGCGAAGGAGACATCAAGCCCCATAATATGGTTCTGTCCAATTATGAGGGAAAAGTGGGCAAAACACTGGGAGTGGTCTAGTTGGAATTGACAATAGGCTCAAGCTGTAGGCCCACCATGTTTATGGTGATCGAAGCCAAGGCCAACTATAACTTACTGCTGGGAAGAGAGTGGATCCATGGCGTGGGGGCAGTTCCTTCGTCAATGCATCAGCGACTAGTTCTGTGGAGAGATGATGGAATCGTGGAAAACATCGAAGTAGACCAGAGTTACTTTATGTCAACTGTCAATTTAGTTGACAAGAGGGATTATGATAAAAATCTGGCAAAGATTGCTCCGTGTGTTCCAAATGATGAGATTAATGAAACTAGAAACGCCCACTACTACATGACCCTTCGTCATGATGGCCTTTACTGGGATAGAACAATAATCAGTGAAGAAGAGGGAGTCGAAAGCACTATACAAAAACGGCCAGCAGGCTGGGACTTCGACAACCTTAGCCATGACTGAGTCTACCTTTTTCGAAAGGATTTCGGCCTATATGGCTGAGAACGAATCAAAAGCGGCCTTAGAGGCTGAAATAAATAAATCAATTATAAAGACGGACGAAGTAACTGGGGATGGTTCGAAATGCTCACCCTTCAGAGAGTTTGAGATGGATCAAAGGTTGGATGCCATCTATGATAAAGAACCCTTAGGCTTCGAAAGGGACCCCATAAACTCAGGTGCCAAAATGTTGGCACATGATCCACTCGAAGAAGTCAACTTAGGGGATGAAAAAACGAAAAGAGTAACCTACATAAGTGCTAAACTTAGCCCAGGCCTCAAGAAGGAAGTGATCGAAGTCCTTAAGGAAAACAAAGATTGCTTCGCATGGGATTATGACGAGATGCCTGGTTTAAAGAGGGAGTTGGTCGAACACAGACTGCCAATCAAAGATGGCAAGAGGCCCATCAAACAAACTCCCAGAAGATTCGCACCAGCGGTTCTCACAAAAATTAAAGTTGAGATCGAAAGGTTGCTGCGTTGCAAATTCATCAGAACAACAAGGTACGTCGAATGGTTAGCAAACATAGTACCTGTTATTAAGAAAAATGGTTCTTTAAGAATTTGCATAGATTTTAGGGATTTAAACACTGCAACCCCTAAAGATGAATATTCCATGCCTGTGGCAGAAATGCTAGTAGATTCTGCTGCAGGGTTCGAATACTTGAGTATGTTAGATGGATACTCTGGGTATAACCAGATTTTCATTGCTGAAGAAGATGTTGCAAAGACAGCATTTCGTTGCCCAGGAGCCTTAGGCACCTACGAATGGGTGGTGATGCCTTTTGGTTTAAAGAATGCTGGGGCAACTTATCAAAGGGCAATGAATTCAATTTTTCATGATTTCATTGAAACCTTCATGCAGGTGTATATTGACGATATAGTCATCAAATCTATATCTGCAGAAACACATTTGCATCATTTAAGCCAATCATTCGAGCGAATGAGAAAACATGGCTTAAAGATGAATCCCCTTAAATGTGCATTTTTTGTGCAGGCTGGAGATTTTCTTGGTTTTGTGGTTCACAAGAAAGGAATCGAAATCAACCAGAACAAAACCAAAGCCATAATGGAGACGAAAGCACCTGCGTCAAAAAGGGAGTTGCAATCTCTGCTAGGGAAAATTAACTTCCTCAGAAGATTCATCTCGAACCTAAGCGGAAGAACCCAAGCTTTCTCTCCGTTACTTCGTCTAAAGCAAGGTCAAGCCTTCGAATGGAACGAAGCTCACCAGGAGGCGTTTGACAGAATAAAAGAATACCTTTCTCAGCCTCCTATTTTGTCTCCACCTTCATGGGGGAAGCCCATGAGATTGTACATATCTGCCTCTGAAGTTAGTATAGGTAGTATGCTAGCACAAGAAGATAGCAATGGCGTCGAAAGAGCCATATACTATTTAAGTAGAGTGCTAAATGATGCAGAGACCAGATATAGCAATTTAGAAAATCTATGTCTCTGTTTGTATTTCTCTTGTATGAAACTCAAGTATTATATAAAACCTGTTGATGTTTATGTTTCATCTCATTTCGATGTCATTAAACATATGCTTTCAAAACCAATAATGCATAGCAGAGTTGGCAAGTGGGCTTTAGCCTTAACAGAATATTCGTTGACTTTCATGCCTTTAAAAGCTATGAAAGGTCAAGTGATTCCTGACTTCATTGTGGACCATTCTTTGGTTGAGCAGACGGTCATGAGTTACGTCGAAATGAAACCATGGAAATTGTACTTTGATGGTTCAACCCACAGGAATGGAAGTGGTGTTGGAGTCCTTCTGATTTCTCCTGAAGGAATTCCAACAAAATTCAAGTATAAATTAGATGGTCCTCGTTGTTCTAACAACGAAGCTGAGTATGAAGCGCTCATTGTTGGACTTGAAGCTTTGTTGGAATTGGGGGAAACCAGAGTCGAAATTAAAGGAGACTCTGAATTAGTGGTCAAACAAATCACAAAGGAATACAAGTGCATAAAGGAAAATTTAATGGTATACTTCGTCATAGTCAATAGGCTATTGAGGAAATTTGAATACATGGATATTCAACACATACCAAGAATAGAGAACCAAGAAGCAAATGACTTAGCGCAGTTGGCTTCAGGTTATAAAGTGTCTACCAAGAACTTCAAGGATTTGGTCGAACTAAGGGGAAGAGTTATGGCTACTAGATTCACACCATCGGATCTGGAAAGTATGAGATTGGGATATGCTGAGAAACAGGGATTCGAAATATTAGCCATAAATACTTTGTCAGATGCAGATTGGCGAAGTCCATTGAAGAGTTATTTAGCAGACCCAACTCTAAAGGTGGATAGAAAAACAAAATATAGAGCATTGTCATATCTCCTCATGGGGAACGAATTGTTTAAAAAGACCCAAGAGGGTGTATTATTGAAATGCCTAGGAGAAAGTGAGGCATACTTAGCATTGTCTGAAGTCCATAATGGGGCATGTGGGGCACATCAAGCAGGCCATAAAATGAAATGGTTGTTATTTCGATACGGCTTATATTGGCCTAGCATGCTCAAAGATTGCATAGACTTTGCTAAAGGATGTGAGGAATGTCAGAAACATGCAGGAATTCAACATGCCCCTGCAAGTGAGTTGCATTCGATCATCAAACCATGGCCATTTAGAGGATGGGCATTGGATTTGATAGGAGAAATAAATCCTGCTTCGTCCAAAGGACATAAATACATCTTGGTGGGAATAGATTATTTTACCAAATGGATCGAAGCTATACCACTGATAGTTGCTGATCAAGAGGCTATTATTGAATTTATACAAAAGCACATTATCTATAGGTTCGGATTGCCAGAGAGCATAACTACAGACCAAGGCTCTGTGTTTACTGGTAGAAAGATGCAAGGAATTGCCCAAGAAATGGGGTTTAGATTGCTAACATCAACGCCATATTATGCTCAAGCAAACAGACAAGTCGAAGCAGCAAATAAAGTAATAATAGGATTAATTAAGAAGCATATTGACAAAAAGCCAAGAAACTGGCACAAAACTCTGGACCAAATATTATGGGCTTGTAGAACATCTCCTAAGGAAGCTACTAACACTACGCCTTTCCAACTCACATTTGGTCATGATGCAGTGTTGCCAGTAGAAATTCATCTACAATCAGTTCGAATTCAGAGACAAAACGAAATCCCAACTGCATTATATTGGGAAATGATGATGAATGAATTAGTTGAGTTGGACGAAATTAGATTACATGCATTGGAAATTTTGATGAGGCAAAAAGAAAGAGTGGCCAGAACATACAATAAAAGGGTGAAGAAAAAAGTATTCATTATTAATGACTTGGTTTGGAGAGTCATATTGCCTATGGACAAGAAGAATAAAGCGTTAGGTAAATGGTCACCTCATTGGGAAGGACCTTTTCGAATATTAAAAGTATTCTCAAACAATGCATACGAAATCAAAGAACTCATGGATGATAAACGTGTCCTAAAGGTTAATGGGAAATATTTAAAGAAATATAAGCCAAGCCTGCAGGAGATTCGAATAGTAACAACGTAAACAAGATGTTATAAAAAGCCAAGATGGCAAGATAAAATGCCAAAATGGCGTTGTTCGAATATTACATGTAAGAAACCAAAATTATAGTCAAATAAACATCAAAATCTAGAAATAAGAATTATTTTTCAATCGATTAAAAGTGCTTCGAAATGATTCAAGTTTCTGCTGAGCGAACCGCCTGGCTCCTTCCAAGGTTTCCACTTCTCCTTTAAGTTGTTCTACAGTCTCCATTTCCGCAAGCCCCTGGTTGAGAAGCTCTTCGAATTGGTTACCAGCAGAATTGGTTTCGAAGGCTAGTTGTTGTTCTTTAGCCTCCTTAACCTTCTGTTGAAGTTCCAGAATCTGCCTTTCCCAAAGAAGGATGGACTCAGCTCGAGCCTCATAATCAGTTTTCGCCTGCTTCAGATGCATAGCTTGATCCTCAGCTTCTTGAGAGAGTTTCGAAGCTTGTTCATAAGCGGAATCCATGGCAATGCGTTTCTCTTGAACCTTCTTGGCAGCAGATTCGTCTTGGAGAAGGTAACCAGTTACGTTGTCCAGCAAATTCTGAAGATCGAACAAGAGAGTACTAACTGGCAAGGAGCAGGTGGAAAGATTGACCTTTGTGAGCAGCTCCTTCATAGTATAGCAAGCAGTACTATCTTGCTTAAGCACTTCGAATATATCCACATTGAGAATGGTTTTCCTAATTTTATTAAGAAGAACAATTCTTTCATCTGTGGGAAGAGGATAGCTGGTCGAACTTGTGCCAGCCCTAGCAAGTGGGACGTCCCTCTGAGCCAACTTTGCCTTCATGTACCCAATAGGGTCATTTCGTCTCAGAAGTGCTAGTTCCTCGTCAGTCATTCGAGACAGAGAGGATTGAGGGAGTTCCACACGTAGGGGAGCCACGTCCATTTCAACCTCTATGGGTTCGTTGGTTGCATTACCATCCCCTTCATTCGTTTCGTGCTCTTGGTCTTCTTCATCCTCATCCAAGTCCACCACTTTGATACCATCCCTTTCACTGCTATTTGCGTTGGACTCCGTCCCAACAGTCGAACCGTCATTGGCATTCTCCTCCTCAGATTCTTCGTCTGCAGATTCTTCGGCTCTTTTCCCAGAATCAGCTTTCTCTTCTTCAGTTTGAGTGTCCTTTGGGTCCTCTTGAAGAGTTTCAAGAGGGGACTTTTGAAGAGAAGCCCTTTGCAAATCCTCTGCAGACGTTTGAAGTGTTGTTTCGTTTATCTCTTTCAGAGGAATGGAGGTACCTTGATCATCCTGCTGTTCAGAAGTTCCAGCCAGAACCGCCATATTGGAGGAACCTTTATTTTGAACCAGGTTGCTGGAATCTCCTTGAGGAGAGGAGTTGAGCGGAGCAGCAGCTCTGGATGGTGAGTTCGAAATAGTGGAAGCTGGATTCAAGATGTTCTGCAAGGAACAACAGAATGTTAATAAAAACATTCACTAAGGTAATAAGAAGTTAGTATTGTAAAAAATTTAAAGGTTCAATTTACCTGTGGACTCTCAGGGGAGAGGTTACTAGCTATACGTTCCAACGTTGGGTTGGAGGTCGAAGGTGGATTTTTGGATTTGGGTGAGGGAGCAGCATCCCTGGAATCAAGTCCAGAGACACTAGTTGGAACGGTGCTTTTCGAAATATCTTTCTTTGGCTTCTTCTTCAAAGCAGTATTTAAGTTTCCTCCAGCCTTGAGGTCTTCCCCAGTGGTGCTTGATTTCCGCTTCTTGGGAGTAGTAGGAGGAAGCTTGTTGGTCTGAAAGAATTTTAAACGAAGAGTTAGATGCAAACCATAAAGCATGAGTGAATTCGAAACATCAAGGCTAAGTGATTACCGTTGGAATTGGAACACTGGTTGTTGTTGGTATTATTGTTGTTGTTATGGTTGCAGCAATAGTGGTTGTTTCGGGTGGAGTCATTTTGTCAGTAGTTTCGATGGAGGCTTGAGAGGCACTCCCTTCTTTCGACTTCGAGGCAGTTGTCTTTATCCTGATGGCTGAAAATCGAAACAATTAAAGCAAAGGTTAAAGATATGGAAAATAAAGGACACTTGGGATTTTCCCAAGCATTCGCACCTGTGCCTTGATCAGATTTAATTGACATGGCATAAAGGTCGTATCGAAGGTGTCCTGGGAAATCATGAAGCCAGTATCGAGCCCATGTCACAGTCTCAGATGGCTTTGGTTTCCTTTGAAGATATTTGAACATCTCTTTGCAAGTAAACCACCATGGATATGGGGGAAACCAAGCCAGAGCCAGTTCTGAGGTAGGTAATCTGGGAAATTTAGGTGGATGCATTTCGAATGCCAACCTATACCTATCCTCAGGTGACAACCCTGAAGGAAGTTTTAACTTAGAAACTTTTTGTTTAAATTTTTCCTTCAAGGTCTCAGCTGCTTGATGCACAGTGGAGTCCAAGCGCGTGGGGTCATAAGTAGTTTCAAAATAATTTTGGAAAGCTTTAATCTCTTTGGCATGAGTAAACATACCTTTCTTTGTTGGTACCTGCACATCGAAGGCATCAATTAGTTTCTGTTGAATTGTAAGTGTATCGAACATATAAGTTTGATAAAACTTGGTCCACCATTCCAGAAATCCTTTAGCCGTGAGATGGGTAGGTTCGAAGGTTATCAGCTCAAATTGGGCAAAGCCTTGATATTGTTCTTGCTGTATTTTGGCTTCCCGTGCCTTGAAAGTTCGTCCAGAAGTGATGGCGCTCTCAGTTTGAAATAAAGGTTCAGGAATCAGTTGGCATAAGCCAAACTGCCTCGAAACAAAGTTTGGTTGGTAGGCAAAGAGAAAAATTTGGTTCTTGGCTGGGGTTATTCTTGAAGAAATGAGTCTAGGCAGCAAAAAAGCTCTCCATACATCCTGAATCTCCTTGCTCTTGATAGCTTCTGAGAGAGCCATGGTGAACCAAGAAGGTCCATGAGCCCTCGAAGCAAAAGGCGCCATGCTCTCTTCGAACTTGTGCCTTTTGGAGAATATCATGATGTACTTCGAGAATTGAACTTTGAAGTCATCTTTGTCGTCATTGGGAGTTAATCTTCGAAGCCTAGTGCCTTCGACTATCCTATCATTTATCTCAGAATCTTGCTCATCAATGGTGTTGGCGGTTGATAAGGAGGGTTCGAACATGGCATTTAGCCATAGTTGGAGTAACCAAAAAGGGCCAGCCAATAGAATATTTTTGGAGGTGTGGGATTTGAGGCTCGAAACAGCTGACCTCAGGCTTTCATAGAGGTCAACTAAGAGCAGTTCACTTAGGCACACTTTTCGATTTTCATGCAAGTCCCTAGCTAGAGGAATGAACCTACTAGCTACCTGTAGGGATCTACTGCAGAAAACGTATCTTGACAGCCATAGGGTTAAGAAAGCAATGTGCTCTACGTCAGACACATTGTCCCCCTCAGCATGGTAATGACTGATAAATTTGGAAAAACTGGCTAGCTTGACTTCGAAGTCAATTATGCTTGAGTGTTCTTCGTTGTCGGGTATATAAGTTTCTCCCACTGGCGATAGCCCAGTGATGGCCGCTATGTCGAAGAAGGTTGGGGTGATCATTCCACCGGGGAGATGGAAAGTGTTATAGGTACTGTCCCAGAAATAAAGGGACGCGAATAGCAGAGGGTGGCTGTAGGTGAAACCAGGCTTCGATAGCTTAATCAGGTTATAGATGCCTAATTCTTCCCATTGCTGGGATTTCTTAGCTTCTACTTTCGTGAACCAATTTTGATAAGCAATATCAGAGGTGGGGCAAGATCGAAATGGCTTAAAATTACTTTTTACATAATCCAAAACAAAGGGGTCCTTAGGAGAAACAATTGGGGTTTCTATGGTATTTGAACTAGGAGATTCTACTGCCTTAGGGGCGTCCATTTTGTTAAATAAGGGTTTGAAGCTATAACAAACTGGGAAAATCGTCCTGATGTCTTTTAATATTTCAAAAACCGTAAGAGGGCCATTTAAAGCTAACCTCTTACCAGCAACGTTGGTAGGAATGAGTACCTGTGACGCATACAACATTTCTTTTTCTTTTGAAATCATCTGAGGGGCAAGAACGGATTGACCTTGGTGAGTGATGATTTTACTTTCCATGGTAGCTCCTGCAGTTTTTCCTTTCTTCTTGGAGACTTTCTTGAGTTGGGATGAAGTAGAAGAAGACATTTTTGAAAGATGTTGAAAGCTTGGATTTTTTTTTACGAGAGAAGGAGGGTAAAAGATTTAGAGTGTGAAAAGAAAAGAAAAAAGATTAAGTTGGTGATGTTTTATAATGGGGAAGTTTAAGCATCCACCGAATAAAGGTGTGATACGTGGAGATCATGGGTTGGTGTGATGAAGAGGTGGCGTAAAGTTAACATGGGTAATAGGCGTGATTTAAAGATAATCATTATTTGTAACTGCACCATGCTGTGAAGTGGCTCCAGGCGGTTAAGGAATCCAAAAGGTGCTATGATTGACGTGACTGGAGTCAAATGCATTAAATGTTACGATGATTCGAAAGTCCCATCAAAATCTTGTGTAGGTGTTTAAAATAGGTATTTCTCAGAGGAATCGAAATACATATTTTAAAGGGGTAATTTGTTGGCTGAAGATTTTGATAATGTTATTGGAAGCCAAATGAATTAAACGTTTTGATCGAAATGAGGTAAAGCGTCATGTTTCGAAGTAGCAGAAGCAGTGTTTCGAATAAGTATGTCAAAGCTTGGAGCTTCGAGTGGCAATTATGGGAACATATCTAAAGAAGTCTCGAAATAACAACAAGGCTGTGTCTGGGAAGAGCGTTCGAAACGGAGAAGTACCAAAGCATTTGAAATTTAAATGGAAGCGGGACTTTCGAAGTTTGAAAGTTATGTGCTGGAGCATTTGGGGACACGTGGAAAGACGAAAGAGGCATTGTCCTGCATGTTCTAAACGTGGCATAATCCTATAGCAAGACCGTTATGGTCGAATTAGTATAAATAGAAGTCTTAGTATTAGGATTTGGGGTGTCATATCTATTATACAAAATACTCAGTAACATTCAAACTACCACATGGCAAGGGAAACGAATGCAAGAGAAATGTATGTATGATAGCACCATGTATTTCTGATTTAATGAAAACCTTTTACCATTTCCAGCACTTTCCTTTATCCTTTTGTCAAATAACATTTACAAGTTTTCTCATTTACAGTCTTTTCACTTCGAAATCTCTTCTTCAAAGTTTTACATTTTAATGTTTTCTTCATATTTCAAGCACTTTATATCTCAGAAAACTGTCATATTTTCCATACCTTTACCTTCAAGTCTTATCCTTCGAACGCATATTTTTACTTAAAGTCATTTAAAGATTTCTTGCATTAAACGCTTTCTTCATATTTCAAACCTTTTACGTTCCAGAAATCCTTTATATTAACTGTTTTGTAAGTCGAAACCATTTACTTCACTTTTATGCAATTTTACATGTCTTTACAATTAGCATTTATTCATGTAACTTAGTTTTCACACACACATTTTGATTACATCTTTAGACTTTTAGAGAGAGAAATCGAAATAAGCCAAACACATATACAATATCAACCATGAATACCTGTTCGATCATGAGAGTAACCTTAATATCCAAGGAGTCCTAGGATCAATCTAGTCGATCCTGTGAGTTACCAGAGGAATTGAATAACAGTCAGAAAGATTATTCGATAGTTTGGAAGACTAGCGGTTGTTTACCAGAAATCACTGGAAACAGTAGGTTCATAGCCTTTAGTGAGGTTGACCGATGTTCAGATCCCCTAGCAAGGTTGATCGAGTAGGTTCATATCCTTAAGCGAGGTCGACGTAAACTTTGGTTCAGATCCCTAACAAGGTTGACCGAGTAGGTTCAGAGTCCTTGGCGAGGTTGACCGGTGTTCAGAGCTCCTAGCAAGGTTGACCGAGTAGGTTCAGAGTCTTTGGCGAGGTTGGTGTAAAGTTTGGTTCAGAGTCCCTAACAAGGTTGACCGAGTAGGTTCATAGCCTTTGACGAGGTTGAACGACATTCAGAGCCCCTAATAAGGTTGGTCGAGTAGGTTCTGAGCCTTTGGCGAGGTTGGCGTAAATTTTGGGTCATAGATTTATATTTACACCTCCTGCCGAAGCTGATTACTGATCCTATTTATATATTGTTCGAATCTCACCTAGTTCTGAGATTAATAAGAGTAACGTGTCTCCCGTCCACACATAGGAAAAAGACGACACCTTTTACTTCCTTTAGTAGATTTAGTAAATGAGCTATTTTACAAACGACAGAAATAATAGCCCGCCTTATATAATAAGACTAATTAGCATAAATTTATGCTTTGTCCAGTTTTATGTCAGATTCTCGCTCAAACAAGATCAGTCAATTTGTCTTTTTTGACTTCCGTTATATGGCATTTTGTTTTTTTTTGTCCATAGTCAATGTCAACTCCTCCTTGAGAGTTTAATTTCTTCAACCTAAGGTCTTCCGATGTTCTAAGCTTATCATGTCTTGTTTAAAAGCTAAAAAGGTAGGGTGACTCCCGCCCATATAAAGGAAAGGGACGACACTCTTTTACTTCTTAGTAAATTTAAGTGAGTTATTTACAATGACAATGATCATTACTCGCCTTATCCAACAATAAAAGTAATTATATTATGAACTTACATATATCTCTAGTCTCTTGACTTTTGTTGACGGTCACACTTTAAATTTTTAAGATTAGTCCTGTCAGCTCGTATGTCTAATGTAGTCGGATACATCATGCTCTTTGAGGACGAATTGCCATCCTTCAATCTTTTAATAGCTCACCAAGTCCGCTTGCTTGGTTAGCCCACAAAGTCAATACATCAAGATATAAATTTCGTTACTCAAATTGTCATTGATGCTCAATAACACGATAATATACATGTAAAATATGGAATCACAAATTGTTATGATTTCAACATATATATAGTCTTGCATTTTGACCAACTTTTGCCCACCAAATTAGGATACTGAGTAAATGATAAAAGATGCCTAAGCATTGGTGACCTATATAAGTAATAAAAACATAATAAACGAACATTAATTAGAGTTATTAATTTCGGATAGCGGGATAATTTTTTGTATATTAATAATTATATAATAATCTATAAAACACGTGTCTTGTAATACTAAACTAATTTCAGAACACTCATAAAATATTTATAAAATCTAATGCCAAACAAAGAACAATGTTTAATCAAGATTCAAAACATAAAGATTCAAATTGAAAGTTAGTACTATCATATGATAATTCAAGCAAACATAGAAATCATGTAGCATCATCAAAATATTCTTCCAATTCTTCATCTTCTTCATATTCCTCCAATTCTTCATCTTCAACTTCTTCAAAATAAAAAGAAATGATGTTTACAACAAAACAAAATAGAAGAAGTAGAAAGTAGAAAAAAACAGTAGAAAGAAAAGAAGTAAAATAAGTTGAAGAAGTAGAATAAGTTGAAGAATAAAGAAATTACCTGAGATGACAGAAGGAGATGGAAAAAGAATCGAAGAAGGAACAAAAATGGTTTTAAAACAGGAGCATTTAAGTAATTTAGTTCAGAAAATTGTTTTAAAAAAAAAAGAGAACCGGAGCTGCTCCGCCCGGGAACTTCCCGCGACCCGATAACGCGGCTGAAGCGGCCGCTTTTCCATCTCCGCCACTGCACCCTGCATATCGCGCGGGGTACCGCACCGCTACGGTGCGCCGCATTAGCGGCCGGAGCGCACACTATTAACAACTCATTAATTGATATATTTTCATTTGTCATGAACAATTTTATAACCACTGCCACGCTTTTGTAACTGCTGTATTCAGCAAAACATCCAACCATCTAGAAAAGTGGATTTTAGTTTAAAGCAAATGTTATGTTCGTCGTGTTCGAAAGGGAAAATGGTGGATTCCAAAGGTGGTGTCGGTGAATATCCCGAATCTACCCGACACGTGTAGACCTTGAGGTTTAAAAGCTTTTATGACACATTAGATCTTGACTTGTCATTTCCAATCATCGCAACCTTGGCTTCACCAGAACTGTTGCTTCAGAAGATGACGGATGCGCATACATCGACGACACGGGTGTGCATAGATCGACAAGCTTTGTTAGATCCGACGAGATTCGGTTTGTATTTGCTGCCACCTCAAAGAAACTTATCCTGGCTCTTCATATCTTAAGGTGATGCTTTACTGTAAACATTTCAGAACACAAGGGAACAACTACAAGAAACTCAGATAATATCAGTACCTCACTGTTATCACAGGATTTTGATTTTGTTTTTCAATAACAGACAATATATGACACTAAATACTACTATCAAACATTGTAACCACAATATATCAGTCATCCTCAGGATCCATCGACTAACACCTATCGAAATCCAAAGCATTACTAAAAAGAGTTTTTGGTCTTGAATTCTAAGACCATAACCAGTAATCATAAAGCACTATGGTGAGGTTTCCGCAACTTTCATATTTTCGACCGACTTCTCCTAGGCCATTCATTTCACAAGCAAGGCCTATTCCACAGACCGGCTAACAAACGAAATTAAGTAGACTAACCTGCCGAGAAGATAGAAATGTTGGATCCGTGAATCCCATAACCAATTTATTAATTTCTATAGTTTAATTCTTCTCCAAAACTTATTTAACCCACCAACAACGTCAGAATTAATGCAATGCGCAAGTGCGGATGCTGGTGAGGATGACATGCTTCGGGAAACATTTTGGTGCTTCACCAATGTTGTCTATTTATTCTGGACGTACTTAAGAAACTGTGTTCAGAAGCCTTGTATCGGATAGATGCAATGATCGTTGTTATGTCGAAGAGGCACCTATTCTAACAGGAAGGAATCCCATCATCGTTATAGATTAACCAAAATCTAATACTGATCATTCATGCTAAACACTATATGTAGCATTCAAAAGCAAGTAGTGTGATGTTGATACGTCTGCAATTACATGGTAATATCGAAGTAATATAAAAGATTGTCGAACTCATAAAGATCAATGTCGATCTACTGTGATCTATTATCGCTTTGTAAAGTTAAGACGGATGAATGATTAATTTAGGGGAACCTAAGAACTAAAACTAAAATAAAATAAAATTAAGGAAGTATATATGAAAAGAGAGACCGGAGTGTGTATTCCGCATATCTCAAGGACTTTGTAACTCGTTGACTTATATTGATGTTAAAAATGTGTTTAGTAGAAAATATCAATTTCAAGACTGAACCTCACACTCTAGTGGTTTTGAATAAAGCTGCATTCCTTAACCATGAGATTTTGCCCTCGCTCGTCCATTTTAATTAAAGAATGTGTTTTAAAGACTGAACAAGTTCTAATTAATCATAAAGCATTCTCGCTGTGTTTAGAATTAATGCCTAGTTTCTACTATCCGGTTCGACTCCCACGCTCTCACAATGCCAGCTCGAACCTTAATTAATTTTCCACTCTCGTGGCAAAATCGTGTTAAATAACTTCTCCTTCTTATGACAAAGCTATTTAAATTAAGTTTAAAAACAAAGACCGAAACTGAATTTTCAAATAAAGATTTAAGCCAACTACGTTACCGAGTCCCGTCGGAGACGACGGTCCTCACATACTGGACTTAAGACAGTTTAACTAAACATAGAATTAAGTAAAAACGAATTAAACAATTCAACAACAATTAAAAACAACATGATAATAAAATTTGACAAACAAAGTGATAACGATAATGATAATGATAGATAGTAATAATGATAATGATAATGATAATAATTGATCTTGCGGTTGATCAGAACCGGAAGAGTAACCAGAGGATGATCTTCAGTCGGGCTGGGGAGAGAGGGGGTTGTACCTGCAAGATACTCCAACGATCAAGTAAGAGTGGGAGAAAGAATGTACTAGCAAAATATTAGGTAGTGAGTAATGAAAATGTGATACCCGGCCCTCACAAGTGTGAGGGTTTATATAATACCCCTGGCGCGTGGAAATTGGTTCCTGATTTCCCGCCTAGATATACGGGTCCAGAAAATCAGGTAACTGCCAAGACTTGGTGTTTACAGTTATTTCTGATAAACAACCGCTAGTCCTCCAAACTATCAAATAAACTTAATGACTGTTATTTAATCTCTCTGGTAACTTACAGGATCGACTAGATTGATCCTAGGATGTATTGGTCATTTAGATAATTCTCACTATAGAACTGATATTCATGGTTGGTATTTAGAATGTTGTGTAGGTGTTTAACTTACTTCTATTACTCTATTAAAGATCTAATGACATGATTGAGTAAAAGCGTGCGAAACTAAATTGCATGAAATAAAGTTCAATTGTAAAGACATGTAAAACTGCAGAAAAGACAGGTAAATGACTTCGAAGCATAAAAACATGTAATGTAAAAGCGTTTCTGGAATGTAAAAGATTCGAAATGTGAAGAAAGCGTTTTAATGCAAGAAATCAGTAAAATGACTTTGAATGAAAAAGGTATTCGAATGATAAAAACATGAAGATAAAGGCATGAAATATACAACAGTTTCTGAAATGTAAAGGATTTGAAATGGAAAGAAAACATTTAAATGTAAGGCATCAGTAAAAAGACTTAAAATGAAAATGCTTTAATGTAAAGGCTTTTGAAATAACATTGACATGAAGATAGAGGAAAAGACTGGAGATGATAAAGAGTTTTATTAAATCATAAACACTTGGTGTTATCATACGTACATTGCTCGTGCATTCGTTTCCCTAGCCATGTGGTATTTTGAATGTTTACTGAGTTTTTTGTACAATAGATATGACACCCGAAATCCTAATGCTAAGACTTCTATTTATACTACTTCGACCATAACGGTCTTGCTATAAGATTCTGCCACGTTCAGAACATGCAAAGCAATGCCCCTCTCTAGCTTCCACGCGTCTTCGAATGCTCCAGCGCATATATTTTAAATTTCGAACACCCCGCTTGCGTTTGAATTTCAAATGTTTTGGCACTCTTCGTTTCGAACTCATTTCTTGGATACAGCCTTGTTACCTTTTCGAGACTTCTTTGAATATATCCCCATAACTGTCACTCGAAGCTCAGAATTTTGACATGCCCATTCGAAGCACTGCTTCTACCATTTCGAAACATGACATCTTGCTTTATTCCAATCGAAACATCCAACTTGCTTCTCTTCGAACAATATCATCAAAATCTTCAGCCAACAAAATACCCCTTTAAAATATGTATTTCGATTCCTTTGAGAAATACTTATTTTAAACATATATACAAGATTTTGATGCGACCTTTGAATCATCGTAACATTTATTGCATATGACTCCAGTCACGTCAATCATGACGCTTTTCAGATTCCTTAACTGCCTTGAACCATTTCACAGCATGGTGCAGTTACAAAACAATGATTATTATTATTTAATCACGCCTATTACCAATATTAAATTTTACGCCACCTACTTTTCAATCCAACTCACGACTACCACGTATCATAATCTTATTCAGTGGGTGTTTAAACTTCCACACTATAAAAACCCATCAACTTAGTCTTTTATTTTTTTTCTTTCCATATTCTGAATCTTTTCTTCCTCTTTACTCACCGAAACCCTAAAACTTTCAACACTCTTCAAACAATGTCTTCCTCAACTTCATCTCAACTGAAAAAAGCTTCCAAAAAGAAAGGAAAGAACACAGGAACCATAATGGAAAGCAAGGTTGGCACCTACCAAGGTCAGTCTGTGCTTATTCCCCAGATGATCTCAAAAGAGAAGGAAATGCTTTACGCATCTCAGGTACTAATTCCTACTAACGCCGCTGGCAAGAGGTTAGCTTTAATGGGCCCTCTTACAGTCTTTGAAATCTTAAAAGACACCAGAAAATTTTTCCCTGTTTTTTATAATTTTAAACCTTTGTTTAATAAAATGGATACCCCTAAGATGGGAGAGTCTTCTGATTCGACCACCACGGAAACTCCAATCATTTCCCCTAAGGACCCTTTTGTGCTAGATTATGTAAAGAGTAACTTCAAATCATTTTGATCCTGCCCCACTTCTGACACAGCTTACCACAACTGGTTTACTAAAGTAGAAGCCAAGAAATCCCAGCAATGGGAAGAGTTAGGCATTTACAACTTGATTAAACTATCGAAAACAGACTTTACCTACAGCCACCCATTATTATTTGCGTCCTTATACTTCTGGGACAGTACTTACAATACCTTCCATCTCCCTGGGGGGATGATTACACCCACCTTTTTTGACATAGCAGCCATTACTGGATTATCACCAATAGGAGAAACCTATATTCCTGACAATGAAGAGCATTCGAGCATTATTGACTTCGAAGTCAAGTTAGCTAGCTTTTCAAAGTTCATTAGCCACTATCATACCGAAGGAGACAGTGTATCGGATGTGGAACACATTGCCTTCCTTACCTTATGGTTATCAAGGTATGTCTTTTGCAGCAGGTCCCTACAGGTAGCCAGTAGGTTTATTCCTCTAGCTAGAGATTTACACGAAAATCGGAGGGTGTGTTTAAGCGAACTGCTACTAGTTGATCTTTACGAAAGTCTAAGATCAGCTGTGTCGAGTTTGAAATCCCACACCTCCAAAAACATCCTGCTAGCTGGCTCTTTCTGGTTACTCCAGTTATGGCTCAATGCCATGTTTGAACCTTCACTATCAACTGCCAACACTATTGCTGAACAAGATCCGGAAATAGAGGATAGAATCATTGAGGGAACTAGGCTGCGAAGACTTACCCCAAACGATGACAAAGATGACTTCAAAGTTCTCTTCTCAAAATACATAATGATCTTCTCCAAGAGACACAAATTCGAAGAGACCATGGCGCCCTTTGCCTCAAGGACTCATGGGCCATCGTGGTTCACTATGGCTCTCTCAAAAGCAATCAAAAGCAAAGAAATTCAAGATGTATGGAAAGCCTTTTTGCTTCCCAGACTAATCTCCTCACGAATTACTCCAGCTAAGAATCAAATCTTCCTTTTTGCTTATCAGCCCAACTTCGTTTCGAGACAATTTGGCTTGTGCCAACTAATCCCTGAACCCCTATTCCAAACAGAAAGTGCCATCACCTCTGGGCGAACCTTCAAGGCAAGAGAAGCCAAACTACAACAGGAACAATACCAAGGCTTTGCCCACTTTGAACTAATATCTTTCGAACCTACACACCTTACAGCAAAGGGTTTTCTGGAATGGTGGACAAAGTTCTATCAGTCTAATATGTTCGATACCCTCACTATTCAACATAAACTAACTGATGCATTCGATGTGCAGGTACAATCCAAGAAAGGTATGTTCACTCATGCCAAAGAGATTAGAGCTTTTCAAAATTATTTCGAAACTACTTATGATCCCACACACTTGGAATCCACTGTGCATCAAGCGGCTGAGACCTTGAAGGAAAAATTCAAAGAAAAAATTTCTAAGTTAAAACTTCCTTCAGGGTTGTCACCTGAGGATAGGTATAGGTTGGCATTCGAAATGCATCCACCTAAATTTCCTAGATTACCTACCTCAGAACTGGCTCTGGCTTGGTTTCCTCCGTACCCTTGGTGGTTCACTTGCAAAGAAATGTCCAAATATCTTCAAAAGAAACCAAAGCCATCTGAGACTGTGACATGGGCTCGACATTAGCTCCACGATTTCCCAGGACATCTTCGCTATGACCTTTCTGCCATGTCGATTAAATCTGATCAAGGCGCAGGTGCGAATGCTTGGGAAAATCCCAAATGCTTCTCACTTTCTACATTTTTAACTTTTGCCTTAATTGTTTCGATTTTCAGCCATCAGGATAAAGACTGCTGCTTCAAAGTCAAAAGAGGGAAGCGCCTCTCAGGCATCTGTCAAAACCATTGATAACGTGACTCTATCTAAACCAACAACAACTGCTGCAACAACAATAACAACAACACCAGTAATAACCAGTGCTCCAACTCCACAGGTAATCCATTAGCCTTGATGTTTCGAATATACTAATGTTTCATGAGTTGTATCTAACTTATTGTTTAAATCTTTTCAGACTAACAAACTCCCGCCAACCACTCCAAAGAAGAGAAAAACAAACACTACTGGGAAGGATCCCAACGCTGGAGGGAATTCACCAGCTGCTTTGAAGAAGAAGCAGAAGAAGGAAATTTCCAAAAGTGTTGTACCAACTAGTGTCTCTGGACTCGATTCCAGAGATGCTGCTCCCTTAATTAAATCCAAAAATCCACCTTCGACCTCCAACGTAATGTTGGAACGTATAGCTAGTAACCTCTCTTCTGAGAGTCCACAGGTAAATCGAACTCTAATTCTTAACAAATTGATTATTCATTACCTTGGTGCATGCTCTCAACATTCTTTACCTCTGTAGGACATTTTGAATCCAGCTCTTACCACTTCGACTTCACCATCAAAGACTGCTGCTCCCATCAACTCTTCTCCTCAAGGGGACTCCAGCAACCTAGTGCAGAACAAATGGTCCTCCAATATGGCGGTTCTGACTGGGGTTTCGGAGCAGTAAGATGACCAGATCACTTCTCCCCCTCTAAAAGAAACAAATGAAGCAACGCTCCATGAATCTGCAGAGACTTTACAAAAGACTTCTCTTCAAAAGTCCCCTCTTGAAACCCTTCAAGAGGATCCAAAGGACACTCACGCTGAAGGAGAGAAAGCCGATTCTGATCAAGGAAATGAAGAATCTGCAGAGGAAGAGTCTGAGGAAGAAGATGCCAACAATGGTTCGACTGCTGGGACAGAGTCAGACGCAAATAGCAGTGAGAACGAAGATATCAAAGTGGTGGATTTGGATGATAATGAAGAAGGCAACGAGCAGGAAACGAGTGCAGGTGACGGTGACGCGACCAATAAACCCATGGAAGTCGAAATGGATGTGACTCCCTTGCGCGTGGAACTTCCTCAACCGTCTCTATCCCGAATGACTGAAAAGGAGCTTGCTTTTTTAAGACGAAATGACCCAATTGGGTACATGAAGGCGAAGCTAGCTCAAAGGGATATTCCACCCGCTAGGGCTGGCACAAGTTCGACTAGCCATCCGTTGCCCACAGATGATAGAATTGTACTTCTTAACAGGATTAGGAGAACAATTCTTGATGTGGATTTGTTCGAAGTGCTCAAACAGGATAGCACAACTTGCTACACTATGAAGGAACTACTTACAAAAGTCAACCTTGCTACCTGCTCTTCGCCAGTTAGCACTATCTTGTTCGATCTTCAATCTTTGCTAGACAACGTGACTGGGTGCCTTCTCCAAGATGAATTTGCTGCCAGAAAGGTTCAAGAAAAACGAACTGCAATGGATGCTGCTTATGAGCATGCTTCGAAACTCTCTCAAGAAGCTGAGGATCAAGCCATGCATCTAAAGCAAGCAAAAACTGATTATGAAGCTCGGGCTCAGTCTATCCTTCTCTGGGAAAGGCAAATTCAGGAACTTCAACAGAAGGTTAAAGAGGCTCAAGAACAACAATTAGCCTACGAAACCAATACTGCTGGCAACCAATTCGAAGAGCTCCTCAACAAAGGGCTTGCAAAAATGGAAACCGCAGAACAACTCAAGGGATAAGTGGCTACCCTAGAGGGGGCAAGACGTTTTACTCAGCAAAGGCTTGAGTCTTTTCGAAATACCTTTAACAGATTGAAGAATAATGTCTACTTTTAAATCTTAGTGTTGATTAGTTTTGAAATTTGGTTTTTTGTCTGTAACACCTGAACAACACCATTTTGGCAATCCCATACTACCATTTTGGCATTTTTATGATATCTTGATTACGTTGTTATTATTCGAATCTCCTGCAGGTGTGGCTTATATTTCTTTAAATATTTCCCATTAATCTTTAGGATATGTTTATCATCCATCAATTCTTCGATTTCATATGCATTGTTTGAAAATACCTTTATTATTCGAAAAGGTCCTTCCCAATGAGGTGACCATTTACCTAACGTTTTATTTTTCTTGTCCATGGGCAATATGACTTTCCAGACTAAGTCATTAATAGTGAATGCTTTTCCTTTCACCCTTTTGTTATATGCCCTGGCTACCCTTTCCTTTTGTCTCATCAGGATTTCCAATGCATGTAATCTAACTTCATCCAACTCAACTAACTCATTCATCATCATCTCCCAATATAATGCAGCTGGAATTTCGTTTTGTCTTTGAATTCGAACTGATTGTAGATGAATTTCTACTGGCAGAACTGCATCATGACCAAACGTGAGTTGGAAAGGTGTGGTGTTAGTAGCTTCTTTAGGAGATGTTCTACAGGCCCATAGTATTTGGTCCAAAGTTTTGTGCCAGTTCCTTGGCTTTTTACCAATATGTTTCTTGATTAACCCTATTATCGCTTTATTAGCTGCTTCGACCTGGCCATTTGCTTGAGCATAATATGGCGTTGATGTTAGCAATTTGAACCCCATCTCTTGAGCAAATTCTTGCATCTTTCTACCAGTAAACACAGAACCTTGGTCTGTGGTTATGCTCTCTGGCAATCCGAACCTATAGATAATTTGTTTCTGTATGAACTCAATAATAGCCTCTTGATCAGCAACTATTAATGGTATTGCTTCGATCCACTTGGTAAAATAATATATTCCTACCAAGATATATTTCTGTCCTTTAGACGAAGCAGGATTTATTTCTCCTATTAAATCCAATGCCCATCCTCTAAAGGGCCATGGTTTAATGAGTGAATGCAACTCACTTGCAGGGGCATGTTGAATCCCTGCATGCTTCTGGCATTCTTCACACCCTTTAGCAAAGTCTATACAATCTTTGAGCATGTTGGGCCAATACATGCCATATCGAAATAGCAACCATTTCATTTTATGACCTGCTTGATGTGCCCCACATGCCCCATTGTGGACTTCTGACAATGCTAAGTATGCCTCACTTTCTCCTAGGCATTTCAGTAATACGCCTTCTTGGGTCTTTTTGAACAATTCGTTTCCCATGAGGACATATGACAATGCTCTATATTTTATCTTCCTATCAAAATTCAGAGTTGGGTTTGTTAAATAACTCACAAGTGGACTTCGCCAATCTGCATCCGATAAGGTGTCTATGGCTAGTACTTCGAATCCCTGTTCCTTAGCGTAACCCAATTTTATACTCTCTAAATCTGATGGTATGAATTTAGTAGCCATAATTCTACCTCTTACTTCGATCAGATCCTCAAAGTTTTTGGCAGAAACTTTATAACCTGAAGCCAATTGTGCTAAGTCATTTGCTTCTTGGTTTTCTATTCTTGGTATATGTTGAATATCCATGTATTCAAATTTTCTAAGTAGCCTGTTAACTATGACGAAGTATATCATCAGATTTTCCTTTATGCATTTGTACTCCTTTGTTATTTGCTTGACCACTAACTCTGAGTCTCCTTTAATTTCGACTCTAGTTGCCCCCAATTCCAACAAAGCTTCAAGTCCAACAATAAGCGCTTCGTACTCAGCTTCGTTGTTCGAGCAACGAGGACCATCTAATTTATACTTGAATTTTGTTGGAATTCCTTCAGGAGAAATTATAAGGACTCCAACACCACTTCCATTCCTGTGGGTCGAACCATCAAAGTATAATTTCCAAGGTTGCATTTCAACATAACTCATGACAGTCTGTTCGACCAATGAATGGTCCACAATGAAATCAGAAATCACTTGGCCTTTCATAGCTTTTAAAGGCATGAAAGTCAAAGAATATTCTGTTAAGGCTAAAGCCCATTTACCAACTCTGCTATGCATTATTGGTTTCAAAAGCATGTGTTTAATAACATCGAAATGAGATGAAACATAAACATCAACAGGCTTTAAATAATACTTGAGTTTCATACAAGAAAAGTACAAACAGAGACATAGTTTTTCTATATTTCTATATCTAGTCTCTGCGTCATTCAATACTCTACTTAAATAGTATATGGCTCTTTCGATGCCATTGCTATCTTCTTGTGCTAACATACTACCTATACTAGCTTCAGAGGCAGATATGTACAATCTCATGGGCTTTCCCCATGAAGGTGGAGACAAGATGGGAGGCTGAGAGAGATATTTTTTTATCTTGTCAAATGCCTCCTGATGGGCTTCGTTCCACTCGAAGGCTTGGCCTTGCTTCAAACGAAGCAACAGAGAGAAAGCTTGGTTTCTTCCACTCAGATTTGAAATAAACCTTCTGAGAAAGTTAATCTTCCCTAGCAAAGATTGCAGCTCCCTTTTCGACGTAGGTGCTTTCGTCTCCATTATGGCTTTGGTTTTATTTTGGTTGATCTCAATTCCTTTCTTGTGAACCACAAAGCCAAGGAAATCTCCAGCCTGCACAAAAAATGCACATTTAAGGGGATTCATCTTTAAGCCATGTTTTCTCATTCGTTCGAATGATTGGTGTTGTACCCCAAAATTTTCCCTCCCATAATCTTCAAAGTTTTGCCTCAAAGGGTTCAAAGTCTACTCAAGGGCTACACAGTCAAACCATCCTCCTATGCCATTCAAACTAGGGTTTTGGTTCTTGCAAGGAAGTTGAAGTTTTCAAGGGCTCAATCAAGTCCCACATGCTCATATACAATGTCAAGCATGGCTCAAAAAGTCTCAAGATGCAAAAGTTTCTATTTTTGGACAGTTGAAAAGTCAACTGTAACTTGACCAAGGCGTAACTTTTTTATGGTTCATCAGAAAAATCCCATCCAGAGCTCATTTTGAAGGGGATGACATTTCCTACAACTCATCTTCACATTCCAAGTCCAAGAAATGCTCTCACAAAAAGTTATCAATTTCAACATTATAGGTCATTTTCAAAAGTCAACAAAAAGGGACTTTAATTCAAAGACCCTAACTTGAGATTGGTAAATCAAAATGACATGAGACCAAAGACATTGGTTAGAGGACTTCAAGACCTTTCCAAAATGTCCAATAACATGTTCATAGATTCAAAATTGAGCAAGATATGCATTGGAGAAGTTGAGAAATATTTGTAAAATGGCCAAAGTCAATTATCCTTGAAACTTCATTTTTGACAAAAGGGGCCCACTTTTTCCACTTGATTCAGCTTGTCCATGCTTCCCACGTGTCCCACAATTTATTTCAAGATTTAAAATTAATTTTTCCATTTTTATTTAATTTTATTTGATTTAATTCATTTTAAATCTTTAAAATTCAAATAAAAATCAAAGAAATTAATGGAGGGATATATTTTGTGATGATTAGCTTTGATACACCTTAAAATACATTCCAAATTCGTGCATGGCCTATTATGGGCATAAAAATTCAAAATTTCACAAATATGGAAAATGGTTCAAAGTTGGTTATGGAGGAAATCTCAAACATGAATGCAAGGCTTCAATGACCATAATATTGTTTGATACACATTACACACTATATATACAAGCCTTCCCAACCTCATTCAAAAAAATAGGGGTGTGCAGAAACGGCCAAGAGCAAAACCAAAAATTATTCAAAAAGTGAGAGTTCTAAAACATAGTTGCGAGCATCTTCAGATCAAAACAAGCACGTGGTTCTATTCCTTGCCACACCCTGAAGCTCAAGCAACCTTTGCCAAGTCCTGAGGCTCATACCGCGCTGTAAGTTCTTCCCAGGTCCCTTTATAATTTCCACACTATTTTTTTTATTGCTTTCATATGCAGATTCTCAAAAGAGGAACACTATAGACCTCATATCCCAACAAGCCAAGTGTCATCCAAGGTAGATCCAGGGGACAAAAAGAAAGGAACACCATGGTCTGGAGTCAAGCATGCTGTAGGCGATCAAAAAAGTCATACAGGCCTTGTTCAAATAGGCCACAATTCTCAATTCAACACCTCCAAATTTCAGCCCACACCCCCCTTTTGGTTTTACTTCCTTTTTTTATTTTGTTTTGTTTTTCTATTATTTTAATTTTTAACCTTTTTTATTTTTATTATTATTATTAACAAATTAACTTAATTAACATATTTTCATAAAAAATAAAAAAAATAGAATTACATTATTATTATTATTATTATTATTATTTTATTTTGTAAATAAATCTTAACCAAAATAGTTTAATTAGGCAAGTTTAATTCCTTTTCTTAAATAATTAAAATAAATCTAGAATTAGGTAAAAATTAACTTTTAATTTTATTTCATTTCTTTTATTTCATAAAAACATAAAAAACAAAAAAATATTTTCTTTTAATTAAATTAATTAATTAGTCATTAATTAGCTTTAATTTCATTTTAATTACAAAAAAGACAGAAAAAAATCAATTCCTTTTCTTAAAAGGGTCAACACCCTTAGCACTTTCCGATTTAATTTTTATTCACGCACAGTTTATTATTATGTAATTGCTCCGGACATGTAATAGTAACTAAGACTTTTACTGTTTTTATTTACTTTCCGTACTTATTTATCAAAAAAACTAGTCTTTGTAATTTTTGGCGATGTATAGACCCGCGCCTTGTAATAACGTAGGATTTACGTTTCCGCAATTTACTTTCCGCACCCCTTAACTGTTAACTTGCATGAAAGAATGTATGTAAATAAAAACGACTCGTAGCTCACTAATTAACAAGATAAACATTAATTGAATACAACACACAAATACACACACCACTTCTAGGGTACGCCTCACTTGTTGCCTTCGAAACGTGGTCGTAAAGTATAGGACGTCTTAGCGGTCCTTATGTCCATGATCCAGTTGCCTCGAAACAGTTGCCTCGGAACAGTTGCCTCGAAACAGTTGCCTCGGAACAGTTGCCTCGAAACGGTTGCCTCGGATTAAAAAAGGATCAAGGTCATAAGGGTAGCTTCTAAGGTGTCCTAACTGTTGCTTCGGTGACCACAATGTCTCTACAATCGAATTGACCTGAACACCTCCAACGGTGGTGCTACCTATCTCTCAATGGTGGGATGGCACTACCTTAAGGACATTTACACAGCTTAATTCCTTAGGGTAGGTAGATGACTCATAGATACTTGCTCTTTTCAAAAACAAAACAAAATATCTTTTCACACCGACACTTTTCAAAAAGCTTTCAAAACAATTTTTCAAACACTCTTGAGGACTGATACAAGAGTTATTCAGAAATCTTTCAACGAAACTTTTGCAAAACCCACTCACATTTTGAAAAGCAAACAAACAGTTTGAAAACATAAGAGCAAGTATCTAAGAGCCCATGGATAACCATGGATAGAAAGGGTGCTAACACCTTCCCTTTCTATAAATCTACCTCCCGAACCGAGAAACATATCTCATAAGGAATTTTGCTGTGCTTTTGTCCTTTCCTTGTTGGAGAACATAAAAGACGGTGGCGACTCTTGCTTCCGCGACATTTCGCGAAACCAGCTAAAAACAGTCAGTTCTATTTCCACCGATCACAGAACTGGCGACTCTGCTGGGGAAACGTTAAAGTGAGGTGTACCTTAGGATAGCTCAGACTTATGTTTTCAATTGCCTGATTTGTGTGCTTTAAATGATTGGGCCTGTCTTGGGAGTTTTATAGATCCTAACCCGGATCTGGGGGATACCTTCTTAGAAAGTAGCAACAAGGATGTGAGGGAACTGTGCGGGGTATACCGACACGATTGAAGCAGTCTGCTACGTTGATATGACACTTTGGTGAGTACCGGTAACCCTTGAGTCCAGTCAAGGAGAGTACGGGGCCGCCGCGTGGTGTCGTGAAGCATCAACTGACCTTAGGAACCTTAATTGAACCATCTTAGCCTCTTTAGGGTAGTGAGATAACTACTTTGGTGCAGTCCGAAGTTGGTTGATACTCGATGCTACACTCAGTTGAGGGTTTTTTTCTTGGGATATTTTGATCGCCAATTCAGTGGCTAAATCGAAACGATGAACACAGAAAACAATCCAATGATATTGAGCTCCTTAGAACCCGGTTACTTTGATAGGACAGGTTTGAGCCCACCAACTTCAAGAGGGTAGTACCCCAAACGTCATGCTGGCCTAAACTCTAAGGGCTCTTTGTGTGACTTGTGTGCCTTCAAAACTTGACTACTTGCATACTTGTTATCTGACACTTGAGTTTCTTGCAGGTTTTTCTTACAGTCCTTAATCTGGACTCATAACAGGGTTTACCTACATTGCTCCACAGCATAACATCATACCATCATACCATTGCATACATCCTACATAAGGACTAATCCATTTCAAGGATCTCAAGGGCTTGTGATGCAGGTCATGATGAATCAAATGTCTAGCAAGGGGCAAAGGGGATTTATTTTCCTCTAGCCAAGGTTAATGACTTGAGTCAGGGGCTATGACCCACTCGATATGGTGAGCCTTGACTCTTGAAGAAGGACTCTCAACAACATGAAGTTCCTTCAATCAAGCTACCCAAATTCAAATTCTAACAAGTTTCTCTGTTTACCTCGCGAGATCCTTGAAAACATTGCATACATATCATACATATCATTGCATTACAGGTACCCTTGTTACAGGTCGCTTACCTTCTTCGCTGTTTATTTTAGCAGTCATCATGAATCCTGAATCATCCAATGAGAAAGCTATCAAGGCCCTCCAGGCCCAGAACGCCCAGTTTCAGGAGCTGGTCATGAGCTTATCCCAAGGACAACAGGAATTGAAGACTCTGCTTTTGAAGAAAAAGAAGAAGAGGACTGTTTTGTTCAACCCTAGACGCAAATCTGGGAATACACTGCAGAATGAAGCTGAGCGGACTACTCCATCTGTTGGGGAAGGCAGTCACCAAGAGAGAAGGGTTCCTAGTCCTGTGGTCTCTGACACCGAGACAGACTTCAACGATGAACAGTACCCTCCTGCTGAGGACCGGTACAAACAGCTGGAGGACAGGTTAAATGCCATGGAGATTCAACAGGTGCCCGGGTTGGACTTCGGAGACCTAGGCTTATCTTCTGGGGTGGTGATCCCTCACAAGTTCAAGGCACCTGCCTTTGCAAAATACGACGGGGCTTTCTGTCCTAAGTTGCACCTCCGTTCCTACGCAAGGAAGATCCAGCCCTACACGGCAGACAAGAATCTATGGATCCATTTCTTCCAGGAGAGTCTTTCAGGGACTCAGCTCGAATGGTTCTATCAGCTGGATGGAACCACTATTCGTAACTGGGAGGACTTGGCTACTGCTTTTTATAAGCAGTATCAGTATAATGCCGACCTTGCTTCTACGCGTACCCAACTCCAGGGTATGTCACTGGGGACGGGTGAAGGTTTTAAGGAGTATGCGTAAAGATGGAGAGATCTGGCTGGAAGGGTGCAACCGCCCTTGACTGACCGTGAGCTCGTTGACATGTTCTTGGGGACTCTGTCTGGTCCCTTCTTCAACCATCTGATTGGGAATTCTTCTGCTGGGTTTACAGATTTGATCTTGACCGGGGAGAAGATTGAAGCTGGTATCAAGGCTGGAAAGATTCAAGAAGCTACACCTTCTGATACTCATAAAAAGCCTTACAGTGGGAAGAAGGAGTCCAATGTTGTGCATAGTAAAAAGGGTCGCGATGATCAACATGTAGGGGCAATCCAGATCTCTAATCCTAGGCCTGCTCAACAAGGACATGGGCATCAGCGTAAGGAGGTCGCACCCAAGAGACAGTTCACTAAGATCAACATGTCACTAGATCAAGCGCTACAACAAATGTTGAAGGCAGGGCTGATTACCTTGAGGGCTTCTCTCCGGAATCTAAACACCTCTACTACTAACTACCATCCTAATGAGAGGTGCGCATACCACTCCGATAGCCCGGGTCATACTACGGACAACTGCTGGCCTTTGAAGAACAAGATTCAAGACATGATCGACGCCGGAGAGATTCAGTTTGAAGCGTCAGAGACTCCAAACATAATCAATGCTCCTTTGCCCAATCATTGAAGGCTTTTATTTATTTGAATTTCCGAGTTGTAATTTTTTTGCTTATACAAACAATTAATGTCATAGCAAACTCTTTTATTTCACTAATGCACTGCATATGTCTGTTTTTGAATTAATCCAATTATTTTCATTATATTCAAATTGCTTTCATTTTTTGATGATCAACTCTCAATTAATAATTCTAAGCCTCTTGAGGGAGGATGACAAAAATTATACCATAATCTACAGTATGCTTTTGAACAAACCCCGCTGATGAGGTACAAGCATTGTTTCAATTCCTAAACACTGGAGTTATAAGGATGATAATCCTTCGTCAACCCCTTTGAGCCAAAGAAGTCAGAGTTTTTTCTTTTCGAAAATTAAAACCCTTAATCATAACCTGGGGCAGGGTAGTTCTCTCAGTTTGATCCAGGTGCACAACGAGTGGCATCGAAGAAGTCCTTACAAAACAAAAGACAATGATGGTCCTGAGTAATCATAAAGGACAAGCAGTCATTACCAAAAAAAAACTAAAGCCCAATAAGTCAAAACCTATGAAGGAGACTTACAAAAACTGGGGCATCCCGCTGACTGTGATCATGAAAGAAACAGTTCAGGCAAAAAACAGGGATAACAAAATCAAAAAAGAAAGAGGTCCTACAAACCCTCAACCAAAAAAGGAATGACTGCCTATTCCAAATAAATTGTCAACATCCGAACCATCACCGGTATATCAGGACGAAGACTCAAACAAGGTCTAACGCACGATCAGCTGAGTTTAGGTTTGAAGGACATTACGAAGAACGGGTGGGTACAAATAATTTGAGCCTTTATCCTTTGTTTCTTAAACCGTGAACCCGACCACGTTACAACCCTAAAAAGTCCTAGCTGAAGCATGGGTTAGTTCGAAAGCATACTGTTACGAAAGGTATCCTGACTCCTTAAGGTTTGCTATAAAATAATGAGTTGACATCACATTTTACAAAAATCACTTGTTTTTATGAAAAATGCATTTCTCAAAAACTTCAAGACAGACATAAGATTTGCATTCTTAAAATAACATTGTTTGCATATGACTATTTGTTCGAACAACATAGAAATTCGCACGAAGAATATCCAGCGAACAAAAGCACTTCCAATCAAGGGGCACGACATGGTCATTGTCTATCATCTGGGGCAGTCCAGTCAAGATTCAAGGAATCTCTCAAAATGCCAAATAGCCTGGGGCAAATCTCCACCTAAGTCACTTGGGGCATTCCAGCAACGAATCTTGCCTGATCAAACATCTTCTGGTGGCATGGCAAAACACTTCTGACAGGGGCACCTCCCCGCATCCTGAGAGCGTGGACATAGTCGAAAAAAATACTACGCACAATCAAAGACCCGCTAGGTTGACACACCTAGGCAAAAATAAGGGCTTCCCGGCGAACCAAAAGGGTTCGGGCAAAAATAAGGGATGAAATGAAAAAATCTGTACACCCGGCAAGTCGAAAACCTGAAAAGGCGGCTTGGGAAAAAATGGGTATCCCGGTGGACTGAAAACCCGAAAGGGCGGTCCAGGCAAAAGTTAGGGATCAAAAGCGTACGACTATGTTCCGTCATCTCGTCACTTGCCTACCAGAAGAAGATTTGTCAATCGGCAGTCCTCAAGCACCTCTACAGGTACCTTCTCCCACAGAAGCTGGGGAAATAAGAGTTACCCAAACTGTACAGCTGCTTTCCTCCAGGTACAAGGTAAGTTCGGCTGAAGAACATGACCAAGATACCTTCACTCCCCAGAGTAAGACAAGATTCAGCCATACTCTCCCCAAGCAGAGTTAATCTACTGTCAGCCTTAAGGAAGATGGGTATCCCCAGAAGATCTCAATATTCCCCAGTGGAGTATATAGATGTTCCTAAACAAGCATCCCCGACAGTCTTAAGATAAGATTGTTCCCCGGCGGAATACCAGACACCCCAGTAGGAAGCTTATCCCCAGTAGATTCTGGAAGCTTATCCCCTGCAGAGCATGAACGCGTCTCCCCGGCTTTATCCAAAGGTTATTCCCCACCAGAGCTTATAACTGGGTTATCCTCAGCTAATGACCACGGAAAGATCGTCCTCGGCGAAGTTTCTTCCTACCCCCCAGCGGAGTTCATCAATTCCCTCAACAAAGCTTATCAACGGTATCCCTCAGCGGAGTTATCATCAAATTCTCAGCGAAGTATCCCTTCCCCACAGAGTATTCCCCGCAGAGTATCTCTCCAGCAAGTTTATTCCCCAACGGAGTCATCTTCTCCTACCAGTTTGTTCTTGCAACCATCATCCCCAGCGGAAACGAAGAACTCTGTTCTTCAACATCAGCCCAGGATTCAACTTCCCAGCATCGTCAAGGATTTATTTTCCTAGACGAAAATACATTCATAAACATATCACCTTTCATACATCTTGCTTACATACACAATGCATGCACATACGCATCATATCACACCATCTCATTTCTCCCTGAGAACATCATGACATCATGCATTGCACAACTGATGTTTTGCCTTTTTCAGGAAAAAGGTCAATCCAAAGACGATTACTATCAACTGTTACAATTCCAGATTCGATACCTGCATCTAGCCAGGGCATATCTGTGAGCGATTGATTATGGATTCGATACCTGTATCTAGCCAGGGCATATCTACATTAAAGAGATTAAAGAGATAGCTAGAAATGCTCCAGAGATAGACGCTATTCTGTTGCTTGTTCAGAGTTACTTGTTCAGAAATAGTTCAGATATGCTCCAGATGGACGCTATTCTGTTGCTTATTCAGGGTTTCTTTTCAGAGATAACTTAGAGATGCTCCAACCACGGATGCTATTCTATTGTTTATTCAGAGATTCTTTCTAGATATAGTTCAGATGTGACCCATGCATGGCGACGTTCTGATACTTATTCCAGATTTCCTTTCAGAGATAGCTTGGAAATGCTCCAGATATGGATGCTGTTCTTTTGCTTATTCAATACTCCTTCTAGATATAGTTCAGATGTGACCCAGGCATGGCGACGTTCTGATACTTATTCCAGATTTCCTTTCAGAGATAGCTTAGAAATGCTCCAGATATGGATGCTGTTCTTTTGCTTATTCAAGACTCCTTCTAGATATAGTTCAGATGTGACCCAGGCATGGCGACGTTCTGATACTTATTCCAGATTTCCTTTCAGAGATAGCTTGGAAATGCTCCAGATATGGATGCTGTTCTTTTGCTTATTCAAGACTCCTTCTAAATATAGTTCAGATGTGACCCAGGCATGGCGATGTTCTGATACTTATTCCATATATCCTTTCAGAGATAGCTTAGAAATGCTCCAGATATGGATGCTATTCTTTTGCTTATTCAAGACTCCTTCTAGATATAGTTCTGATGTGACCCAGGCATGGCGACGTTCTGATACTTATTCCAGATTTCCTTTCAGAGATAGCTTGGAAATGCTCCAGATATGGATGCTGTTCTTTTGCTTATTCAAGACTCCTTCTAGATATAGTTCAGATGTGACCCAGGCATGGTGACGTTCTAATACTTATTCAGATTCCCTTTTAGATATAGCCTAGAGATGCTCCAGATCCGGACGCCGTTCTATTGCTTATTCAGATTCAAACTTCTAAAAGACAACTTAGAAATGCTCCATCCCGGATGCTCTTCTATTGTTCAGTCCAGATACGATCCAGATTCGGATGACATTCTGTTACTCATATACCCCAGACACGGCGGTCATTCTACCATTTATTCAGACGTCAGCAATTAGACACAGACTAGATACGCTCCAGACACAGAAGCTATTCTGTTTCTTATTCAGATTCACCTATCCACCATCTTTCCAAATGGCATCTATAAGCCCATTCCCGACAAGGTTCTGTCACACTTTCAGATGGCATCTTTAAGCCCATCCTCCCATCCATCATCTCTCCAAATGGCATCTGTAAGCCCATTCCCGACATCACACTGCTGATACTCTACTATGTGAGTGCAAATTTCTGGGCACTCTAGTGTTCAATCATCTTCCACCCTCGGATCACGAAAGGCACACAAGCCAATCTACATCCTCAGGTCTAAGAAGATTGAACAGGGGCAACTGTTGTACCCCAAAATTTGCCCTCCCATAATCTTCAAAGTTTTGCCTCAAAGGGTTCAAAGTCTACTCAAGGGCTACACAGTCAAACCATCCTCCTAAGCCAGTCAAACTAGGGTTTTGGTTCTTGCAAGGAAGTTGAAGTTTTCAAGGGCTCAATCAAGTCCCACATGCTCATATACAGTGTCAAGCATCTATATGTCAAGGTTCAAGACTCACAGCATCAAATTGCACAGTCAAAAATCCTAATTGCTCCACAGTCAACTGCAGGGGCAAAATGGTCATTTGACAGTCAAAAGTCAAAATTTTTGGTCAACACCTTATTTTGAAGCCACAATCCTCATTTGATCAATTCTTGATCATGATTTCACAAGCATGGCTCAAAAAGTCTCAAGATGCAAAAGTTTCTATTTTTGGACAGCTGAAAAGTCAACTGTAACTTGACCAAGGCGTAACTTTTTCATGGTTCATCAAAAAAATCCCATCCAAAGCTCATTTTGAAGGGGATGACATTTCCTAGAACTCATATTCACATTCCAAGTCCAAGAAATGCTCTCACAAAAAGGTATCAATTTCAACATTATAGGTCATTTTCAAAAGTCAACAAAAAGGGACTTTAAGTCAAAGACCATAACTTGAGATTGGTAAATCAAAATGACATGGGACCAAAGACATTGGTTAGAGGACTTCAAGACCTTTCCAAAATGTCCAAGAACATGTTAATAGCTTCAAAATTTAGCAAGATATGCATTGGAGAAGTTGGGAAATTTTTGTGAAATGGCCAAAGTCAATTATCCTTGAAACTTCATTTTTGACAAAAGGGGCCCACTTTTTCCACTTGATTCATCTTGGCCATGCTTCCCACGTGTCCCACAATTTATTTCAAGATTTAAAATTAATTTTTCCATTTTTATTTAATTTTATTTGATTTAATTCATTTTAAATCTTTAAAATTCAAATAAAAATCAAAGAAATTAATGGAGGGATATATTTTGTGATGATTAGCTTTGATACACCTTAAAACACATTCCAAATTCGTGCATGGCCTATTATGGGCATAAAAATTCAAAATTTCACAAATATGGAAAATGGTTCAAAGTTGGTTATGGAGGAAATCTCAAACATGAATGCAAGGCTTCAATGACCATAATATTGTTTGATACACATTACACACTATATATACAAGCCTTTCCAACCTCATTCAAAAAAATAGGGGTGTGCAGAAACGGCCAAGAGAAAAACCAAAAATTATTCAAAAAGTGAGAGTTCTAAAACATAGTTGCGAGCATCTTCAGATCAAAACAAGCACGTGGTTCTATTCCTTGCCACACCCTGAAGCTCAAGCAACCTTTGCCAAGTCCTAAGGCTCATACCGCGCTGTAAGTTCTTCCCAGGTCCCTTTATAATTTCCACACTATTTTTTTATTGCTTTCATATGCAGATTCTCAAAAGAGGAACACTATAGACCTCATATCCCAACAAGCCAAGTGTCATCCAAGGCAGATCCAGGGGACAAAAAGAAAGGAACACCATGGTCTGGAGTCAAGCATGCTGTAGGCGATCAAAAAAGTCATACAGGCCTTGTTCAAATGGGCCACAATTCTCAATTCAACACCTCCAAATTTCAGCCCACACCCCCCTTTTGGTTTTACTTCCTTTTTTTATTTTGTTTTGTTTTTCTATTATTTTAATTTTTAACCTTTTTTATTTTTATTATTATTATTAACAAATTAACTTAATTAACATATTTTCATAAAAAATAAAAAAAATAGAATTACATCATTATTATTATTATTATTTTATTTTGTAAATAAATAATAACCAAAATAGTTTAATTAGGCAAGTTTAATTCTTTTTCTTAAATAATTAAAATAAATCTAGAATTAGGTAAAAATTAACTTTTAATTTTATTTCATTTCTTTTATTTCATAAAAACATAAAAAACAAAAAAAAAATCTTTTAATTAAATTAATTAATTAGTCATTAATTAGCTTTAATTTCATTTTAATTACAAAAAAGACCAAAAAAAATCAATTCCTTTTCTTAAAAGGGTCAACACCCTTAGCACTTTCCGATTTAATTTTTATTCGCGCACAGTTTATTATTATGTAATTGCTCCGGACATGTAATAGTAACTAGGACTTTTACTATTTTTATTTACTTTCCGTACTTATTTACCAAAAAAACGGGTCTTTATAATTTTTGGCGATGTATAGACCCGCGCCTTGTAATAGCGTAGGATTTACGTTTCCGCAATTTACTTTCCGCACCCCGTAACTGTTAACTTGCATGAAAGAATGTATGTAAATAAAAACGACTCGTAGCTCACTAATTAACAAGATAAACATTAACTGAATACAACACACAAATACACACACCACTTCTAGGGTACGCCTCACTTGTTGCCTTCGAAACGTGGTCGTCAAGTATAGGACGTCTTAGCGGTCCTTATGTCCATGATCCAGTTGCCTCGAAACAGTTGCCTCGGAACAGTTGCCTCGAAACAGTTGCCTCGGAACAGTTGCCTCGAAACGGTTGCCTCGGATTAAAAAAGGATCAAGGACATAAGGGTAGCTTCTAAGGTGTCCCAACTGTTGCTTCGGTGACCACACTGTCTCTACAATCGAATTGACCCGAACACCTCCAACGGTGGTGCTACCTACCTCTCAATGGTGGGATGGCACTACCTTAAGGACATTTACACAGCTTAATTCCTTAGGGTAGGTAGATGACTCATAGATACTTGCTCTTTTCAAAAACAAAACAAAACATCTTTTCACACCGACACTTTTCAAAAAGCTTTCAAAACAATTTTTCAAACACTCTTGAGGACTGATACAAGAGTTATTCAGAAATCTTTCAACGAAACTTTTGCAAAACCCACTCACATTTTGAAAAGCAAACAAACACTTTGAAAACATAAGAGCAAGTATCTAAGAGCCCATGGATAACCATGGATAGAAAGGGTGCTAACACCTTCCCTTTCTATAAATCTACCTCCCGAACCGAGAAATATATCTCATAAGGAATTTTGCTGTGCTTTTGTCCTTTCCTTGTTGGAGAACATAAAAGACGGTGGCGACTCTTGCTTCCGCGATATTTCACGAAACCAGCTAAAAACAGTCAGTTCTATTTCCACCGATCACAATTGGCTCAGATGATGCAAATGGGTTTCTGTAGATATTGATTTGATGACTATATCATCAATATACACCTGCATAAAGGTTTAAATGAAATCATGGAAAATCAAATTCATTGCCCTTTGATAAGTTGCCCCATCATTTTTAAACCAAAAGGCATCACCACCCATTCGTAGGTGCCTAAGGCTCCTGGGCAACAAAATGCTGTCTTGGCAACATCTTCTTCAGCAATAAAGATCTGATTGTACCCAGAGTATCCATCTAACATACTTAAATATTCGAATCC
The DNA here is from genome assembly GCA_948472305.1 of Vicia faba. NCBI lineage: Eukaryota > Viridiplantae > Streptophyta > Magnoliopsida > Fabales > Fabaceae > Vicia > Vicia faba. The sequence continues at coordinate 660,510,744 of OX451740.1, forward strand.
TGCAGCAGAGTCTACTAACATTTCTGCCACAGGCATGGAGTACTCATCTTTAGGGGTTGCAGTATTTAAATCCCTAAAATCTATGTAGATTCTCAAAGAACCATTTTTCTTAATAACAAGCACTATATTTGCTAACCATTCGACATACCTTGTGGTTCTGATGAATCTGCAACGCAGCAACCTTTCGATCTCATCTTTGATCTTTGTGAGAATCGCTGGTGCGAATCTTCTAGGAGTTTGCTTGATGGGCTTCTTGCCATCCTTGATTGGAAGTCTATGTTCCACTAACTCCCTCTTCAAACCAGGCATTTCGTCATAATCCCACGCGAAGCAATCTTTGTTTTTCCTGAGGACTTCGATCACTTCCTGCTTGAGGCCTGGGTTAGGTTTTGCACTTATGTAGGTTATTCTTTTCGTGTTCTGATCCCCTAAGTTCACTTCTTCGAGTGGATCCTGCGCCAACATTTTTGACAACTGAGTCTATGGGGTCCCTCTCGAAGCCTAAGGGTTCTTTATCATAGATGGCGTCCAACCTTTGATCTATTTCAAGTTCTTTAAAGGGTGAGCCTTTCGTGCTACCCCCATTTATTTCGTTCATCTTTATAGCCAGTTTATTTATTTCATCCTCTAAGGCCGCCTTTGATTCGTTCTCAGCCATATAGGCCGAAATCCTTTCGAAAAAGGAGGACTCAGTCATGAGTAAGGTTGTCAAATTCCCAGCCTGCTGGCCGTCTTTGTATAGTACCTTCGACTCCTTCATCTTCACTGATTATTCTTCTATCCCAATATATGCCATCATGGCTAAGGGTCATATAGTAGTGGGCGTTTCTGGTTTCGTTGATTTCATCATTTGGGACACAAGGAGCAATCTTTGCCAGATGTTTGTCATAATTCCTCTTGTCAACCAAGTTGACTGCTGACATGAAGTAACTCTGGTCCGCTTTAATGTTTTCCACGATCCCATCTTCTCTCCATAAAACTAATCGCTGGTGCATTGACGAAGGAACTGCTCCTACGCCATGGATCCACTCCCTTCCCAGCAACAAGTTGTAGTTGGCCTTGGCTTCGATCACCATGAACATGGTGGGCCTACAGCTTGAGCCTATCGTCAAGTCCAATTGAACCACCCCCAGTGTTTTTCCTACTTTCCCTTCATAATTGGATAGAACCATGTTGTATGGTTTGATGTCTCCTTCGCGTATTTCTAACCTTTTCAGCATGAAATGTGGTATTAAGTTAACTGCAGCGCCCCCATCCACTAGAACCTTATTTATGCCATGGGCACCAACCTTTGCCCGAATAAATAATGGCTTCAGATGATTTTTCATAGCTGGTTCTGGACGCTCGAAGAACGCATTCTGCTCCTCAACAGCTCCATTATCCATCACGTAGTAGCACGCAGGCCTATGCTTCATCAGATCTATGGTATCTTCTTCCTCATACTCGTCAATTTCAGTTTCCTGTCCAAACTCACGAGGAAGCACAGATACCACGTTGCAATTGATATTGAACGAAGACTCCCTCTCTGATTCGAAGTTGTCCATCAGCATATCTTCGTCTTCTTCTGGACCTGGAGTGTATTCCTTTGGTTCAGTTGGTTGTACTTCAGAGAAGAGCCTCCTATTAACTGGGGGTTTATCTTCAGTTTGATTTTTTGGTGTGGGTTTGTTGGTGCTAGATTCACCTTGGTTTTTTATTGAAGTTGCTCCTTTACTTGCCACAGCTTCCCTTTCAGCCTTTCGAATCCTCTGTTGCCTTCGCCACTGAGATCTTGACATGGGGTTTCTACCTTTGTAGTTCTCTAACCTCACCTCTTCCCTTTTCGCTATGTTGAACTGCCTTCGATATGTCATAGCGTGGCGTGCGTTTCGTTCATTATTTCTCCATTTGTATTTGCCTTTGTCATTTCTGACTTGCAGCCATTTGTCTGTTGGCACTTCAGCAGGAATTTTGAACGTCACTCTTCGAGCGCCCTTGGGATGAGGACTATCAGGCCTTCGTTGTTTGTATTTGCTATCGAAACGTGGGCCCATCTGAACAGTCTCTTGGTGGTTCCAGCAAGGGGCGAAATGGATTTTTTCGAAGGCTCTGGCCATGCTTTGATCATACACAGCAGAACACCTTGGGCATATCAAGCATTTGGTTGCCCCTTTGTAGCAGCGAAGCACAAATTCCAACAAACTCTCTCCAGCTTTAGGATAACACCTGAATAACTGGTTATCCTGGCGCCAGTTGTTGCCAGTTCGCGCCCTTTGTACCTTCTCGAAGTTTGCAGTGATTCTCAGATTGCAGAGGATGCTGCACCTAGGGCATAGTATCATTCTCGCGTCTCCTTTGTGGCACATCATGAGGTAATCCTTGAGACTAGCATCTCCAGCATGATTATCCTCCGTTTTATACTTCTCTTTTTCTAAGTATCTCTCCACCTCCTCCATTTCAGAACGAGGTCTCTCCATATCCACCATGTTTACCTCAGCATCCTCCCCCTTAGTGTCATCATCTCCCCATCCTGTAGGTTTTATATCTTCAATTTGGACCTTTGAACTCTCTGGGGCAGAATATTTGACCAAGTAGTCAAACTTTCCACTGGGTTCCCCTAAAGTATCCCATATTTCTTTCTGAGGGGAGGTTGGCTTCGTGATTTGGACTTTCTCCAATTCTAGCCTCAGGCCTTCAGTAACCTGTGTCAATTCTTGGTTTTGGTTTTCCTGGCCTTCAGTAGCCTGGATTTCTTTTGCAACAGCTAAAGGTGCTGCTTCGATCGAAGTCTCTGGTTGCTTGTGGACGTCTTCAGTGACCCCCTTATTGACTTCGACTATCACCCAACTTTCATTTTCAGTACCTTTCTCTCCTACTGGAGCGTCACTTTGGTCAGCTTCCAACATGTTAATTTCCCCAATGCATGCAGGCTCGGAGTAATTGGTGTCCGCGACATCCAAAGGATCTTCATCCACTTTCACTTTTGCTTTATCAACGAATTTTAGTCTGCCGGCTTTAATTGCATTCTGAATTATGTCCCTGAAAAGAAAACACTGTGAGGTTTTGTGGCCTAGGAAACTATGATACTTGCAAAATCCTCTTTTCTTCCTTTGATCTAAAGGAGGTATTTTGACATTTGATGGCACAATGAGTTGGCCATCTTTGACAAGTAAATCAAAGATCTCGTCACACTTAGTTACATCGAAGGTGTAAACCTTCTTTGGGAATTTGTCACTTTTCTCATTTTCAACAATTTCTTTCCCTTTTGTGGGAACTAATAATTTGCAGGAGTAAGGTGGTGCATGTTTTAATTCAGCAAGGTCGATTTCGACCTCTTCGAATTCGAATTCAGGATAATCTTCTGTTTCCTCAGTTCCAACATAGGAGACCCTTTCTTTCTTGTTATTCTTAAAAACTCTGGCCTTTTCGGCCTTTAGCCTTTCGACCTGTCGAACCCTATCGGCTAATTGAGCCATATCCCTCAAGTATTGAGTGTCTAATTTCTTTCGAATAGAGTAGTCCAGGCCGCCAGCAGCCATTTCGACTAGCTCATGTTCAGGAACTACTGTAAAACATCTAGATTTCAAGAGCCTGAATCTATTCAGATAATCATCTATGGGTTCAGTAAACTTCCTCTTGACACTGGCTAGTTCCTTCAGACTTATTTTTGATTGTCCCATGTAGAACTGTTCATGGAATAATCTCTCCAAAAGAGCCCAAGTATCAATGGATCCAGGAGGCAAAGTGGTGAACCATGTGAAAGCGTTCTTAGTTAGGGAACTTGGGAAATATTTGATCCTAAGGTCTTCATTATTGGCTATATCTCCTGCTTCGGTTAAATACCTGGCTATATGTTCGACTGTTGATTCGTTGGTATCCCCAGCAAACTTTGTAAACTTAGGGACTTTATATCCCCTTGGTAAATCAGTGTGCATTATGTAATCTAATATAGGGGAGGCATAATTTGGCCTTCTAATTCCTGTGTTGAGGCCATTCTGGGCCATGATTCTCTCTATCATGGTGGTTAAATTATTTTCTGCCAAGATGTTATCGTTTCGAATTCTATGAACGACTGCATCAGCATCTTAATTTCGACCCACCATGACAACCCCTCTAGGTTGTTCTTCTCGAAACTCTGGGACTTCTAGCCTTTCGACCCTTGCCCCTGGTTCCATAATTTTCCTTTGTGGGCCTTGAATCATTGGGGCTTCTAACCTTTGAGCCCTTGCCCCCAAATTAACTTCCTCTCTGGCTGGTCTATAGGGTGGGTCGTTAGCAACTTGTTCTATGATGGGTACGTTTGCTCGAACTCCCACCTGATTCTGCCTACGCCTTTCTGGGGGAGCGAAAAAATTTGCTATTCGACTCATGTTATCTGCGTTTTCTCTGTTTGTCACAGTTACATTTTGTACTATTGGGGCAAAGATTTCCTGCATAGTTTGGGCTAACACTCCTATCATATTATGGTTACTGTCATCCATCAATTGCCTAAAGGCCAACTGATTTTCTGTGGTTAGGATAGGCATTGCACTATATCCCACTGACCCTTGGTTATTTGTCATAAATTGATTTGCCCCAGACCCAGACCCTAATTGTGGTGATGAATTCGATGTGGCATTGTGTAAGCCTGCCATAAAAGATGTTGGCATTCCATAAGAGGAATTTCTGGTTCTGTTACCATCGAAACCGGGTGGTCTAGTTAGTGGGGTGGCGAAATGGGTTTGTGTCCCTGATGGTGGGACGAATCCCCCAGGATAACCAACGGTTCCAGTATTTCCTAGGATCGAACTGTTGGTTGATATGCCACTTGTTCCATTAGTGGCTACGCTATTGGTAGAGGATGCAACAGACTGTGCGTTCGAAGGGATTGCATTAGATGTTCCCATCGAAGCAGACATATTAGTGCCTGTTGTATGTGGGGAATTTTGTTCCCCTTGTGGATTGTCTGGATTAGACATCTTGTTTAAACGTTTTCTTCTGGATAAGGGTTGGTTGCTATTGGTTATTCTACCACTTCTAAGGTTCATAAAACAACAAACTTATCACTCAGAGAGTACTTTTACAATGGTTACGTCTCAACAATTTTGACTTTGTTCTAAATTTCGTAATGGCCAATGACTGGGTCCCACTAGGTGTGCCAATTTGTTTACAGTTATTTTTGGTAAACAACCGCTAGTCCTCCAAACTATCAAATAAACTTAATGACTGTTATTTAATCTCTCTGGTAACTTGCAGGATCGACTAGATTGATCCTAGGATGTATTGGTCATTTGGATAATTCTCACTATAGAACTGATATTCATGGTTGGTATTTAGAATGTTGTGTAGGTGTTTAACTTACTTCTATTACTCTATTAAAGATCTAATGACATGATTGAGTAAAAGCGTGCGAAACTAAATTGCATGAAATAAAGTTCAATTGTAAAGACATGTAAAACTGCAGAAAAGACAGGTAAATGACTTCGAAGCATAAAAACATGTAATGTAAAAGCGTTTCTGGAATGTAAAAGATTCGAAATGTGAAGAAAGCGTTTAAATGCAAGAAATCAGTAAAATGACTTTGAATGAAAAAGGTATTCGAATGATAAAAGCATGAAGATAAAGGCATGAAATATACAACAGTTTCTGAAATGTAAAGGATTTGAAATGGAAAGAAAACATTTAAATGTAAGGCATCAGTAAAAAGACTTCAAATGAAAATGCTTTAATGTAAAGGCTTTTGAAATAACATTGACATGAAGATAGAGGAAAAGACTGGAGATGATAAAGAGTTTTATTAAATCATAAACACTTGGTGTTATCATACGTACATTGCTCGTGCATTCGTTTCCCTAGCCATGTGGTATTTTGAATGTTTACTGAGTTTTTTGTACAATAGATATGACACCCGAAATCCTAATGCTAAGACTTCTATTTATACTACTTCGACCATAACGGTCTTGCTATAAGATTCTGCCACGTTCAGAACATGCAAAGCAATGCCCCTCTCTAGCTTCCACGCGTCTTCGAATGCTCCAGCGCATATACTTTAAATTTCGAACATCCCGCTTGCGTTTGAATTTCAAATGTTTTGGCACTCTTCGTTTCGAACTCATTTCTTGGATACAGCCTTGTTACCTTTTCGAGACTTCTTTGAATATATCCCCATAACTGTCACTCGAAGCTCAGAATTTTGACATGCCCATTCGAAGCACTGCTTCTACCATTTCGAAACATGACATCTTGCTTTATTCCAATCGAAACATCCAACTTGCTTCTCTTCGAACAATATCATCAAAATCTTCAGCAAACACTTGGTCAAACCGGGAAGATGTGCTTGTAACTAGCTGTTGGTTCCGAAGAGGAGGTTGGTTGCGGGCATCTCTCTGGCGGTCCCTGGTGGCCTGCGCGGCGCTGGTGTCGGGCAGGCTGAGAAGACGCTCCACGGGCATCTTGGATCAGAGATGGACCAAAAAGGCAGGAGGATGATATTTCCCGACAGGTACGGGCAGTCTGGGTCATGTTCAGTGGGTGGCATCTATGAGATGTCTTAGACTGGGCCTACTCAAGCTTTCGGGTCAGTCCAGAACAGTAGCCCCCTAAGTGTTCACCGTGTTTTCTGGTGAACAACCACTGATCTTTCAAAAAGAATAACTTTTTGGTGACTCGCAGGATCGATCATTTTGATCCTAGGACATATTCTAATTTTTGATGTTGTTTGGACATAAACGTTAATGTGGGTGAAGAACTCACGTTCGACTGAGAAAGGGGTGAGTTTGAGTGCATAAAGTAAATAGAATGAAGGGGTTGAGGAGAGGTTAGGTGCAGAAATTTGGGTAAAAGTGCAGATAAAGTGCAAACAAGATAAAGAGGCAAGAAATGTAAAGAGAAATAAAAGACTTTGATTGTAAAATATGGTGATTCAAACATACATTTTTCAGTATTCTTTCTCACGCAGCGGGTACTTGAATAATATTGAATAATTTGTATGATCAGTTGAACACACGGAAATCTACATAAACTTCCTATATTTATACTAAAACTAGGTAACCGTCGAGGAGTTTCCTTGCTTCAGGATGAAGACAAGTGTCTTCTGCATACGCTTCGACCCCCTCTTTGTACGCCACGTTGTTTTCCTCAACTGCTAAGTGAATTGCTTTTCCCGCCTTTCTCCGGATTCAAAAATCTTCTGGGGCAGATACGAAGCTTTCTTCTGGTCGAAGACCTTGGAGTCCCTTCAGTCGAAGGGATTGAGAACCTTCTGGTCGAAGACTCACTTTAACTTAGAATTTCTCCAAGTACTTTTCTACTTTGTCGAAGCTTTTCCAACTTAGACGTGTTCAATCTATTTTTGGCCCATAAGGCTAATTTGTTGTAGGTGTCAAATTTAGGAGCTAACAAATTGCCCCCCCAAGAATATATCAGTTTCGACACAAGGAGAGATGGTTATTCTTTGATATTCCCATTCGACATATGTCTTTCTTTTTTACCACATAAATCACTTGTGTGCTTTTCACCTTCTACCAACCCCTGCTGATATTCAGAGTCATCATTACCTTTTTTCAACACGTCGCTGTCAATCAACCGTTACCACGCTGCCATGATGGCCATTATCCCTACAACCTAGGAAAGTATGACAAACATTTTCATTTCTCGTACGATAACTGCTTTAACGTTCGCCACGTGCCCCATTAACTCTGCAGCATTAAATAGTCTTGGGAAAAACACTCCTTCTTGAACATTATAAATAGAAGAATCTTATTTTGGAAATTCTTTTACAACTCTTAGCATTCTTCACTGTTGGTGTAAACCCTAGAGGCCAATACTTTTGGTACTTGTATCGAATTATTTATTAATAATAAAAGGCATTTCTTTATTATGTTTGCTTTCCAAAATAATAAAGTCCCTAGAATGGTTTATTTGTTTAATAAAATGTTAAGTGTGACTTAATCCTGAGATCCCATTAAACATAAGACACTATTCTTAAAGTATCCGTAGTCAAGCTTTAATGTGAAGTGGGATAACATTAAAGCATTAAGATTATTATGAAGATAAATTGATGATCACATCTCATGGATCATAGATAAGGAGTTATCAAGTCTTGACATAGGTATGAATATTAGGAATAATATTTATACTGGATTGACCCGCTATGAGAATACTACATAGAATGTTATGCAAAGTGTCATAAGTTATTCTCATGATGATAATGGTGTATACCACTCTTCGACCTGAAACCACTATGGACCCTAGATGTAGAGTCAAGTACTTTATTGTTGATCAAACGTCATCCGTAACTGGATGACTATAAAGACGGTTGATGGGTACTTCACAAAGCATGCTAAGGGACATGAGTGACCTAAATGGAATTTGCTCATCCTGCATAACAGGATAAATGTCTAAGGGCCCAATATTGAACTGGACAAGGGTGACACAGTGTATGCCTTGTGTTCAATATAGACATGAGGGCAAAAGGGTAATTGTACAACACAAATATTATCACGGAAAAGGTTTGGTCAGATCACATGACATTTTCGTGACTTGGGTAACAGTGATGTGTTGCTAGATACCGCTCACTGTTTATTATATTAAATGTGTGATTTAATATAATTGCCAACGTCACGAAAACCTACAGGGTCACACACATAAGGATAGGTTTATGAGAGATAGAATAAATAAGGAACACCGTAAGATACGGTGCACTTAAGTGTAATACGGAAAGTGGTAAGGTACCACGTGGATAAGTGATATATGGTACATCATAAGGTATGATGTCCATAAGCTTAATTGGCCTTTTAGCTTATAGCCTTAATTGGGCTTTTAGCTTGTAGCCCACACGAGTGATTCTATAAATAGATCCCTTGTGATGAAGCAATTTCACTTGATGCAATTTCGTTTTTGATTCTCTCTCTCACTCAAGGTTTCCGTTCGTGATCAGCTAGCACTGTGATCGGAAGCGATCTGTTCGTGTGGACTGAGTAGAGGCATTGTTCTTCATCAACGCTCGTGATCACAACATCAAAGGTCTGAATCGCCACAAGAGGTAAATATTTCTATCACTAACCATGTTCATTCGTAAGGATCGCTAAAGGAAAATTTTAAATTCCGCTGCGCTTTTGATCGCAATTTTCCTTCATTCACTTCTTTGCAAAGAAAAAACCTTAACAACTTTATCTTCTTCGCTCTTTCACTACTACTTTCAGCCATGGCCTTTCTTTCCAATGCACCCAACAATCCAAAAACTAAGAACTTTTCTGATCTTCAAAGACAACCAGAGGTTTTCTCTACTAACCTTGTACCCGTTTCGACTGGGGAACAAAGGGTTGTATCTGAACCCATGGCCAAAGAGTGGCGTGATGCTTATGACTCCCAGTTGCTTATCCCTGTTAGGTATTCTGGGCAAATGTATGCTATGTCTAGCCCATTGTCTTCATGTTTCGGGAACCCAAAACAGAATAGCAACTTCTTCCCAACTCACCCTAGGCTCAAGCCTATAGGTTGTGCGAAGAAACTCAGGAATGATCCTGAAGATGTAACTCCTGCCAACCAGCAACATCCTCAAACGAAGGAGGATATCAACCTTCAATTCATGAACAAGGGAAATAGGATCTTTTGATCTTGTCCTAGTCTTACTTCTGAGTACTCAGAATGGCTGAGTAAGATGGAACAAGTACAAGCCCAAATCTGGAAAGATATGGGGATCTATGACTTGATCATGTTGTCAAAGACTGGGCTAGCTTATCGCCCTCTCATGCTGGTGGCCTCACTATATTTCTGAGACAACACCTATTTTACCTTCCATTTTCCTTGTGGAATGGTAACTATAACTCTCTTCGATATAACTGCCATTATAGGTCTTCGACCAACGGGTGACTACTTCGATCCCGAGGATCTGTCTGAAGATCCCATCTGGTTTTCGGCCACAAAGCCCACGTATACCGTATTCATCAATCATTTCCATGACAAATCGAGTACCACTGCCTCTAAAGTGGAGCACATAGCTTTTCTGGATTTGTGGTTATCTCGTTTTGTTTTTTGCACTACGTCACTTCAAGTGACTAAGAAAATGCTTACTCTTGCAACACAGCTTCACCATGGTTATCCTTTGTCTGGCTGAGTTGATTCTAGCCAACCTGTATGAGTCCATCAGCAATAGTGTGACTCAACTTAAGGTTATTGGGGATAAGGCGAGCTTACTTCTTTCCGGCCTCTTTTAGCTTCTGCAACTTTGGCTAAACGCCACTTTTGAATCTTTTCTTCCGCAGAAGAATAAGATTAACGAGAGGGCTCCAGAAGTCCTGAATAGAAGGGTCGAAGGGACTAGACTCGTCTTGTTGACTCCAACTGACGAAGGTCAACAATTCTAAAAGGCGTTCACCAGCTTTGTAATGATGTTTGCAAAGCGGAAGGAATTTGTTTCTACCATGGCTCCCTTTGCTAATAAAAAGGTTGGCCCGAATGGTTCATTCGACCATACCCTTCGTCTGACGAAGATGACTATGTGGATGGATATGTAGCTATTTTGGAGTCGTTTCTTCGACCGAGAATCATGCCTCTGAGATTCAAGATTTCGAAAATCAACTTAGCTTAATTGCTTATCAACCGAACCTTGTCTCTCGATAATTTGGTATTATCCAGTCGCTCCCTTCACCAATCTACTCTCGAGAAAAGCTTCTGCTGTTTTACAATGCAGACTACTCAGAGGATGCTGCTACCAGGAATATTGGTAGGTACGTTGGTCTAACCGTACTAACTCTATTGGACTTAAATCTTAATTTCCTGTGTTCGCCTCTCTTTGAGGACTGGTGGAAGCAGTATTATAACGAAGAATTTTTCGACGAAAAAGACTTCGCTGCTCACCTTCAAGAGGCATTTTTGCTAGTCTCTAACAAGATAAAAAAGGGTAATCTTCTTTAACCAAATGTTTTTATCGTCTTCAATCTAATTATTTGACACCTAATTTATCCTTGTTCATTTTATAGCTTCAAGAGGACCGTCACCAAGAAAGTCGCTGAAAGCGCAAAAGAAGGAGATCCTTCTGTGAAACCTTCACCCAAGGTAAACACTTTCTGCTCGTTATGTCTTTCTTTCTGACATATTAATTTTGAAGCTAATGCTTTCGACTCCTTTCTTTCTGGTCATTTGAAATTAATCTCCAGAAAAGGAAAATTCAAGAAATTGAAATTTCCAGCGATGAAGAGGAGGAATCTCCTCCTGTCCCCTTGAAAAGGCAAAAGTTAAAGAAAGCAGCCCCAATTTCCGAGCCTCGTCCAAAGACCAAGGTCAAGGTTAAAGTCATTGGGTCGAGACCTCCTCCTGTCGTCATCAGAGAACCAACGGAGCAGGAGATAGCTGATAGGCTGAACAATCCTAGTGAGAGCGACAACTCAAGTCCTAGCGCTAAAATTCCACCTAAGGTAGTTACTTCGACTCATCATGATTGTTTGTTGACTTCGACTTCTTTTCCTTTTTCGATAGTTCTGATAACCATCTTGTAATCTTCAGGATACTGCTAGTTCTTCAAAGCAAAACCTTGTAGAAGAATCCGGCACCTTGATAAACAGTGAGGGTGATCCTACTTACAGGCCAAAAGGATCTTTTGTAAGTTCTGCTAGCAAAGTAAACCAAACTTCTGGGCACGAAGCCGTTGGGAAACCTACTGAAGAAGTTCCTAGTGAAGGTCATGTGAATCCTGGGACTCCGCAAGCTAATGATGATGGACAGAAGGATGGGGAAGAGGAGGTGGCTAAGGATGTGATCAAAATGGAGAAGGAAAACACGCCAGCGGGAGGAAAACAGACTGAAGATATTCTGGCGACTGATGAGGGAGAAAACCTTACAGGGGGAGCAGGAAACTTTACGCGTGTTAAAGATGTTCATGTGTAGATGTCTGTCGAAGCCAATGCGACTCGTGCTGTAAACGAGAGGGTCACTTCGACAGGCTCACATACCAAGGAAGATTTGGCATTGTTAAAACATAAAAATCCTCTTGGCTACTTGACTTCCATCCTTGAGGGTAGAGAAAGTTCTTCTGATCAGAGTACTTCGACTGCATCTGGTAAATCCACTTCAACATCTCCTCTTAAAGAAGCACTTCAAAAGGTTAAGGCACAACTGTTCAAAAGAGATTTAATGCTGACCTTAGAGGGAGAACCTACAACTCCTTCCTTTTTGAAGACTACTTTAAGAGTTGTTGACCTTCTTGCTACTTCGCCTGACATTGCCAGCGTTATCTTGGATTTGATTTCCATCATCGATCAGGTTTCAGCTGACTACAATCGTTGGAGGACTCTTACTCATGAAATTGAGGAGGCCAATGGCCAGTTAGCTGCTGCCTAGGGTGTTGCTGCTGAATCAGCTTCAAACCTGAAGGAGCTGTCGAAGGCGCAAGAAGATAGGCAGAAAGAAGTAGAAGAACTTGATCAAAATACATCCATTATAAAGGCTCATATCAGAGAGCTAGAAGCCAAGATTGCTGCCAATGATAAACGAAAGGAAGAACTTCTCACTATCAGCACTGATTCAGAGAGTCAAGAGGAACTCAGCGAGGGATTAGCATATGCCGAACGAGCCCAAGCATTGGATGTCAAGATCGAGACTCTTCATCAGTCGAAAGCCCTGTGCGAAAGACACTTGGAGCTACAGAAGATAAAATACCTCCAAATCAAGGCCAACCTCCCGTTTTAATTTCGACTTTTTGTTGTATGCTTATATATTTTGTAATGACTCTCAGCCATTTTGGATTTTATAATATATTTTCCATTTTGGCTTTTTTAACTCGATTAAGATCAAGTATTGGTTACTCTAACCTCATGAAGTGCGAGTCTATACTTTTTTAAGTATTTACCATTTACTCTCAAGAGCCTTTGGTCTTCATTTAACTCTACGACCACATATGCGCCACCAGATAACGTTTGGATGATCTTAAAAGGTCCTTCCCATTTAGGAGACCATTTTCCCATGTTTCTATCCTTTCGATCCATTGGGAGGATTACTTTCCATACCAGGTCTTCAGGCATGAATACCTTGGGTTTGACTCTTTTATTGTAAGATCTTTCCACTCTCCTCTTCTGCGACTTTAAGAGATCCAAAACCCTCAATTTTTCTCCGTCCAAATCAATCAATTTGTCTAACATCATATTCCAATAAACTTTGGAAGGGATGTCTTGATGTTTCTGAATTCTTGTTGACTGTAGGAAGATTTCTTCTGGCAGTACTGCGTCATGGCCGTAAGTTAGTCGAAAGGGTGTTATTCTGGTAGCTTCCTTAGGAGACGTTCGACAGGCCCATAAAATTTGATCTAAAGTCTTGTGCCAATTTTTTGGCTTCTTTCCCACATGCTTCTTTATTAAGTTGATTATTACCTTGTTTTCCGCTTCGACTTGACCATAGGCTTATGCATAGTAAGGCGTAGATGTCAATAATTTAAACCCCATTTTTGCAGTGAACTTTTGCATTTTTCGACCAATAAAGATTGACCCTTGATCAGTTGTTATTGTCTCTGGGATTCCAAACCTGTATATAATGTGCTTTTGAATGAATTCAATGACATTTTCCTGGTCTACATTGACTAAAGGAATTGCTTCAATCCACTTAGTAAAATAATCAATGCCCACCAATATGTATTTCTGGCTTTTAGATGACGCTGGTCAAATCTCTCCAATAAGGTCCAAAGCCCATCCCCTAAAAGGCAAAGGTTTCACAATTTAGTGAAGTTCGCTTGCAGGCATGTGTTGGATACTTGTATGTACTTGACATTCCTGACATCCTTTTGCAAACTCAACATAATCTCTCAACATAGTGGGCCAATATAGTCCTTGTTGAAACATCAACCATTTCATTTTATGGCCTACTTGGTGTGCTCCACATGCCCCAACATGTGTATTTGAAAGGGCTATGTATGCATCTGTTTCATTTAGGCATTTTAATAGCACCCCTTCAGGTGTATTTTTAAATAACTCGTTTCCCATTAGGGTATAACTCAGCGCCCTATACTTTATCTTTCGTTCTGTCGAAGCTACGGGATTTTGCAAATAATCCACTATAGGCTTTCTCCAATCTTGCTCTGTTAGATTATCTATGAACGAAATTTCGAAGTTTTCGTGATCAGCGTACCCCAACTTTGTTGTTTTCAAATCCTTTGGAGACAACTTGGTCAATGTCACTCTTCCTCTAACTTCGATTACCTGTTGTAATTTCTCTTTCGAAATTTTGTACCCAGATGCAATCTGTGCTAAGTCATTAGCCACTTGATTCTCCAATCTTGGTATATGTCGGATGTTGATCTTTTCAAAGTTTTTCAACAAATGATTGACTATTACAAAATACATGATAATATTTTCTCTTATGCATTTATATTCTTTTGTAACTTGTCTTATAACTAACTCTGAGTCTCCCATTATTTCGACTCGAGTTGCCCCCAATTCCAACAATATTTCAAGGCCTACGATTAGAGCCTCGTATTCAGCCTCGTTGTTCGAATAAGAACCTTCGATCTTGTACTTAAATGTTGTTGGAATTTTTTTTGGAGAAATAATTAGAACCCCTACCCCAGTTTTGTCTTTATGACTAGAACCGTCGAAGTATAACTTCTAAGGCTCGATCTTTAAGTAGTTGATCGATTCCTCATTTATTGAGTGGTCAACAATAAAATCTGCTACCACTTGACCTTTTACAGCCTTAAGAGGCATAAAATTTAATGAATACTCAGTTAATGCAAGTGCCCATTTGCCAATTCGACTGTGCAAGATGGGTTTCGATAACATATATTTGATAACATCAAAATGAGACGAAACAAAAACATCAACTGGTTTAATATATTGCTTGATCTTTGTACGAGAGAAGTAAAGACATAAAAAGAGTTTTTCAACTTCACTATATCTAGTTTCAGCATCGTTTAAAACTCTATTGAGGTAATAAATGGGTCTTCCGACACCGTTTTCATCCTCTTGAACTAACATGCTTCCTAAAGTTTTACCGAATGCATCTATGTACAATCTCATACTTCTATTTCTACAAGGAGGTACCATAATGGGTGGTTTGGCGAGGTATTCTTTGATCTTGTCAAAAGCCTCTTGTTGTTCTTTCCCCCACTCGAAGCCTCCTTTGTTGAGTCGAAGTAGTGGTGAGAAGGCTTGCGTTCTCCCACTTAAGTTGGAAATAAATCTCCTCAGGAAATTTATCTTACCAAGTAAAGATTGCAACTCCTTCTTGTTAGTTGGCGCTTTCGCTTCCAAAATGGATTTGGTCTTGTTCTGGTTTACTTCAATTCCCTTCTTGTGGACCACAAAGCCTAAAAAATCCCCTGCTTTTATGCTGAAAGCACATTTTAGAGGATTCATTTTCAGACCATAGAGTCTCATCCTTTCGAAGGATTGTCGAAGATGGTCTATATGATTCTTCCCTGAAACAGATTTAACAACAATATCATCAATGTAAATCTGCATAAAAGTGTCGATAAAATCATGGAAGATTGAGTTCATTGCTCTTTGATATGTTGCCCCTGCGTTTTTTAGACCAAAAGGCATTACTACCCATTCGTAAGTGCCTAAAGCTCCAGGGCATCTAAAGGCTATTTTCGACACATCCTCTTCAGCAATGAAAATTTGATTATACCCTGAGTATCCATCAAGCATACCCATGTATTCGAAGCCAGCGGCAGAATCGACAAGCATTTCCGCCACAGGCATTGGATATTCATCTTTGGGTGTTGCAGCGTTTAAATCTCTAAAATCGATGCACACCCTTAGGGTACCATTTTTCTTTATAACAAGTACTATATTTGCAATCCATTCGACATACCTGGTTGTTCGGATGAACTTACATCTCAGCAGTCTTTCGACTTCCGTCTTGATCCTCGACAAGACCTCAGGTGCAAAACGCCTTGGTGTTTGCTTGACAGGCTTTTCCCAGGTCTTATTGGCAGTTGAAGTTCTACCACTTTCCTGTCGAGACCAGGCATTTCATCATAATCCCATGCGAAGCAATCTTTGAATTCCTTCAATAATTGGATTATTTCGACCTTGAGCTCTGGATCTATCTTCGTGCTAATATATGTTGTCCTTTTCGCCACTCCTTCGCCTAGATCTATTTATTCCAAAGGATCTTGCGCTAGCATTTTAACATTGTTTTCTAACGGATCCTTTTCGAAACCCAGAGGCTCATCATCATAGATAGCATCTAGCCTCTGGTTTTGTATTTCTTCCTCCTTTGCGTCAGGTGGCTCTAGATCGAAGTCTTTCCCAGGACCCTATGAAAGAAATACTTGCTCATTGGCCTTAATGGACATGTATTTGACTTCAGCCTCTAAGGCCGCTATCATTCTATTTTCGGCTACATATGCCAAAATCTTTTGTAAAGCTTGTGATTCAGTCATCATCACCAAATTCACTTCCCCAGCCTGTTGGCCGTATGTCATCAACTCCTCCATAGTCGATGTTTGATAAGTCTTCTCTATTCCACTGGAAACCATGGTCAGAATGTAGGTAGAGGGAGCAAAAGGAATTTGGTGATGGCGCCTAATCGAACTCCGGAGGATTGCATGGTCCTATATGAGCCAAGTTTATGTCGAAGCTATTTTTCCAACGTTATTAACTCCACCCACTTAATAGCTTTGGCCGACTTCTATATTCTCTACAATGCCATCAGGGCGCCAAATCGTGACCCGTTGATGCATCGAAGATGGCACTGTACATATGCCATGTATCCACTCTCTACCTAAGAGCAGATTGTAGTTGGGCTTTGCTGAAATGACCATGAACATAGTTGGTCGAAGTATTGTTCCCACCTTGAGGTCCAAGTGTATCACCCCATGGTAGTTCCAATACCTCCCTCATAGTTCGACAGAACCATGTTGTGGGGTTTGATATCTCCATCCCCTTTGCCCATTTTCCTTAGCATAGAATGGGGGATTATATTTATTATGGCTCCACAATCAACCAGAATTTTGTTGATTGTTATTTCCCCTATCTTTGCTCTTATGAACAAAGGTTTTAGGTTATTTATCATCGCCTCAGTAGGTGGCTCAAATAATGCATTTTTATCCTCTACACAACCGTTGTTCATTACATAATAGCACACTGGCCTATGTTTGGCCATCTCTTGTTCGACTTCCCAGTCGGTCTCTTCGACTTCGACTTGGCAGTCATATTCTCTGGGTAGCACTGATACTACATTTACCATAATGTCTAAAGCAGCATCAGAGTCAGAGTTACCTTCATCATCTGATTCACCTCGATCTGACCACTCCAATCTTCTAGAAATTGGATTCCTTTCTAAAGGCTTTCGTTGTTTACCTTTGTCCATTCTGTGTGGCACGTTGTGAAGAAGTGAAAAACACAAGAAGGGGGGTTGAATTGTAAAACTGAAAATCAATGCAATGAACACGATATTTTTATCCTGGTTCGTTTGATCTCAAACTACTCCAGTCCACCCGTCAAGGTGATTTCGCCTCTCTCCAACGAGTTCTTAATCCACTATATTCAACTGAATATTACAATCTGCTTTAACAACTGCTAAAGCCTTCTTGATGCAAACCACAAACCGGTTTGTCAAGGAATCACTTTCTTACAAAGAAGAGAAATCTAGGTGTGTGAATGTTTTTTTACAAAACTGTTTATCACAACTGTGATATTACACAACTTAAGCTTATGGAAACTAGATTGCTAAAAATATTGAGTAAGGAATTTTTGGAGCTTTAGCAAACTGAGAATGAGAAGATGATGAATAGCTTTTAGGCGTGTAAATTGATGTAGAGCATTAGCCAATTCAATCTTCATTGTCTTGTTTATATAACACTGAAATTGTTGAACGTTGGAGCAATAATCTTGATTCAATGCCAATAACAAACTTTCCTTATTAAGTAGATCTTGTCTGGAATGATGTCGTTGGTAATAATTCGCCTTGAATGCACAGTATCGTTGCTACTTAAAGCGTGTTCTGGTTTTGGCTCATTCTGACTCTGCTTAAGTGCTGATGAACTGTTGTTGTCTTTATCAGAGTGTTGAGCGCAGTTCTGTTCATCAAGCTTCAACATACGCGTGAGTTGTTCTTCTGATTCTGGTATTCTGATATAGCATCTTCTGATGCTGATGTTGATATCCAATATTCGGATGTTGATTACGATGCACTCTTGCTGATACCTATCAGAGTTTCTGTAAAACAGAAAGGTAATTTTTAGGTAGCAAATAGTTCTTACATGAATCACATAATTAATATATCATTTCATTTTGTTATCATCAAAACTTAAACTTAGGGTAGTAGATTCAAACTTTGTTCTAACAATCTCCCCCTTTTTGATGATGACAAAAACTAGATATTTTTATTTGAAAGTAACGTGAAAAAGTGTCAGAGATAACTAAATGATAAGATGTATCAGAGTAAGAAGTTATCAAAGATAAGGGATAAAGAGATATCGGAGTTGGGATCGGAGATACTCCCCCTGAATTTATAACTTCCCTTTTTAATTCCAAGAGTTCTTCAGGATCAGATCTTTATTGACTTTCTTTGAACATCAGAATATCAGAGCTTTGACTATCAGAACTTCAGATCAGAATGTCAGAGCTTTATCAGAGCTTTGCTTTGGGTCAGAGTATCAGGGCTTTGGTCTTCAGTGAATCAGAGAGCATTCTTGTACCTGTAGACTTAAGCAAAAACAAAAAACATATTCAAGTATATCAGAGTTAGAATGTTTGAGATTTTCTGTCTCAGTAATCCGTTATTGAAAGATATCATTCTTGTTCTCCCCCTTTTTGTCAGCAATCAAAAAGTGTAAGTGATGTGCTAAAACGATAAGAGCAGAAAAACTTGTTATATTAAAATATTCAGAGCCAGACAATCAGTACAGAAGATATGCAAAGAAAACATGAAAATGGCATGAATGAAAATCTAAGGTTGGGGAGGAAGGCGTGTGAACAGAGTCTCCAGCATTGCCTTAATCTGATCAGCAATTTCAGTCTGCTTGTGCACCATGCTGACTACTGTATCTATCTTGCTATCCTGCACATCCATCCTTTCCTTCATCTTCTGATCATTTTCATCCATCCTTTGCTGCAGACGAATATCATTCAGCTTCAGCTCTTCCAGAGTCTGCCTGTCCAAGGCAGCTTGAGAAACATCAGAAGCAGGGAGCTTCTGAGAGCTTTCTGCAACATCTTCAGCTTGACTGGATTCAGCTTGAATTGTCTGATCTTCTTCTGGCTTCACTTTTGAAGCTGAACGCTTCTCAGACCATGGCTCACTATCCAGAAGGAGCACGTCTTCTTTCAGCAGCTGACTTCCAACTTCGTTCAGAAGCTTGCTGAAATTCTGCTGTGCTTGCTCATAATTGATGTCTTGCAATTTTAGAGCTTCAGCACGTACCCAAATTCTGAATCGTGTCCAGAGCTGGTCTGAGGCAGCAGAATCAATTATTCCAGGACAGACTTGCTTCAGAGAAGCAATCCATTGCTGCAAACCTGTTTCAAAATTCACAATGCCATAGCCAACATCTGGCTGTTTTGGTTTTGGAATGGCTATTTTATTTTTGAGATCAGCAAGACGGTCAAGGATTGTTAAATCGATGAAGGTCCTGCTGGGGTCATCTGTAGTTTGTTTGGGAGATGCTTGTTTGGGAGATGGAGTGGGAGAGTCAGAAATAATGATTGGACTGTGTGGGGTTTTTGGAGTATTTGGTGGGGTAGATTCTGGCGAGGATGGCAGCTGGGCCATGGTTACGGTTGTTCCACATGGCAGCTGGATTGCCAGAGTTTGTGGCTCAGAGGATTGAGGAGAATGTGGTTCAGGAGATGGAGGAGATGGAGTTTCAGAATGATGAAACTCAGGTTGAGGAGGTGATGGAGGAGGTGATGGTTGAGGTAATGGTGGATGAATTTCTGGTTGATGAGAGGGAGAAGGAATTGCTTGTTGTGGAGAAGGAGGAGGAATTTCTGATTGTTTAGGAATATGTGGTTCTTCTGGAATGGGTGAGAGAGGATGTTCTGGTTGAGGAGAGTGGGAAATATCTGGTTCAGTGTTTGGATTATTGGAGAGGTGATCAGAAGCACGTTGATCAATGTCAGACAGAACTTTGTCAAGTTCTGATGTTGTTGAAGTTGTTGGTTTGGGATGTTTGGTGTGGGGTCTTCTGAGTTTTAGTGCCTCAGAAGGTTCATCTTCTGGTTCGGTTTCATCTATAGTTGGTATGGGGATTGGGATTTCATGAGAAGCTGGAGTTGGGATTGATGTTGGAATAGCAGAAGAATTTAAAACAGAAGCAGCAGATAAATTACCTCTTTTCTTGGGAGTCTGCTAGGATGTTCCTTCTGAAGGGGCCTACCTTTTCTTCGTCTTCTTCAGAGAGACTTCTGGTTGAACTTGGTGCAGATCTTTGATATTCAGCTTGGGATCTGTACCATCAGCCTTGCACGCGTCCAAGTATCTGATAACCACCACTGGTTTAGATTCTATCTCAGAAAATAATGGAAAGTCACTCAGTGGGACTCTTCTGCTGGTGATGTCAGCAATAGGAGTAACGCTGGGTTCCTTTCTGATATTCTCTATTAATTTCATTTTCTTCAGATTCTTCGCGTTCAGAGGCTTTCCAACAGTTGGTTCAATGGTGCTTAACTCTTGAGCTTCTATCAGGTGCTCTATCAGCCTATTCTCATTCAGAATATCTGATATTAACCTTCCAAAGGGTATCCAATCCCTCTTTGTTCTTTCTTCTTCCCTGGTCTCCTTCACGCTTGTTCTGAGGTGATTAAACAGAAGATGAGCCAAGTTGATTTTTACCTTCTGATTGATAAAATATATTAGAAACTGCTGATCTATATTTATGTAATCAGGGGAACTTGTTGGCTTCCTATGATTAAAGCACCCCAGAATGATCTTCGCCCAAACTCTGTGGTGATCCTTTAGGTCTCTGATCTTGCTGCTGGGCACCCCATGGGTGAAAATCTGATGTGCTATGACACCAACGTCAGCGCATCTTTCAGCCATATCAATACAGCGGACGCCACCGCCACTGTAACCAATCAGTTTTGCTATGTGATCCTCAGTGATCACAATCTTCTTTCCCATTATGTAGGAGGTGACTTGATGCGTTGAAGCGGACGCATGAATCTAGAACTCCTTGACTAACATTGGGAATGTTGGTCCAACCAACCTGTCAAAGCATCTCTCCCATTTCTGTGCCCTAACTTCTTCTGTCAAGTCAAAACCATTCTCTTTCAGACTGCCAAAATCAATAATCAGTTCAGACAACACTTCTAGATTCTTCACTGGTGTAAGGAGTGTTCTGAATGGAACTTGGTACTGTTCAGAGGAAGCTTTCTTCTGAGAACCTGCAGAAGCACTGCTGGAGGTTGCCATGTTCACACTTAGGGTTTTTCTGAGAAAACTGAGAAAAATGGGTTTGAGTTTGAAAAAAAAGATGAACACAGAGAAAATGCAGAGAAAATATTTGAGAGATTATGAGAAACTGTAAAAGATTAATGTGAGAAGTTAACGTGCTTAAATAGATTTCAGAATATTTTGAAAGTGTAAACAGTTTCAAGAAAGATAAATAAAATCATGATTACGTTTTAAAAAACATGATTACTTTCATTTAATGCTTGCTGATTTTGGGGGATTTGAGAAAGATACTTGAAACGGTTACCAGACATGTGTCTCAATGCACCCAATCAGCATTTTGCCTTCTCAGAAGCATGCACGCGTGTTCTGCTTCAGAGATTTGCTGATGATTGGATGACACTTGTTTGATTTAGTGATCAACACGTCTATCCTTGAGCTGAAACGCTCAGTTCTTTAAGACTAGCATCTGATACAAACTGCATGTTCTATCTTTCTGAAAAGAGATTGATCAGAAGTTCACAGTAAAACAAATACATTCTGAAAGATAATATATGGAATTAAAATATTTTCACTCTAGGCAGATTTTCATGCTGAGATGTTTCAGAATGAAATTGAACCTATCTTCAGAAAGAGGTTTAGTGAAGATATCAGCCCATTGATGGTCTGTATCAATAAATTTTAAGTTTAAAATTCCTTTCTGAATATAGTCCCTAATGAAATGGTGTTTTATTTCTATATGCTTAGCTCTAGAATGTAAAATAGGATTCTTACTTAAGCAAATAGCAGAAGTATTGTCACAGAGTATAGGGATGTTACTCTCAAAAATCTGGAAGTCTTCAAGCTGACTTTTCATCCAGAGCATTTGTGTGCTACATCCTGCTGCTGCTATGTACTCAGCTTCTGCTGTTGATAGCGCAATTGTTGATTGTCTTTTGCTGGACCAAGAGATCAGATTTTCTCCCAGAAACTGGCAGCTTCCAGAAGTACTTTTACGCTCTACTCTGTCTCCAGCAAAGTCAGCATCGCAGTAGCCTACTAAGCTGTAATCACTAGATTTTCTATAAAATAAACCCAGATTAGTAGTACCTTTCAGATACTTGAAAATTCGCTTAACAGCTGTTAAGTGAGATTCTCTAGGATCTGATTGGAATCTAGCACAAATACATACGCTGAATAATATATCAGGTCTTGAAGCTGTCAGATAAAGGAGAGAACCAATCATACATCTGTAGACCTTCTGTTCTACCTTTTTGCTTACCTCTTCTCTTTCCAGAATACACGTGGGATGCATTGGAATCTTTGATGGCTTACATTCTGAGAGGTCAAATTTCTTCAGAAGATCTCTGATATATTTGCTCTGATGAATGTAAGTTCCCTCTGGAGTTTGATTGATCTGAATTCCTAGAAAGAATTTCAGTTCCCCCATGAGGCTCATCTCAAATTCTGCCTGCATACACTTAGCAAATTTTCTTCCAAGAGAAGGATTAGTAGATCCAAAAATAATATCATCAACATAAATTTGGCAGACTAAGATGTCATTCTTAACTGACTTACAGAATAAGGTAGTGTCCACCTTTCCTCTGGTGAATTCATTTTCTAACAGAAAGTTACTTAGTCTTTCATACCAAGCTCTGGGAGCTTGTTTCAGACCATATAGTGACTTCTTTAGTTTGAAAACATGTTCTGGATGTTTTGTATTTTCAAAACCAGGGGGTTGGTGCACATAAACCTCTTCTTCTATATAACCATTTAAGAATGCACTCTTGACATCCATCTGATACAGAGGGATGCCTCTATTAACAGCAAATGAAATTAAAAGTCTGATAGATTCTAACCTGGCGACTGGGGCAAAGGTTTCTGTATAGTCTATCCCCTCTTGCTGACTATAACCTTGTGCTACCAGTCGTGCTTTGTTTCTGATGACTTCACCTTGTTCATTTAGCTTGTTTTTGAACACCCATCTTGTTCATATGACGTTGAATCCTTTTGGTCTGGGAACAAGATCCCATACGTCATTTCTGGTGAATTGATTCAGCTCTTCTTGCATTTCCAGAATCCAGTCGTTGTCCAGAAGTTCTTCATCAATAGAAGAAGGTTCAATCAGAGACACAAGTCCCATGAGGGTTTCTTCAGAGTTTCTGAAGCTTGCTCTTGTTCTGATTGGATCTTCCTTTCTTCCTAAGATAGTTTCTTCTGGATGATCCAAGCTGCTTCTGGGTAATCTTTTCTGAGGTTGATCAGCAGCTGTTGTAGGATTGCTAGCAGTGCTCCTTTCAGACGTTGAAGGAGTGTCTGTGTTGAGAGCTTCTGATGACTTGTCTTCAGAACCTGTAAATTCAATTTCCATACCTGCAAAAACTTCATTCTGCTTTGACTTTTCAGAGTCAAGCTTATCATCAAAACAAACACTGATTGATTCTTCCACAATCTGTGTTTCTGTATTGTATACTCTGTACCCTCTTGAGCGTTCAGAGTATCCTAACATAATACACTTATGTGCTTTAGAGTCAAACTTGTTAAAATAATTCTTTGTATTTAACATAAAATAGGTACATCCAAATGGATGAAAATATGAAATGTTGGGCTTTCTGTTCTTCCACAATTCATATGGAGTCTTTTCCAGAATAGGTCTTATTGAGATTCTATTCTGAATGTAGCACGCTGTGTTTATTGCCTCTGCCCAGAAGATCTTAGCAACGTTTGTCTCATTGATCATGGTTCTGGCCATTTCTTGCAATGTTCTGTTCTTTCGTTCTACAACTCCATTTTGTTGGGGAGTTCTAGGACAAGAGAAATCATGCAGAATGCCTCTGTCATTAAAGAATGACTCAAAATCTTTGTTTTCAAACTCTCCACCATGATCACTTCTGACTTTAACGATTCTAAGATCCTTTTCATTCTGAACTTGGTTACAGAAGGTAACAAACACAGAGTGTGACTCGTCCTTGTGTCTTAAGAACTTTACCCATGTCCATCTGCTATAGTCATCTACGATTACTAACCCATACTTCTTGCCACTGACTGAAGCAGTTTTAACTGGTCCAAATAGGTCAATGTGCAGAAGTTCTAATGGCTTAGAGGTAGAAACAACATTTTTAGATTTAAAAGAAGGTTTTGTAAACTTGCCTTTCTGACATGCTTCACACAGAGCATCTGAATTGAACTTCAAATTAGGAAGTCCTCTGACCAGATTGAGTTTGTTAATCTGAGATATTCTTCTCATACTAACATGCCCCAATCTTCTGTGCCAGATCCACTGCTCGTTGTTAACAGACAGAAGACACTTTACATTCTGACTTTTCAGTTCAGAAAGTTTGATTTTATAGATGTTGTTTTTCCTCTTTCCATTAAACAGGATAGTCCCATCTTTCTGACTAACAGCTTTACATGATTTTTTATTAAAGATTATATCATAACCGTTATCACTTAATTGACTTATGGATAACCGATTATGCATTAATCCATCTACTAGCAGAACATTATTAATAGAGGGAAGATTTCCATTACCTGCAGTTCCAGAGCCAATGATCTTTCCCCTCTGATTGCCTCCAAAACCAACGTGGCCACCAGGCTTAAGTTCCAGGCTTTGGAACATATGCCTTCTTCTCTACCCATGTCCATCTGCTATAGTCATCTACGATTACTAACCCATACTTCTTGCCACTGACTGAAGCAGTTTTAACTGGTCCAAATAGGTCAATGTGCAGAAGTTCTAATGGCTTAGAGGTAGAAACAACATTTTTAGATTTAAAAGAAGGTTTTGTAAACTTGCCTTTCTGACATGCTTCACACAGAGCACCTGAATTGAACTTCAAATTAGGAAGTCCTCTGACCAGATTGAGTTTGTTAATCTGAGATATTCTTCTCATACTAACATGCCCCAATCTTCTGTGCCAGATCCACTGCTCGTTGTTAACAGACAGAAGACACTTTACATTCTGACTTTTCAGTTCAGAAAGTTTGATTTTATAGATGTTGTTTTTCCTCTTTCCATTAAACAGGATAGTCCCATCTTTCTGACTAACAGCTTTACATGATTTTTTATTAAAGATTATATCATAACCGTTATCACTTAATTGACTTATGGATAACAGATTATGCATTAATCCATCTACTAGCAGAACATTATTAATAGAGGGAAGATTTCCATTACCTGCAGTTCCAGAGCCAATGATCTTTCCCCTCTGATTGCCTCCAAAACCAACGTGGCCTCCAGGCTTAAGTTCCAGGCTTTGGAACATATGCCTTCTTCTCTACCCATGTCCATCTGCTATAGTCATCTACGATTACTAACCCATACTTCTTGCCACTGACTGAAGCAGTTTTAACTGGTCCAAATAGGTCAATGTGCAGAAGTTCTAATGGCTTAGAGGTAGAAACAACATTTTTAGATTTAAAAGAAGGTTTTGTAAACTTGCCTTTCTGACATGCTTCACACAGAGCATCTGAATTGAACTTCAAATTAGGAAGTCCTCTGACCAGATTGAGTTTGTTAATCTGAGATATTCTTCTCATACTAACATGCCCCAATCTTCTGTGCCAGATCCACTGCTCGTTGTTAACAGACAGAAGACACTTTACATTCTGACTTTTCAGTTCAGAAAGTTTGATTTTATAGATGTTATTTTTCCTCTTTCCATTAAACAGGATAGTCCCATCTTTCTGACTAACAGCTTTACATGATTTTTTATTAAAGATTATATCATAACCGTTATCACTTAATTGACTTATGGATAACAGATTATGCATTAATCCATCTACTAGCAGAACATTATTAATAGAGGGAAGATTTCCATTACCTGCAGTTCCAGAGCCAATGATCTTTCCCCTCTGATTGCCTCCAAAACCAACGTGGCCTCCAGGCTTAAGTTCCAGGCTTTGGAACATATGCCTTCTTCTCTACCCATGTCCATCTGCTATAGTCATCTACGATTACTAACCCATACTTCTTGCCACTGACTGAAGCAGTTTTAACTGGTTCAAATAGGTCAATGTGCAGAAGTTCTAATGGCTTAGAGGTAGAAACAACATTTTTAGATTTAAAAGAAGGTTTTGTAAACTTGCCTTTCTGACATGCTTCACACAGAGCATCTGAATTGAACTTCAAATTAGGAAGTCCTCTGACCAGATTGAGTTTGTTAATCTGAGATATTCTTCTCATACTAACATGCCCCAATCTTCTGTGCCAGATCCACTGCTCGTTGTTAACAGACAGAAGACACTTTACATTCTGACTTTTCAGTTCAGAAAGTTTGATTTTATAGATGTTGTTTTTCCTCTTTCCATTAAACAGGATAGTCCCATCTTTCTGACTAACAGCTTTACATGATTTTTTATTAAAGATTATATCATAACCGTTATCACTTAATTGACTTATGGATAACAGATTATGCATTAATCCATCTACTAGCAGAACATTATTAATAGAGGGAAGATTTCCATTACCTGCAGTTCCAGAGCCAATGATCTTTCCCCTCTGATTGCCTCCAAAACCAACGTGGCCTCCAGGCTTAAGTTCCAGGCTTTGGAACATATGCCTTCTTCTCTACCCATGTCCATCTGCTATAGTCATCTACGATTACTAACCCATACTTCTTGCCACTGACTGAAGCAGTTTTAACTGGTCCAAATAGGTCAATGTGCAGAAGTTCTAATGGCTTAGAGGTAGAAACAACATTTTTAGATTTAAAAGAAGGTTTTGTAAACTTGCCTTTCTGACATGCTTCACACAGAGCATCTGAATTGAACTTCAAATTAGGAAGTCCTCTGACCAGATTGAGTTTGTTAATCTGAGATATTCTTCTCATACTAACATGCCCCAATCTTCTGTGCCAGATCCACTGCTCGTTGTTAACAGACAGAAGACACTTTACATTCTGACTTTTCAGTTCAGAAAGTTTGATTTTATAGATGTTGTTTTTCCTCTTTCCATTAAACAGGATAGTCCCATCTTTCTGACTAACAGCTTTACATGATTTTTTATTAAAGATTATATCATAACCGTTATCACTTAATTGACTTATGGATAACAGATTATGCATTAATCCATCTACTAGCAGAACATTATTAATAGAGGGAAGATTTCCATTACCTGCAGTTCCAGAGCCAATGATCTTTCCCCTCTAATTGCCTCTAAAACCAACGTGGCCTCCATGCTTAAGTTCCAGGCTTTGGAACATATGCCTTCTTCTCTACCCATGTCCATCTGCTATAGTCATCTACGATTACTAACCCATACTTCTTGCCACTGACTGAAGCAGTTTTAACTGGTCCAAATAGGTCAATGTGCAGAAGTTCTAATGGCTTAGAGGTAGAAACAACATTTTTAGATTTAAAAGAAGGTTTTGTAAACTTGCCTTTCTGACATGCTTCACACAGAGCATCTGAATTGAACTTCAAATTAGGAAGTCCTCTGACCAGATTGAGTTTGTTAATCTGAGATATTCTTCTCATACTAACATGCCCCAATCTTCTGTGCCAGATCCACTGCTCGTTGTTAACAGACAGAAGACACTTTACATTCTGACTTTTCAGTTCAGAAAGTTTGATTTTATAGATGTTGTTTTTCCTCTTTCCATTAAACAGGATAGTCCCATCTTTCTGACTAACAGCTTTACATGATTTTTTATTAAAGATTATATCATAACCGTTATCACTTAATTGACTTATGGATAACAGATTATGCATTAATCCATCTACTAGCAGAACATTATTAATAGAGGGAAGATTTCCATTACCTGCAGTTCCAGAGCCAATGATCTTTCCCCTCTGATTGCCTCCAAAACCAACGTGGCCTCCAGGCTTAAGTTCCAGGCTTTGGAACATATGCCTTCTTCTCGTCATGTGTTGCGAGCAGCCAGAGTCCAGGTACCATGACTGGTGTTTCTGATTTACTGCTAAAGATATCTGCAACATGTATTATTTTATCCTTAGGTACCCAGATTTTCTTGGGTCCTGATTTGTTAGATTTACCAAAACTCTGGTTGAATTTTGGTTTCACAGAGTACTTACTGCTAGTGTATTTAATATCATGTGTGTGACCATACACAAAATGTGAATTCAGAGGAGTGTGTTTAATGGTTAAATCCATGACATTCTTTGGTGTAGGAACCTTACCTTGGTATCCTATTCCCTTCCTGCTGTTTCTGCTAACTCCATAGATCATTGAAGCCATTTTGCTTCTATCTATGCTTTTAGCAAGGAACTTCTGGAAACTGTGATCATACTCCTTGATGATCTCATCAGCGTTGCTGGGAGTTTCAGAAATTGGTTCCTTTTGAGAGTTTTGTAAAGTATTTTCTAATTTTGAAAATTTATTTCTCAGCTCAGAATTTTCCAATTTAAGACTCTCAGTCTTATCAGAGTCAGATTCAAGATTCCTTTTCAGGTTTCTGAATTTAACTCTAATCTGTTGATACCTTTCCATAATTTCATTAAGGCTTTCAGCAAGTTCAGCCTTGGTAAAATTAACTGCAAAGTCAGGAAATACCTCTTCTGTGTCTGATTCTGAGTCTGATTCAGAAGCTTCACTATCTTCTGAAATGTTAGCCATGAGAGCTATGTTGGCTCTCTCATCATCTGATTCCGAGTCAGCTTCAGACGAGTCAGAGTCATCCCATGTGGCCATGGGACTTTTCTTCTTTTCTCTTCCAAACTTCTTTTTGGGCTTTTCCCTCTGAAGCTTTGGGCAGTCACTCTTGTAGTGTCCTTGCTCATTGCACTCATAACAGATGATGTCCTTGATGTTTGGCTTTCTGCTTCCTGAGGAGCCTTCAGATCTTCTGTATCCAGAGGAAGAATCTATCCTTCTGTATCTGGAAGAAGACTCGTTCTGATCAGATCTTCTGGGATTCCTGAACTTCCTTTGCCTCTGCTTCCACAGTTGATTCACTCTTCTGGAGAGGAGGGAGAGTTCGTCTTCTTCTGATGAGGATCCATCAGATGTTTCTTCAACTGCCTGCAAAACTTTAGACTCATATTTTTTGTTAGATTTTAATGCTAAAGGCTTACCTTGCTTCTGGGGTTCATCAGCTTCTAGCTCTATCTCATGACTTCTGAGGGAGCTAATAAGTTCCTCCAGAGAAATTTTATTAAGATCTTTTGCTAGCTTCAGAGCTGTGACCATTGGCCTCCACTGCTTTGGTAAGCTTCTGATGATTTTCTTGGCGTGATCAGCAGTAGAGTAACCTTTGTCCAGAACCTTGAGACCAGCTACCAGAATCTGGAATCTTGAGAACATTGTTTCAATGGATTCACTTTCTTCCATTTTGAATGCCTCATACTTCTGAATGAGCGCCAGAGCTTTAGTTTCTTTGACCTGAACGTTGCCCTCATGCGTCATTCTGAGTGAGTCAAACATGTTCTTTGTTGTGTCTCTGTTGGAGATCTTTTCATATTCAGCATACGAGATGGCGCTGAGAAGGATGGTTCTGGCCTTGTGGTGATTCTTGAAGTCACGCTTTTGTTGGTCAGACATTGTTTTCCTATCAATCTTCTGACCGCTTGCATTCACAGGGTGCGTGTATCCATCTGTCACAATGTCCCACAGATCAGCATCATGTGCCAGAAAGAAGCTTTCAATTCTGTCTTTCCAGTAATCAAAATTTTCTCCATCAAAGACTGGAGGTTTGCCGCTGAATCTGTCTTTGTCCTCATGGTTGTCATTGCTGGTGTGAGAATAAGTTCCTGCCATTGTGTTTTTCTGACGCTGGATCTTGTACTGACATGGTTAAGTGTTTTAGCTCAGAACCAGGCGCTCTGATGCCAATTGAAGAAGTGAAAAACACAAGGGGGGGGGGGGGGGGGGGGTTGAATTGTAAAACTGAAAATCAATGCAATGAACACGATATTTTTATCCTGGTTCGTTTGATCTCAAACTACTCCAGTCCATCCGTCAAGGTGATTTCGCCTCTCTCCAACGAGGTCTTAATCCACTATATTCAACTGAATATTAGAATCTGCTTTAACAACTGCTAAAGCCTTCTTGATGCAAACCACAAATCGGTTTGTCAAGGAATCACTTTCTTACAAAGAAGAGAAATCTAGGTGTGTGAATGTTTTTTACAAAACTGTTTATCATAACTGTGATATTACACAACTTAAGCTTATGGAAACTAGATTGCTAAAAATATTGAGTAAGGAATTTTTGGAGCTTTTAGCAAACTAAGAATGAGAAGATGATGAATAGCTTTTAGGCGTGTAAATTGATGTAGAGCATTAGCTAATTCAATCTTCATTGTCTTGTTTATATAGCACTGAAATTGTTGAACGTTGGAGCAATAATCTTGATTCAATTCCAATAACAAACTTTCCTTATTAAGCAGATCTTGTCTGGAATGATGCCGTTGGTAATAATTCGCCTTGAATGCACAGTACCGTTGCTACTTAAAGCGTGTTCTGGTTTTGGCTCATTCTGACTCTGCTTAAGTGCTGATGAACTGTTGTTGTCTTTATCAGAGTGTTGGGCGCAGTTCTGTTCATCAAGCTTCAGCATACACGTGAGTTGTTCTTCTGATTCTGGTATTCTGATATAGCATCTTCTGATGCTGATGTTGATATCCAATATTCTGATGCTGATTACGATGCACTCTTGCTGATACCTATCAGAGTTTCTGTAAAACAGAAAGGTAATTTTTAGGTAGCAAATAGTTCTTACATGAATCACATAATTAATATATCATTTCATTTTGTTATCATCAAAACTTAAACTTAGGGTAGTAGATTCAAACTTTGTTCTAACACGTTGGTGCTTGACTCTGGTTAAGGCTCCTTTGTGGCCTCCTTTTCGCCATCTCTAAAATCTTCTCCACTGGGAGCGAGACATAGGGTTTTTCCCCTTATAGTTGCTCGAAACATGAGCCACTTTGTTTATAGTTGTTGTTTGGAACTCCTTCCTATATTCCAAGGACGACCCTCTTGGCACGTCGAATATTCTCCATTTCTCTTCATTTGGCCTTTTCCTGGGTGTTGTCTTTAGCCAAGTGTCCACGGGGACATTTATCGGAGGCTTGAAAGTTGATGGCCACTGGCTGATTGGTCATCTTCTGGGATCGTATCTAACTTCAGAAACCATGTAAGGTTGGGCATTGGTGGCCATTTTTTCTTTCATTACCCTTATGCTTTGTATGTGTTCGACAACCTTTTTGTCGAAGATGGAGCTGTATCTTGGACATAACATAACTTCCGACTTTTTCTTCTGGCGTCGTTGTAGAAAGTCAGCCAAATTATCATTTTCTTTTGGAAATGCAGTTTTATTCACTTCCTCTTGTCTCATTGCTTCCTCTGAAGCCTTGGCCTCAGATACTTCGACCATGTTGACTTGCACGTTGCTCTTGGCAGCAAGATTCATTTTTTGCATTTTGGCTTCAAGGTCTTCTGTCGAACCCTTGACGGCAACCATATAAGAACTTACAGTAGTTCTTTTGTTGGAGTCTTCAGTAACTCCTTTGTTTAAGCCTTCGGTAGCCTTTTGGTTTAGGCCTTCAGTGGCCTTTCTAACCGCTTCTGTAGTCTTTCTAGAGATGTTCCCAGTAAAACTGCCAAAGACCGACATATTGACGAAGTCTTCTGAAGTTTCGACCATGTTGATGCATACTGGTTCAACATAGTGGGCATAAGCTCTTAGTGGGTTTGCATCAATTTTCATTTGGGGTTTGTCAGCAAATTTGATCCTGCCTTCTTTGATTGCTCCTTGAACGAGATCCCTGAAAAGAAAACATTGTGATGTTTTATGGCCCAAAAAATTATGATATTTACAAAAACCTCTTTTCTTTCTTTGTTCTAAGGGAGGCATTTTCGCCCCTGGGGGCACTATCATTTGGCCATATTTTACTAATAAGTTGAATATCTCATCACATTTTGTGACGTCGAAACTATACGTTTTCTTTGGGAATCTATCACTTTTCTTTTTAGACTCAGTAGGATTCTTCCCATCTGAGGGTATTAACATTCTACAAGAGTATGGAGGCCCATGTTTTAACTCTGCTAAATCTATTTTGCTCTCTTCGACAACTATAGGATTGTTAGATGTTTCTAGATCATCATCATACATTTTGACATAGGCTACCTTTTCTCGCCGATGAGTCTTAGTTGCTTTAGCTTTTTCAATTGTAAGACGTTTTACCTGTCGAACTCTATCGGCCAATTGGGCCATGTCCCTCAGATATTAGGTATCTAGTTTCTTCATAATAGAATAGTCTAGGCCCCCTGCTGCCATTTCGACCAGTTCATGCTCAGGAACTTGTGTAAAGCATCTGGCTTTGAGCAGTCGAAACCTATTTAGATATTCATCTATTGGCTCGGTGAATCTTCTTTTCACGCTTTCCAGTTCTTTTAGACTTATTTTGGTTTGTCCCATGTAAAATTGTTCATGGAACAATCTCTCCAATTGATTCCAATTGTGGATCGAATTGGCTAGGAGGGTGGTAAACCAAGTAAAAACGTTTTTTGTTAGAGAACTTTGGAAGTATTTAATCCTAAGGCTCTCATTATTTGATATTTCTCCAGCTTCTATCAAATATCTCTCTATATGTTCGACAGTTGATTCTGTCGTATCCCCTGAAAACTTAGTGAACTTTGGAACTTTCCACCTAGGGGGTAAATTCATTTACAAGGTATATTCTGGCAGTGGGGAAAAAATTTGGCCTATGAAAGCCAATGTTCACTCCATTTTGTATCATGATTCTTTCGATCATGGCTGTCATATTATTCTCTGTGCCATAATTATGGTGTCGAACTTGCTGTATCAGTTCGTCAGCATTTTGGTTCCTATTTACCATCATTACACCTTGATCACCATCTCTAAGGATCTGCAGGGGAAGTATGGGTATTTTGACCATAGGTTGTTCGATTTCTACCTTGTGGTTCCTCCTATCGAATTGGGGCTTTTGGTTAATGGTTGCATCTTCTTCTAAGACTACACCTTGAACCTCTCTCATAGGAGCTCTCTAGGGTTGTTGAATAGGTTGGGGAACCCCAAAAAATTCAGTCATGCGTGCCATTTGCGCTGTCATTTGTTGTTTTGACTGAGTGTATTTTGTATTAGAGGGTTCAATACTGTACTTAGAGTTTAGGCCATCATTTGTACCATGTCATGGTTGCTTTCATCCATCTGTTGCCTCAAAATCGTCGTGGAAGCGTTTCTGAGGCTTGGCATTGCAAGGGATGTCCCTCCTAAAAGTTGGTTCCTACCCATGCCAGTTCCAGACCCCTGTAATGGCGAAGATGCACTTACCAAAGGTTCTGAAAATGTAGACGCGGCATTCATAAGGATAGCCATTTCAGTAGTTGGCATGCCATAAGGCTGGTCTCGACCCATCCAGGCTGTCGAAAATCCTGGGGGAGCGTGTGGTCGAAATCCTGGATTCACCCTTGGTGGGGGTGTTCCTGTTGGACCTCTAGGACCTGCATACGAAAGTATTGGTCCTGTTTGGGTTACTGTTAACGTTGGTATCGAACCAACAGTTGACGAGACAATTTCACTAACGGTTGGTATTACCACTGTTCCCATATTGGTGGAGGTATTTCTCCATTATTTGGCTGATTAGCCATATTGCTTTCACTATTTCTCTTTCTAGTTATACACTCGTTGGTGGTTACTTTACCACTTCTTAATAGCCTAAAAAACTTTGTAAAAGAAAGAAAATCATGCGAAGCATTTTTTTTTTTAGAAAAAATAAATAAAGCAACAATAATTAGCAACGTCCCACCAGGTATGCCAATTTGTTCACCGTGTTTTCTGGTGAACAAGTGCTGATCTTCCAAAAAGGATAACTTTTTGGTTACTTGCAGGATCGATCAGTTTGATCCTAGGACATATGCTAATTTTTGATG